>OX451219.1:98522138-99197427 GCA_949628195.1 Phasia obesa
AATAGCCCGCTTTCAAAAATAAAAGATGAATTAAACTATGCATTACCTTTCAATCGTTAAAAAAAGTCGGTGTACTTTTGCTCCTTTCTTTCACTTGCTATTGGAAATAAGATATCCTATATTGGAATCAGGATGCTAAGGTACCTCCTTACAAAATATTGTTAGAATCCATCCAGTAGTTTTTACGTGAGCGAACACAAAAGAAAAGCAGACAGACAGAAATGAATTACTGTTTTATTATATTTATAGACTAGCTGTGCCTGCCACGTCGTGGGCGTCCTGATAATATATTGCTCGATTTTGCTTTGAAAGTATTCCACACCTAATGTAAGAGTAGAGTAGCACATATAAGAGAAAAACGCAACTAAGCTAAGAAGAAACTAACAATAACAGGATTTTATAGCCACACTCAAGTCATAGTATTCTTACCAAATTTTAAAAATTAACGCTGTATATTCCTAGTATATACTTTCCAACAAACAAACTCTTAATTGTTTAATTTTTAATTAACAAGCATTTATTAGCATTGACTGCGTGTGTATATGATAATATTATAAAATCTTTTTATTATTTTATATGACAATATTATTGTATAAGATATTATAAAATCTTTTTATTATTTTCACACACATAGTCCACTTTTTGGGTTCAATATTAAAGATTTAATCTTTGTATTTACTTTTTTTCAAATGAGTGTATTTTAATTTAATTTACTGGTTTAAGCTGCCAATGATAGTCGTTTAATCTTACAATTAAGCTGTTAACATGCGAATGTATAACATAAAATAAATGAGTTTTAGTACAACAAAAAATAGTTGATTTCACTGCTGACGAAGATTTAAATGATTCAGAAATATATTAATTATCATATAATTATATTATTTTCCTTTGTAAATAATATTAACCTTTATGTCAACAGCAACATACCCGGGTATGTTTTGCGTTTTAAATCTACTATATCTCAAAAAGTAGCAAACGGATTGATTTGAAATTTCATGATATCCTTAACATGTATAATTTATATCATATTCCCATATTTGAGTGAAATTGGACAACTCAGGGCAGAGCTATGCCCACTTTTCGAATTCTACCCCTTACGTCAACAGCTGCATACCGGGATATGTTTAGGAAAATACATAAAAATGTATTAATAGTGCATACAAACTAATTGAATAAAATTGAAAAGCAATCTTTATTTTTAAGTAAAAGTCTTTCAAAAAGCACATTAATAAAAGCATAATTAAAAAGAGAAGAATGGTGCATATGAATATACATACAAGCGTATTTACAACATTGAAAAATTAAAAGAATATTCTGGCTGTGCAGTAAGTTATGGCTCATGTTGCGTTAGTTGTTCACAAAGTTTGCAAAGGAACATCCAACAAAGGGTTATAGCCGCCAGATTGTTCTCCACGTAAATTATGTACACAGCAAAACCACCTATATCCAGAATATGACAAAAGAAGTCCAAACGACCTATATTTGTTCCCCGTTTTCTAAATATTCTACAAGGCATTTGTCCATGTTATCAACGCCACCTTTACCTTTGTTGTATTCTAATACCATTACTGGGTTCTTCTTTAGACCTTCTACTTCACTTCTGTTACGCATTGTGGAAAGGACTACAACTGATTTGTTTTTCTTGGTCAAGCAAAATACATTTTTTTCGAATATGGTGGATTTCACTACACGTCCTTTTGGAATAGTAAATTTTGATGGTACAAATGTTCTTCCTTTATGTGCTGTACCTATCATGGATAAATTGCTGTTCAAATTGTAGTTGGTAAAAAGTTGTCGAACACAAAAGGGTTTCATACACTTCTACGGAAAAGGTTGGCGTAAAATCCTTCAACACGTTTCCACATAAATTGTTTGCCTGTTTACTGGATGCCGCCATTGCCATGTAGATCTTTGCCTTTAGTGCATAAGGTCACGTACCCACTAGAATTTTGTTCCGTAGTGGCGGCTTTTGATGGTATGAATTGAGTGAAAACAATACCACCACGGAAAGCATACAATTGTTCATCAATAGTGACGTTGGCTCCTGCTACATAATTGCTACTTTGCTTATTGTTTAGGATCAAAAATATGTCCGTTATTGCTGCCGCTTTGTTTATTTACGTTGCTGGTGTGTGTTTCCGTTGTCAAAAGAAGGCTCAAATATGCATAAAAATCATTCTTGTTCTTTTGTATTTATTTCCCGAATAATTATGTTTAACATTTCATCAGAAATTAATAATAGGTTTTTTTAAGAATATATAGCTCTTGTATACTTCGTCCAGATCTCTGTATAATTTTCTCCATCTTTAGATGTTAATCCTGATTATTAATAATCATACATAGAAAACATCAAAAACATACTTAATAACAAAAAAATAATAACAATAATATAAAAAGTATGTGTATACCTGGGTATGCTGCTGTTGACGTACGTATAATTTTTCTACTGTTGACATAAGGGTTAAATAAAAAAAATAAATAACACCGTGTTCTTCTGATAACATTATAATTTTTACAAAAAAATAAAACCATTTATGGTTGTTCGGTATGGTTAAGTTACAAGGCTTAAGCCACCACTCAAAAATATCAATTTAAAAAATTATTGGATTCAATTACGTCACTGATAATGTAATTAAACAAATAAGCCGAGTTTAATCTCTTGCCTAAAAAGCGGCTCTTCATAATTTGAAATGCCGCACATACATATGTATATCAACAATCAATAAATTCGATTTAATGACCCGACCAGGATAATCAGGGTAAACAATAGCAAAAGTAACGCAGCTTATTGGCTAGAATAAATAAATATTTTCCCTATTCAAATCAATATAATATTTTGTTAAAAATATTTGAAAGAAATTTGAGTTTAGTGTTGATTTGTGCTTATGTGCGCCATTTTTCACCTTTTTACTCACGAATAATTTTGTACAGCTAGTAATAATAGTGTCTAAATACCTAATGAACAGAGAAGGGGTTTACCAGGCGGTAAACTTATCGGGAAGGAGAAACACGTAGCGTTTGAAAAAGTCTAAAGTGCGTCGCATAGTTAATTGCATACTTAGCTAGTGTCCCAAGTAATTATGGCTTCGAAAGATGTACTAAGAGATGTACTCTTTTGAAGACAGATATTTTGTCACTAGCTATATAATATCGTTTTAGTTCTGGTATATTCATTATGATCTTATTCTACCATGACTAATATACTGTCGAGAAACTTGACCAGGAATGAATAGTAAGATAGCGACTAAAATGCCGTGCCGTGTATTAATTGTAGATAATCGGCATATGCAATTATCTGTTAGTGTTTGCCTCTTATATCTGACATGGATTCAGTCGTTTTCAAATTTTAGTTATTATCAATAATGTAGGCGGATATCGATGGAGATCACTAACTTTTGGTTCATAATGATTTAATTCTGCCCTAGTTTTGATGAGGCTACTTTTGACATTATCCTTTACTCTTGACTGCGGGGAGTCTTTTGTAATTACTCGCATTTTTTAAGAATATATATAATCTTTATTTAAAAAATCAACATTGTATCGAAAAAAAAAAAAATACACAAATAGTGCAAATAATTTATACTTTCTAGTAGGATTTGTATTAAAAGCAATAATAAATAAATATATTTTATTTAGAATTTTTACATTTTAAATGGTATTGATGTTCATAAAACCGTTTGTTTTAAAGTATTTTCATTTAAATCATATCCATTTGAAACCTTTAGAAATTGACCATTAAAATGCTTTTTGCTTAAGAGTATGTAAAATAATATAAAATAAAAAAGAAATACCATTTTGTAAACGTATACATACATATATGTATTTTTTAATATAATCGGATGATTTAACAAATTTTAAAATAAAAAATCTAGTTACAAAATTTATAAACTCTCAGCAACTATGACCACTATAAAGCTTAAACGTTGAACTTTTATGGTTTTAATGTTAAAGGTTTAGTAACAACAAAAAAAATAAAAATATAAAATTATTTTCAAAATTCTTAATATTTGTAACATCTAAACTTTGTGGAAAAAGAATCGAACAACAAGAAAAGCCAAAACTTTCACCTTTATTTTATATAAAATATATTACAAATATTTAGATATTTTTTTAATAAAATTTATGGAATACCAAAACTTTCCAACAAAACCGCAAAGTTTTAAACAACTTAGTATTTTATATGTTTAGCAAATACATGTTTTGGTGTGTCAAATTGTTTGGAAATATTTTGATGCATCACGTAGTAGTTTAGAAAAATATTTATATATTTTATGGTTTACTTATTTTAAAAATAAAAAGAAAACCAAAAAGTCTATAACTAAAATAAAAATGTTGGCTCAAAAACATTAGGAGCGATGTAAAGGGTGTTTTTTATAGAGGTATAGAACTTTAAGTTGGCATTACTTTTCAAGATGGCGACCGATTTAACAGCTGTCAAGTGATTTATTCTCAGTTTGGTTTGGCAATTCATCATGAATAGACTCACGTCTGAACAACGCTTGCAAATAGTGCCCACAACGAGATTACCGTTGTTCCCGATTTTCATAAGCGAATTTTGTTTAGCGATGAAGCGCACTTCTGGTTGGATGGCTACGTCAACAAACAAAACTGCCGCATCTGGAGTGAAGTTAATCCTCAAGTGTATGTCGAAACACCGTTACATCCAGAAAAACTGACTGTTTGGTGCGCTTTATGGGCTGGTGAAATCATTGGTCCGTACTTTTTCAAAAACGATGGTGGCCAGAATGTTACAGGCAATGGTGATCGGTATAGAGCCATGATTACTAACTTTTTCATTCCCGAATTGAATCACCATGATGTCCAGGAGATGTGGCTTCAACAAGACGGCGCAATATGTCGCACAGCTCGTGCCACAATAGATTTATTGAAAGACACGTTTGGTTACCGCCTAATTTCACGTTTTGGACCTGTGAATTGGCCTCAAAGATCTTGTGATTTAACACCGCTAGACTACTTTCTGTGGGGCTATGTAAAGTCATTGTTCTATGCGGATAAGCCACAAACGCTTGACCATTTGGAAGACAACAACATATATATATATATATATATATATATATATATATATATATATATATATATATATATATATATATATATATATATATATATATACATTAATTTTATCTTATATTTATATTCAACTCTTCAAATATTGTGGGTAGCTAGATATTTTATTAGATAATCTCTAGCTACCAACAACAGTTAGAAAACAACAATAGGGTGAGCCTTGAAACGTTGCGCAAATAACCCTCATTTTAATGTGCATAATCCAGCAAAATACAGATTGTATTAGGATAGTGGGCGTGGTATCTCCCGTACTAAGTGCAAAATTATTATCGTGTATCTAGAGTCTTGAAAATTTGCACATATAACCGTCATACTAATTTGCAAACTACAGAGTGGATTAGGATAGTGGGAGTGGTAGCTACCATAAAAGGAAAAATAATATCGTAATATTACGCATATACTAGCAAAAAACAAATTGAAAAATCATTTGACTCCATACATCGAGATTATATTTGGGGGTGTCACAGAAGATTATTACCATTATACGCAGCAGCTACAACAATTTCGAATGTACAGTGATGCACGAGGGAAGAATGTCTGAACCTTTTAACACAGTATCCGGAGTTAGACAAGGATCCCTACTGTCACCACTTCTATTTCTTGTTGTGATCGATGCGGTAGCCAGACGTACCTATTTTGAAACACCGAGAGGCCTTTTGTGGGACCCACTAGTTCCAAATCAAAGGTTGGACTACGCCGATGATAAATGTGAACTTTCACATCGGCTATGTGACATGCAACAAAAACTTAATGATCTTGCAAAAGAATCAAAAAAAGTGGGCCTATAAATTAACACAGCTAAAACAAGAATTAATTCCACGTCCTCGGAACCCCTAAACTTACTTGATGCTAGCGTCGAACGAGTAGAGGAATTCACGTATATTGAAAGCTACATATCCGAATACGGTGTTGCCAATAGAGACATTGGAAACCGAATCAGTGCGTTGACACAGCTGCGTAATGTGTGGAACTCGAACTGCCACAGGTTTAAAACAAAAATTAAAATCTTTCAAGCCCGCGTTCTCTCTGTTCTACTGTACGGCTGCGAAACATGGTTTGTTACAGAGAATATACAGAGGAAGCTACGTACTTCAGTTAATCGATGTGTGCGCAGATTTTTTCGAGTTTTCTGGCCTCGCAGAATATCCAATGAACAACTATGGCTAAAAGCAGGGCTTGGAGACATAAATAATGAAATCCGTAGAAGAAAATTCGGTTGGATTGGCCATACCCTTCGTAGGCCGTTGGAAGAAGTACGTAATCGCGCCTAAGTATACAACCTGCAAGGAAGTGGGAAAAGCGGAAGACCGAAAAACACTTGGAGAAGGTCAACATTAATTTAAATTTAATTTACGTAAAAATTGAGTTTTTATTAATTTTAAAATTTAATTGTAAAATTTAATAATCGCCCTGCATTAATTAGCAGGGCGATTATTATTATTATTATTATTATTATTTCTATTATAGTTATTATTATTTTTTATATCACCATTTTTGTTAAAATCTCTGACTATAAAAGAAGTTTATAAATAAAAAAAGTTGGAGAATAAAAATAATTTTTAAGTTAACAATTTAATGATACTGAAAGCTTGCCACCACTTTTCTTTTTTCAAGCAGGAATTTGTATACATTATTTACGGAAATTATTGTGTAATTTTAAGATTTTATATAAATTTCAAGAATTTGGTATAATTTTATATAAATAAAGCCTAAGCCAGGAAAAATTTTTTTACATTTTTTTTTATTTTACATTTGTTGCCTGACCTGCGAATTTGATAATTTTATTATTAAAATCATATAAAACATCTGCATTTGTTGCTAAAAAATCATTTGAATATTAATATTTTATTTCTTCAAACCATTTCTGTCTTTTCTCCTATTTTAATTGTATCATAACCAATAAAAACAGCATTTTTTAAAAAAAGACACCAAAAATCCCAAATTTTATCAGACAGATAAACAAAAATTCACAAATAATAACGATAATTTTTCAGTTTATTAATAAAACGTGTATCAGCACAAACTTTAAATAAAAATTCCTAAAAGAAAAGCATTCAAGATTTAACACTTTTTTGTTGTACTTATTTTTTTCTCCTAGTAATATAAATTTTTTTTGTTGCGCTTAGGTTCACAATTCATGAGAATTATCCTTGAACTCTCCTTGAAATATTTACCAATCAAACGACAAAAAAATAAAAAAAAAATTGTACATAAAGAAAATAATAATAATGATTGATTCGGAAAAGTTAAGTAACCAATGAATCGATATAAATAGCCGTTAGCATTACAAACCCTTAAGAAGATTTAACATCCCTTTCGCTGCCATCAAAGAATTTGTAATGCTTTAAAAACAATTTATAAAAAACTGGGTGTTCAAATGTCATTTGTTACTTTTAACATTACAATTTTCTATTCATTTAGATCTTTTACCCACATATCTATACCAGACATGGGGAGATTCAATTACATTTCAAATACAATTAAAATTACGGGTTATCTGTAATTGTATATTCTTAATTACAAATTAAAAATAATTCTAATTTAAATTAGTCAGATAAAGTCAATTACAGCTACTTGTAATTTATAATTGAAAATTTTCAATTACAAATTAAAAGTAGTTGAAGTTGTAATTAGGCAATAATCGTTACTTTCAATTAAAAAAATTATATTCCTTAACATTTTCCGTTAAATGTAATTATAATTGATTTTTTTCAATTACAATTACATGTAATTTGTAATCAAATATTTCCAATTACAAGTAATTTTAATTGTAATTAAAATTACAAGTAATTGTAATTGAAAAAATCTCATTTACAATTACAAAACTAGAGTGCAATTGCATTTGAAAAATTCCAATTACATAGAATTACGCAATTGTATGTGTAATTAATAAAAAACTGTAATTGACATCTGACCTATACAAACATACATACATACGTTCATACATACGTTCATACATACATACATACATACATACATACATACATACATACATACATACATACATACATACATACATACATACATACATACATACATACATACATACATACATACATACATACATACATACATACATACATACATAAATAAATACATACAATTTCTGTACATACATTTTTTTCAATATTTTAATATAGAAAGAAAAAAACACTGTTTTTTAGAATTTTTGTCTGCCTGTCTGTCTGTATTCGCATCACGTGAAAAATACTGGACGAGATTGGAAGAATTTGGTAGGGAGTTTCAATATATGATACTTTCTTCTGTAAAAATATTTTTATTCCAAGAGAAAGTAGAGATAAAGTGGTGAAAGTATGAAATTATTCCTTTTTATTACTACTGAAAACTCATCACCTTTTATTTTTGTAGCGGAATATTTTAGACTCAGATATCAAAATTATATAATGTACTACCACGGCTTCTTGCTTTTTTTTAACTCGTTATGTAACACTTTTTAAACTGTATTTTATCCATTTAAAAGTAGTGACTTTGTTTTATAATCCCGGCCAACGAAACAATTTGAAGCTGAATTGTTGGAGGCTTTACTCGATAGTGTAAATGTAACATCTTCAGAAGTTTAAATACATTTAACATCACTTGGCTTTTTTAAAATCAATTCACCGCTTATAGTATCGCCAATACTGAGAAAGGTCTAAAACCAGCACTATATATGTACTACGTGATCTTCATGAGAAAGCAAAAAATATTTGCCTTGAATAAATTCATCGAAACTTAGTTATTTCTTCGATTTAATATCTCCAATATTAACTAGACTTTACAAAGCATTAGTTCCCTGTATTCAAAGAACAGGCGATTACAACGCTTACCAGGCTTTTTGCAGATCATTATTTACTATACAAAGTCTTGTTTGAGCCAATTGCAAAAGTGAGATTTCGAGTGGGTAACCAACATCACGGCCTGCTGATCGGCAAAACACACCTGATATAATTGATTTCGGCGTGATTAAGGGTGTTGTATTAAATTAAATTGATATTATATCATACCCACGCGAAGAAATCGTATCACCGACTAAAAAATATCTCAGTACTCATTGTTGGGAAAATATACCACTAAAAATACCAGAGGACGAAGAGCTGTCTTTTATAAAAACATCAAATAGGACTACTCAACATGATAGAATAACTCGACAACAAACTGGATACAAACAAGTTTATTCTGTAGATTTCGAACAGTTTTGAACTGACAAAAAAGAAGTGTTCAAAGAGGGTGGCAATCAAAGAGATCTTAAAAACAGACCAAACTCATTGCGCAAAATGGTCAAGAGAGATAATAAAAATTCCGAAGAAGAGCATCCACAATCAGATTATTTTTTGGTATGCATGCGGAAACCTTCAAAGATAATTCGTACCACCCAAACCGAAATTCTAAGGTTTAATCTACTTTTATCTGTTAAAACTTTTAATGTTTACGGAAATACAACTGATTCGTTTAATGGGAATAAATGAAAGAAAAAAACGGCCAGACCCGTATTTTCCATATTTTCCTTCATGGCAAGACTAGGCGCCATGTTTGGCGATAAATAAAAAACTATTTCAAAATTAGTGGATGGAAAGTTTTGTCCCTCCAGTCATTTATTAGACGTCTTACTAGAATCTGTTTCATATAAAGGAGAATGTCCTAGCAGGAGTTCGCTTAACTTCAGAGCAAGCTATGATAAATTTCTTAATTTGTTTCTATCCTTAAAAGATGAGAAGAATTTTTGCTTCCGATGACTAGTTCGAATAATAAACATTGTTCTTTACCTTTAATTGAAAACCCTTTGGTATTAAATACAAAAATATGAAAATTAATGCATTTATTATTAATTTAAATTGTATCTAATGCTGAAAATATTAAAACATATGATTTAACTTTTATTTTATTATATTTTATTAACTTTATTTTTAATATTTTGTTAAAATACCAAATTATAAAATTATAAAAATTTCACTTTAAAATTATAGCTTTTGTGTTACACTTTTTCAGCAGAGAATATCCTATTTGCTCTACTACTTTTTAAAAATAAAAATATGCCTTCAAAATATGCATATTATCATGAGTATTATTTGTGAAAAATTAGAAAAATAAAAAATACCCACATTTAACTTACCATGGGATAAAGTAAAAGTGATATATTCGGCCGTGCCGAATTTCTATACCCTTCAACACGGTGAATTTAAATATACAGTCATGTACAGCATTATCTTTACATAAATTAAAATAATAAATATGAGAAAAAACTCATTATTCGTACTTTAAAGAAACAGAAGACAGCGGCGACGCAGCTACTTAATGATATTGAAGACGACAGCTACATCGTAAATTCTGACATTGTTGTAGTAATACTTATTTTTCTTTTATAAAATTAAATAATTTTTTTAAAAAATTATAAATATTTCCTTCAAAACTTTTTGTTTGTATATGTATTTGTAATTTGCAATTTTGTGTCATTTTCTTTTGTTAAATAAAATAAGCCTAAGTTTATGTGTTTATGTGTTAAATGCATCTAAGTTTTAAAACAGAGATCTCATCTATTTAAAAATCAAAGGCATTTAAAAAAATATGTTACTATATATCAAAGGCCCCCAAACTAAAAATTGTGGTTAAAATGAAAATGCATTGGTTTGCTAAATATTTAGCAAAGTGACACAAACCTACCTTTTTGAGAGCTATACCAGCTTTCAGCTAGCTAGTATGCTACTGATTTAAAATTTTTACATTTTTTGTTCTCTGTTAGATTCGCGTTGAGATTGTGTATATGCTCTTAGACCCTTAGGGGTTTGCGTGGGGGCTCTTGCTATATGTACATATATTCTTAATATTAAAATATATTATGTTACAGTCATGATTTTCATTTTCACAGATATATTGAATTTTTTTTTTTAATTTTTCGAAAATTGTGGGTTTGGTTTTTGGCCCGCAGCCTCCAAAGGAATGATCCGATGTTGCCGAATTGCAATACCAAAATTTTCGGAACTATGCCTGACAGATTGGTGTGCTTAGATTTGGTGTATCTCTTCTGGTGCCTTGGCAAATGACATTTCAACCCGAACACGGACAGACGGTCAGACGGACAGACGGACAGACGGACAGGCGGACATCGCCATATCAAATTCTCTATGTATAAGGATCCAGAATATATATACTTTATGGGGTCGGAAATGAATATTGTAGAAATTACACACCTGTGGCAAAGGGTTTAAAAAGCTACTAAAAGTGGTCGATTAAAAGACGCTGCCATTGGAAAAATTATAACACATGAAATTATCTTGGATTGCCCTCGTATCTCAGATTTGATATTTTTAATATTTTCAACTAAAATTTCACAATAAATCTGTCTTTCATTTTTCACCACAACACATGTTTTTCGCTTCAGATCAATCATTTAATCTTCTTCATATTTTCGTATTTAAGTTTTCTTTTTATATATTTTTTTCCCTAAAGGCAGTGAGTAAAAAGGTAATCACAGATTATTTGGTTTGTCATAAATAGCAAAAATAGCAACAAAAGACACGCGTTCTTATCTTTCAGCTGATTAAAAAAACAACAGACTTTACGATATTAGTCATGTGTCAGTAAACTTTAACGAAATAGATTTTTTTATTTTCTTTTTGTTTCAAACAAATAAATTATAAAATCAACACTGGGAGTAGCAGGTAATACATTTGTGAAATTATGATTTCTCTTGGGAATGAGAACAATCAAGGACAAGGAATTTAATTTTAAAAGTAAGAAATTCAATTCTATTTAATGTAAAATATAGGAAGTAATTTTTGTGGTATGTTTTCTTCAGATGGAGCCAAAATTATTTGTAGATAATAAGATGCTGAGAATAGTTACAGCTGGCTCCCTGTATACAGACAATCAAGGGTTTGCTTGGGTACGTTTAACTAAAATCATAAATTTAGAAGTTAAAGGGTGTTCCCATAAATAATGTAATTTTACCTATATGTCGTTATCTTTTGAACCGTTAAAGACAAACACTTGAAAATTAGGCAGAATGTCCAATACTTTCTCTGTTATAATAAGAAGTATAAATATTTGGAATTATAAATTAAAGGGTGTCCCAATAGTCCATGTCATTTGATATATATGGCCAAACTTTTGAACCGTTATAGACAGACAGTCGAAATTTACAAAGAATCTTTGTGGCCAAGTGGTCTATATCAACAGATCTTTAATTTAAAATTGTAAATTAGAGGGTATCCAAATAGGTGATGTTATTTGATATATGTCGCCCTATTTTTGAAATTGTTATAGGCAGATGCTTGAATGGTGTCCCCATAAAAGAGGTAATAGCGAGAGGTATTCACATAGTCTTTACTTTTTTCGCGCTAATTTTGGCGCCTCTTTTATTTGGTTTAATTCTAATTCTTACAGATAACTTCTTGGCGCCCATCTATCTGTTTTAAAGTCGGTATTTTTGCAAGAATTATATAATAAGAAATAAATAAATAATTATGCGAAAATATTTAAATTAAATCTTCTATTTTTTAACAATCTTTTAGCTCTTAAATATTAAGCTCTTTACACATCTTTTTTACTTTGTTATCCTTTTAGTGCCAGGCCACAATTCTCCTTTTTTATCAAAGCATTTGTAAACAAACAACGAAAACATTTAATTATCGTAAAATTCATACACAAATAGAAAATGTTATTGCAACTATCTCTTTGGTATTTAACTTTTTTGTTTTTTTTTTCAAATTTCACAAATCTTTGTTGAGGTCCATTTAATCATAATATCAAAAAATATAAAAAAATCTTTTATATCTCTGTTATAGCGAGTGATTTTTTAAGAGCTTGAGAACTTTTTTTTTTTAAAAAACGCATAAAATTTGCAAAATCTCATCGGTTCTTTATTTGAAACGTTAGATTGGTCCATGACATTTACTTTTTAAAGATAATTTCATTTAAATGTTGACCGCGGCTGCGTCTTAGGTGGTCCATTCGGAAAGTCCAATTTTGGGCAACTTTTTCGAGCATTTCGGCCGGAATAGCCCGAATTTCTTCGGAAATGTTGTCTTCCAAAGCTGGAATAGTTGCTGGCTTATTTCTGTAGACTTTAGACTTGACGTAGCCCCACAAAAAATAGTCTAAAGGCGTCAAATCGCATGATCTTGGTGGCCAACTTACCGGTCCATTTCTTGAGATGAATTGTTCTCCGAAGTTTTCCCTCAAAATGGCCATAGAATCGCGAGCTGTGTGGCATGTAGCGCCATCTTGTTGAAACCACATGTCAACCAAGTTCAGTTGTTCCATTTTTGGCAACAAAAAGTTTGTTAGCATCGAACGATAGCGATCGCCATTCACCGTAACGTTGCGTCCAACAGCATCTTTGAAAAAATACGGTCCAATGATTCCACCAGCGTACAAACCACACCAAACAGTGCATTTTTCGGGATGCATGGGCAGTTCTTGAACGGCTTCTGGTTGCTCTTCACTCCAAATGCGGCAATTTTGCTTATTTACGTAGCCATTCAACCAGAAATGAGCCTCATCGCTGAACAAAATTTGTCACATTTGAACATTTCGAACCGAACACTGATTTTGGTAATAAAATTCAATGATTTGCAAGCGTTGCTCGTTAGTAAGTCTATTCATGATGAAATGTCAAAGCATACTGAGCATCTTTCTCTTTGGCACCATGTCTGAAATCTCACGTGATCTGTCAAATACTAATGCATGAAAATCCTAACCTCAAAAAAATCACCCATTATATGTATTTTCGTTTTCCAACTTTATGTGGAAATTGTTTTAATTTATAACATACCCAAATTTTATCATTTTTAGAGTTGCGTATTATATGTATTTGACAACATCTTTCTCTGCCATTCACTGCCTAAAAATAGACATTAGAAGAGGAAAAACATAAAGTATAGAATGACTTTGTCAGCATTTAATTGTTATGGAATAGAATTGTAATAAAAAATATTGTATGCATTTACGAGTATATGTTCATATATAGAGTAAAACGCAATCTGGCAAATAAGATTTTTTCAATACAAATTAAAAACAGAACATGTTAAATTGAGAAGAACTTAAACCGAAAAATATCAACTAAGATTTTAACGATAGACTGGTTCCACAAATAGTGAAATTGTAATTTTGTTGTAAAATAGTGTAAAATCAAATATTTGCAGCAAAGTGCTGCTGAGCAAAATGTTGAAAATAGTTTATTTAATATTAGAACAAAAAAAAGAAGACTCAAAAAACATCCAACTTACACCTCTTATTAAAACTGCCAGCATTCGTCATAATGACATACAAATGGATACAGATCAAGAGAACAATTTACTTCCGATATCCAAAAAAACTGTCATATGAAATAATACCTTACTATTTTCAATTTCCCTACATTGGTAAAATTTTTTATCACCAGACCAGTGTCCCCAGAACAAATGTGTTAACTCGTCATCGTGATCATTAGTTCATCTTGTAGCCATCCACTTTATGGAAAATTTGGTTTTGCGTGCTTACAAAATACAATTTGTGCAGAAATGGAAAACTTACGCTCGTCGTACGCGACATATGTACATTTGATGAATGGTCTAAAGGAAACGTCGCTGGTGGTCCAAAAGTTCATTAATTCCATTTTTGATTAGTGATGAAGCACACTTTTGGTTAAGTAGTTATATTAATATACAGAATTGTTGCATTTGGATCAATGATTAGCCTCAAGCCATTGTCAAAATGCCATTATATCCAGAAACACTCAATGTTTGGGCTGGTATAATCTTTGGCCAATATGTCACAAATAATGAGGGTCAGAGCGATACAGTCGACAGTAAGGGGTATAGAGACATGCTTTGTAATTTGTTTGTGTCTCAGTTGGAAGGCATTAATATTGCAAGCATGTATGTTCTGCTACACGTAAAGAAAAACTATGGTTATGGTATAGTTACAGGAACCACATTATATTCTCTGTAGCAATATATGGTTGCAATGAAAAACTTATAGTTGTTTGTAACATAACTTTGGTCCCAATAAACAAGTTTTGTTTAAATTTTATCATTACTGAAAAAGAAATGTTCGAAATTGGTCGATGAAATAATATACGAGATGTCATTAAAGTTGGAGATTGCACCCCTCAGTTGAGGAAGCTGACGAGGGTACACCCTGAACTGTTCAGACCAGAATTGATGTTGTTCTCAACCACCGTTTACAAGAATGCTGTGCTTTCGGAGACAAGAAAGGCTTCACTTTGTACTTGAAAGACTAAATGAAAAAGGTGTTGGATGAATTAGAAAAGAGTTCCCCCGGCCAAATTGATGTCTTCAAGAACAACATGACCAAAGTAATGAAAGAAATCTTGAGCAGTTTTAATTAAATCCATGAACTGCAATGGTATGGGCCATATACGAATGCCGTGAAATCGATGACCTTATGTTCTTGAAACACGGTTGGGAAGAAGAAAATTACTAATTCAAAGTTATCTCCAACTAATTATTGTTTACTAATTTATGTATGTATTAATAAAATCATCTGTATTTTATATAAAATCATTAATGAAAAAATAATAAATAATTTTGTATTTTAACCATATTATAACCATATGATGTTTGTATTAATAATAATATGTTCTAACTACAACCACATAATTTAACCATAATATGTTGCTCTTGGATTATGGTTACCTCAACCATGTTCTTTCTTTGTGTGTACAGCCATACAGCGCGCTGAGAAAAACATTTAGGGCACGAATAATTTCATGAAATGGGCTTGTCATCTGCGCACCTCATTAATGTGATTTAATGATTAGATTATTTTCATTTAATGATTTGTATGCAGCACGATTTACTGCGAACAGTGTATGGTAGCCCGAGCGGCTACATGCTCGAAATGATTTTAAAACATTAATGCCATACAATTATCTAAAAAGTGAAGCCAATTGGATATTAAAGGCATTTTCTCTGTCTCAATGTAAGATTATTAAGTCTCCTGGATGAAAATAACCCATTAGATCCCGCCTAAGATTATTATTCGTTAATAAGAGACATCAGTAAAGCGATTTACTCCGTAAATATAATGTAAGTTAATCATTTTACTCATTTTGTTTGAGTTCGCTCTACTTTAATATTACTAAATTTTTCTCAGAGTGTACTTGTGCATATTACATGCATTTTGAGTACGGGTGTTTGTATCTGTATAACATAACCTCATAAAAGCTTATACATTATGGTTATGAAAATGCTTTAAGCAGGCAAGAGAACTCATAATTATAACCAAATATTACAAGTTAAAACACATGCATTCTCACATTTTCGCTTCAGAACAAAGGCAAAAACAAAAAAGAAAATGGTTTAAAAATAAAACCAGTAACAGCGATAGGCAAATATGCTCTTTTTGTTTAACATAAAGTTGACTTTCCCCAACACTTAAGGGAAAAATTTAAATTAACTGCTTCTACAACTGTAAATTTATATACTATCATCCGCATATCGCTACTTCTACTACAAATATTAAAAAGAAAAAAAAATATATTGAAAACATTATATAAATTTACTTTTGCTATGAACACATTTATATTTTGTGGTGGCGATGGTGGTGCCACTGATAGTGGCTGTAACGATAAATGCAAATGATGGCTATAACGAAGGTGGTCAAGGCAAATGTTGCGGTTGTAATGATGGCAAAGTCTAATTTACTATAAGAAGATGCGTGCTTGTACTTTCCTATTCATGCAATCAAATTTTTCCATTTATTTGGGAAATTCAGTGCTTTGGTTTCCAAGAATGTTGCAACTGAAGTCACTGCTGACTTTATTTCAACCGTGTAACCGCAGCAGCTAAATGCTGTCATGCACAAAAGAAAGTGTAGACGGTAACTGCAATCGGCTGAAAAGTTATTTAAAAATTTGCTCTATTTAGATTTAGCTAACACAAAAACTTTTAGTCTTGATTATTTAATTATATACAAGGTTTCATGTATCTATAAGGTTTTAAATGGTCAGAGCACAATGGGTATAAGAAATAATTTTTAACCCTAGAATACTAACGGTATTTAATACTAAGTTAATACTAACGCCACGTAGATTTTATGTACTGTGGAATTTGTTCAATTAAAGTGGTTTTTTTCTACAATTTCTTTAATAATTCACATTAAAGTAAACAAAAACAATTTTAATGACAAAATAAAACTATATATTTTAGATCTAATCATAGCTGAAGTAAAATAAATGTATGCATATATCATCTTTACTAATTTTATTTGATACTCCCTACATACTGCCATGTTTTTACAAATGTGGCAATATGTGGCTGTCGTACGCTTTTTTGATTGGTGACAAAATTTGCTTTCCCTTTTCTCCAAAAAGTTCCTTGACAGCCAAGTCGATTTGAATAATTATGTTCATAATTTCTTTTAATTTTTACTACAAGCTGGAAGTGCGATATTCTAAGCATCTGTGACTTATTTTTCGATATAATTTTTATCTGTTGCAGTGGGGCACTAATACCGTTGGTACCATGAGGCCGTTGGATGCTTGTGTAGCAACAATAATAAAAAAACTAAACGTAAAATTTACGTAGGTTAGTATTCTAGGGTTGAAAATACTAGAAAAATGATCTGAAAGTTAAAAAGCAATAAAATATTGAATGTTTCCTAAAACATAACTTTTGTCGTTTAAGGGGAAAAAGCATAATATGCCCAAGGCGAATTCAATTCGCGTTGATATTTCCCTAAATAAATACAATAAATCAAATGAGAGGCCAGTCAGACGTAAGCCACCCTTACGAAAAAATGAAGCAGAAAAAGGCAATATGTTTGTTAGTCAATTAAAAAAAAAAATTCTGAGTTGACACCTGCTGATGTTAAGCTGAATTTTTAAATATTGAAGAGGCAATAAATGACTTAAATCTCAACAGAACCCCTGGTTTTGAAAAAGAAACAGCTACAAAATGTAATTTGAGTTATCCGTTGTACTCAATAAATAGTTTTTATTTTCTGTTTTATTGCTTTGAATATTTTTCCATAGAGTAGAATGTTTTTTTGATAACTAACCTAGGGAAATATTAAAAGTAGAGTCACGCAGACTGATTTGAGAAGATATTAATAACTAAGCTGAATCCTATTCTAAGCGAGAAAGGATGTATTACGAACCATCCAACTTTCCAAGAAATTTTGATTTTTTAACGAATTTAACTTTCTGGTATTTTTATTGTTTTTGTTTGTATTTCCAGTTTTCAATGCAGGCGAAGGTTTTATATATCTAATCGTAGCTAATAACAAAATATTATAAACTATATCTGTTAGATTTGTTTTCGCAAGTTATTTAAGGTCATCTGAAAATTCATTTCCGCTTTAACACACAGCAATCATCGAAGCGATTCCTTAACCCTTTTACTGTTTATGTCGAGTATACTCGTCATGGCGAAACTACAATTTTTTGCATAATATCGAGTATACGTTATGAAGATAAAAAAATGCATTTATATTAGAAATCAATGAAACACCTATAATCTTTTTTTTTTTCTTGAAGCAAATAAGTTAAATTTCTTTAAATTGGTTTGGTTTTATATACTTTTTGTTTTTATTTCTATAACTTCATCTTCGTGATGAATATTTTTATCAATGAAATAAATTATGTTTGCTTGCAACGTAACGCAAAAGGTTTTACTCTGTTTTCGTCGAGTATACTCGTCATAGCTAAAAAAAAAATAAGTAATTAGGTAGAAAAAATTTTGTAAAACAAAATTAAACATTTAAAGGGTTAATATATAAACATGTAGCACATAAATAC
This sequence comes from Phasia obesa, assembly GCA_949628195.1. Lineage (NCBI taxonomy): Eukaryota > Metazoa > Arthropoda > Insecta > Diptera > Tachinidae > Phasia > Phasia obesa. Next base: position 98,540,965 of record OX451219.1, read on the forward strand.
TTTATCGAGTGGCAAAAAATATTATAAAAATTTCGAACAAATGGAGCGTCAAAAGAAACTGTACATCTTGTTCTCATATATTTGCATTTCAACTTAATTGTAATTTACTACGATTGTTATTTTATATGTTCCTCTTACAATAAATAATTTTTTAATTTTTGTTGATTATCAACATACATGGGACTAATTAATTCTATTGAGTAATTAATTGGCAATTTCATTGGCATTGAATTATAAATAATGCTAATAAATTTGTTTTCATTACAATTGCTTCCATTAATGGTAATGCTTTTTAATGAAAAACTTTCATTAGTAATTATTTAAAAAACAAAATCATTACCATTAATCAGTCAATGATTAAATTATAAAAAAGCATTGCAAGCAACTTTTTTAGTGATGTTTTTAAAGAAGACCCACCTCCATTCTCTGCTCTTCTATTGAATAAAATCAAACTGATTCCTTTTAGACCACGTTCAGCAAGCGTTACCAATATTTTTTTCCGTGTACAGAAGTAATGTACACGGAAAAAAATATGTGAAAATCATTTTATTAAATACTAGCTGTTTCCGCCACGTCGTGGGCGTCCTGACAATATTTTGCTCGATTTTGCTTTGAAAGTATCCCAAACCAGTTGTAAGACTCTTACTTTTATAGTGCTTCAGTTATGGTTTATGTATTCACTTTATATAAAGGTACCAATCCCTGGAATAAAATTCTAAAATTTATAAAAACTTCTAAAAGTTATTGTAAAGCTCTGTAAAAGGTATTCAAAATATTTTAATAACTATAATTCCGCAAAGTAAAGATACAAATCAAATACCAATTTTACTATTTGGCAGTATGTAATTAACATTTTCTCATTACTTTAAAACAGCACTATCTGTTGTGCAACCGTGTTTAAAATATACCGCTTTCAAAAATAAAACATGCCTTAAAGTATGCAGTACCTTTAAATTGGTAAAAAAAAAGTCGGCGTACTTTCACTGCTTTTTCTCTTTTTTATCTATTGGAAACAGGCTGCTAAAGTATCTGCTCACAAAATTTAAAATCCATCCAGATACATATTTTCTTTACATAAAAATATCCAGCGTTGGATAAAAATCTTAAATTTATAAAAAATTATAAAAATTATTGTAAACCTCTGTAAAGTTCTTTAAAATATTTAAATAACAATTTAATTTCACAAAGTAAAAATACAAATGTTGTTCAATTAGCGCCTAATGTTGCGCAATATTTTTTAAAATATCCCGGTTTTAAACCGAACATTTCTGTACCTTTAAACCGGAAATTGTGTTTTTTTTCACTGCTTTTTCTCCACTTTCTCTTGAAAATGAGATATATTTGCGGAAAAAGGTATCCTATATTGGAATCGGGATGCTATGGTACCTCCTCGTAAAATTTAGTTAAAATAAACCTAGGAGTTTTTACGTGATGCGAACATAAATGAAAAGCAGACAGACGGAAATGAGTTACTATTTTATTTTATGTATGTATGTATGTATGTATGTATGTATGTATGTATGTATTTATGTATATATGTATGTATGTAAGTATGTATGTATGTATGTATGTATGTATGTATGTATGTATGTATGTATGTATGTATGTATGTATGTATGTATGTATGTATGTATGTATGTATGAATGTATGTATAGAATTAGCAAAGCAATTTAAGCTGGGATCTTCACACAAAAAATATTAACGAAAATTCTAAACTTATGATCTATAACGGCTTGATTCAAACACATTTAAATTATTTGGCATGTGTGTATGCTTTTAATATGAACAATGCTTTCCAAAGATCATTACAACTTCTTAGAGTAAAGCGCTAAAAATTGTATTTAACCTACCAAGAACTCATTCAACAGTATCACTATATAAGGAAATTGGCAAAACAGACTTTAGTATTTATTACTAAAAATTTAGATGGTGTTTCTGAGTACTCAATTCCATTTGTGCTTATTATCAAATCTTAGATAACCAAGGCGCAAATTGGAAAAAACTAAGCGGCGTATTGTGTACGTAGGTAGTCACATGTATAACAATTCACCTCAATATTTAAGTTCTCTTGATCGATTATCAATGTTAAAGACACCAAGAAAAAAATATCTTTATAGATCAGCTGAAACGCTTCTGATGTAATAAATTGAAGATAAAATATGTTTTATTCCTATAATTGTTAATTTTAAATTTCTTTAAGAATGTAAATTTTGCCACCTTTCTTTAAAAATGCCTCTTTGGCGCTAAGGTTATATAACAAATTGTATAATGTAAAAGTAAATTTACAATAATAATAAAAAACATAAAATTCTAAAGTTGTTGCAGACTTCTATAAATAGTGTTTTAAATATCCCGCAGAAAAAAATAAAAGGTGCTGTTAAGTTTGCAGTATATTGAATCGGTAAAATTCCGTACTTTCATTACCTTTTCTCTATTTTTTTTTTTTTAGAAATGATATACTTTTGCGAAAAAAAAAGTTTCCTATAGTTAAGCCAATATAATCAGGTAGCTCGTCACAAAATTTTATTAAAATACATGCAGCAGTTTTTTATCGGCACCAGCAACAAAATTTTCAAAAATATTTAATGTACAGTTACAGTTTTACTATATGTGTTCCAGTTACAGTTTTACTATATGTATAGAATTCGCCTTTAACAGCGGTTGTAGGCTCGTGGGTTGTGTGGCATATTGTGTGGGTCATACGGTGGTGTCTACCTAAAATTCGTAAAGTGAACGCGATATGATATGACATGACCTTACATTATATTTTGGTTTTCTGAAGTCACATACTAATTACTTTGCAATGCATATACAAATACATGTTATAGTTTAAACGACTATTAATTTCAGCGTGTTTGTAAAATGCTAATTTTGTGAGCAAAATATTAACATCAAGTTCCTACCAAGAGGTAATTTAAGATTTTTTTTTTTTAAATATTCGCAATTAATTTAAATATTCTCTTTAGTAAGTGTTTAATTAAGTATTTATGTGACTTGATTAAGGGAAACAATATATCACCATTTAGATACTGTGACAACAATAATGACAACGGCGTCATCAACAATAAAGTCATTGTCACAGCATAAAAGAAGTCTCAAGATGACTAACTCAAGTTTTAACAATAAAAGGACTAATAAATAAATGAACACTTGAACATTTCAGGCAGACGTAAGTCGTGCAATGAAGCAAAGCATAAAATCAAATAAATAAAAATCGGAAGTGTTAAATTATAAAGTGAAACAAATGAAATGAATAGAATAGAAGCATTTGTAAAAAAATGTGCAGAAAAAACAATGAAAAACCCAACGTGACGTAAAAGAATAGAAAATTTTATAAAGAGCAGTTTAAAACAAACATGAGATAAGCAAACAACCATGATTTAAGACAAACACAAACTATAAATATAACACAAGAAATTACTTTATATGTACACACACACACATATTTCACATAAGCGCTACTGTCGCTAACAACATCATCTCGTCATCATTGTCATCCTCCTTACACTCTACTTGTCCTTCTCGGCGGCCATAGCACAAGCAATTGCTGTTTTGTTATCCTAACCATGATACTATCTTAGTGCAGATCAACTTTTAAAACAAGAATGTGACACATTGTGACACTTTGTGACATGTTATTATTTTCCAAAGGATAAACTTACAACGTAAATGCAAAAATATCTAAGTTAAAAGAAAACCACAGTATAGTCTTAACGAGTCATACATCGATGAAAAATATGTATTATTTGATTTTATGATGCAGGAGCGATAACAAAGACGAGTTCAAGGAGGCGCTAGAAGCAGTCCGTCTTTGAGAAATTTTCGCAAAAATCTTAAAAGCATGACAATTGATTATCATCAATACCATTCGTCATCATCAATCTTTTTTTCCTAATTGAAATATTCGGCTGAATTAACTTGTGTAGTAGTCACAGACTAAATCTTCCATAATTTTAATTTTTTCAGCAAAATAGCTTTTTATTTCTCAACATAATCTAAAGTAGACCGGATTAAGGTTTATTTAATTATAGGTTTTTTATTCCCTTTAAATAACATGACATCTCAAGACCGTCAAAATAGGCGTCTGTTGCAGCTCTTTGTTTTACCCAAATCTCTTATCATACGGCCATTTCTTCAAATTTGTAAACAGAAGTAGTCACAAGACTGCATTTTTGCCATATTGATCATATATATGTGTATTGTCGTGATTGAATTGTTTATATTCATATACTCAAGCAAACTCGCTCGGTTGATATGCCTAAAGCCTCAACATTTTCATTCTCGGATCGACCTAAATTTAATGCTGGTATGACTACAACGGAACTCAGAAAAGCTCTTTTTAACCATTGAAATTGATAGTGTAAAGTGCGAATTGGAGTTATCAACTATTTCTTTTGTTCCATGATGCTTCTGTACGCAAACAATATTCAGCCAACGAAATTAAATTTTTCCATTTTCGTTAAAACTAACATCGTGTTGGTTGGTAACAGTAACAGGCAACGCCTTGAAATTTTTCACCAATAACCTCTTTATTAACATATGTACTTAGTTTAGAGAAACACAGACGGGATTGGATAGTGGGCGTGGTACGCCACATACAAAGTAAAAAATTATTATCCTGTATTTAGAGAATTGCAATAGTAGCAACTTGGAATTTTGCACCCATATTAAGACACACTGTGTAGAGAAACACAAACAGGATCGGTATGGTGGGCGTGGTATCTCTATAAAAAGCGAAAAATTATTATCGTGTACCTAGATAGGTAGAGTCTTGAAATTTTTAACAAGTAACCCTTATACTAATAAGCATAGTCTAGCGAAATTTAGACTGTTTTTGGACAGTGGGCGCAGTAGCTCCCATACGAAGTGACAATTTATTATTGTGTACCTAGAGAACTTCCAATATGTAGTCTGGATAATTTGCGCAAGTAACCCTCATACTACTGTGCATAATGTAGCAAAATACAGAATACGGATAGTGCGACTGGTACCTCCCATACAAGGTAAATAATTACACTGGTCTGCACAAAAATTGCTCCCTGAACATAAGTAAATATAGTGGTCTCAACTCGTTAAACTCAAATCTGCTTTCAGTCTAATGATTTAACCTAAACAAGGCAACCACGCTAACTTATTTCTAAATAACTCTTTAATTACTTTATTTTTTTTTTTTTTGTTTTCAAGTGTTTCGGAGTTATTCAGAAACTCGTGGCGAAAAAACAAATATTTTGTAATGAAAAAATAATTTATTTTTGTTTTTAAAAACTTGTAAAAACTTAAATCGGCAAGTATTTTACATTTTTCTCCTTATTCGGAAAGCTAGGTATACTAGAAATAAAAGAATCCACAAATGATGAAAAGCTGCATAAATCTTGATTTTATTCACAATTATGTGCAGATACCTATTTTGACAAACATTGTGTAACACATTAAGATTATTAACTATTTCAATATCAGTATTTTATTTAAATAAGAATATCTCAAAAATTAGACGTGATAGAAAAAATCTGTGAACAGTTTAGTTTCAGCACACACAAGTGAATTAAAATCACGTAACAAAGTTTTTGTCCCGACTTTGTTTTTTTTTTTTTTTGCCGACCATTGTTATCACAATAACTACATATTTCATATTTTAATATCTTTATTTTATTTAACCTTCCTGACTATTTTCATTTTTGTGCGACACATTCGCATTTCTCGGTCTCTCAGACCGATTTCAAATATTTCTTGGTATCTCAAAACTATTCTAAAATTTTCAAAACCTGTGCAGTGGACATATTTTACAAACTAATCTGAAATAACTGAAGTAAAAAAAAACAAAATTAAGCTTTTTTAGCTCACAGCATCAATTTATATTTCATCACAATAATTTAGCATTTTTGATCCTAGACCTAATATAAAAATAAAAAAAAAATCATTCACAAAACGCAACATTTATAAAATGTTGTTTTTCTATTAACATAGATTTTAGAAGTAAACAAAAAAATAAAATGAATTCAAGAAAAAACAGGAACACTAAAAAAATTTATTTCAAAATACTTAAAATATATGCCTCTTTATGAGGTTAGTATTTGTAAATTTCAATCAGTCGTTAGAGCTTGTGGCTCGATTCAGCGTCCTGTAAATCTTCAACATCACTTTCCTCGGAGTCTTCTTGTTCAGTATCAGTGTTTGCTTCATACACATCAATATTATATTCGTATTCAGTACCACTTTCCACATCAGAATCTAGATCTGAATCAATTTCATTCAGAATAGCTCTTATGCGCTCAATATCTGCCATATCTAAAGAAAATCTCACGATAATTAACTTTGAACATAATTCTTTTTTTAAATCATATAAACTGATCGCTAATTGTCCATTTTCATCTAAAAATTTCCAATTTAGCAAAACCAACTTACCTGTCGAAAATGTGACACTTAACTATAAGTCGGTCTTACAGACCGTCTGATTAGCAATCACCGGTACAACACTTCAACTCAAACGCACTTGTTACACTAAAGGTTGTATAATGAGAAATAATGAAGATACTGAGAGAATGATGGAGCTGCCATTTTTTGTTTTCGCGAAATTAACACAAAAGTGATTCATCGGTCTCACAGACCGACGAAATGGTCAGGAAGGTTAAATAAGAATATCTCCCGATCAGCTCCTGACTTTTTTTTATTTTTTGCCGACCAGTGTTATTATCGTGTTAATACAGATTGGATGGTAACAGTAGATGTCGTACACTGCATATACAAATTTTTTCGTGAGAATTGCTTGCGTTTTTGGTTAAAGGTTGGTCTTTCAAGTGTCTATTGTATTTTTTGTGGATAGATGTGACAAAGCGCACCGGTTAAAAACAAATAAAGATAAAAGTATTTTTAACCGAATACACGACCAATCTATTGTAATCGGAAAACGATTCACGTTTATCTCACATTCGCGAATAGATTTAAAATGTTTTTAAATAATTTTACGTGTTATTTTAACTTTTTTCTTGAGAAAACCTTTTAATAAGACCAAATCGTCAATTAGTTAAATAATTTTGAAGAAAAAAAAAAAACAAAATAGTAATTATAACATCGAAATCTGAGCATTTCTACAGCTTATACCTTACTATTAATCTAAAAGGGGGTGCACCGGTGATGTGCCGTAGGTAAGATAACCAAGACTAACTCGGGTGTTTCAGAACTACGCGGGCCGAAGTACTGCGTCACTATGTTCGGCAAAAGAAACGAATTTAAAAATTCTTGACATTCCTAGATACACATCACAACTTAAAATACAAATGTTCTGAAGAGCGAAGTCATGCGAATGAAGGCAGTGATGCGAATTAAATTTTTGTATTCATTAGTGATAATATCCATATTTATTAAAAAAACACGATTGTGATAAATTTTGCGTTGTAACTTTTTGAGATTTAATGTGCGATATATAAATTACAAAAAATATCTTTTCCATTATAAAATTAAAACCCTTTTAACAGTTCGCTCCTGTTTTTCTGTTTTGTTTTTGCTACTAATAGTCAAAGTGACTGATGTCAGTATTGTATGATGGCGTGAAAATTGGCAAAAGGAAAATGTAAATTTCTGATGAGTAATCTGCCATGAATTGATAAGTATGCTTTTGTAGGGTAGATGTTATATTTCTTTTCTCTTGGATGTGAATGTTAACAAGTCATAGAGAAGTTTATTTTACACACACACGCACACACACATGTCCACGATGTGTCTCTACAATTACAAAAAAATATTCTAAATATTTTTTTATCTATACATTTGATTCAGCTTTGACAAAAAATAAAATAAATTTAAAAAAATATAAGTAATATGAAGCTTTAAAATTTATTGCAATTTTATGTGTGTGTTTCTTTGTCTTTTTTTGTGTTTTATTTACCACACTACAACATGCTGCATACATATCGTACACATGCATATGTAATTTTTTTGTCGCTGTGATACGAGCGGTAGGTTGTGTAGGTCGTTTGCTTTTTATTTCTATTTGAATTTTTTTTTCATTTGTAATTTTCATCATGCTTTAGGGCAATTGTATGTAAAGTGTGCATTTCCTGTTGCTGTTATACAACTTCGTATACTATTTCCTTCCTTCCTAGTGGAAAAGTCAGTTATATTTAAATGCAAGTTTTTACATATGCAAGTGTATAGGTTTTTAAGGAGAGACAAGTTTTTTTCTGTTTATCTGTTGTTGCATTTACAGACACACATACATATAGTCACATATTTCATTTAAATACGAAGAAAAAACTTTATTCCTCTTATTTTCTCTTGTTGTCATTCCGTATATTTTATGCAGTGCATTAACTTGCTTGTGGTCTTGTGTCTGCGTTTGAATCTACAATTCTTTGTATTCTGCTTATTTGATGATTTTAAACATGCCCAGCTAGTACAAGTGTCGGAGTTAGTTGCTCTAACAAGTGCCCTTGTTCAATAGTCTAAAGTGTTAAAATTGCTTTAAGTGTTTTAAGATACAAGCTTTTTTTTAATGAATTCTATTGCAGTGGTTTGTTCTGCAGTTTACCCCATTATAGATTGTACCTTGTGTAAAAATTTATTTATTTTTTCCATTTTAGTTAAACAGAGAATTTTTATTGCTAACTTTGGTTTTATATTAGGTTTTTATAACCAGTTCTAAAATTTGGAAGTTGCACTACGTTTTTCATTCCATTCCTTAACTTTCGTTTGGAATTGGCATATATTTGACAAAAATAAGTGTAATACTTTTTATTAAATATTTAATTTTACGTGGCAGTTATAGTGTTTTTAATACGCATATTTACATATTTAAGATTACGAGACGATCAGAACTAATAACACAGGGCAACAGCAAAAATATGCTCGAGTAACTACTATATACATTTGATGTATCATGGCTACCTTAGTACAAAAATGGTAAAATTTTTAAATTCTATGGATAGATTTTTTTTTAAAAAATTTTTTTTTAAAATTGCAATTTTTTTGAGATGTTTCTTCAAATAATTAATGATAACTCAAAAACTACTAGTCCGATATTATTAAAATAAATTCAGAAAAATTAAGATTTGCATAGCCTTTAATTCGTCTATATATCGCGTTTCAATCGGATCAATAGAATCGGAGTTATAATAAAAAACTTAAGAAAAAAATATATTTTTTACGTAAAAATGGCAAAAATTTTCGTTTTAAAAAAAATCATAAAAAATCGAAAACGGCAAAAAACTTCCAGATTCATTTTTTTATCGCATAGCGACATATAATAGTAACAAAATGAGATATCGACCATAAAAATCGATTGATTTTTTTCGAATTTATTCACATTTTAGTGAATTCGCTCATTTTCACAAAATTTTAGTTTTTTGCTTGATATACGCATTATAGCGGGTTTTCAAATGTGTGAAAAACATAAATTTTTCAATTTCAAGGGGTGCATGTCGGATTAATGTTAGATTTGATGAGAAACTTCCACCCACAAAATTTTAGTCGAATTCGACAACGTTAACACGTAGCGCATAGGCCCCAAATCTGAAAAAAAATCGCACATTCAACCAAGGTAAAAGAAGAATACTCTGTAATTGCATTGGTCATGAAGAAGATAAAGTATAATGAACATAACTGGGTAATTTGTGTTGATATTAAGATCGTAAATTTCCTATTAGGTCAACAAAGTGGCTATACCAAATACCCTTGTTTTTTATGTTTATGGGACAGCAGAGCTAAGTCAGAACACTGGAAGAGAAAACAATGGCCTTATAGGGAAACACTGGACCCAGGTATGAGGAATGTTATAAATGTACCTCTGGTGCCCCGAGATCGCATCATATTACCCCCTCTTCACATTAAACTTGGTCTGATGAAACAATTTGTTAAAGCACTTAACAAAGATGGTGAATGTTTCCAGTATATTTCAAGGAAGTTTAAAAGTTTGAGTATGGAAAAGCTGAGAGCAGGAATATTTGACGGCCCACAAATTCGCAAATTGGTCAAAGATACCGATTTTCTCAGTTCAATGTCAGAAATTGAGAAAAATGCATGGGATTCGTTTGTATGGGTTATTCAACATTTCTTAGGAAATAACAAGGATGATGATTATGTTGCGCACGTTGAAGAGATGTTAACTCACTTCCAGAATCTTGGATGCAACATGAGCATCAAGTTACATTACCTTCACAGTCACTTAGATCGTTTTCCTGAAAATCTAGGAGACTTAAGTGAGGAACAGGGCGAACGATTTCACCAAGATATTCGGACAATGGAGGAAAGATACCAGGGTCGCTGGGATGCACACATGATGGCAGATTTTTGCTGGAGTATTCAGAGCAACACTTCGTTATTCAATAATAGAAAATGTCATAAAAGAAAATTCCAAAGTTTGTAGTTTATAATATTTATTTATTTCCTTATTTTATATGTTGTAATAAATTTAAATAATAAAATATAAAATAAAAGAAAATACATGAATAAAACAATGAAATGCATTTTCGATCTATTCCATCGATTTGACTTAGTTACATTTTTTTGTCAATTGCCTTCGGCAAGTAACTTGAAAACTGTTTAACCGATTTAAAAGATATGTAGCTTATTGTAAATCTCATTGTGTTTGCCCTAAGGACCAGGATCCACTTTTTTGCAAAAGGGGAAATAAATAGCGTTAATTTTGCAAAAACTGAAAATTTGTCAATTATTTTCGATATAAACGCTTTTTTTTCAGATTTGGGGCCTATGCGCTACGTGTTAACGCTGTCGAATTCGACTAAAATTTTGTGGGTGGAAGTTCTCATCAAATCTAACATTAATCCGACATGCACCCCTTGAAATTGGAAAATTTATGTTTTTCACACATTTGAAAACCCGCTATAATGCGTATATCAAGCAAAAAAACTAAAATTTTGTGAAAATGAGCGAATTCACTAAAATGTGAATAAATTCGAAAAAAATCAATCGATTTTTACGGTCGATATCTCATTTTGTTGCTATTATATGTCGCTATGCGATAAAAAAATGAATCTGGAAGTTTTGTGCCGTTTTCGATTTTTTATGATTTTTTTAAAACGAAAATTTTTGCCATTTTTACGTAAAAAATATATTTTTTTCTTAAGTTTTTTATTATAACTCCGATACTATTGATCCGATTGAAACGCGATATATAGACGAATTAAAGGCTATGCAAATCTTAATTTTTCTGAATTTATTTTAATAATATCGGACTAGTAGTTTTTGAGTTATCATTAATTATTTGAAGAAACGTCTCAAAAAAAATGCAATTTAAAAAAAAAAATTTAAAAAAAAAATCTATCCATAGAATTTAAAAATTTTACCATTTTTGTACAAAGGTAGTCATGATACATCAAAATGTATATAGTAGTTACTCGAGCATATTTTTGCTGTTGCCCTGTGTAATCAATTAAATTTTTTCCTTTATAAATTAGCAACACGATATTTATTTATTTATAGTGCCAGCAGATAAGTGTATATAATCCGATTGGGTCAAATTCACAATAGCGCTATTTTTGATCGATTAAATACCAATTGAAAATTCGTTTGATCAGCTCTTTCGACTACAGTCGAAGATCGAAAGTTGCTGTTATTAGGCACCTCTGTGAATCTGTTTCAAATACAATCGTGAGTAAAGTCTGGTAGAAGCACGAAGATCAACGAAAATAATCATTGAGCGACGAACGGGTCTATAAGAAACCTATGAAATCTCAAAAATAGATATCTGAAATGACAGATATATATTTAATTTTGAAATGACTTTCTCATTTAGCCTCCATCTTTAGTGCGTGCAAATATTGACGATTTGGTGTTTATTAAAAGAAAAAAAAAAAAAAAGAAATAACATTTAATGTAATGACCATCGCAAGAGGTAAAGAAAAAAAGGAAAAAATTGACAACAACAAAACCAAAATGTTGATGACACTTTTGTAACTAACTACAAACATAACGCTACATCGCAACATTACTTTCACACAAGCATCTATTAAAAAAATAGAGAAACAGAGAGAGAGAGGAAGGGAAGTGTAATAGAAAGAGTATAAAAACACTACACAACTGCAATGACAAAATTGATAACATCTTGACACGAACACAAAGGAACAAATGCAAAAACCAGAAAAAAACATAACGTAGTAAAGTAAACGCGGTTAGATAGACAGCCAAACGGAAGGACAGGCGCGGATACAACGATCGATAATTAAACAAACGCACACGGGTGGGACACAATTTGCTGTCTGTGGACACGACAAAAGCATGCAAAACCACATCATCGACACCACAACTACAGTAGACATTGAATGTGCAACCCAGCAAAAGGAAATGCAACTGCACAAATGTCTTTAATAAAACCAACAATGACAACACTATTATTATATTTCATTTCAACGTTCTCTGCTTAAAGTTAGATGAGAGAAAAACAAAGAAAGAAAAAACAATAAAATATTAATGGAATTTAACGCACATTGAATATTAAAAAATTTAATAACAATTGATGGGTAGAAGGAAAAAGGAACTGAATGCCAAAGAAGTGCAAACAGTAATGAATTCTCAATCTATCTATCTATATACATACATATGTACATATGTATTTATATGTATGTATAAAGCACAAAATGTGTTTGTTTGTCGGAAAGCTATTTCTGCCTACACCAGTGAACCGATCTTTTGTTCGAAATTTTCAGTTTGTTATTAGATATACGGTTGATAAAATTATGTACTTATTTTTTTATATTCGATGTGGGCGTGGCACCTTCTATACAAATTAAATATTTATCATCGTGTAGATTGATAACAGTAATAGGTAGCACCTTGAAATTTTGCACTCGTAACCTCTATATTAACATACATAGTTTAGAGAAAGATAGCCTGGATTGCAATAGTGGGCGTGGTACCTCCCATACAAAGTTAAAAAATATCTTATATCTAGAGAACTGAATAAGGTAGCACCTTGGAATTTCGCACCAGTAACCCCAATATTGACGTACATAGTCAAGCTGAACACAGGCTAAATTGGAATAGTGGGCGTGGTACCACGCAAACAAAGTGAAAAATTATTATCGTGTTCCTGGCGAACTACAATAGATAAAGCCTTGAAATTTTGCACAAGTAACCCCAATGATCAGGCGCATAATCATAAAATACAAATTGGTTTGGGGCAGTGGGCGTGGTATCTCCTATAAAAAGTGAAAAATTATTATCGATTACCTGGAGAACTACAATAGTTAGAGTCTTAAAACTTTGCAAAAGTAGCGAAATACAGACTGGATTGGGACAGTGGGCGTGGTACCTCCCATATAAAGTGAAAAATTATTTTCGTGTACCTAGAGAACTACTATAGGTAGAGTCTTGAAACTTTCCACAAGTTACCCTCAGAGTAATGTGAATTGTCTAGCAAAATACAGACTGGATTAGGATAGTGGGAGTTGTACCTCCCATAAAAAGTAAAATATTATTATTGTATTAACACGTATAGTCTAGCAAAAAACAGATTGGAGGAAAAGAGTAGACGTCGTACCTGGCATATAATCTAACACAATTTCGATGTAAAAACAACGTGCGTTTGCGTGCGTTAAAGGTTGGCCATACTTTTCCTCCACGTGTTTATTGTATTTTTTGTGAATGGGTGTAGCGAAGTTCATCGGGCATAGCTAGTATTGTATATTTATAAATAAGTACATACGTGTTTATGTAGGGAGGATACCGAAATAAACCATTTACCCTTCTTGACGCCCTTTATGCGTCAATGATTTCTGACTGCCGACTGTAAATATACGATTTCCATATTTTCATTGAGTCTCGTGCTGCCACTAGTCATTACTCTCGATTATAGCTGTTATGGGCTGCTGACTGGTTCTAACTGTCGACCTTCTTTATCAGTACAGAGTCTCTCGTAATTGCTAACATATGGCTAAGCATTAGATTCACATTAAATATGTGTCTACTTGTAGTTCTTAGCCTAACGCTAGCCGGTGCCGGACAATCGCACACAAACTGCGCTTCCGTCTTAGCTTCTTTCTGGCACAGTTTACAAGTGCTATCTTCATCGATTTACATTTGGTCACTAAGGCAAAACTCCAGCTTTCGGTACCCCGATTATATCAGTGTATCTTTCTGACCTTCCAGCTAAGGGGATGTTGCCTTAAAAGCTCCTCCGAGGTATACTTTCCGTATTCCTCTCTTGCTAGGCTACCTTTTTTTATTTCTGTCGGATGCTCAGGATCTCAGAATTCTGAAAGATTCTCATGAGTAATTGAGCCAAGAAGTTCAACCACACTGAACTTCTTATGAGCAGGTAATTTTGTATTAGAACTGGATATGGAATGAATGATGATGGATGAATGATGTTGCCTTAAGAGCTTCTCCGAGGTATTGTTATCCATCCTTTCCATATTCCTCTCTTGCCAAGTTACCTTGTTTATTTCTGTCGGATGCTCAGGATCTTGTTTGTTTTTAACAAAATAAGAATTCAGAAAGATTCTCACACTGAACCACACTGAACTTCTTATGAGCAGGTAATTTTGTATTAGAACTGGATATAGAATGAATGAATAAAACTAGGCGGTATAGAACGGTGAACGGGTATTCCCTATAGAGAGATATTACTCTCTAGCTAAATTTGATACAGGGTACTCGGAGAATAATGTGAGTTTTCTATATAAAGTCTTTCTATATGACGCCGGGGATCTCGCTACTCCCAGGGAATTACAACAGTGGGAACTACAACAGTGCAGGGAATTACAAAAGTAACGTTTTTTACTTACAGTTTGGTGTTATAATGCGAGGGGGCATCTACTCCCCAGTAAAAGTAAATATTAATTATGCAATATTTGGAGAACTCCAATAGAGTCGCACTCCAAATTCCTTTTAAAGAAAAGAAGAAAAAAACCTTCTCACAATGATAGCGGTAGAGAAGACCTATTTCAGAAGGTACGGTTAGGATCAAAGATATCATAATAAAAAACGTGAAGTAGGGAAAAATCTGCTCATACATGAAGCCTTCATGTGGGAATACATTTTCCATCTTTTTAATGCCACTTTAATGTCGTTTTTTTCTAGAACCTTGGGTAAAGTCTAAACAAATGAATTTATATAGAGTTTTATATTTTCTTGTAAACTTATTAAAGTGTTGCCAAATAAATAAAAATTCGTTGGCTCAAAGCTAAAAATGCTGTAAAGATTGATTCGAAACGCCTACTCGATATATTTTTGGTTGTGTTTATTGCTTGTGGCATTTAATTGCCCACATTTTAGCTGTATACTATGGCTCAATAACTTATTTCTTTATACTCATTTCGTTTTATTCGTGTTTGTTAAACTACCATTATTCGCCACTTCTCTCTCTCTCTTTCGATTTCTTGATTTCTTTCTTACTCTTTATTAAACTTGTTTAGTGCTTTTTTTAAATCATTTTATTTCTTAAAAGGAAAATTGTTTTTAAATGCGTTTGATGTTTTTTTATTACCCTTTTCCAACATTTGCCAATAATTAAACGAAGTACAGTGGGTAAAAATAGTTTAATTAATTTACATGAGCCTTTGAGTTCAAATTGGCAGGATTGCTGAACTGGTTAATTGCATTAGTGACAGGTCATGGTAAATAAATGTCCTCTCCAGACTGCTCTTTTAAGAGGCTAACACGGTAGGGCCCATTTTCTATGAATGTAACGCAGGCAGACGTATTAAAAATGTGAATGTTATGGCCGATCTTACTCTTTAACAAATGTAAGCAATTTCAAGAAAACCTGTGACGAGGAAGTAGGGTCGAAAGGGTCGGGTAAAACGTACTATAACTTTCCAATAGCTAAAGTTAGGATTTTGTTGGAGTGAAAAACAATTTTTCGTTATTAAAAGTAAGCTTAAAAACAACCTTTATCTATCACATACTTTAAGGACAAGTTGTAGCAATGAGCATTAACCTCGTTATCATAACGAAAAACTACTTATCGCTCCATCAAAATTCCAAGTTTAGCTATTGGCAAGTTATAATAATGGGGCTTAATATCAGTAAGGTAGTCGTTAAGTCGTTAATGACAGGTCGGGTGCCAGAATTCATTAAAAAATAAGGGGAGTCGAAAATGGATCATCCATAAAGTAGGTGTTCTTCTTCTGCATCTCTTTTGAGTTTAATTTTGTTCTAAAGGGGTTTATTTTAATAATTGAGAACTTTAAATTTATATGAGCCACAGATAAATGACCGTGGATTTGGCTTTATACGAAAGATAATTTTTTGTCATATTTAACTCGGCTGGCTCAAAGAAAGTCCAATAGGGACTGTGGTAAATGTTGCCTTCCAGGGCGCCAAACGTTTGGGCCTCATTGCCGTAGACCAGAGACTTCATATAACCCCACACAAAATAACGCAATCCAAACAGTGATCGATGTGATGTGATCTGGATGTAATGGCTTTTCGGAATGGCTTGTGAATTATATTCGCTCCAAATGCGGCAGTTCAGCTTGTTGACTTAAACTGGATTTACCCATTTTGTCCGACAAAATTTTTGTGAGAAAAAATTTTTTTTCTGAGATTTTTCTACAGCACGATTCACCCATTTCGAAAAATTTGCACGGACAAACAAAGCTGCCATATGAGCACATAAGTAAACAAGTCATATTAATCTTACAACGTGGCAACAAAGCAACAACTGATTATAAATGAATTGGTGTAAAATTGCATATTTTATTTTTAATTTTAAAATTTTGTTTGTTAAAATATGTTTGAACATTATTATTTTTTATTTAATTTCAAATAATCAAAACAAACAAAACAAATGCCTAACTGCATACTAAGCGATCACACTATGAGATGTGGCAACTCAATTCAGCTTTTTCTTTAGGAATTATATTTAGTGGCAACTCCGTTATATTTTGTTTGGACAAAAATTAAAATTAAACCAATTCATGCTATAAACATAACTGTGACGAACGACGAATTTTTCGTTCTGAATATTTGTCGAAAAAAATTAAATACATTTGTGTTTAAGAAAATAAACACAATCAACGAGTCGACGAAATTCGTCGTGCGTAACGAACTCTGCGATAGGTTTCATTTCTATTTCATATTATACCGACGAACGACGACTAAATTAGTGCAGAGTGCCCGTTTAAAAAAATAAACGAAATGGGTGAATCCAGCTTAAGTCCATTTTACATTTGAAGTCGAGTCCAGAGTACGAAGCCGATGGAAAATGAAGACCGGCGTCGGCTAAAAGTCGAACCTTATTTTTAAAAAGGATTCTACTCAGGCAAAAAAAATCTTTTTACAAAGTTTCCTAATATTTACTATGGGAAAATCGCTAGTTTTAATGGAAAGTAATTAAAGAAAAGAAAATATTAAATTTTGCTTTTATATTGAAATTTATAAAAACGAAAAGGCACCCAACACTTTCATATGAGTTGATCAAGTCCTTGTTGATAAATGTAAATTGTGTCGTTTTGCTTTTTGCCCAGCCACAAACAAGACTACAAAACACAAAACACAAAAAGAAAAAAAAAGAAATAGATAACAACATGTGTTACAATTTTGATTTTATATGATTTTCCCTTCCAATCAAAATCAAAATATCCAAAAAAGAAACCCACAAAGAAAAAAAAAAACGAAACAACAAAAAGACTAACCGACCAGAGCATGAAAAGAACATCTAAATATGTTGGTTATTTGTTGTTGTTTTTGGTTTTTCTTTGGACTTTTGTTTTTAAGTGTTGGACACTTAATGACCCCAAAAAAAGTCGTTGTAGCATAAAAGTTGTCCATTATGTGTCGACAACCATTTAAATGAATGATATTGCAGTTTGCCTCAAAGTCTCACTCAATTTTGTTTTATTTATTGTACAAAGTTGTGTTTTTATTGTTGTTGTTGTTTCTATATACATATATTTTGGCAATATCATAAACCGGCATCAATTACTTTACTTTGCTTGGGTGTACTTTGATTTTGATTCTACTGTCTGGTCTAGTCTGACTTTACATTACTATAGAACTACACACTAGTTAGTGTAGATGTGTGCATTTGTGTGTGTGTGTGTGTGTGCGATTAAAGAGAGAGATGCATTATATGCTTCAATATACTACAAACGAGGGTCAGCCAATAAGGCTGTGTTTGTGGTAAGTGTGCCTTTATATATGGATAAGACATGGTTTAAACTTACTGATGTTCAATTATTAATTTCTCTGCATCCGGCTGAAGCGATGGCCTGGGGGCCGCAGTAATGGCAGCTTATAGACAAAGACTGGCGACTTTCGAAAACTCCAAGATCTTGGATTAATTGCGTCACGACATTTAGAGATAAATATGTCACACCTCCAGATATAAATATGTATGTCCTCAAAATAACCACTGAGGCGTTTGAGCCCTACAGTAGGTAAGCAGCGCTGTACAGTAGGAAAGTAGCACAATCCTGCATTGAAACATAGTCATTTACGTCTATATCGTTAAATTTTGAGTTAAACAATATTTGTAATCACTGATTAACAGCGATTGCCGTAAACGGTGAGGCCTTACTATTGAGGTAGTACGACGAACTATTGAAGCAGCTTGTCCAATTCACCCAATAAAGTATGGCTTTATTAGAAACACTTAATCTTTAAAATAAAGCATAAAACATTCGAGTGATTGTATGCCTTGGCTGACCCTACGGTACATCATATGTTGGGCTGGAATGACATGAGTGGCAACTTCGATTTCGTGTTTAATGGCTCCAATCATCTTTAGATGATTTAGCTCAAATGATTGTGCTTAAAGCCTCATCACAAAAAAACAATACAAATTTCCAACAGGCGCCACAGCTCCGAGCCAACTAATGGGTGATTTTTTTGAGGTTAGGATTTTCATGCATTAGTATTTGACAGATCACGTGAGATTTCAGACATGGTGCCAAAGAGAAAGATGCTCAGTATGCTTTGACATTTCATCATGAATAGACTTACTAACGAGCAACGCTTGCAAATCATTGAATTTTATTACCAAAATCAGTGTTCGGTTCGAAATGTTCAAATGTGACAAATTTTGTTCAGCGATGAGGCTCATTTCTGGTTGAATGGGTACGTAAATAAGCAAAATTGCCGCATTTGGAGTGAAGAGCAACCAGAAGCCGTTCAAGAACTGCCCATGCATCCCGAAAAATGCACTGTTTGGTGTGGTTTGTACGCTGGTGGAATCATTGGACCGTATTTTTTCAAAGATGCTATTGGACGCAACGTTACGGTGAATGGCGATCGCTATCGTTCGATGCTAACAAACTTTTTGTTGCCAAAAATGGAACAACTGAACTTGGTTGACATGTGGTTTCAACAAGATGGCGCTACATGCCACACAGCTCGCGATTCTATGGCCATTTTGAGGGAAAACTTCGGAGAACAATTCATCTCAAGAAATGGACCGGTAAGTTGGCCACCAAGATCATGCGATTTGACGCCTTTAGACTATTTTTTGTGGGGCTACGTCAAGTCTAAAGTCTACAGAAATAAGCCAGCAACTATTCCAGTTTTGGAAGACAACATTTCCGAAGAAATTCGGGCTATTCCGGCCGAAATGCTCGAAAAAGTTGCCCAAAATTGGACTTTCCGAATGGACCACCTAAGACGCAGCCGCGGTCAACATTTAAATGAAATTATCTTCAAAAAGTAAATGTCATGGACCAATCTAACGTTTCAAATAAAGAACCGATGAGATTTTGCAAATTTTATGCGTTTTTTTTAAAAAAAAGTTCTCAAGCTCTTAAAAAATCACTCGTTATTTGGCATAGAAATTTTAAACGATTATTCGATTTTTCAAAACGGTGACCAACAGTTTGATTTTTGCGTTTACTGTGTAGCAAGTTGCATTTCTTTTGCCAAAAAAAAATAAAAAAATTCAGTAAATTCAAGAAAAAGTTCCGTTTCTAAGAGAATTGACAATTTTACTGGATTAACACGCACACTGTGACCAATAGCGGCAGTCTTTTCCGCTGAATGCCTCGGACGAGATGTAGTTTTATTAGCTTGCTTCACGAATTGAAGCATAGATTGAATTAAAGATTTGTTTCGTTCCAAGAATATTTAAGTCTAGACACTTCCACCCGGAGACCTATTGATCTATTCTGATTGCTCCACAAGAACCCCTGGATACTATTCTCTAATCTTTGAATAGGATTCATTAAATATCTTGTGATATTCTAACCTATAATGGAATCGTTAGAGCCTTTGGCTTTGCATTCAGATAATGTTATCCACCGTTTCAAACTTTTCCTCAGTCTTTTACCACTGCGAAAACTCCGGAGTGTAATTTTTTCATTACCGAACAATGACTGTTTATTACACCTAGAAATATCTTGCACAAACCTGGAAGTATGTTGGTCCTTGCATTGTTAAGTCTGGGTCACATAACCCTTGAAACCCTTAAATCCTTTTAACCTCTCCAGGACTGGTCAGTTATACCTAAAAGGGATCTAAAACAGTGCAACCTCTAATCAGTCACTATCACAGGGAAGATAGTGACTGATCTGAGGTTGTACTGTTTTCTTCTATATCTCGAAGTTTAGTATGTAGTGTAATTTATATATGTAATTCTATTCAAGGATGATAGAAGTCAAGGTTACGCCATTCCGAAAATAAAATTTAAATTTTCTGCGCAGTCGGCTTAATGAAGTCAAGAAATTTATTTCTATAGGCTAATAATTCTGATTGAGAGTATAACTAGAAATTAAATGAGTTTATAATATAAATTATGAGAGTTTATTTAAGGAATTGCCAATTTTTGCCTATTACTTAGGATTATTTGTACGAACTTTTTTGAAGCAATTTGTTAATTACAGACTTGGCAACCTTACATTGGCCGAACAACGTCACATAACGGCAAAACATGCGCATGGCGCACAGTGAGACAGCTCTATAGTAACCGCGGCAAAAACTGGTTTTTGGCGTGTCGTCAAATTTTTAAGAAATTTTCACAGTATATTAACAGATATATGAGTAACAATTCCCTGAAATTTCAGTCTCATAACTTCATAACTTTTTGGTCTAGAACAAGTCAAAGTTGAGGTATGCCAACGCGCTTGAAATATGTTAGTTCAATATGTAATATTCAAAAGCTTATTAAGAAAAAAATACATAATACATACATATAACTTTAAAGTATTTTTTTAATTAATTTAGTTGTTGTAGAATGAGTAGATGAAAAAATAAATTTAAAAAAGAAAACACAAAAAAAATTTTTTAACAACAGAATTGTGATGTACAAATTGAACATTTTGCATTTGCAATGGACTAGGAAATATAGAGCAGCCCCTCGCCCTAGGTGCAGACTTATATGAAATAAAAGATTGAAGTCTCAGCTTTCATTTGAAGTAAAGTTTGCAAAAGTACTTTAAACATTAAAAAAGCTACAATACATTTTGTCGCTATATTTATTTTAGCATGCAATAGCATGTTTACAATTTTTACTTTTATTTTTTTAGGATATTCCATTCTCGTAAATATTCACGTATTTCTACGAATGAAGATGTAAAAGATGTACAGATTTGCAAATATCATCAGATCCTTATATTAATTCATTTAGAATGATAATTAAAAAAAGTAAAAAAATTATTGATAGAATGAAAATAAAAATTGTTCTTTTTTAATAGTGGGCGTGTTATTGTAATTTTTGCATGAAACATTTTAAATGATATAAATTACAGCAATATAAAATTTGAAGGTTGTACCTAAAATATTTTAGAAAATATGTCACTTTTTATGTTGAGGTTGTATGGGTGGTGGGGGTAAAAGTGGGCCAAAGTTCAAAATTTTTTTCCGATAATGTTTGTAACAATATAACATTCAAGTATACCAAAATTTAAAGTTATATCTAAAGTATTACGGACAATACGGCATTTTACAAATTTCGATTGTATGGAAGGTGGGCGTAAAAGTAGGTGAATTTTCTTAATTTTTTTTTTAACTGGAATTGTCTCAAAAATAACTTGTGCAAAATTTCAGAGCTCTAAAATGACTCCTTGTATTTAATGCCGGCGTTGTCTCGTGTGTGGCGTAATCTTGTCTTCTATCATTCTTGGTTCAAGAACACAAGCCAATTGAAAGAATGTAAATGTGTTTTGTCTATGTGTTTTGTCTATGGGGGAATACTTTAAACCCCTAAACATTTTTAAGGCGTATTCCATTAAAGACATATTTTGAAAGAAATAAAATAATAATAATAAAAATTCCTCCCGAGGACCTGCTAAATGACACCGTATTTATATAGATTTTAAGACTCTTACGTATTTACTTTATATAAAGGTACCCATCCCTGGATATAATTCTAAAATTGATATAAAATTCTAGAAATTATTGTAAATATCTGTAAAAGAAACACACGAATTACTCATTATTTTAAAACAGTGCCATCTGTTGCGCAACATTGCTTAAAATATACTGTACGTCGTTTATGCAACTATAGGAGAAACTTTTCACATGAAATTATAATAGTTATACTGTTGTTCCAGGTTGTCCCCTAGCTAATTCTAAAAATTTCAAAATAATGTAATAAAAAAGTTTGTCACTATCTCCAGCTCACTCTGTGTAAAACAAGATGACTATAATAATTTCATGTGAAAAGTTTCTCACATAAGTTACAAAAACGAGGTACTGCTTTCAAAAATCAAAGATCCCTCAAGGTATGCAGTACCTTTAAATCGGTAAAAAAAATCGGTGTACTTTCACTGCTTTTTCTCTACTTTCTCTTGGAAATAAGATATTTCTGCGGAAAAAAAAGTATCCTATATTGGAATCAGGATACTAAGGTACCTCCTCGCAAAATTTTGCTAAAATCCATCTAGTAGTTTGATGCGAGCACAAAAAAAGACAGACAGAATATGAGTTATTTTATTATACATATATATGTATAGATTTAAAATTAATCAACTTTTTACAAATTGCAAAAATGCATTTTTGAAACTGCAATGAATTATTTTTATCCATAAATTTCATTTCTTACTGTTAAACAACCCTCGTAAGCACACACCTTTACTTTTCTATTTTATATGTTCTGGCTTTGCTTCCCCTTCCCTCGTCATACGTATATGGTGAAATAACTTTGTATGCAGACATTGCCAAGTTGTTGAAGTGCTAGCTAGTATGGAGAAGAGTGCGACTGCATGTGTGCATTGGAAAATTTATATGCTGCAGACAAACAAAAGTTATGATAGCGGTCGTCTTTCACTCTTCGACCATCTGCCAGTCAGTCTCTGCGTCTGTTTTTCTATCTGGTGTTTGGCCAAACAGTTAGTCATTAAATAGACACTGTTTTTAGTATTACAGCTTTTTTGCTGCTTTTAAATATTGTTCTTACTGCGCTGCAGTTACTGGTGCAATTCGTATTTGAGGATAGTTAAAACCAAATATGATTGTTGTTTGTATTATTGATGTGTCAAATTGTATAAGTTTATTGGAATTTCTAATACTTTTCTCTCATTTGGATTAAAGATGTGAACTTGTGTTTGTATAGTATTACATGGTATATAGTATTATCATGCAACAATGTTGGAGAGTCTTTTTACTTTTAAGCACGTCACAAGATTGTGGCGACTTGAATGACATTAATCGATTTTGTATGAAAACTGGAAACAATTATAAAATTTGGGTTTAGAGATTAGAATTATATGCTTGTACATATATGGCAAATTAAGTTAACTTAAAACGAAATATTACTAAAGGGAAGCAAGAAAAAATGTTTGATATTTTTGTTCAACAATTACAAAAATTTGCAAAAATTAGTGATTCCATGGAACTAAATGGAAGATGGAACTAAAACTGGAATCTATTTTACAGCTCGAAAGTTTTCTTTAGTTGGTTTAATATTTCTGTATTTCTGTAATTGGGTTTTATTACTCGTTTATACCGACCGTCACAAGGTTTTACCGCCAATTTTGGTTTTCATTTCATTAAACGGGACTAAAAAGTAACATCATGCCACACGAAATAAAAATTTTTTTAAAACATAAAAATTTTTATTATTCATTACTGCTAAAAGTTAACCTTAGGTTGTTCACTGTTTTCTTCTCTTCCCTGATTGAATTCTTTTACTCGGTTATAGCGACCATCACAAGGTTTTACCGCCAATTTTGGTTTTCATTTTTTTACATAAAAGTGAAAATGCAAGCCAGACGGTATAGAGTTACCCTTCTCTGGGTATTTACTCATTTCATCACCCAATGTCGATAACTGCGAAAGGCCGATTTTATGTGCGTGGCAGAAAATTAAAATAAAAATCTGCTTAACCCTTCAAAACGTAAAGACTTCAAAGTTTAAAAAAAATTTAA
Organism: Phasia obesa; assembly: GCA_949628195.1. NCBI lineage: Eukaryota > Metazoa > Arthropoda > Insecta > Diptera > Tachinidae > Phasia > Phasia obesa. Next base: position 98,565,211 of record OX451219.1, read on the forward strand.
AAAAATTTTAAGATTTTTTTTTTTGCAAATTCTCAACACGATTATCGAAACCGGAACCATTCCCTTTCTATTCTCCAGTAAATTTTACCCCAATTAAAAAAAAAAAAACAAAAATCGGTCAACCCTTAGGTCTCTCTATGAGATTACATATATTGATTTAGTTCATAGCCTATAAGCTAAAATCTTCTTAAATGGCTCTGGTTCTGAAACAAACGGAGGAGATCGAACCACACGGTTCTCCTGGTTTTGGAGTTTTTTTAGAATTTGCAGAAAAAAATATTTATTATTAAATACAAAATAGTAGGTTTAAGTATCCCGCTCTTAAAATGGTTTTACACGACGTGTATTTGTCATATGACTTGTCAGTTTGATAACCCATATCTAATTTCATGTGTTTGTCAAAATAGCCATTTTACATACGGTTTTAAATTTTAGCTTCCAAACGTACATGTGTAATTACATGTGACATAACCTACAATATATAATTTTGCAGCCACAAAGTTTTTCTTTTGCAACCACAGCTGATGCAAAGATGCAAACCTAGTGCTTTTACCACATTTTTAGCGCTTTTGGTACCACAAAAAGCATAAAATAACAAAATATCAAGTTGCCATTACAGGATGTCAGATGCTTTGTCACATCAAAATAGAACACGTTCTAAATGAAAAATGTCATATTTATTGTATACATGGAAAATACATATGTTATGTTTGAAAGGGTCCACACGATGTGTTTAGAATTTACACATGGAAAAGTGACAAGTCATATGCCAAATACACGTCGTGTAACACCACTTTTACTCTTTAGGAATAATGGCAGGTATGTTATTATTTTATTTGCATTTATTAAAGGTATTTTTTTTTTTGAAAAGAAAAAAACAGTTGTTGTTTTGCAAACTTTTTAAATAGCCAAAGAATCAGGGACCGCAAATAACAGTTATTTTTAAAAATGTGAAATATCCATGTTAGAGTCATGGAACACATATAGTGTAATATACCAAAAGATTCGTATTGACGAGCTGATTAAAAATCTTTGGTGATCTTCTTTGGTGATCTTGAGAAAACGATCCCAAGACCACTGTTAAGATTTATTTTTCAACGAAGAAATAAAAGTTGGGATGAAGCTGTTAAAAATGGAGTTTTATTTGGTCCACCAAAAAATAAAACTCATTTGAGGAGTTTTATTTTTTTCCGTCAGGAAATAAAACTAATTTTTTTATTTTTTAATAATATTTTGTTTATTTATTAAATGTGTAATTAAAATAATTATGTGTTCAGTTTAACGAACATAATTTTTTCCAAATTTTCAAGCACCAATTTAAGAGCAGAAAATGCTCTTTCCGCGTTTACCTAGGTTGCTGGTACACACTGACCAATCACAGCTAACTTGTACAAATACGGATATTGTTGTATTTTTTTTGCCTCCCAGAATTCAAAAAGTGGTTTATCAATCGATAAGGGCTTTGGTAAGAAATTATCTATTTCATAAAAAGCTTTTCGCTGTTCATCATCATCATTTTCTTCGCTAATTCTCGAGCGCGATTCAGTAAATCTTTTTTTACTTCATCTAAATAATCCTTAATAACCAGTTGCAACGAGTGAGTGAGCACACTTTATAGATTGCACTGAGAACACCGAGAGTTCTGAAAAAATATCGCTAGAGAGAATGACTCACTTTGATCGTCTTCATCAAATAACTTAATCATTTTTAATAAATTTCGTCCATTATCCGTTGTTATTGTGAAAATTTGCTTCTTTTCGATACAAGAAAACTCCTCAAATGACTTTAATTTTATGCCGGCTAAATAAAACATCTTTTTAAGTAGTTTCATCCGGCTTTTTATTTTAACGTTCAAAAATAACTTTTTAAGGTGGACTTTTTTATTTAATATCACTTATAACCGTTACGGTCCCTGCAAAGCATACAATTTACTTTTCAATTTAATTTTGCTGGAATCGACGAACTTTTCACACGCTATAAAAATTTTGGGTTGGTAACACTGCTATTGGTATTAGATTGGATGTGTGAGTGTGAGTGAGTGAGTGATGTGTTTTTTGAGATGGAGGTTAAAATTGGATTTTATGACACCGAAAAGAAAATAAACATAAAAAAGTACTTCAACTCAAAGTCGAATAATATTTAAGTTAAACAGATGTTTTGCAACTTACTGCCAAAACAAAACAAAAATAAATAAATTCACAAGTACAAAAATCTTATCATTCATTTATTGGAAGGAAGACTAAAAACAGATTGTGATATGTATGTATGTGTAAACACTCATACTTATGTTAAAGCATAAATTCAAAATAATAACGCCAACAACAATTTAAAATTGATGTTTAATTGATAACTGATTGTATCGTAATTCTCACTCAATTTTGATTTCAAAATAAACATCGTTTTTCTGTCTTCTTTGATTAAAAATAGACAAAACAAGTTCATAAGAAAACGAGTTAAAACGTGTGTAGGCGTTGTAGAGACAATTTATTATTTACATATTACGTATGCAGGTAATATGTGTTGTAGATGGGTCTGCATGTTTCTGTGGAAGAAATTATCAATATTTTGAGAATAAATTGTCTACCTTGGTGCTTAAGGTCTATTACATACAGTGTATCACAAAAATAAGTATGCAGCTATTCAAAGCAAACAAACTTCGTTGAATTAAAAGTCTATAAGTTAATATAAACTAAAAATTTGTATTTACTTTTCACTAGATTAAGGTCAGTTTTTAATGCTTATAAAACAAGTCCTTATTTGTTTTATTAGTACAAGAAAAGGAAACAAATTAACTAAATTTACATCACAAAAGTTAGTATGCAGATTATAATATATTTTAACTTATGATAGAAACGCTTGCACTTTGTACATTATATTTTGAATTTTGTAGAATATTTCTTGGTTTTTGTTACATGTTGAAGACGGTATTTTATTGAAACCACCAAATTTTGGGTCACAGGGATAGGAATTTTCGAGTTTATTTCGTCCCTTTATTTTTTATTTGATGACCTAGATGAACCCAAAAGTGCTCGATGGAATTTAGATAAGGTGGCTGAGAGGAGTTTTTAGTTGTTTTATGTTATACAAAAGCCATTCTTTAACTATTAGAGCTATACGAATATATTTCGGGTCATTATCCTGTTGAAATATAAGGGTGCCTCCTAACCCTAACTGCAAAGCACTCTCTTTAAAAATTACTATTAAAAATATTGCGGCATATATATTTGTCCATGTTTCCTTCGATAAAAACAAGTTTTCTTACTCCTGATGATGACAAGCATCCCCAAACTAATACCTAATCACCTCTATGATTAACAATACCGGTCATGTTTTTTTAATTCGAGATTCGTAAATCATTGTTATAGTCTCGTCAGAAAAAATACAGTATTTCAGAACGAATTCGATTAATTTATATTCTTTTTTACTTTACCATACGTAATATAAGGTAAAGTATAGTAATCATGAAAAAAATCGAGGTCGCGATTTTGACGGATTTATGCGTTTAGAGGTCTCCTGAATCCATTTTGACTATTTTCGCGATGATGTATGTCATTATTTTTGTGGAGTTTGTACAGGTCATACCGTTTGACATCATCAAAATAAAATTTTGTATGTGCCTTTCGTATGTGGAGATGACGAGCTGTATAAATTTTGGGCCTAATTGGGAACGGGCAAGGGGTAGTTTACTTACTCCCAAATTTTGTAAACGCTCTACAGGTCATACCGTACGACATATCAAAATTAAATTCAGTATGTACCTTTGGTGTATGGAGATCAAGAGCTGTATAAATTTTTGCCTAATCGGGAAGGGGAAAGGGGTAGTTTATCTAACACCCCAAATCGAAAATATTTTTTTTTCGATTCGAATATACTTTGAACTTTTATTCTTTATGTAATATATCCATAAAAATATCTGTTTCCATTTGGTATGGTAAAGTTGAGTGTAGGCCACTCCAGTTTTATTTATATACTGTTTAGACGTTTTTTATACTGTTTGGCGTACTCCACTGTCTTTAGCTGGGTCTCTGTGCTTATAAATGGGTTTTGTCTAATACTTCGACCATTGTATCACGCTTTGTATAACAAGCGACGATTAGTTGCTGCTAAGACAAATTTTGAAAAATTGTATTATTTTTTTCTGTTACATGTAGAAAAACCATTTTCGGTCCGGGACAACTCCCATTCGATTCTCCAGTAAATTAAAACATTCGATTCTCCAGTAAATAAAAAAATCGTAAAACCTACCCTTAGGTCTCTTTTTCTGAGTTGCTAGGGTTTTACTTATTGCAGCAAGGATTTGCCACTCTTATTGTAATTCATACAGCCGTAGGTTTCAAATACGATAGTGCTTTTATCGGATTGCCTCAATTTAATTTACATTCTACTGAAGCTTTTTACGGACTTGTCTTGTTTCTACAAGTTCTTTAATGAAATCGAATTATATTTTTGCTTAGGGAGCATATTTAAGTCGTAGGTCCAGGTTATCAATCAACCAGGGTCGGTGTCAATACACTTAAATCAGACATCAAAACTGTAAAAAAATATTTTGCTGTTCAATGAATTTTTTTTTAATTTTTGGTGATGAAACAATTTTTAAAGTTTAAATTTTTAATGAATAGCGTTAAATAATTTTTTTTAGTACTAACTGTGCTCGCCACTTCGTCAGCGTCCTTACAATATTTTGCTCGATTTTTCTTTAATTTATATGAAGGGTCTCATCCCTACTAAAATATGCCGCTTTAAAGTATGTAGTATTGATAAAATTGCGTACTTTAACTGCTTTTACTCCACCTTCTCTTGGAAATAAGATATTTTTGCAGAAAGAAGTATCCTATATTGCGATCAGGATGCTAAGGTACCTCCTTACAAAATTTTGTTAAAATCCATCTAGTAGCTTTTACGTGATGCGAACGCAGACAGACAGGAAATAAGGTACTGTTTATGTATTTATAGATTAATTTTTATTTGCCCAACATTAAATTTGCTATTAATCGTCACTTTTAAAAGTTAAAAGTCGATTCGACGATGCTTTTTTAGCACTAAAAATGAACTTTCGACCGCAATCGCAATCAATTTACATATGTACTTACCATTCACTAATATGTGTTGTGTAGTAGAAAAAAGAAACACTGGCAACACTGATTGTAATCATGTTGTCTATAACATGATTTTCTCTTTTTATTTTTTTATTTTTGTTTACTCCACATGTGCAACTATATAAATGAGCGATTCCGTTGTATGTTTTTGCCGTCTCTCTGTGGATTTTGTTTGTGAGTTCTTTCTTTGTGTGATAATATTTTGAGTTTATGTTGTTTTGGTGAATTGTGTGGATGGAGTAGTTATTAATTTGTGTGGTTGTGTGCTTTGTTGGGGTGGCAGCACTAAAGTAATGTCAATAATCAACTTCGTACGCCATGTTGCCATATTTCATATTGTTTCTTTTCTTTTATTTTGTTTTTCTTCTACTCTCAAATGTTCATTTGTGTGTACTCCGATATTTATGCGTTTGTTTGTTTGTTTGTAGGGTTTTTTTTCGCTACATGTGCTGCTGCATTTCGAGATGAATGTTTGTTTATTCTTTGCATGAATGAGCGCTTCTAAGTTGCAACTCCAATGATGATTTGTGTTTGTAAATTTTTTATTAAATGACGTTTCTTGTGCCTTGTGCTGTTATTTTTTGTTTATTTTATATTTTGTTACTTCAGTTTTTTTTTTGCAAAGTGTGGGTTGATTTTTTTTTCATTCTTTGTTAGTGAAATTTTTTATGTAAAGTGATTGGCCATCAATGGAACGATATTTTTTGCATAGGAACATTTTGCTTTATAGTATTTTGGGTTTCGTCGACGTATGGATTTTTGGCAATTGTTTACTAGTGAACTGATGGTCGACTCGATTTGGACCAGCGATCACGTAAAATTGTCTAAACGCCTGCGTCTGTTTTTTTTAAGTTCTTATCTTAAACATACCGCATTGAACACCAAAAATCTGCCAATGTCAATAATTTGTTCAATTTTACAATGGTCCAATAAATTTTCATGGGCCATCCGAGGGTTAAAATAGGCGAGCGACGGTCGCTTTATAACGATCTGAATATCAAGCGTAACTCACCACAACAAGATTTATTACACCATTTTATTCTACCATTTTCATGATAAAAAGATTCCAAGGTATTTCTTAAGCTGTTTCTAAGTTTACATTTTCGTCTCAAATTACCCAGCTTGCTTAAAATTTTATATACCGCTATATACATATGTAGGTACATACATACTTACATACATAAGCATGTTAAGTACATACCGCTTTCCTAATTTAGAAAGCGGTATATTGACATATGGGGGAAGAATACCTTCCTTCTAGTTAATTTAGGGGTGTATGGCATCGCAACGTTTCCTTGCCATCGAAAAATATTTCTATCGTGAATGATTTTTACCGTAAAATACAAGTAAATTTGTTATTGAAATCATTCACGATAAAAATGTTGGGAGTTTTTTCATGGGAATAATTATTCGCGATAGGGGTGAATACATATGTATCTAACATGTCGAGGCGAATCATAGGTAAAGATGAAAGGTAAACTAGGGTAGACCCATTGCTCTGCATCCACGCTGACTTATGTTTCCTTCAAAAATAAATGATATGAAGGGGACCATTTGGCCAAAATTTCGGGCATATCAAGTGTTGGGTAAAGAGCTGTTCATCAAGTGGCTGATGTTCGGTTGGATAGTCACGATCTTTTTCCTGTTTGGTTAGAAATAAAAGCCAAAAAAGGTGTCGAGATTCCAAGGAATCTGCCAGCTAAGTTGTTTGTTTCAAATTGTTTCTGGGACTATCCCCATCGAAAATAATATGTATTATAACTTTTTTTGCTCCTTTCGTTTAAAAACACTTTTTTATAGAATAAATTTACCTCTGATGTTTTATTAAAGCCAAACCGGCAAGATCGTCTACGGTCTTCATAATTTTTTACCCTGCGATTATTCAGAATGTTTTTTCCGCTTGAAAATTAAAACTTATGAATCTTTTGATTACATCTAGTTGACTTTAAACGATCATTTTTAAGGTCAAGCATCCATTTGTTGACAGGAAAGACAAGATTTATCGTGTCAGCAGCTATTTGGTAAGAGCTGCTCTGCAAAGGGATCTGGCGATTGCAGTTGGTTGTGGTGTTGGCAGATCCCCATCTTTCCGTAGATGCTTGCCCAGTTGGTTGTATCTGTTGTGACAGAAAGCAACACAAACCTTCAGAAGACTATGATTTTTAGTTAAATAAGATCGAAGTTAAAAAAGCTACGAAATCTTCAAACTGTACTCGTTCCTGCGTAATATGATGCTCCGCGCAAGTTGTCTTTTTTTCTTCTCTACTGTGAAATGGAAGATGGAACTGAACGATATGGAAAGTGAGCCAAGAGTCGGAGGAGATTAATCTAGTGAAAGAAGGAAGGGCTGTATGTAAGCCGAAGAAGACTTAGTTGCTACACCAATCCCAACAATCGTCCTATGAATGAGGAGAGAACTCAAAAAGTGGAAGTATTAGGAAAGAGGTTTAAGGTTAAATATTATAAATATGCCCGGTTTCTCTTCTACTTTTAGTTTTACAAACCGTCATATTCCATTGCACCGTATAGATAAAGGAATTTCCATGTTTGAATATTGATAATTTTTTAAGACAACACTATCTCTGAAGCTTCTTGCTAGTCTGCAGAAAACACCCAGAGTCTTTTAGGAATCGAACCCGCAAGCCCCAGAATTATAGCCTAGCGCACAACCAATCTGTCTATCGAATCAGTCATAAACACTTTAAACGGTTTAGCCGCTTTAAAATTACCGTTATTCCCCCTTTTCCCCTTTGGGACATTGCACATTTTATATGCGGCAAGTATTCATCAACGTTTCAAATGTGATTAGAATAGGTTCAGCTATGAGTGACAGCCAATCAAACAATTAGACTATTCCCGATCAATCATTCTACAACATGCTGGAATATTCTGAGACGTTGTTGAAGGTTGAGGAATGCTCTCGCAAACTCTAAAATGTTCCTAAAATTTCTAAAGGGCAAAAGGGCTCTTAAGGTAAAAACGAGAACCTTTTTCATAGTTGGTAAATAGAGGATCTCTGATCGTAGATAGACTTATTTGTGAGTTTAACCAGTTTAATCAGCCACCTTATGCACTTTAATTCTCCACTTGTTTAATACCTATCATTCTATCATTTCTATAAAAACAGCACAAATGTTATTATAACTTTTTAATTATTTGACAAAGCTTTCTACGGTTTCGGTGATGGTTTTTTTTACGTGAAAATCAATCAGCACACAAAATTATTTCATTTTCTCAATTTCGTTAACACGACTCGAGGTTATCCCTTTATAATGAATGTCAAAAATAAACTGATAGACGCAGCTTGCTCAAAATTCGACAATAGTCGAGCAGTTTTGCATTCAAAGCTCTGGGAAAGCAAAAATTCACGGAATTATCACACTGCCTTCGTATAAAAACCATCTACATATTTGACCGCGCACAGAGAAATGAACATAATCTAGTTTTTACATTTGACAGTACTGTCATGACAATAAAAGAATACGTATTAGTTGTCAAAAATGCTAACACTTGTCTCCGTAGTATAGGCGTTCAGATAATAGTTAAGACAATCAAAACATTAAAATTTTTTGATTTTTTTTTTAACAAAAACTGAATTATTGTCAGTATACGACAAAAATCATTGTCTGTTTTACTGTCTTTAAAATATTTAAGACAGTAGTTACGACAATTGAGAAAGTGTGCATGCATTAGTGCAAAAGTGTGTATGTATTGCTATTTGTGGAACAAGATTAACGTGAGTACCTGCCATACTCACGGAGGTCTTACCACCGAGTGAAACTTAGGCGTAGACTAGCGCCCCCATTGTGTAGTATAACAACACTTTACGATTGCCACCAATCGCTTTTTGTGTGTGATACAGTCACAATGAGTAGCAATTTATATAATATGGTAAGCCTTTCCAAGGCGAGCCTCGATCCATATTATAACCTCTTGCTTAGGTGTTTGGAGACTATCCAAACTCCGTCTGTTGAGAGTGCAACAGCACACTTGATCGACCGTGCACCATACCTACATAATCGATCTTAAACCACAACCACCACGTGTACCCCCGAAGGGGACCTCACCAATAACCGGTCACAGAGAGGATAGGCTCTCTGTGGGGCCACCGATTCCCGTGGTACCAGTCCTTTGGGCACTGGTCGGGCCTCGAAGAGGACCCGTATGTTTTAACACACAGACCTTTTCTTAAAGATTTAGGCTCTAGGAACCCTAGCGTCTGGTGCCCCTATTTTCCCCGAGTGAACCGCGTCAGAGCATTTGCCATTCCTGCAGTGACAATTGGAACCCCCGGGGGTAATGTATTGCTATTGTCATGACAGCATTGCCTAATGTAAACTCACTATTAATTGGGGGAAAATTTACTGGATGACCGATTGGGAGTAACCCCGGACCCCGGACCTCGCCGAACCCGAATTCGTGTCAAAAATTTGGGTTTTCCGTATATACCTTATATCCCTTTCTATTTTCACTTAATCTTTATTATCGTTGTAGGAGATTAAGACGATGTCAAAAATAATAAGACTTGCTGCTGAAGACGTGAAGGCGATTTTGATGTCTTGCTGCATTTCAATTTTATTTCTTCAACAATATTATTTTCTTGTTATTAAAATAATAATAGATTTATTTATTTTTATAAATTGTGCTTCAAATATCACATTTCTTAATGATTCTCTTCATTTATACCGACAGATTCAATTTACGGTAGCGCAAGTTACAAAGATGTTTTTTTTTTTTCGTATTTGTATTTGTTTTACTTATCATTGTTGTTGTAGGCTAGAGTTACCCATTAAATTGCCGCAAGTGTGGGCAGCCAAGGGCCAGTGGAAATGTTAAAATGTATAAAGTACGAGGGAGAGACAATAGTCTTTACAAAAACGTAGCAAAACATATTTTTTAAATGATTATTTTTTAACTGTTGTCATACCTTTCGGTGAAGACCGTCGTCAGTGGCTGTTGTTTTGCTACGTTTGGCGTGCGCTTTCGATGTAAAGACATCATTTTCAAGCCGCGTTTATAATGGAGTACCACTTGCTCTAATAACGGACATAGTTTTATACGTTCCGTATATTCAAATGTCTATGCATAACGGTTCAGCAGATAAAGCCATATACGACAAATTACATCAGATATGGGGACACCCTTTATTTTTTTACACTTACTATTACTGACACAATAATAAAAAGTAACGGTTCCAAAGATATCGCCATATAGGTTAAACAATATCACCTGGGGACACCCTTTAATGTACAATTTTAAATTAAACACTTATTTTAAAGGACAGATTCTTTGTAAATTTCAAATGTCTGTTTAAAACGGTTGAAAAGTTTAGCCATATGCATCAATTTACATCAACTATTGAGACACCCTTTATAATTTTAAATATTTATAAATGTTATTATACGGGACATAGTAGTGGAGATTCTGTCTAATTTTCAAGTGTTTGTCTATAACGGTTCAAAAGATAGGGCTAGATAGGTAAAATTACATCAATTATGGGGACACCCTTTAGTTTCCAAATTTAAATTATATACTTGATGTTTTAACGGACTTAGAATTACAGGTTCTTTGTAAATTTCAACCGTCTCTCTGTTACGGTTCAAATGTTTTGCAATATAAATCAAATTACATCAACTATTGGGACACCCTTTAACTTCTAATTATAAATATTTAATTTGTGATTATAAATATTGGATATTCTGTCGAATTTTCAAGTGATTGTCTACAATGGTTCAAATGGTTCATATATTTAAATTGACGTCACATATGGGGACACCCTTTAATTTTTAAGTTTATTTTTTTTATTAATTTCTGTTATTGGCAGCTATAGTGATATGCAGTTTTTTTAAATTTTAAAAGTGTGCTCTTTACGGTTCATAATGCACGTAAAAAACACGTATGTTGTATGGGAACACCCTTTAATTTTCAAAATTCTGAATTTCTTTTAAAATGGGACCAATCTGTAAGCATTTCCTTTCTAATGCAGAAAAAATTTTTAAAATCGGTTCAGAAATGACTGAGTTCTGCGGGCACAAACATAAAAAAAAGCAACATTCAGACGAATTGATAACCTCCTTCTTTTTTTGAAGTCGGTTAAAAAACCTCTAGCACAAGCAAAACGCAATAAACCTTATAAAAAAGCTCTACGCAACTACTAAACAAGTAATTATTGATGGAGTAATTATTGATGGTTCAAAATATATTGAAGATACAATAAATAAAAATGCAAAAAAAAAAAACTAAACAAAACAAAACAAAAGACACTGATTGTTTTGAACATGAGACGAGTAAACACGGAACTCACTAGTAAAAAAATTAGTTTTACTCGGACAGCTCATTGCGTTTATGATATGAACAGAGATTTGCTCACTAATAGCATGGTATGAGTAGGTGAGTAGACATGTGTTTAGTAAGCTAGTTTGTGTTCGAGGTATCACCACTTGGTCATGAGCTTATGAGAGCTTGCTCATGCAACTGCTTTAATACATAATCATTAAAAAGCCATACAATTTATTTCAGACTAATTTTGCAATACACTAACATGAAAAGTTTTCTTTACTTCATTACTTTGCATCAGTGCGACGTTATTTCTGATTTCCTATAAGCATAGGGAAAAATTGGTCATCACACATATGACACTATAACAATATAAATCAGTATAAATCAAATGAGTTGCTTTTGCTGCCTTAGACATAATCATACAATTTAGTAGCTTTAGATCGCGAAATGGGGACCTCCCTCGTATTATTTTCTTCACACTTTTTTCTTTTTTGTTTTTGTTTTAGTTTACTTTGTATTTTTAATTTTCTTCTTGATCTTGTCTTTGCCACTCACTCACATCATAAAATTTAATTTACTTTAATTCTTTTCTACTCCATTTTTCATTCCTTGTTATGTTTTTTTTTTTGTTCTTTGTATGTAAGTCGGCTCATCTTTTGTAGTGGATTTTTCTCTCTTTTTGTCTTTTTTGTTTCTTCCCTATTTACCCCTTTTCATTTGGTCATGGTGCCACTTCCTCTTTGTTCAAAAATTCATTCATTTAGTTTTTTTTGTTGTTTTTTCAATGTAATTAACTGGCTGTTGTTTTTGTAAGTGTTTAATGTAATATTGTGTTGAGTTGTAATTGTAATTGTTATTGTTGTATGTTGTTCTCGTCTTTTTGTTTTCTTTTTCAAGGTTATAAATAATTAACCAACAAGTCGATTTAACTAGATAAAGTGAGTGAAGAGAAAATAAAAACGTCTTGTTATTATTTTTTGTTCCAGATGACAGAATCTGTAAAAAAAGGAGAGGGGGGGGGGGGGGTCTTTAGTTTTTTTTTTCACGGAACATCAATTATTTTGATTTGATTTTTAATTGTGCAATACGAGAGATATTAAATGCCAATAATAAATACAATGCAAAGTTCATACATGTTATTTTACTACACTGACGAAAATAATTATAAGGTTAAAAAATAGTTCAATGTGTTAAAATTAAATCAAAGGAAATTGTCTACGTTAATGCTGTTATGACAGTTACAGTGTCTACAATCGACAGAAGCTTATCGTGTACAACATCAAATAATAATTTACCCGTAACATTGCCGTAAAAAGTTTCCAGTGAAAACATTGTTTCGCAAACTACACAACGAACACAAATAATAAGCTCAGATAAATCGTTTATGTCAGTGCTCTCATCCAAGTAAAGAAAAGAAAATTCACATTGGCTGAGTTTTTTCTTAATAGCCAACTCTACTGATGCCCCTAATTGAGCCGTTCTCCGTGCAATAGTCATTCGGGACAAAGGCGCTGATTGCATAAATGTACAATTAAGTTGCAGAAAAATTTTACTTAATAATTCTTTAATAAAAATTCCATCAGTAAAAGGTCTGCCTTGCCTGACAATATCTAGAGCCACCATGCTGGAAATTTTTCCTCTTGAATTAAAATCTTTTTCATTTTCATTGTTTTCTTACAATTCTAGCCATTGTTTTTAATTTTTCTAAAAATAATTTTTTAGATCTATTAAAAAGCTCCTTTTTCTCGTCATCATTATATTTATTTATGTTAGAAAGGAAAGACTCATAATGCCTTTTAATAACATTTGCTCTATAGCTTTTAAATGTTTGATGACATATGTAAAAGACATTGAACATTTCCAAAAGCATTGTTCATCATAAAATAATTTTTTAATTCCATGTTTACTTATATTGACCACTGTAACTGAAAAAAAAATTGAAAAAAAGATTCATAGGCATCCGCTAACATGTGCATTCACCAACGTCTGTTGAACGATTGTTTCACTAAATGTGCATCACTGGTTTAAAGGCAATATATGCATACCTACATAGATATGTATGTATGTATTCTAAAGTGTGTGAAAATAAAAACATCGAATTAAATACGTTTATGAAAAAATATGTAGCATGCAATAAAAAAGTTTCCCATTCATTTTAATACATAATCTGCAATAATATTCGGACTTTTTTTTAGCAATATGGTTACTGTGTCCAATATCTTCTATCTCCAGGATTCAAAGCTGACGGAAAAGAGACACAAGTTATTATATTAACAAACTGTAGACACATTTTATCCAAATTAAATCTGTAAAAAGTTTTATAAAATTTAAAAAACGTGAGGCCAAAATTTCTAGTATATTAGTTCTTTGAGGGAAAAAGCCACTCTGGGTCCAAACATTTCCATTTTAATAAATCAAACCTAGTAGAAAAAAATTACAATAGATTATACTAACAAACTGTGTTCATACTTTTTGCAAATCGAATTTGTAAAAATTTTTAAAAAAATTTTGAAAATGTGATTTAGAGAAAATTTTGAGCATATGATTTTTCTAAGGGAAATACCCAAAATGTCCCAACATTACCATCTCTGGTAATCAAACCTGATGGTTTGGATGAAAGGATGACAATAGTGTATTATAACAAACTGTGTACCTATTTTTATCAAAATTAAATTTGTGAAAAAATTTACAAAATTTTGAAAATCTGACTTACTCAAAATTTCTAGCATATAATTTGACTGAGAGAAGTACCCACTGTGTCTAAACCAGCGATGGTAAATGAAATTTCCAAATTGTACCAACCGTCCAAGGTATATTAATCTTACTAGGTAGTGGCGTCCCTACAACAAATACAACAATACAAGAACAACATGGCACTTTGTTGTTGTTTTGTAGTTCGAAATTTCAAAAAACAGAGAAGAAAATTGAGAAGGGATGTATGTGTTTTATTGCTTTCTCACTTCTGCACTATAAAAAATTTCTAAACACATACAATTTTTGACATGTCGAACTACTAAATCAGCTGGGCGGACAACACTACCTAGTAAGATAAATATACCTTGCAACCGGTTTTTTAAATTGTACTTTTTGTACTAAAATCGTACTAAACAAATTTTAGTTGTGAATTTAAATTTATTCTATTATCGGTTGGCGAGTCCTACGACAATCACTCTTGTGTTCATAGATATGGAAACAGTAGCGGTGGCTACTTAACAGATATAATTAATCTTAGCATTCTTCTGAGATTGTAATGAAATTAAAACAAAAAGATATTTCATTTGCCAACGTTTTTTCGGGAAATCCCCTCTAAACTGTCGATACAAGGGTTGGATAGTTAAAAATATATGCTGCATCTGATCACAACAAATTTAATTGTAAAGTTGTTTATTACAAAGTTTTTAAGCTCTGAAACTCTAAAACATAAATTGGAAAGCTTTTAAATTGTATCAAATAAGCCATTGGAGTACCAAAAAAGTACAATTATACCAACTTTACCAACCCTGGTCAGTGTTGTCAGATTAGGGGATTTATCCCCAAATCGGGGATTTTTATTTGCAAATGGGGATTCAAAATTTGGATTCGGGATTGTTGAATTCGTTGAGGATAACTTCATTATTTTTTTTGGATTTTTAGGGGATTCTTATTTTGATTTCTCATACTTTTTGGATTATTGTAATTTTATTATTATATTAATTATTCGTTATTTACAATTTAAAGTATGACTGATAAATAATGATAAAAAAGACGTAACGAAAATTATTTAGGCAACAAAAGTTCATTCATTGAATTTATCCTGGATGAAATGGATCTTGCTTACAATTTAAAAAAAGAACTGAAATCTGCAGATGCTCCACTGTCATTTATTCATATACGTTCTTTTTATATCTAAAAAATTTATTGCAAAAATCTTATATTTTTCAAAATTTGTGTGTTACAATCGATAATCAAACCCGCAACCACCAAACTGATAGATAAGACGCTCTACCAATCAGTCTATCCAAATTTGTTGTATCCCTTTTAATCCATTCCCAGAAATGGCGAGGTAAAAACTCAACCAACTTGTATAATTTTATTAAAATACAAATATACAGTTTATTGTATTTATGCGGTAATTCAAATTTGGGAAGAATTAAAATTTTTTGGGGAATGTTGGGGATGAAAATGTTCAAATTGGGGATGCAATCCAAAAAATATCTGGGAACCCTGACCCTGGTCTAAACCACTATTCTTCCAACTCAGAGAATTAAACCTAGCAAAAAAAGAGAACAATAGAAACAAACAAACTACGTTCACACTTTGAGTTATTGAAAAATTATATGAAACTAGCTGTAACACACACGTTGTGTGCGTCCTGACAATATTTTCTTCGATTTTGCTTAGAAAGTAAACCACACCAAATTTTAAAACTCTTACATATTTACGTTATATAAAGATACCCATCCCTGGGTATAATTCTAAAATTTATATAAAATTCTAAAAATTGTTGTAAAACTCTATAAGAGTTGTTTAACATATTTTAATAACAATGTAATTCCTCAAAGTAAAAACATAATCAAATATAAAATTTTATTCAATTCGTTATTTGGCAGTAAGTAATTCCTATTTTTGATTATTTTCAAACAGCGCCATCTGTTGCGCAACCGTGTTTAACATATCCCGCTTGAATACATATTTTGTCATTATTTTAAAACAGCGCCATCTGTTGCGCAACTGTGTTTAAAAATATCCCGCTTTGAAAAATAAAATATGCCTTAAAGTAGGCAGTACTTTTAAGTCTTTTTAAGTGCTTTTTCTCCACTTTCTCTTGGAAATAAGATATTTTTTCGGAAAAAAGTATACTATATTTGAATCAGGTTGCAAAGGTACCTCCTCACAAAATTTTGTCGAAATCCGAACGTGATGCGAACACAAAAAATGAAAAACAGACAGACAGGAAATGAGTTACTATTTGTTTTTTATATGTATAGATATGACTTTTATATAAAATGTGACTTGGTGAATATTTCTACTAAGTAATGAGTTCTCTGAGGGGTGCAGTCACCGCGTTTTAACAATTTAATAGATAGTATTATTTATTACAGTCTTCGTTCTCCATTAAAATTTATTTTTCTAACGAAACACAAAGCTGTTGCTACAAAATTTTGAAAAACATTTAATAATATTTTTTATCGCATGTTATATTTTTTGAAATTACATGATACAATATTTATGTTCTTTGTGTAAAACTATTTATTTTTAATTTTTGTTTTTAATTCGGTAGTTTTTTTTTTGTTTTTATTTCAGTGGTGATTTTGAGTTTAGAGACTTTGCCCGCCACATAGTCAGCGTCCTTGCAATATTTTATTCAATTTTGCTTTGAAAGCAAGCTGCACCAAAAACTCTTGTTTCAATTTATTTTACTAAAGGTTCTCATCCTTACTAAAATAACTGCCGCCTTAAACTATGCATATCGGTTAGTGTTTCAGTTATGGTTTGTGTATTTACTTTATTTTTATACATATAAAGGGTCTCATCCTTACTAAAAAAAAATCCTATATTGGAATCAGGATACTAAGGTTCCTCCTCACAAAATTTTGCTTAAATCCATCCAATACCGACCGTCAGAAAGGAAATGCGGTACTATTTTTAACCGACTTCAAAAAAAGAAGGAGGTTATCAAGTCGTCTGAATGTTGCTTTTTTTTATGTTTGTGCCCGCAGAACTCAGGCATTTCTGAACTGATTTTAAAAATATTTTCTCTATTAGAAAGGAAATGCTTACAGATTGCTCCCATTTTAAAAGAAGTTCAGAATTTTGAAAATTAAAGGGTGTTCCCATACAACATACGTGTTTTTTACGTGTATTATGAACCGTAAAAAGAAACTGCATATCACTATAGCTGCTAATAGCAGAAATTAATAAAAAAATAAACTTAAAAATTAAAGGGTGTCCCCATATGTGACGTCAATTTAAATATTTGAACCATTTGAACCATTGTAGACAATCACTTGAAAATTGGATAGAATGTCCAATATTTATAATCAGAATTTAAATATTTATAATTAGAAGTTAAAGGGTGTCCCAATAGTTGATATAATTTGATGTATATTGCCAAACTTTTGAACCTTAACAGATAGACGGTTGAAATTCACAAAGAACCTATATATCTAAGTCCTTTATCAAGTATATAATTTAAATTTGAAAACTAAAGGGTGTCCCCATAATTGATATAATTTAACCTATCTAGCCCTATCTTTTGAACCGTTATAGACAAACACTTGAAAATTAGACAGAATCTCCACTACTATGTCCCGTATGATAACCTTTATAAATATTTAAAATTTTAAAGGGTGTCTCTATAGTTGATGTAAATTGATGCATATGGCCAAACTTTTGAACCATTTTAGACAGACATTTGAAATTAACAAAGAATCTGTCCTTTAAAATAAGTGTTTAATTTAAAATTGTACATTAGAGGGTGTCCCCTAGGTGATATTGTTTAAGCTATATGGCCATATCTTTGGAACCGTTACTTTTTATTACTGTGTCAGTAATAATAACTGTAAAAAAATAAAGGGTGTCCTCATATCTGACGTAATTTGTCGTTATGGATAGACATTCGAATGTACAGAACGTATACTACTTGTCCGTTACAAGTATAGAAGTATTTGATTTGAGTACTATTTCTTACAGATTACTTCCTTTTAAATTTTTAGTTTAAAATTGATGCACATATATTTGTTTTGTAGTCGGTTTTTTTTGCAAGAATTATATTATATGTATAGATAAATTAAAAAAAAATAGGCAGTTTTCTTAATTTAATTTTACACACTTTTTATACATTTTCCAAAACTCCTTAGTGTCCAACCAACACTACTTTAAAAACCATTTACCAATAATATTTCAACGCTCAATCACAACGTTATTGGCTTAAAAAATAGGGTTAATTGCCTCTGATTCGTTGATTGGTGATCACATATAAATAGCTTCCAAAAAATTCTTAATTGTGCAATATTTTTGTTCAATTTGTTATTATTTTTTCTACTTGTTTAGTTGTAAAAAAAAAATCATAAACAAAAAATAAACCACCCACTTTAAATATTCCAGTTGCTGTTGCTGTTGCTGGTGGCTATGGCTGGGTTTTAAATTTATGATATTTTAATGAGAAATTCTATTATAGTTGTGTTCGGTTTTTCTTTCAATTTCTCTTTCCAATTCACTTGTGTCTGTCTGTCTGTCTGTCTGTCTGAAGGTGATAAATTATTTTACTTTGTTTATAAATGTTAAATTATCATTTTTTTAATAGACCTTCTTGTGATGTGAGTTTCTTTGATGGGGAGGCTTCTTTGTTTATGTTTCATTGTTTTTTGGGTGAAATGTTTTTTGTTTTTTTTTTCAACTCCCTGGAAAATTGTATTTGTGTTCGTTCTTGTATCTGTTTATGGGGCACCTTGGTGCCTGGATGATAGCAAGTAAAATAAACACTTCTTATCAAAATACAAATTAAATCAAAAATAATTTTTTTTTATTTTTCAAACGCCTTCAGCAATTTCATATGATAAATGACTGGTGTAAATATGTTTTATTGATTTGAAGAATGCACTTTTCTCAAAAAAAAAAAAAAAAAAAAAAAAAAAATCGAACAAAAAAACACAGTGGGCAAAAAAAGTCTTCAGAACTGAATGCACTTTACTCAAAAAAAATAAAAGATACACACAAAAAATGAAGTCATTAATGGGATATGATCAATAGCATGTGATGAAAAGATTTACATTTAAACAACTACCGTCACTTTGTTGAAACCCTTCGATCTAAGAGAATCAAAGTAAGGAAAAAAAGGCAATCTAGGCGCACGGTAGTCCGGCTGGCTAATTGTAGTTCTTTCTGAACAGTATGTATATTACAAAAACCTAAAACATAAAGCAGCCTCCTACGGGTAACCCTATATGTATGTATGAAAAATTTGCATCTTGTAAGGCATTTAAATCCCAAACAGTTCAGTTAGTGATCGCCAGTATTTTTTGCGTAGCGCACCACTGCTCTAGACAGGGTGGTGGTAAAAATGTTTGTTAGCCCAGCATTGGCACTCGGTCATTAATTTTATTAATGACTAGCTGTGCCACACACACGTTGTGTGTGCCTCCTGAAAATCTTTTGTTCGATTTTGCTTTGGAAGTAATCCACACCAAATTTTAAGACTCTTACATATTTACGTTATATTAAGGCACCCATCCCTGGTTAAAATTCTAAAATTCTGAAAATTATTGTAAATCTCTGTAAAAGACAGACAGGAAATGGGTAACTCATTATTTTAAAACAGCGCCATCTCTTGCGCAACATTGCTTAAAATATACTGCTTTTAAAAATAAAAGATGCCTTAAAGTATGCAGTACCTTTAAATCGATAATAAAAAAATTCGGCGTACTTTCCCCGCTTTTTCTCCACTTTCTTTTGGAAATAAAATATTTTTGTGAAAAAAAATATCCTATATTGGAATCAGGATACTAAGGCACCTCCTCACAAAATCTTGCTAAAATCCATCCATTAGGTTTTACGTGATGCGAACGCAAAAGAAAATCAGACAGACAGACAGACAGATGAAAATAAGTTACTACTTGATTATAACTGTGCCCGCCACTTCGTGAGCGTCCTTGCAATATTTTGTTCGATTTTGCAATACACGCAAAAAATCCTCACTTTTTTTTGTGCCGCCTTAAATTATGCTTCAGTTAAGGTTTATGTATTTATTTTCCTACTAAAATAACTGCGTACTTTCACTGCTTTTTCTTCACTTTCTCTTAGAAATGAGTTATTTTTGCGGGAACTAAGTATTCTATAGTCGAATCAGGATACTGAGGTACCTCCTCACAAAATTTTGCTAAAATCCATAAAGTAGTTTTTACGTGATGCGAACGCAAAAGAAATGCAGACAGACAGAAAAACAGACGGAAATGAGTTACTATTTTATGATATGTATAGATAGCACTGTATCAATTGTAACAAATTCAGGGTAATTCATGGGTACCGCAATGCTTTGTTCTTTCTTCTTCTCTATTTCTTTTCTAAATGACCTTTGTCAAATTTCCAACGCTATTTTTCTCTCCTGCAGCAAAACTTACTATTTACATTTATTTAGCAATAGAGAAGCCTCTTTACGTTTGGGAAAATGGGGAAGAAAAATATGCTTAATGCGATAGTCAATTGGTAACAGACGGTCTTCTTTCTCATCTAATTGCTAGCATTTGTCCTAGGCTTAGATCCCCCATGGCATCTACATTTAACAACTTTCTGCCCGTGGTCCTCCTAAGTCTTATGATGCTAGCCAGTGGTGGACTATCATACACAATATTCACTACATTCTCAGCCTCATCCAGGCATAGGCATCTTCGATTTTCATGTTGGCTAGATGATACTTAAAGTTTCCATGACCTGTCACTGACGCATTTATCCAGCTTAAGGTAAAGGGTGTGTTTTATAGAGGTATAGAACTTTAAGTTGCAATAAAACAACGATGGATTATTTGATTGACATGAATTTTATTTATCCAAAAGATAATCTTGTGGCATTACATTTTAAATATGATTTCTGGCATATGACCGCCACGGCTGGCGCGGATGTATTTCAATGAGGACGTCCAATTTTCGATGACTTTTTCCAACATTTATGGCCGTATATCGGCAATAACACGGCGAATGTTGTCCTCCAAATGGTCAAGCGTTTGTGGCTTATCCGCATAGACCAATGACTTTACATAGCCCCACAGAAAGTAGTCTAGCGGTGTTAAATCACAAGATCACACAAGTCACAGGTCCAAAACGTGAAATTAGGCGGTCACCAAACGTGTCTTTCAATAAATCTATTGTAGCACGAGCTATCTGACATGTTGCGCCGTCTTGTTGAAACCACATCTCCTGGACATCATGGTTATTCAATTCAGGAATGAAAAAGTTAGTAATCATGGCTCTATACCGATCACCATTGACTGTAACGTTCTGGCCACCATCGTTTTTGAAAAAGTACAGACCAATGATTCCACCAGCCCATAAAGCGCACCAAACAGTCAGTTTTTCAGGATGTAACGGTGTTTCGACATACACTTGAGTATTACCTTCACTCCAAATGCGGCAGTTTTGTTTGTTGATGTAGCCATTCAACCAGAAGTGCGCTTCATCGCTAAACAAAATTCGCTTATGAAAATCGGGAACAACGGTAATCTCGTTTTGGGCCCATTCGACGAATCTACGCCTTACTTGATGATCGTTTGGCTTCAATTCTTGCACGAGTTGGATTTTGTAAGCACGCAAACCAAGATCCTTCCGCAAAATCTTCCATAAAGTGGATGGAGACAGATCCAATTCCTGTGCTCGATGGCGGATGGACTCATTCGGGTCTTCCTCAATGCTACGCTCTACAGCAGCAATAGCTTCTTCTGTACGCACCGTACGTCGTCTGTGGGGATGCGAGTTATCAATAAGAGTAAACGTGGTGCGAAAACGTTCCATGCTCTGATGGACGATTTTGTCGATGATAAAATGGACGTAGTGCGCGATACGTTTTCCGCACAGAACCATTATTTTCGAAATAAAATTGCACTATTTGCAAGCGTTGTTCAGGCGTGAGTCTATTCATGATGAATTGCCAAACCAAACTGAGAATAAATCAGCTGTTAAATCGGTCGCCATCTTGAAAAGTAATGCCAACTTAAAGTTATATACCTCTATAAAAAACACCCTTCTTACTTCTTCTATTACTATATTTAAGCACCATTCGAACCTGTCTACCAACTTTTCAGATTTAATGAGTTTATCCATTGTAAGGCATATTCTAGTGGCTTTCTTTTTCACCAGGCTTGATTCCCTCAGAAAACTCATATGCTGGAAAAAACTTAGTCAAAAAAAAAAAAAATCAAATTTTGACCAACTCTATTTGGAAAAGTGTTGCCACATTTTGTTGGTATAATTTATAGTCTTCCTTTTTCGCTAGTTTTGATTCCTTGGGATGGAAGGGTTTTTGGACACAGTTACTAAATTTGCAACGAAAGTCAGAAAATAATTGCAGAATATGTGTTAAATGTATACGAACACATTTTTATCGCATGCTATATATTTTTTCAAAAACATATTTAACTAGACGTATTTGATCTTTTCACACTCATAAATAAACTTGGCAATTTTCTTTATGAAGCCCCCCTTATATTTATTTTTTTTTTCGTTTTTATTCGTTTTATAGTTGACAATATTTCTTTTATTGAGCAATTTTTGTTACCCTCCCCACCAAGCAACCAACTTTGCCCAACAGATTCTCACTCACGTACGTTTGAAATCATAATTTATGCACAAATATGTCTAATATCCGCTTTACCTTTAATTTCAACAATACATACCTAGAATTTTTATATTATTGTTTGTTCTCCCATTCTTATTTTCATTTATCATTGTTTTTTGTCAATTTCTTCTTTTTTTTGTGTGGTTATTTCCATAATTATGAAGTAAATATTAATTAAAATAAATAACATTAAACAGCAACAAAAAATTCATTAAAAAATGTATGAATGCTTGAATGAAAAAATATTGACTACAAATTTGTATTTACGAGTACCCATGTGCGCTGTCGGTGGTTAAGTTGAAGTAAGTTTGTATGTGGAGGTGCTTGTTTTACAGTTTTATTCAGACTTACAATTTGACTTCTACTTTGGTTATAAGTGTTTTTCTTATACATACTTATTTTTGGAAGTGTCTGTCACTTAAATAATTTCGCCACAATTCTTTTTTTTTTGACGATTTCTTCTTAACTCTTCGTTTACTTCCTTTTAATCCTCTGTGCTGTAAGTTTTGTTTGTGCAGTGTATTTGAGTATTTTTTGATTGATATCCAGCACTTGATAACCGGGTTCTTTTTAAATAACCATTTATCGGTAAGTTTTTTATGGGAAAATAAAAAAAAATTTATAATTTTATTGCAATCCCGTATAGTACGAGGGTAATACAATGTTTTTAAAACGAAAGTATTTTTATAAAAAAGGCTATACAATATAAAAGTTTGTCATTCCGTGTGTAATGTCTACAATATTCATTTCCGTCCCAATAAAGTATATATGAGCCCTTGATTTTGAAAGTGGTATAAGTCAAAAATTTTAAAAACCTAGTTTATCAGCTATTTCATATCAACTCCTAATAAAATAACATAATCAGAAGTAAATCGCGATATGCCATAAAAATTAAGTTGATAAATTGAGTTTATTTTTTGCTTGGTAAACAAAATACAGTTACTGTATATTTTAATAGTGGTATAAGTCAGTCTGTTTTCAAAGTTTGTCAAAATATTTGTTAGTAATTTTGTCATGTCTTCAGATACCGGTTCAGGTATGATCGGGTAATCCTATTAATGAATAATTCTTGCAAAAAAACAACCGACTTCAAAACAGACAAACTTAAAATCATGTTTCTTTAAGACGGTAATTATTGCGACACCCTGTAATTTCCGAATTCAAATTTTATACTAGTTATAGCGGTCGTAGCAATACAGGTTCATTGTAAATTTCAACCGTCTGTCTGTAACGGTTTAAAAGTTTGGTCATATTCATCAAATAACATAAACTATTGCGACACCCTGTAATTCACAAATTTAAATATTTATACTTATTATAACAGATATAGTAATAGACATTCTATCTAATTGTTAATTGTTATCAATAACTGTTTAAAAGATAGGGTCATATATATCAAATGACGTCACCTATTGGGACACCCTTTAAATTCAAATTTTAATATAAATACTTTTTAAATAGGACTTTGTCATACAGATTCTTTTTAAATTTTAACTTTGTGTCCATATACATCAAATTACATTAACTATTGGGACACCCTTTAATTTCCAATGTTAAATATTTATACTCATTGTTATAGTAGTGACCATACTGTCTATTTTTCAAGTGTTTGTCTATAACGGTTCCAAAGATGAGGACATAATGGTCAAATTACATCAATAATGGGGACACCCTTTAATTTATAGATCCAAATTTTATACTTTTTGTAATAGCGGGCTAAGCAATTTAGGTTCTTTATAAATTTCAACTGTCTATCTATAACAGTTGAAAAGTTTGGCCATATATATTACTTTTATATTAACTATTGGGACACCCTTTAATTTCCAAATTCATATTTTACACTTGTTATTTTATTATTATTATTAGCAATACAAGTTCTTTGTAAATTTCAACTGTCTGTCTATAGCGGTTCAAAAGTTTGGCCATATATGTATCAAAATAAACCAACTAATGGGACACCCTTTAATTTCTAATTTTAAATATTTATACTTATTATAACAGACAGTGACGAACATTCTGTGCAACTTTCAAGTGTTTGTCTATAACTGTTCAAAATATAGGAGAATAAAGGTGAAATTACGTCACCTATGGGGTCACCCTTTAATTTTTAATTTTATTTTTTAATAACCTCTTGTTATTGGGAGCTATAGTGATACGCACTTTTTTTAATTTTAAATTGGTGATCTATAAAGTTCATAATACACGTAAAAAACATGTGTGTTGTATGGGGACACCCTTTAATTTTTTAAATTTTGAACTTCTTTTAAAATGGGACCAATCTGTAGCCATAACCTATCTAATAGCGCAAAAATTTTTAAAATCTGTTCAGAAATTACCGAGTTCTGAAGGCACAAACATACAAAAAAAAGCAACACACAGACGAATTGATAACCTCCTTCTTTTTTTGAAGTCGGTTAAAAAATGCACTATTTATAGTTAATTCTAGACATTATACGGCGAAGAAGTATGTATAAGTAATGCTCCCAAGAAATGGAAACACATCAGAACAAATGGCTCAGAAAGATTTCGTTTCATTTCGAAGCTGTGTCTTGGCTAAAATACAATGGATTAGATTTCTAAATAATCCTCCATATAAGATGTTTTATAAAACTTCTTTGAATGACAATTCCGAATTCAAAGTGTTAGCCCTTTCACCTATAGGAGGAAGCTCAAGAATATACGAAAATGTTGATTTGGTTTCATTAAACACAACCATTAGACCAATAATAGAAGCAAACCCGTAAATATATGTGGGATTTACTACCCTATATCCCACCAATTTTCCACAAACACTATTTCCCTAAATACTAAAAAATAAATAACTTAGTTACAATATAATGAGTTTGAAAAAAAATGTTAATTTCTAACAAAAAATTTTTTCTTGACGGTTTAAGTCATTTATAAAGTCGCAGTTAATTTTGAAAATGGTATAAGTCATTTCAACCTATCAAAACCACATTTCCTTTTAAAAATGGTTATAAAATTCACACTCATAATAAATACTTATTTGTTGGCACTATTTATTTGTCAAATTATTTAATTCCATAATGCAAAAATATTTTTTAATCCTATAAAATGCAAACCTCTTAATATCTCGAAACAAGAAATATATGACTTGTACCACTTTCATAATCAAGGGCTCATATATTCTGAATACTTATACGAGTACATGGAGAAGTTGATTAAGCGATGTCCGTCTTTGCCAAGGCACCAGAAGAGACACAGAAAACTTAAGCCCACCGAACTGCTAAGCATATTTTCGAAAATTTCACTAATGGTATTCAGCAAAATTAGACCCTTCCATTTGAGGCTGTAGCCAAAAAACCACTCCTGTCTATATTTTTTCACGTTATTTTTATTTTTTCGGCTGTAATGATTCTCTTTTGCTTTTTCTTGTTAAATAAATATTAGACCGGGACCAGTAGATCGCATGGAGTGCGTACAGATCTCGGACCATCAATAACCCCATGCGAGGGGCGATTTTTGTTTGTTTTTAGGTTGGTAGGGTTTTTCTGGTTTGATTTGTATTAAAGGCCTTTATATAAAGCAATACACATAGAGGTAGCCAATATACCCACAGAGTGCCCACTGGTAGCCAGGAGCAGTCAAAAAAACACATTGGTGGAGGAGACCAAATGAAGAAATTTTTTTAAATGATTTTTTTGCTTTTGTCTAAACATTCTACCGCAATTTAGATGTAGAAAATTTTTATAAAAAATTTTTGTAAATTTTTTTTTTACAAAAAAATAATTTTAACAAAAAATTTTAACCAAAAATTTTTCCAAAACATTTTCAAACAATTTTAACCAAAAATTAAAACAAAAAAAATTTTAGAAAAAATTTTACGTAAAATTTTTACAAAAAAATTAAAAAAAGTTTACAAGGTCCTAACTTTTCGAACAAATTTTTTATAAAAAATTACAAAAAAAAAATTAAAATAATTTCAACAAAAATTTTAAACAATAATTTTTACAAAAAAATTTTCAAACTATTTTGACCAAAAATTTTACATAAAATTTTAACAAAAAATTTAAAAATAATTTACAAAAATATTAAAAACGTTTACATTTTTAAAAACTTTTAAAAAATTTTCTAAATATTTTTCAAAATTAAAAAAAAAAAAAAATTT
This sequence comes from Phasia obesa, assembly GCA_949628195.1. Taxonomy (NCBI): domain Eukaryota; kingdom Metazoa; phylum Arthropoda; class Insecta; order Diptera; family Tachinidae; genus Phasia; species Phasia obesa. Next base: position 98,592,019 of record OX451219.1, read on the forward strand.
ACAAAAAATTTTCAAAATATTTTCTATAAAATTTTTACAAAAAATAATCAATAAAACTTTTAAATAGAATTTTTACAAAGATTTTCTATAAAATTTTTACAAAGATTTTCTATAACATTTTTACAAAAGAGTTTCTATAAAATTTTTACTAAAATATTTTCTATAAAATTATTACAAAAAAAAAAATTATTCACTAAAACTTTTCAATAGAATTTTTACAAAGATTTTCTATAAAAATTTTACAAACTAGTTTCTATAAAATTTTTACTAAAATATTATCTATAAAATTTTTACAAAAAAATTTTTTATAAAATTTTTACAAAAAAATTTTCTATAAAATTTAAAAAAAAAAAAATTCAAAAATTATAAAAAATTAAAAAAAATTTATAAAATTTTTGTATAGTTTTTCTATAAAATTTTTATAAAAAAATTTTCTAAAAAAATTAAAAAAAAAATTTCTATAAAATTAAAAAAAAAAATCAAAAAATTTTTTATAAAATTTTTGTATAGTTTTTCTATAAAATTTTTTTGTAAAAAATTTAAAACTACAAAATTTAAAAAAAAAATTTACAAAAATTTAAAAAAAAAAATTTAAATAATTAAAAAAAAAAATTCTTTAACATTTTTAGATAGTTAAGCATTTCAGGTGATTATATATACCATATACGAAATATTCCTGCTTATTGAGGAAAAGCCCAATTCTATTTTAATGCGTTAGTCTCTTAAATTAAATCAATTTTGTACCTAGGTATGTCTGTAAAAATAAAATCACCGTGGTTAAGGTTATAGTAGATTTGGCACGGCCGAATATAGCACTCTTTCTTTTATCTTGTAAAATTGACAAGTTTGAAAAAAAAAAACTGCCAAATTAAACAAAAAAATAATAAACCAGTCAAATGGGAGTCGAACTCAAACTTACTTAAAAGATATTTAGTAGTATCGAGTAATTGAAAGTATTACAATTTGCCAGCACTAGTTTGGATAACGAAATTCATTTTGCTGATATCCGATAAAGTCCAATTATTTCTTTTTTTTTTAATTGTTATATTTAAAATTAATTAAAATTTTACTATAAATCATTATTATTTATTTATTTGTTTTTTAAACACCTGGAAATATAATTTAATGTCGGTTATTTTTCATGTAACATTGCAATGCTATTATTTGTAAATCTGTGATAATGGTTTCTTTATTTTTTGTTCTTGTGGATTTATATTTTTATTTCATTATACTTAAAATAAATATTCAATTGCAATTATTTACATATGACATGATATTCTAAATATTCATATTTTAGTTATTTGATTTTGTCGTTTAATATTTATCTATTGATTTTATAAAACATTCAATCAACTCTACGTTACATAAACAAAAATTGTTTTTAAATAATATTTTAGTATAGAAAACCTGGTGTGTGGATAAATACTGAAAAGAAAACAATGATATTGCTTTTATTTACATACGTGTGATTGCTTATCTGAGGTGGATGGAAGGCTTCGGACATCATAACCAATATTTGTTAAAAAAAATATAAATATCACTTCAGAATATGAATTAAATGTATGGGAAAAGTTTTTTAGCGCATGCTATATTTTTTCAAAAATGTTGTAAAAGCTTCAAAGATTTCATTTGCTGAGTATAAATTATTTTCCATTTGCTTATTTGACAACTACTTTCCTATTTTTGACATAAAACAACCTAATAGTTTTCATGCTTTAGCAGTGTCATTAACACAAATAATTTCTTTGCTATCAAAGTGACCACTACTAACCACTACCTAAGCCATGTCTAGCAAAATGTTGAAGGCACATTTAAGCCAAAGTTTTTAAGGTTTTTATTTGTTTTATAATTTTGTAACAACAAAAAAAAAAAAAAAATAATAATAAAACATACTATGCTGTTTTTTAAGGCTAAGACTTTTTTTTAGCTTAGTTTGGAACCCAGCACCTGGCTGATAAGTCCACCGGACCGAATTTTAAGTAAAAATGCAAAACTAATACAAAAAATAATCTAACAATAGCGCCCTTGACGTTAGAGCATTCAAAATCAAATCAATCTTTAAAACAGGTAAACAGCCAGCTAAAAATCATCGAGTTAAAAAAAATTAACGATAAAATATAAGCCGCCTTAATAGGCCCTAAGAACCTAGGCCCAAGAAATATTTTGTACTGGTCAATAAAAGGTGGTAAAAACTAGTCTGCCTATTACGGTTTAAAAAATAAGCTATGTACATCAAAATATGTATTTTATGGGGACACCCTTTAATTTCAACACCTGCTGCTATAGTTAATATGGCAATACATTTACTATGTATGAATTTTTCAAGTTCTATCCGTAACGGTTCAAGAGATAAGGCCAATTAGTAAAATTAACTCACACATGCGGACACCCTTTAACGTTAATTTTTCCTTTATTTTTCGGATATAACAATATGAACTCTGTGTAAATTATAAGTACTTGTCTAAAACAATTTAAAATATAACAATTTAAAATATAATAGGACACCCTATAATTTATATATACTTGTTATTGTGGAGATAGTTATACACATTTTTTTAAATTGCAAGTGTCTATTAGTTCAAAAGTATAGGCCATGTGCATCTAATAACATCGTTATGGGGACACCCTTTAATTTCTTTTACATATTTTTACTTGTTATAGGAGATACAGTAAAACGCATACTGTGCCGCATTTCAAGTGCCTATCTATAATAGCTTAAAATAACATATCATCTATGAATCACCTATTGGGTTACCCTTTAGCTTTTATTTTTTATACATCTTGTTATTGTGGTTATAGCAATACATACTCTGTATAAATTACAACTGTAAGTCTATAACGATTCCAAATATAAGGACAAAAAATCGATTTAAGTTAAACTCGAAGTTAAGCTATGAGGACACCCTTTAATTTGTTTATACTTGTTGTTGTAGACATAGTACTTATACACACTTTTTTATAATTTAAAGTGCCTACCTACAATGGTTCTAAAGAGTAGACCATGAACATCTAATAACATTATTATGGGGACACCCTTTAAATTCTTTTTAATTTTTTTTGAAATTGTTATAACTAAAATATCAAAACACATACTGTGTAAAATGCAATTGCCTATCTATAATGGTTTAAAATATAAATTAATATACGTCAAATTAAATCAACTTTGAGGTCACCCTTTAACTTTTATTTTTTATAATTCTTGTTATTGCGGTTATAGCAATACATATTTTGTGTAAATTTCCACTGCCTGCCTGTAATGGTTCAAAAGAGAAGCCTATATACATAAAATTAGAACACCTATGGGGACACCTTTTAATTTATTATTTTATTTATTACTAGCAGTGCCCGCCATGTCGTGGGCGTCCTGACAATATTTTGCTCGATTTTGCTCTTACTTTTATAGTGCTTCAGTTATGGTTATGTATTTACTTTATATACCTGGTACCCATCCCTGGATAAAGTTCTAAAATATATAAAAAATTCTCCAATTCTAAAAATTATTGTAAACCTTTGTAAGAGGTGTTTAAAATATTTTAATAACAATGTAATTCCACAAAGTAAAATTACAAGTTTTATATTTTGTCATTATTTTTAAACAGCGCCATCTCTTGCGCAACCGAGTTTAAAATATCCCACTTCCAAAAATAAAAGATGCCTTAAAGTAGATGCCTTTCACTGCTTTTTCTACTCTCTCTCTCTCTTGGAAATAAGATATTTTGCGGAAAAAAAGTAGCCTATATTGTAATCAGGACACAAAGCTACCTTCTCACAAAGTTTTGTTAAAATTCATCCAGTAGTTTTTACGTGACGCGAAGACAGACAGAAAATGAATTAATGTTTTATTATATGAAGAGATTACTTGTTGCTAAAGCGGTGTATTATCCAAGTTTCATAATGGTTCAAGAGGATGGCCTATAATGTAACATAAATTACATTATCTATCGGGTCACTCTTTAGTTCCTAAATTTATGTGTTTTTACTTAATGCTAAAGCGGTCAAAAAAAATCCTGTGTACTTTTAAAATGTCTATATAGAAGGCTTTAAAAGATTGGGCTTTATAAGTCCATTTACATCACCTACGGGAACACCCTTTAATTTATAGTTTTATATATTTTGACTTGTTGCTAAAGCGGTGTAATTTTGAAGTGTCTATCTATAGTAGTTTAAGAGACTGGGATATATACCTAAATCAAATATATCACCTATCGGGACACTCTTTAGTTTCTAATTTTATTTATTGGCACTTGTTGCTTGTTGTGATGTACTTTTCAAGTGTCTGTAGCTGAAAGCTTAAAAAGATTGCGCTATATATGTAAGTCCAACTACATGAACTATGGGGACACCCTTTGATTTCATTTTATATATTTTTACTTGTTGCTAAAGCGGTGTGTCTATCTATAATGGGTCACGAGACTGGGGTATATGCATACATAAATCAAATTACATGAGCTATCGGGTCACCCTTTAGTTTCTAATTTTATATAAAAAGTCATGTGTACTTTTCACTGGTACTGGTTCAAAAGTTTGGGCTATATAACTCCAAATATATCAGCTATCGGGACACCCTTTAATTTCTAATTTCATACATTTTTACTTGTTGCTAAAGCGGACATAAAAAAACATGTGCAATTTCCACTAGTCTTTCTTTAACGTGTGTGAAGATAGCCCCGTCAGTTAGCTTCGTTTTTGCCAACCCTGTGTTACTTAACAGAACTCTCACTCTCAGAATTGAAGCGAGCGACCTGTAGTAATTTGCTTAAAAATGAGCACAATTCTTATTTTTATCCATTTTTAACATTTTGGTCGAGTGACCAATAGGAATTGCATAAAAATGGAATTGTGCTCATTTTTAAGCAATTACTACAGGTCACTCGACCAAAATGTTAAAAATTTCAATTTCAGAACCCTATAACTCCGATCTGAAATAAATTCTGAATATAACTAATACAGTTCTGAAATCAGTAAGTCATAGCTTTTCATCCCATATGGTCCGATCCGCGCACAATTTTTATTTTTATCCCTTTTTAAGCAAATAATACAGCTCACTCGACCAAAATGTTAAAAATTTAAATTTTCAGAACCCTATAACTTCGATCTGAAATAAATTCTGAATATAACCAATATAGTTCTAAAATCTTTAAATTGATAGCTTTACTAGGTAGTGGCATCCCTGCAACAAATACAACAATACAAGAACAACGTGGCATTTTGTTATTGCTTTGTAGTTCGAAATGTCAGAAAACATATAAGAAAACTGAGAATGCATGTATGTGTTTTATTGCTTTCTCACTTCTACACTGTAAAATTTCTGAACACATACAACCTTTGATTTGTCCAAGGCGAATTCATACCAGGTGTGAGCAGTAGGACAACAACTACAACAAAACAACAACTTTGACATAAGATTACCAGATATGAAACAATGTATTTTTTGACAAGACATTCGCAAAAAACGAGAGCAAAAAACAATCAGCTGGGCTATCGACTCCAACTGGTATGTATTCGCCTTGGACTTGTCGAACTACTAAATCAGCTGGGCGGACGACACTACCTAGTAAAATAAATATACCTTGCATCCTATAAAAAAAAAACAGTATTAAAAATAATGTTTTTTATTTCATATGAAGTTTGACTTTTGTTAACGCATGTTAATGTCTATTGGAGACGAGGGGTAATGTCTAATGGAGACGGGGGGTAACAGAAACCGTAAACTCCTGTATTCATTTGCTATCAACACGTCTTAACAAAAGTCAAACTTGATATATAAAATAAAACAGTATTCAAAATAATGTTTTTTTCAAATGAAGTTTGACTTTTGTTATGGCACGGTAATGTCTAATGGAGAAGGGGGGTAACTTAAAATATATAACATTTTTATGATGTTTTTATTTTGAAATTTTATACCTATCTTATGTTAATAAGGAATTCTTCTTGTGTGAATCCTACTCGCATTTTGTCGATTTATTTTACTTTACATTAAAAATAATGTTTTTTTTTTAATATGAAGTTTGACTTTTGTTAAGACATGTTGATAAAAATGAAGACGGGGGTTTAGAGATACTGCCCCCATAAAATCCGATCCGAGCACAATTCTTTTTTTTTCCATTTTTAAGCAATTACTACAGGTCACCCGACCAAATGTTACAAATTTAAATTTTCAGAACCCTATAACTCCGATCTGCAATATATTCTGAATATAACCGATACATATACCTATAGTCTCCTGTTCAAAATCTGTTTACAACATAATTATACCGGCTTTGTAACATTTTTTGTTGCCATTTTTATTATAGATTATAAATTTTTGTTTCAAACGTGTGTATATATACATAAATTAAATTACATCACCTATGGGGACCCCCTTTAATTTAGTAAGTTTAGTTTATCCTTTTTTTTTGCTGTTGGGATCTATACCGATATAGCGCATATTGTAAAAATTTAAAATGTGTGACATTTGCGGTTCTAAAGACTTGTAAAAATTAAGGTTGTTGTAGGGGTACACCCTTTAATTTTAAAATTTACATATATATGTACATATTTTAAAATTGGACCAATGGCTGAGTTCTGCTTGCACACACATACATACTAAAAAAATATTCAGAAGTCGGTTAAAAAGGTGTTGAGAATTCTATGAATAGGTCTTTTTTCAGCTAATAGAAAAATAGGGGGTAACTTTGATGGTAATTTGGTACCATTTAACAATTAACTCTGTACAATTTAACAAATATTAGATCCCAACACTGGTTGCTGTTAATGGCATCAAGCAACAAATCAATCGTATGATTTACGTTTCTTTGCCTTTGTATGTTGTGTGTGTGTGTGGGTGTGTTTGTTTGCAATTGAAAATCTGGAAAAATAGCAATAAAAATAACAATAACAAAAATAACAACAAAAGCAAAATAAGTAAAAAAAATGCACATGATTCAAGCTGGCGTACAAATATAAGTGTAAAATTGATTGTTTGAGCTGGACTCAAGTTTCATATATAATTTTTATTTTTTATATTTTTTAATTTATTTAATTTTTGCTTATTCCTATAAAAATAAAGTTCTTGGCTGTTTATTTATTAATATGTTTTTTTTTCAAAGTGTCTATGAAAAATGTTGTTTGCACTGGTATGAAAAGTGCCTACAAAACTTTTTCTTTTTATCAGTAATTTGCTGCTATTTTTCATTCTTTGTGAAAAAAATCCGTTTATTTTATTTGTTTATTTTTTCTTTTCTTTCTTTTATCAAAAATAAAATCAATAAACCGTACGTGCAATAAAAGAAAAATAAAGGTTTTTTTCAGCTTTTAATACTCTCGTAACATTATCATTGAAAAAGGTTTAATGAACTTTAATCAATGAGGTCGACAATTTTCTTTAAATGAAATGGAATTCAAAATACTGAATGAAATTTAATTTAAACCAAATTGTTAAAGTTCGTGACAAGAAACACCCATTGCAGAATGTGTCAGACTCACAAACGTACAAGTATAAAACTTTAAAAGTACAAGATTCATTTATTTTCAGGTTATTCATGGGGCACCCTTTAATTTTTAATTTTATGTTGTTAATACTTATAGAAACAGATATTTTTATGGATATATTACATAAAGAATAAAAGTTTAAATTATATTTAAATCGAAAAATTAATTAATTACGTTTTGGAGTGTTACGTAAACTACCCTTTGCCCCTTCCCCATTATGCCGAACATTTTAAAAGCTCTTCATCTCCATAAACCAAAGGTGCATACAGAATTTCATTTTGATATGTCAAACGGTATGACCTGTACAAACTCCACAAAAATAGTACTTAAATTACACACGGAAAAACTAATTTTTCGATTTTCGAGACCCTTATATTCGATTTCTTACTAAATTTTACCCACCCAAATTAAAAAAAAATGGATAACCCTTTAAAACGGTTCATTGTAAAACATCAAAAACATCCTGTACTCGACTTACACACAGAAAAACCAAATTTTCGACAAGAATTCAGCTTCGGCGGTCTCCGACACCACTCACATTCGATTCCCCAGTAAATTTTACCCCAATTTAAACAAAAAACAAAAAAAACTCGGCCAACCTACCCCTAGGAATGTATGTGAAGATAAATACGCATTTAACTAGCAGAAACAAAAACCATTTTTTAAATTGAAAAAATATAGCATCCGATAAAAAAGTTTTCCCATACATTTAGTACGTAGTCTGCACAGATTTTCAGACTTTTTTAAGAATAATGGTTACTGTTTCCAAACCCTTCCATCTCAGGGAATCAAACCTGGTGGAATAGGCAGACAATAGATCGTACTAACAAACTGTTATAAAAATGTTCACAAATACTTTTGGAAAAAATTGTAAACACAGTTTGTTAGTATGATCTATTATCTTCCTTTTACACCAGGTTTGATTCCCTGAGATGGAAGGGTTTGGACACAGTGGATTATTTCCGTCAGAGAACTCATATACTAGAAATTTTCACTAAGTCACATTTTCAAAATGTTATAAAAATGTTCACCAATACTTTTGGAAAAAGGTGTGAACACAGTTTATTAGTATGATCTATTATCTTCCTATTCGTACCGGTTTGATTCCCTGAGATGGAAGGGTTGGGAAACAGTAACCATATTTTTTAAAAATGTCCGAAAATCTGTGCAGAACACGTACTAAATGTATGGGAAAACTTTTTTATCGCATGCTATATTTTTTCAATTTAAAAAATGGTTTTTGTTTCTGCTAGTTAAATACGTATTTATCTTCATACACATAAATTTAGTAGGAATTTGAGAAAAATTTTTAAATCTTGACTTGGTGAAAAGTTCTCGTACATATTGAGTTCCGTTTCGGAGTCATATCGAAATTCACTGTCAAGTGTATACGTGTAATCGCAAGCTATAATTTTTTAGTTCGTTTTTACGCTTAACGTTTTTATCTTATTAAATAGGGAATGTCACCTGTATGGAATTTTTTAGCGCATGCTATATTATTTTTGAAAAGCGTATATTCGACGTCTTTATCGTATTAAATCGAGATCTTTAAAATAATAGGTTTTCGTAAACTAAATAGACCCTGTCATCTGCTTATAGAATTTTTTTATCGCATGCTTTATATTTTTGAAAATATTTTAAATCAACGTCTTTATCGGCACACACATGCATTTGTATATTAAATTTGTATTCTCTATTGCATTAAATCGAGATCTTTCAATTAATACCTTTTCGTATACTAAATAGACCCTGTCATCTGCGTATACAAATTTTTTTTATTGCATGCTATATATTTTTGAAAATGTTTTTAATTCAACGTCTTCATCGTCACACACATGCATCCGTATATTAAATAGAAAATTTCATTTGTGTGGAATTTATTTATCGCATGCTATATTCTCTTTGAAACCCGTATTTTATTCAAAATCTTTTTTTAGATACATGCTTCCTTTGTATACTAAAGAAGAAACTTTAATTTCTTGGATATACAAGAGTCCTAAACAAAAGATGATTATTGGAAGAGCATCTCAAGGTTGAAGGAAAATAAATTTAAAAAACATTTTTCACAGATTGACTTTCACATCACTACTGTAAATATTTTAAAATTTTTATTATCACATTTTTATTAGACACGTACTGTAAACTGCTTTATTAAAAATCAATTCTTTATGCCATCTGTTTTTATTTTCTCAATACCTAAAATACTAAATAACCAACACAATCAAATAAGCTTGACTTTATGACTCATAAAATTAATTAAAAATTCACTTTATTTGTCATTAGTTGTTGAAAATTTTTCATAAAAATTTTGTTGAAAATTTTTTATAAAAATTTTATTGAAAATTTTTTATAAAAATTTTATTAATAATTTATTATAAAAATTTTATAGAAAATTTTTTATAAATATTTTATTGAAAATTTTTTATAAAAATTTTATTTAAAATTTTTATAAAAATTTTTTATAAAAATTTTTTAAAAAAATTTTTTATAAAAATTTGATTGAAAATTTTTTATAAAAATTTGATTGAAAATTTTTTATAAAAATTTGATTGAAAATTTTTTATAAAAATTTGATTGAAAATTTTTTATAAAAATTTGATTGAAAATTTTTTATAAAAATTTGATTGAAAATTTTTTATACAAATTTTATTGAAAATATTTTATAAAAATTTTATTGGAAAAATAATTTATAAATATTTGATTGAAAATTTTTTTTTAAATTTTGTGGAAAATTTGTTTATTTTTTGGAAAGTTTTCATTATCTTTTTTATTTGATTTTTAGTAATTTGTTTTTAAAATTTTTAGTAAAAAAATTTTTTTAATATTTTTGCAGATTTTTTTAAAATTTTTGGTAACTTTTATTTTGTAAAAGGATTTTTCTGCAAGCTTTAGTTTGTTAAAAGGGTCAGACTAAAGCAAAAATCTTCTATTAAAAATTTCCTCATATAGACAACCCCCCCCCCTCCCCCAAATGGTCATATTGACTGCTCCTGGTTACCAGTAGGTACCCTCTGGGTCTATTAGCTACATCTATATGTATTGCTTTCTTTAAAAGCCTTTAATATCACCAAAACAGAAAAACCTTACCAACCTAAAAATAAATTTAAAAAAAATATTACAAACATAAAAAAATACAAAAAAAAAACAAAATTTTAACAAAAAATTTTCCAAAATTATTTACAAACAATTTTCAATAAAATTTTTATAAAAAATAAAATTTACAAAAAATTAAAAAAAATTTTTCAAAAATATATATGCAAAAAAATTAAAACAAAAAAAGTAATAAGAAATTTTCAAGCAAATTTTCAAAGAATCATAAGAGGGTTACAGCACATTGAACATTACTAAGGTGAAGGGTATATAAGCCTCGGTATGGCCGAATATGGCACTCTTACATGTTTTTCGCTTTGGTTGATTCCCTAAAATAGAAGGGACTGAACAAACCGACAATCTAACTCAGAAAACTCATATGTCACCACAAACGATAAGATTAAAAAACAGTTTTTCAGTTTTTAAACGTGGAAATTCTGTTAGAAGAGGACAGTACTTAGGGGTTAAGAAAAATATACTCTATATGATGTGGGTAAACCTAAATTTATTGAGTTTGAAATGGTTTAAAAAAAGTATAGCATGCGATATAAAAGTTTTCCCAAACATTCAGCACATATCCTGCAATGATTTTCTGACTTTTTTGTACCAAATATGAGTTTGAACACAGTGACTATATTTCTCAAAGAACTCATACAGTAGAACTTTTCTATAGGCCACATTTAAAAAATTTTAGAAAAATTTTCTCAAATTCAATTTGGATAAGGTGTGTTTAAATTTTAGTCTCGTGTCTTAAGTTTCCTCTAGAAATAATTCTCTGAGATGAAAGGGGTTGGAAACAGTAAAAATATTTGTTAGAAAAAGTTCAAAAGTCACAGAAGAATGTGTGTTATATATATGGATAAAACATATTTTTCGCATGCTATTTTTTTCCTGAAACGTTTTTCAACCGAATTCGGTATATTTACAAGATGGTTGCTAACTTTTAAATTAAATTGCTCTCACTGTAATATTTCGAAATAACTATATTTTAACTCTAAGTCTGGCCACCTTAACATCTAAAAACAAAGCACTAAGTAGTGGTTTGCAAGTTGTAAATCATTAAAACTTGTGTCTTAAACTCAACAACAGGCGACTGTCAATTTGTAGCAGATTCATTCATTTACATATTTAAACTCGAACATTTATTTATCTAAATACAAATACTCGTTAGTGGAACAATTATCTGGTGATAAATACCCCACAACTTGATAATTTGTTTGTGTTAAAAATTTTTACTTGTTTTTATTTTGGTTTTGGCTTTAAAATTAACAGCCATTAAATAAGATTTGCCGGAAATTGGGGGCGTTATTTTTGTACAGCGGCTGTCTTTTCGAAAATTTATCTAAATTAATTAATTTTTTTAGTTTCCAGTAACAGATTAATATGAACATGTGTATGTGTACATATATGTATGGTTTGTGTCCCCAAATTCTCTGTCAACATCAATCAGATGCCATACAAAGTTTCTTTTATTTTTTTAAACAAAATCTGAGATAAACTTTGACATTCGTTTCAACGTTGTTTTCAACGATTATTTAATTCATTTGGAATTTCAAGACAATTTAAATGTTTTCAAACTTTTATTTGTTTAATGCATTTAATGAATTTTTTTTTTTACAATAAAAACTATAAAAAATATTGCGCAATAAAATGCTTTAATTGAAACGCATTTAATATTTTATTCAGGAATTTTCTATTGATCTTTAGCAAGCAAAATTCAAAAGCAGGTGCATTAAACTTTATTTCAAAATGCTGATAAGACTGAATGAAACCGTTTCCATGCTGCAACATTGACACAGATAATACAAATCTCAAGCAAATTGCCAGTGCATACTTTATAGCTTAAGGTCCAAAAATTACTCGTATTTCTTTCTTCAGTTTAAAAATTCAATAAAATGAATTAAACTTAATTTCTTGCATGTGTGTGCCGCTGCTGACTTGACTTCGCAGTAGCTTATCCTGTCAGTCCAATTTTTCAAGACTTTACTGACTGCTGCTGGTTCTATCTCACGAATAGCTCGGGTGCTATTCTTGATTCTTCGCATAACATCGGTCTTTAACGGCTCCTTAAACAAAAAAAGTCTAAAAGTGATAAAAAAAAACAGCACCGAGGCGGCCAATTGATGTCGTCAAGACTACTTATAACACGACTATTAAACTTGGTTGGCAAAATATGCTGAAACTAAGTCCATATTTTCCACTTCAGACCACGGCGGTGACTGCAACGACGTTTTCAGCAGTATTTTCAACAAAAAAAAAAAAAAGCAGCCAATGATGCCATCACTCCAAAATCTACAATATCATTCTATGTGGATGCATTGGCTTCTTGACAATGATTTGAGGCTTTTGCGATCCTCAGATGTGGCAATTATGTTTGTTAACATAACCGTCGAGATGAAAATGCATTCTTCCGGCTCCAAATGTTCTACTTATAAGGCTCATATACCAGAAGTTTTCACTAATTCACATTTTTAAAATGTTATAGATATTTACACAAATTCTGGGAAAACTTCTTTATCGCATGCTATATTTTTTTAAAAAACGTATTTAACTCGACGTATTTATTTTAATTTAGCCGCAGAAATGCGGCTAATGGGGTCACTTTTAGGACCCCTTGGTCTACCATTTGTATATGGTGTATTACATGTGCACTTCCATATTTTTCCATAAATGGCCACTAATCTTCTCAAGAAATTTTTTCTAAAATACATTTTTTAAATCCTAATTTTCTCACATTTAAAAATTATTTCAGAAATCCGACTAATGGGGTCTCTTTTAATACCCCTTGGTGCACCATTTGTATATGGTGTACTACGTGTGCACTTCCATATTTGTCCGAAAATGGTCATGAAACTTGCAAAAAAAAAACCACATTATGTGTCGTTTTTTAAACTCGATTTTCTATCTTTCCAAAGTGAGGGTGCTGTAGCTTAAGTGGTTAGCACTTTGACTACTAAGGAATGGTCACGAGTTCAATACTCAGCCATGGCAACATCATTTTTCTGATATCTATTAATTTTTCTTTATAATAATGCATATCACAGCGCCCTCCTTCGCCGGTATTACCACATCGCACTAAATCGCCGGCGAAGTAAAATAATTATAAATTGACTATGCTAGCTTCAAACTAATGCGCCTAAATAACACCAGCGGCGCTGCAATACTGTTCTAAAAATAATCATAACGTGCAATTGCAGTGTTGCCAGAATCGAGGCTTTACTATCACACTAACCATCTATCTTATCTACTACTATCCCTTTCCAAAGGAAGTACCACAGTTAATATAGACATTAACTACCTGAGTGGTACTTCTCTTTAAAAACAAAAACAAAAAAGTAGTTTTACATATTCTTCTGTTATAATACCATAAAGCATGTTTTGGAGCAAAATTCCCATTCGGTTTTTTAGTTGGACCTAGTCATCTTTCCCTAGGTTAAGCTCCTAAATATGAAAAAAAAACGACGGCTGTTAAGTGATTAACAGCGCTCTGTTAACTGTCAAATGAGCTATGTTAAAAAATGGTTTTTGTCTATGCTAGTTAAATACGCATTTATGTATCTTCACACACATCTAACAAATTGTGTTCACACTTACAAAAATGTTCACAAATCCATTTGAGAAATATTGTGAATACAGTTTGTTAGAATGATATATTGCTTTCGTATTCCACTAGATTGGACTCCCTGAGATGGAAGGGTTTGGAAACAGTAACAATATTTCTTAAAAATTCTCCAAAACTGTGCAGAATACGTATGGAAAAACTTTTTTATCGCATGCTATAGTTTTTCAAAAACGTATTTAACTCGATATATTTATCTTCACGCACATAAAAAAAATTTGTATTTTATTTATTTTACCTTTAATTTCACTTCACAGGTATGGATGGCATGAGCAAATAAAATAAATTTAAAAGAAAATGAAATAAACTTAAAGTCTTATTAAATTTCCATTTGCGTTTTTAATTTCTGCTTTTTATATAATTTAAATAAAAATGTATAAAATTTTCTTTTTATTTTTTCTTTTCAGGTATGTCTTAATTATTTAAATAAAATATTTATAACATGTAAGTTTTAATTAAAAATATAAAATCAATAGAAATTTTAATACTTTTAATATCAAGAATTGTTAAAGCAGCCATTTTAGATGGACGTAAATAATATATCGACAAAATATAGTTAAAATAAAAAATGTTGCTTTGAAATCCAAAAGGATTTGTCATCATTAAAAAAATTTCTACATGTTTGTGAGAAAATATAGTATGCGATAAAAAAGTTGTTGCATACATTTAGTAATATAATATACTAACAAACTTTGATCAGGTCACAATTTATCCAAATGGAATTTGATAAAATTTATATAACATTTTCAAAGTGCGATTTACTGCCTGTCCCACAATGTCGTAAGCGATCGTTCATTCGCACAAATACATTTAAAACAAAATTTTAGAATTTGTTTTTGTTTTAAATGTTATTGTGGGAACCAAAGAGAACGAACGATCGCTTGCGATATTGTGGGACAGGCTGTTAGTAAAAAGTTCTCGAATATGAGCTTCTTGTGGAATATAGCCACTGTATATAAACTCTCCATCTCAGGAAATCGAAACTAGAAACGTTGACCCAATTTATCCAAATTGAATTTGGGAAAACTTTTATAGAATTTAGAAAATGTGAGTTTATTAAATATTCTAGTAGAATGTGTGTGCAGAGACAAAAACCATTTTTTTTTATTGAAAAAATATATCATGCGATAAAAAAGTTTTTTCCCATACATTTAGTACGTATTCTGCACAGATTTTCGGACTTTTTTTAAGAAATATTGTTACTGTTTCCAAACCCTTCCTTCTCAGGGAATCAAACCGGTACGATTAGGAAGGTAATAGATCATACTAACAAACTGTGTTCACACTTTTTTCCAAAAGTATTTGTGAACATTTTTATAACATTTTGAAAATGTGACTTAGTGAAAATTTCTAGTATATTAGTTCTCTGACGGAAATAGCCACTGTGTCCAAACCCTTCCATCTCAGGGAATCAAACCGGTACTATTAGTTGGTGAGAACGAAGTCTACCACAACCTTAAGCTTCCCTCTTGTTGAATATTTTTACTTTTAATATTTACCACCTTATATTTGTTGTTCCTTCAGCCAACTCGTATTCCTTACAACTAAAAAACACTACCCTAAGTAGATTAGATACGAAGAGTGCTGATGACGGACGTAGCTGTCTAGAAAATGTGCATTCCGCTCCTGCTGGGTCTAATACTTAAATTTTCCCAATTTTTCTTTAATAATATCACCTAATTTGTAATTTAATTAATTCTTTCTTAGAGAGAATAAAAACGAACTTAAGCTTGACTATAAATTTCATTGTATGTAATAATGGGTGATTTTTTTGAGGTTAGGATTTTCATGCATTAGTATTTGACAGATCACGTGAGATTTCAGACATGGTGCCAAAGAGAAAGATGCTCAGTATGCTTTGACATTTCATCATGAATAGACTTACTAACGAGCAACGCTTGCAAATCATTGAATTTTATTACCAAAATCAGTGTTCGGTTCGAAATGTTCAAATGTGACAAATTTTGTTCAGCGATGAGGCTCATTTCTGGTTGAATGGCTACGTAAATAAGCAAAATTGCCGCATTTGGAGTGAAGAGCAACCAGAAGCCGTTCAAGAACTGCCCATGCATCCCGAAAAATGCACTGTTTGGTGTGGTTTGTACGCTGGTGGAATCATTGGACCGTATTTTTTCAAAGATGCTGTTGGACGCAACGTTACGGTGAATGGCGATCGCTATCGTTCGATGCTAACAAACTTTTTGTTGCCAAAAATGGAACAACTGAACTTGGTTGACATGTGGTTTCAACAAGATGGCGCCACATGCCACACAGCTCGCGATTCTATGGCCATTTTGAGGGAAAACTTCGGAGAACAATTCATCTCAAGAAATGGACCGGTAAGTTGGCCACCAAGATCATGCGATTTGACGCCTTTAGACTATTTTTTGTGGGGCTACGTCAAGTCTAAAGTCTACAGAAATAAGCCAGCAACTATTCCAGCTTTGGAAGACAACATTTCCGAAGAAATTCGGGCTATTCCGGCCGAAATGCTCGAAAAAGTTGCCCAAAATTGGACTTTCCGAATGGACCACCTAAGACGCAGCCGCGGTCAACATTTAAATGAAATTATCTTCAAAAAGTAAATGTCATGGACCAATCTAACGTTTCAAATAAAGAACCGATGAGATTTTGCAAATTTTATGCGTTTTTTTAAAAAAAAAAGTTCTCAAGCTCTTAAAAAATCACTCGTTATTTTGCCTTCATCTCCTGTTAGGTTTCTCTCCCAAAGATATAACCTATGTAAGTTAGGGTTAGTTGGCCGATAAGTCTTTTTTTTAATTGACGTAAAATTTGCTGGACAATCTAATGGGAGTGGTTCGGCACCATGCTGAAGCCGAATTTGTTGAAAATTTCTTTATTCTGCAAGCAGAGTACAGAAAAAAATTATAAAATTTTTTGAAAACCTTAAAGTCTTTCAGTGAATCGTTTTAAAGGGTTACATAGAAGTGAAATTAAGTGGAAGTGGTCTCAAAGTAAAAAAAGTGCGAAAACCCCTGCAAAGTGTACGTTCATGTATGGGAAAACTTTTTTTTATCGCATGCTATAGTTTTTCAAAACACCTATTAGGCTCGACGTACATACATACATATTTATTTTTACGCATATTAAATATTATTACATTACAAAAAGTCGGTAGATCTATTGATGTCATGAATTTTTCCTCTTTTAAATTTATTTGCTTGCAATTTGGATTTTGACTTTAATTTTTATGAAATCTAACTTTGATTACGATTCTTTTCGCAACAATTTCTCGTTTTTAATTTGTATTTTAGTTTAATTTTTTTTATTTTTCATCATAACGTCACCTTAAAGTTTAATGACCACGGGCATCGTTTCAATATTGTGACAGAAAACACATCATCATCATCATATATTCTTGAATACATATATTTTTGTTGTTGTTATTCTTGATTTTCATTTTCTCTTTACAAAAAATAACACACCTACATACATTCTTATACATACATACGTACATATACATATGTACACTACAGCACCAATGAATACGGTTTCTACTTCCTTCGATTTTAAGCCTTCCCTGTGAAAAACTCATAATGATGGATATCGAACCTTCAACCCCTAGAATGATAGACCAGCATCCTACCTACTAACCTACTTTGGCAGCCCCTGTTATGATGATTTGTTAAATAGTTTTTAAATGAATCACATATTTTTTACAGAGATGTTTAATGAAAAGAAAGTAACGATTCTATAAAGACTAGAAGCTCCTTTTTACTTTACCATGAAAAACATTGAGGTCGGGATTTTGACGGATTTATACGTTTAGAGGTCTCCTGAATCCATTTTGACTATGTGTATGCCACTATTTTTGTGGAGTTTGTACAGGTCATACCGTTTGACATATCAAAATGAAATTTAGTACGTGCCTTTGGTATGTGGAGTTGTAGAGCTGTATAGTTTTTGGGCATAATCGGGAGGGTGCAAGGGGTTCCTTACCCTCATGATGTATGACATATTAAAACGAAATGTAGTATGTAGCTTTGGTATATGGAGATGAAGACCTGTATACATTTTGGCTAAGTATACATTTTTGGGAAGGAGCAAGGGGTAGTTTACCTAACACCCCAAATCGAAAATAATTTTTTTTTCGATTCGAATATACTTTGAACTTTTATTCATTATGTAATATATCTAAAAAAATATCTGTTTCCATTGGGTATGGTAAAGTTGAGTGCAGGCCACTCCAGTTTTATTTTCTGTATGTATGAGGGCAATTTGGTAATTCTAAGACCTTACCATTCATTAAATAATTTTTAAAATTGAAGTAGTATTTCAATAATGGGTAATTATTTTTAGTTTAACAGAATAAAAATAGTAACTAGTTATTTTTCGGGTCATAAATAATATAGAATAAATCAGTCAAGTGCGAGTTAGTCTCATACACATAAGGTTCCGTACTATGTTTAGTACGACTTTAAAAATTCAAGTTGTTAAGTTTTTTATGTCTTATGGGGCATCCTTTAATTTTAAAATTAAAGTCTTATTCGCGAAAATTGCATCATTATTGGAACACCCTTTAAATTTTAGTAATTGTTGTTATAGCGGCCATTGTAATACAATTTTTATAAAAATATTAGGAGCCTACCCATTGCGGTTCAAAAAATAAGGTAATATTCGTGAAAAACATGTCACTAATGGACACCCTTAAAATTCGGCCGAAGTAACACATCTACTGAAAACATTTCAAGAGTCTACCTATTACGTTTTATACAATAAGCTATTTACGCAAAAATCATTTCACTGTCGGAACACTCTTTAATTGTATTATTTGTTATAGCGACCATGGCAATTCCCCTTCTATAAATATATCAAGAGTCTACTTATTAGGATTAAAAAAATAAGTCACTATACGTGAAAAACATGTCACTGTCAGAACACCCTTTAATTTTTAGTAATTGTCACATCGGCTGTAACAAGACATCTTCTGTACGAAATTCTAAGAGTCTACCTGTTACGGTTCAAGAAATAAGGCGTTTTAAATGAAAATCACGTCACGGCCGGAAAACCCTTTAATTTTTATTATTTTTTATAGGGGTCATAGTAATACCCCATCTGTAAAAATTTCAAGATTCTACCTATTATCGCTAAAACTTAGGCCATATACATGTAAATCACGTCACTATCAGAACACCCTTTAATATTTAGGTTAAATTTTGTATACTTGTTTATAAAGCGAATACAGTTTTAATTACTGTCGGCAAATTTTAAGTGTTTGCCTCCTACAACTCAAGAAATAAAGACATATTCGTAATTAACACATCACTTTTGAAACACCCTAAAAGTTTTAGTATTTGTTGCTATAGCGGCCACAGGTATACACCTTCTCTGAAAATTTCAAGAGTCAAAACTTAGGCCATATACATGCAAATCACGTCACTATCGGAACACCTTTTAATTTTTTTTATACTTGTTTATATAGAGAACTAAGTTTTAATTACTGTTTGTAAATTTTAAGTGTATGCCTCTTACAGTTCAAGAAATAAACACATATACGCGAGTAACACGTCTTCATCGGAACACCCTATAAGTTTTAGTATTTGTAGTCATCTTCTGTGAAAATTTCAAGACTCTATCTATTATCGTTCCAGAGATAAAAGGCGCTGACGGACGGACAGACGGACATTGTAGAGAAAACAATAGGGTTACACTTTTACCCTTTGGGTACGGAACCCTAAAAATGATGTAAAAACCTTCGAGGAAATTTAAATTAAACGTTAAAGCCCACAACGGGACCAAAAGGACCCAAGTCGGTCGGTTTTCCTCTATACAAAGCCGGCGACCCGTGCTACCTAAAATCCACATTTAAATTCAAAATAACGATTCAATAACATCTAAAATTAACTAAGTGTTGCCAGATTTCTTTAGAAATAATGTTTTTATAGTGTGGGGTGTTCAGCTGTATGAAAACTTAAAATGATAATACAAGACAGAAATATTGTTGGAATAAAATTTTTTTATTATAATCTAGTAGATAATTTCATGGCATTTATATTTTAACTAAGATTTCCAGCAAATGTTCACCGCAGCTACAAGTAACATTCGATCAGTACCATTTTTGACTATATTTTTCAATAAATATCGCCGTATGGCGTCAATGGTGGCTTGAATATTCGCTTCCTATGCTTCAAGAGTTGCTGGTTTGTCGGCATAAATCAATGACTTAACATAACCGCATAAAAAGTAATCCAAAGGCGTTAAATCGCACGAACAAGGGGTCCAGTGAGAAGAGCCATTTCCGGAAATAAAGTTGTCACCAAATTGAATTTGGAAAAAACGGGTGTGTTAAGCCCGCTTTACGGCAATTCAGTCAGCTTTCACCCTAACGGCAGCTTCTAGCTCATTTCGAAAGAAATGAGCCTCCAACTAACAAAAATTCGAGGCAAACGATGGTCGTTTGTCTTCAATTCTTACACGTGCTGTATTTTATAGGCACGTAAGTCAAACCGTAAAATTTTCCACATAGTCGAAGGACAAGCTTAATACAACTTAAGAACGACGACAAACCGACATTTAGGCATCTTCTTCAATACTTTGCGCTACAGCATTAATATTCTCTTCGGTAGGCTTATTTATTTGTCTTGTTAGTGGTTTTAAATTGAAAAGTGTACGAAATCAGTACGAAAACGATTAACAAGTTTACGAACTGCTTGCTCACGAGGCCGTTTATTTTGACCATAAGTAAATTTCCTCAATTTGGAGAGGTTGTTCTGACGTTAAACTTCAGAGAGTTTTACAGTTTAAAATTCTCAGCCATAGTTATCGATATCGATAGTTCTCAAGCAGCTAAAAAATACCTATTATAAAAAAACGCTTTTCTAGACCAAGTTGGGTGGCGACAGGCAGATTATCTCTATAAAGGGAACTAATACATGATTTGCCACATAAGTAGTCCTTCACTGATAGGCACCAGTAACACTATCTACGGAACAGCCAGTTTAACATGGAGAAGGCTTAGGAAGGGGTCACTTGACACTGTTACGATAACCTGTGACAGGTCCTTTTAAAATAATTACCTGTGGGGATAGAAGGGCTAGAGAACTATTCACAAGTCGTAATACTTATGTACCACTTCTAATTTGACAAGTCGTAGAGTTAGTACGATTGAAACAAATTAATGAAATAAGTTTTAATTTAATTTTATCCAATTTTTACCAATAATTTTCAACCGTTGGAAAGCGGCATTAAGTTTTTAAAACGCGAAGTAACCAACGCGTTTTTAAAGTCAAAAACGTATCAGTATTATTTAATTTTTTCTTTTCCCAAAATTATGCCTATTGTTTTTCCTTATTCAAGTGTTCTGTAGTGTATATAAATTCTCGTTTCAACTCCAAGATGAGTTATTAGGAAATCTTATGTTTCGTCACTAAACGAACACAATTAGTTGAAGAGTATTTTTCAGTGTTGCCACAGTTGGAAAACAATGTTATACAAAAAATAAAATATTCAGAAATTTAATCTATAGAATAAATTTTAAAACATATAAAATAATAAATTGCATATTTTAAAGTAGAAAATGCCTAATAGGAGAAGGTCCACATCAAACCACTAGAAACTTAATTTTGATCAAAAATTATAGAGAGACCAATTTGTTATAGACTACAACAACGTTTGTTGTAGGTTACCAAATAGACTGAACCAACTCAAATTTTTGTTTCCAAGGTTTTTTTTGGCGAAATGCAATGAATTCTGCTTTTCGGTTTTCAAGATATACCATTATGTATAAATAAACTGAAGGAGAGTGCATGATATAAATATATTCTACAGTCTATACAGTACGCCCTATTTAGCTTAGTAAAAAAAAATTCCCTCTAAAATTACCTTTAAGACAAACATACACACTCTGTTTTTCAATATGCTTAGTAGTTTCAGAGATATCGAAAAAGTAGTGTTAAAAAAAAATATTTTTTAAAGTTACATTTTTGTTTATTTAAAAAGTCGTAAAAAATAGAGTACGAATATAAAGCTCTTCCTTTTCTGCGAGCATATGGGTAAATAGGTTCCAAGCAAAACAAGCTATATCTCACTTAAGTCGATGCCCAAGTTTTAACTTTATTTACTTTACTTCATCTTGACACAAATTATGATACGCAAACACAGTGGTCCACTTGCATTTCATGGTAGGGAAACCAAGGCTGTAAAGTTCTGATTTGGGTGCCTCGATGGGCTAGTATGTAGTGTGCTAGTCTATCAGTCCGGGGTTGTGGGTTCGATTCCCATCAAAGACTGGCATTTTTCACTACAAGTTGCCAGGAAAACCAAGGCATACAAATCGTTAACTGCGTTAGTGACAGGTCACAGACTGTCAACTATTGTCTGGCCAAGTTAAAAATCAAGTTAAGACGATACTTACAGACTGTACCTACAAATAGGCTAACATAAAGAAGGCTTTGGATCACGGGCAGACACATATTAAATTGAGATGCTGTGGAGACCTAAGCTTTAAGCAAATGTTAGCAATTATCATTGACTCTGTGATGAGAAAGAATGTCGACATGTAACAGTCGTCAGTATGAAATCATTGCAGTCGAGAGCATAAGGCTAGTAACAGCACGAGACTCGATGACAGTAAGGTATTCGTACATTTCCAGTCGAATACCAGAAATCATTGAGGAACGAAAGGATCTATTAAGTTAGTGGTCTGCTTCAGTATCCTCCTACAAAATAATAATAAAAATATAAGTGCTGATTTTCGAATTTTTTACTTAACCAAATAAGGTAATCCGTATCGAGTTATGTTAATATGTATATGTTCTTTGGAATAAAACGGCAATATATTGAAAACTAGAACCAAGATAAAGCTTTACAAAAGTACCATAAATAAAGTGTTTTTAATTGTCTATTCAAATTGTCCATTCGTGTTGGGCTTTTAGCTAATTACCAACACTTATTTTCGTATCAAAAAATGGTTAACAATATGCTTTACACATACACTACCAACTTCTGTCTCTATCGCAAAAATATTTCAACTTTAATTTGTTTAATTGATTTTTAATTCAATAATACTCATCATTAATCATATTAAGAATCCCTCTCAGCATATTTCAAGTGTCTACCTGCTCCGGTTAGAGAGATAAAAGTCTGTGACCAGACCAGATCTAAAAGTGAGAAATCTAAGTGATATTGATTGGATAACGTTCTAACACACAGAAACTTCTAATTTCTCAATGCCACTCTCTACGCTGTCATGAACGCGTTGTGAATCTAAAAAATTTTATTAGGTTTTTTATATAAGTGAAAAATTAAGAAAAATTAGAAAATATATAAGATTATAAATATTGGTGTGTACAGTAATAACGAAAAATGTAAGTGTGTTAGTAAAAAACTGCGAGTGTATTGTAATGTTCGAACTGTGTAAACCCTAGGTGAAAAGACATTCTCAAGGCATCTGAGAAATACTTTTATAACCCAAAAATATAAGAAGTGGTTGACACACAGTATAACAGACATGTTGTGGAAAATTCTTATTTTCTTGCCGATATTTCTGATAGAAATCAAAATAAGAAGGCAGGGAAGTCAGAAAACATATCTGAACGAAATCAGTTAGATAACCATCAGATAGCTCTGTAAAGAAAAACGCATAACATATTTCCAACATGTCTATATGAAATCGATCAGACATGCCATGTATTACCACCAGTCTCCATTAGACATTAACATGTCCTAACAAAAGTCAAACTTCATATAAAAAAAACATTATTTATAATACCGGTTTTTTTATATGAAGTTTGATTTTTGTTACGACATGTTGATAGCAAATGAAGACGGGGGTTTATATTTCCCAGACATGTCTGACATCTGTATATAAAATATCGGAAAATAAAATCAGAACTGTCTGAAAGAGACAACGTCCGAATATTTTGCTGGTGAACTCAATAAACCTGGAAAGGGCGGAGGCAGGCTACTACATGTACATGTACATATGGGCTCAAATGGTGCTTAAACAGTCCCATAAATCTAACGTCCTTTCTGAAAGTAAATATTAAGTAGAGAACATAAAAACCGATTACTTGACGCCTGAAATCTATTAGGACAAGGAGATTACTACAATAATCCCAAAGAAAGATGACTGGAAACCTCTGAATAATTTCACTAAAGGAACTGATTACCAAACCACCCAAAAAGTTAATTAAGTTTTTGTGGGATAACATTTAACACGCATCGGCAACACTGGTTTTTGTCTCTATTTATGTTTGCAGTAAGTGTTTGTTTTTTATGTTTATGTTTGTATTTTTGTGTTTAACATAGCAAACACAAAAATTGCAAAAGGACAAAAACCAAGGCATATTTAACAAGGTGATAGCGTAAGGAAGAGCAAATATCTACAAAAAATTGTTTGAATTTTTATTTATATAGATTTTGACAGTAATAATTATTTTATTCTCTCTTGAAATACATGATTAATGTCAAACTCTATATAAACAAAATTTTAAAAATTTCTCTTTAATATTAGCTCTGCCTTTTTGCTATCACCTGGTTAAATATGTATGTATGCCTTGGGAAAAACAAACTACTTATTCTTCTTCTCACATTTCTGGCCATATATTTAAAAGAAACACAGCCATACATACACATGTAAATATGTATGTATATAAGTACAAGAGCACTGACTGGCTGGCAATAACAATTAAGGTTTAATGAATATTAGCAGGGTGCCAATTAGAGGTTCTTTGATGGCTGGCAAACAAGCATAAAATTGAATTTCAAAGGGCTGATAGCAATGCCCGTGCACCGCATCAAAAAGATCACTTTACTGCTCGCATTCGGAGTTTTGGTATTGTTTCTGGCTCTTTACTAGAGTACCATTTGCATACAAATTAATAATTATTTTTATTAGTTTAGAGAAAAATTCGAAAGAAAAATTAAACATTTTTAGCTGTTTGTGTAATTTTGGCCAAAAGTACTAAAAAATACAACGGTGGGCATCACTCAACTCATAAACAATAAAATGCTCTTTCTTTTCAATTACGATTATAATACAACGCGTCCCTTTATTCTTATAGAATCCTAGTTCCGTTGAACTAATCACTCAATTTACCTACATAAGTAAACTTGTCACGAAGGATGATAGAAGACAAGGTTACGCCATCACGAAAATAAAACTGAACTTTTCTGAGCATGTCGGCCGAATGACTTCACGAAAATGTCTTCCTATTGGTTAATAGTTCTGGCTGAGAGTATAACTATAATTTATGATGTGTGTGAAGATAAATAGGTACTTAAGTATTTAACTAGCACAGACAAAACCCATTTTTTTTTACCTAAGTCACATTTTCAAAATGTTATAAAAATGTTCACAAATACTTTTCGAAAAAAGTGTGAACACAGTTTGTTAGTATGATCTATTATCTTCCTATTCAAGCAGGTTTGATTCTATGAGATGGAAGGGTTTGCAAACAGTAACCATATTTATTTAAAAAAAAGTCCGAAAATCTGTGCAGAATACGTACTAAATGTATGGCAAAACTTTTTTATCTCATGCTATATTTAAAAAAAAAAAATGGTTTTTATCTCTGCTAGATAAATCTTCACACACAATAAATTATGATAGTTTTTAATAAAAATGTTGAGAGTTTATTTGCAGGGTTGCAAATTATTGCCTATTACTTAGATTGTTTTGTACGTATTTATTTGAAGCCATTTGTTGATTACAGACTTTGCAACTTTAAATTGGTCGAACAACTTCATCTAAGGGGAAAACATGCGCATGGCGTAATCTTGTCTTCTATAATTCTTGACTTGTCACCACACTAAACTCATATCAGCTCCGTATTTCAGTTCAGCACCTTATTTCAGTTCAGCACCTTATTTCAGTTCAGCTCCTCGGATGAAACCAAGGTTGCTGAAAAAAGTAGTTTGGTGAGAATTTCCAGATCTCCATAATCAGAACCAATTTAATTAAACAGACAGCAGATATCATAGTGGTGGCCCCAAATGAACCAAGAAACAACTTCCAGAAAAACTTATTACTTCCCCCTCATATAAAAAGAAGATTTTAATAGTGTCTACCACCTTTATTGTTCATGTCATCATGAGTGTCATATTGACGGGTTATAAATCACAACAGTTGCTTGCTTGCCATATACATATTTGGACCAGTCATCTTTGCAACTGGTTGAAAACAACATTTTATTTACTGTGTGACAACTTCAAATTGAGTTGGTACAAATACACAACACAGGGTGTGTGTGTGTGTTTGTACGTAAATAAGTTAAATTAAAAAGCCCTAAAGCAATTACTATCTACATGCATGCCACTGTGCACAAAGTCGAGGGTCTCAAAAAACATCGATACTTAAATCAAACACTGCAATGACAAATTGGTAATCAAACTGTTTTTTTTCTGATATTTTTTTTTAGACTGTCACCTAAATGGTCATGGTTAATGGCAAAAGGAAGTTGTAACAATTTTTTTAAACATTTTTATTGCTACTCACACACACTACAGAAATTAGCATAAATACACCTGACCTGTTTTGGCAGAAATTTAAGCACAAAAAAAAAAAAATAATAGAAACAAAAAAGAAACGCAAATAATAAAAGACAGATTTTTTTTTATTGCCCCAACAACACAGAATTTGCATTTATGGCTAAAAATTAAAATCCATTGACGCTTAAGTAATTTAAATTTTATATGAGTTTTGTATTGTTATTTTCTCTTTTTTTGATGCGATACAAACTTTCGCCAACAAAAACAAAAAATATATTTTTTTTACTTCCACTTTGTAGTTTGCAATGTATTCCCAGCTATTTTTTATTTGTTTTCGAAAATTCCCGTTAAATTGTTTTTCATTTTGTTGGCGTTTGTGTAAAGGTGTGTTGAACAATGTGGATTAAAAGGAACGTGACTACAAATACACAAACTCCTGCTGAAAATGTCAGTATACATACCTACTATGGAAAAAAAAGGAATAACTCATGCAATAATAATGATCTTCATCATCATCGTTTATCCACAGAGAATATTGTAAATCCCACGAGTAACTGGAAAAATATAACTTTTAAATCAATTTTTTGTGTAAAAGAAGCAGCAGCGGTTGGTTGTTCGGAATATTTTTCAAAATTGTTTTTACATTAAAAAAAATAATTTTGTTCGATTGAAATTATTAGTAGATTTAAATAAAATATTTTTGACGAAAGTCACACATTAAATAAAAATGATTCGAATAATTATTCGATTAAAATTATTCGAATAAAATTAATCGATTAAAATTCTGAGAAAAAACCTGTTGAATTGTAACACTAAGAATTCCACACTGTAAGCTGCAAACAAATTTCTCTAGAAAGAAGGAACTTTGTACATAAAAGTAGCACCCAGGATCTTTTCAAAATTGTTTTTACAATTAAAATCATTTTATACAACAATTGCAGATTTATGCTAGATTAATCGATTAAAATTATTAGTAAATTTAATTAACACATTGAAAGTGACAAATAAGTAAAAAATGTTATTTGAAAAATTATTCGATTAAAATTATTCGAATAAACCGATTTAATTGTAATACTCAAAAAACTAAACTGCAAGGTACAAACAAATTTACCTAGAGAGAAGGGAATTTGTTCATAAAAGTAGCAGAAGAAACCCTATAATTTTTTCCAAAATGTTTCTAGAATTAAACTCATTTTATTCAAACAATAATTATGCTCGATTAATCGAATATTTTTTTTTCGCAAGTAAAACGCATACTCGAATAAATATTCCATTTCTTCGAATCTTTAATCGATTAAGATTATTCAAATAAACCGATTAAAAAACCTACACTGTAAGCTGCAAACAAATTTCTTAAGAAAGAAGGAAATTTGTACATAAAAAGTTGCAGGAGCGACCCTAAGATTTTTTCCAAATTGTTTTTACAATTAAGAATTTATAGCAGATTAATCGATTATTACTAAATTTAAATAATACATCTTTTTTATATTGACACATATGCAAAAAAGATTATTCGAATTATTATTCAATTCAAATTATTCGAATAAACCGATACAATTGTAATACTAAAAAACATAAACTATAAGCTGCAAAAAAGTTGCTCTAGAAAGAAAAAAATTTGTACATAAAAGTAGCTGGAGCGCCCCAAGAATTATAATTTATATAGTATATTTTTTATATAGTAATTATAATTTATATAGTAATTATAATCGATTAATCGATAATAATTTATATAGTAATTATAATCGATTAATCGATAATAATTTATATAGTAATTATAATCGATTAATCGATTATAATTTATATAGTAATTATAATCGATTAATCGATTATAATTTATATAGTAATTATAATCGATTAATCGATACTTATTATTAAATTATAAGATCGATTAATCGATTATAGTTATTATTAAATTATAAGAATATTTTTTTGGAAAGTAAAACTAATAAAAAACATATTCGATTAAGTATTCGTTTTGTTGGATCTTTAATCGATTAAAATTTGCAAACAAATTTCTTTCAAAGGAAAGAAATTTCTACACAAAGGTAGCAATAGCGTACACCACAATTGGTAACCAATTTGTTTTTCTAAATTATTTCACAATTAAAATCATTTTATCAAACAATTGAGTAATTATACTCCATTAATCGATTACAATTATTAATAAATTTAAATGAAATATTTTTTGAAAGTAAAACATATAACTAAAATTATTCGAATAATTCTTAGATGTGATTGAATTATTACTCGATTAAAATTTTTCGAATAAACCGATACTAAAAACCCTACATTATATAAAAGTAGCAGAAGCTTAAATTATACTTTATTAATTGATTATAATAATTAAAATAAAATACTTTTTGAAACTGACACATTAATAAAAAAAATATTCGATTAATTATTCGATTTTTTCGAATCATTAATCGATTAAAATTATTCGACGAAACTGATGGAATGGTAATAATAAAACATCTACATTGTGAGTTGGATACAAATTTTTCTGGAAAACTGGAAATTTCTATATTAAAGTAGCAGGAGCCCTTCTGTTATATTGAAAACAATACTGGTATACTGAAAACAATGTTTTGTGGATAACTGTCATACTTAGTAGAAACAGTTTTTAAGACGGTTTTTGCAAAAAAAAAACCCTTTTTCTTTCTAAAATATCCTTGAAAATTATTTGTCACAATGATTTACATTTCTGGGCACCTTTAATCTAAATAATTATTCGCTTCTGTAGATGCGAATAAATGTGAATAAAATTTGCCAAGAACAACGGTTACTAAAACTACAACAATTGAGGTAATAACATCATCTAAATAAAAAACGATTCTTGTTGTTTTTGTTGCTGCCGCAAATAAACAAATTCATGGCAGTTTTTTCGATTTAATTTTTTTTATTTCGCTTTCTACAGGAAATCCAAGTGTAAACAACAATTTAGAAGAGAGAGAAAAAAAGCACCAAAATTTATTAAATATGTACTGGCAAAAAAACAGGAAGTGGTAGACCTTTTTTTAGCTCGGTGCCAAATACAAAGTAGTCCAAGAGAAAATTTTCAAGTGGTTTTTCCTGAAAAATTTTCTCGTGATTTTTTTTTTCAATTGATTTTTCCTGCAAAATATTCTAAATAATAAACATATAAATTTGAGATTTATTTATAAAAACTTATTCGAAAAAGCTTCTTGCAACAACTTGTTGATCCTAATAATATTTATGCAGCCGGTACATCTGAAGTTAGTTTAGAGTTTAAAACTTCTTTATATACAAAAACATTTTTAAACTTTTAATTTCATAGTTTTACATTTATTTATGGAATAAAAATTTTGTTAAGTTTATTTTTTGAACAGATATAGCGCTCTTATGTCTGTCGCAGAGGTCTGTGCATCGTTATAGGTAGATATTCTAAAAGTCTCACTGAAATGTATTAGTTTTTAGCTGCTTGGAAACTATCGATATCGATAACTATGGTTTGACAGCTGAGAATGTCAAACTGCATTGACATTTTTGTTCAGTAAGGTTTGGCAAGACATCATGAATCGTTTAAGCCACTTCCAAATTGTGTTAAACAATCACCATTACAATCATTACTGTTTGGTGCAGTTTACAATTTTTTTTTCAAAAATTAATCAGCTAAACATTAATATATTAATATATAAATACGTATTCAACTAGCAGAGACAAAAACCATATTTTTTTAATTGTTACTGTTTCCAAACCCTTCCATCTCAGGGAATCAAACCGGTACGAATAGGAAGATAATAGATCATACTAACAAACAGCGTTCACACTTTTTTCCAAAAGTATTTGTGAACATTTTTATAAATTAAAAAATTAAATGGAAATGTAAGCCGTTGAATCTTAATTATTATTTTAGAAATTTTCATTAAAAAGCTTTTTTAATTTTATTTTTTATAATTTTTATTTAAATCTTGACCTTTTCTTGAACATAATAATTCTTATTGCAAAGAGGAGCTGTTAAAATTGTCGCAAAAATACCTTTCTATAAAATAAAAAGGTTTTTTTTAGGATTTTGGAATTGCCACCAAAAAGCTATTCTATTATCAAAAATAGCTTTTTTGAGTTTTTGAATTGTCGCAAAAAAGCTTTTTTATTGTCAAAAACAGCTTTTGTCGCAAAAAACATTTTTTATACAAAACAAAAATTTTTTTTGAGCTTTTGAAGTTGTAAAAAAGGTATTTTATTATCAAAAACAGCTTGTTTGAGCTGTTGAAATTGTCTCAAAAAAGCTTTTTATTATCAAAAACAACTTTTTAGAGCTTTCAAAATTGTGGCAAAAACATTTTTTTAATACAAAACGAAAGTTTGTTGAGCTTTTGAAATTGTCGCAAAAAAGCTATTTTATTATCAAAAACAGCTTGTTTGAGCTGATGAAATTGTCTTAAAAAAGCTTTTATAGTATCAAAAACAGCTTTTTGAGCTTTATTTTTTATAAGTTTTATTTTTTATAATTTTTATATCTTGAGCTTTTCTTGAACATAATATTTCTTTTTGAAAAGAGGAGATTTTTGAGCTTTTAAAATTGCCGAAAAAAATACCTTTCTAAAAAATAAGAAGGTTTTTTTTTAGAAATTTGGAATTGCCAGCA
Organism: Phasia obesa; assembly: GCA_949628195.1. Taxonomy (NCBI): domain Eukaryota; kingdom Metazoa; phylum Arthropoda; class Insecta; order Diptera; family Tachinidae; genus Phasia; species Phasia obesa. Next base: position 98,623,257 of record OX451219.1, read on the forward strand.
AAAAGCTATTTTATTATCAAAAACATCTTTTTGGAGCTTTTGAAATTGTCGCAAAAAAGCTATTTTATTATCAAAACCAGCTTGTTTGAGCTGATGAAATTGTCTCAAAAAAGCTTTTATATTATCAAAAACAGCTTTTTGAGCTTTTAAAATTGTCGCAAAAAACCTTTTTTTTACACAAAACAAAAGTTTTTGTGAGCTTTTGAAATTGTCGCAAAACAAGCTTTATTATTATCAAAAACATTTTTTTTAGCTTTTGAAATTGTCGCAAAAAAGCTTTTTTTACTAAAACTGTTTTAAGCTTTTTGAAAACATTTTTAATATTTAGAAAAAATTTTATCTATTTTTACCTTGAGCTCTTAGGTTTTCCATTTCCTGTCACGGAAATACCATAAGCATTTTAACATTGTTGTACACGCAAAAGTTCAAAAAATTTAACATTTTGCATACACAAGCACGCGAGTATTAAGAACACTAAATGTGAGTTGATGGAGTTTTGTTTATTTTTTATTCTTTCTTTTTTTTTTGCCTTGCACCAAACGAGAACCACGTACAGTAAGTAGATGTACGTACGAGTTCTAGGGAGCCATGAAAAAACCAATTTGCACTACAATGATTCACAAAATGTCTGTACGTACGTAACACTCAGTCATCGACAAACAGTCAAACCACCACCAAACAGCCAGCTGTCTATTTACACACATGCACACACCTTTGAATTGTAAATACAAATTTGAGTCACAACCGACCCATCCATCCATCCAACCACGTCTTTAAAGTTTTCCAATTTACTTCAATTCAACCGGTAGATAGAGATGGTGGGTGTAAATATTCATGTTCATGTGTATATGTGAACAAAATACCGAGTACCTATAAACAAGACTGATTTTGGAGATTTTCTTGTTATTTTGTAGTTGTAGTAGTGCAAGTTCTTTATGACAAATTCGCTGAGTTTGTACAGGTGGTGGGTGGTGGTGCTTGTAGAGCAGCAACACAGTGCAACTTAAAATTTAAAATTGTGTTGTTGGTTCGTACAGGACTCGTTAATAATGAATTTAGCAACAATAAAGAACAAACAAGAAACCATAAAAGCTTTAGAATTAAAATACATGCATACATATTTATATAAAAAAAATTAAATTCTTAGCGTTAAAGCGAAAAACGACGCAAACTTGTACTTAAATATTCGCACTAAATCCAAGATTAACCAAACAATTCTTTAAGTTGTTACAAAAGCTTACGCCAAAGTTTTGCTAAATTGTAAGTTTGCCATATAATTTATGCAAAGTTTTGTTAAGTCAGGCAGCTCTTCAGGGAAAGATGATTTTTTTTTAAATATATTTGAGTTGATAAACATGCAACAATGTTGATGTTGAAAGTTTTGCATTGTTAATAGAGTTGAAAACTTGCATTGAATACTCAAAAGATTATAAACAAAGTTTCACTTAAAGCTCTTCTAATTAAATGGCTGTTGGTGTGCTTTAGTTAGGTTTGCAAGGGTAGTGGTGCTAATTAATTCTTGACACCTTAATTCGGAGATGTATTGGTGCATTGCAATCTTGAGCAATGGCAGATAACTTGCTCTAGCTTTTCTCAGCCTCGAACATCCAAAAAGCAATTTTCCTTTGAACTGGTGTTTGCCCTAATTGAAAAATTAACCGTTATAATACCTAAATCGGCCCTAAAAATAATCCTGCAAGACCTAGAATTATTTTAGTATTTGCAATTTCCAGTCTAGGCTACAAGGCCTTTAAAAGCATGCAATCCTCACTCTTTCTTACTTTTTTTTGTAGGGGAATACCGAAGCAGACCACTAACTTTATGGGTCCATTCTTGACCCCCTTCGTTCCCCAATGATTTCTGGTATCCGACTGGAAAAAATTTAAGAAATTTTACTATCATTGAGACTCGTACTAGCTCTCAACTGTAGTGATTTCAGACTGGCGACTGATACATGTCGACATTCTTCCTTATTACAGAGTCTATGGTAATTGCTAGCATTTGCTGAAGGATTTGCTTAATGCTGAGGACTCCACAGCATCTCCATTTTAGTATTATTGAAGGCTGAGGACTCCACAGCATCTCCATTTTAATATGTGTCTGCCAGTGGTCTAAAGCCTTTGTTATGTTAGATTATTTCCAGACAAAGTCTGCAAGTATCATCTTACATCGATTTTTACCTTAATACTTGACAGTCCGTGACATGTCCCAGTTAACAATTTATAGGCACCCAGATTATATCCAAGCTCCTTCTTGGTCTTCCTGCCAACTTGTAGTGAAAGATTCCAGAGTCTTTGGTGGAAATTGAACCCACAATCCCGGACTGATAGCCCAGTACACAAGATACTAGCCTACCGAGGCACCCCTGTGTTACTCTAGATCCTAGAGTCTAGGAGGACGGATCAGTTGTACCTTACGTAACCTGTAATATTGACTAATCGGCGGTTGTACCTTTTTTCCTAAAACCCAACTTTGCTAGTTCATCACTCCTTAATCAAGACTCCCCTACTCGGATATATTTTGGTTCATTGTGGTTCCTTTCTGCCTTTGCCGAAGGAACTCAGATATTGTTCTTTGAGAAGTCTTCATTATTTGTCAAGAAGCCACCCGATTTTTATAATGAATCTTATGGCATCCATTGTGGAACCTTTCGCCCAGGCAACGGAGCCCTTGGCTTAACAATCTCGGGCAATGACAGATACTGTGTTCCTTAGTTTCTAGCTCTTTCTCATGCTCGCGTTTTCAAAAAGCCATTTTCCAATGAACTGGTTCCTGATATAACCGAACAATGAATCGTTATTACACACACCTATACGGCCCTTGAAACTTTCCTGCCAATCCTAGAAATATGTTAATCACCAGTCTGGGCCACTTAGCCTTTGAAACCATGAAATCCTCTCTAGTGCTCCAGCACGAATCAGTTCTACCTAAAAAAAAAACCCATTGAGTTCTCTGTAGTAGTGATTTTTTTCCCTAAAATCCTACCGCGCTAGGTCATAAGGGATCTCATTCCCCTCGACGTTGCAATTTCCCGGCACGTAGTATAACCCTAATTATATATGGTTTGCACTTGCCTTCTAGTTCTGAGTTCACTCTTAGACAAGTGATTAGAGACTAATTCCATGGCATTAAAAACCGCTAGAACTCGCTGTGAAACACATTACAGTCTGAATATTCCTAACCTATTTAGAGACTCCAACTTGAGTGACCACATTTATATTCAAGACGTCCCTTTAAACTGTACGCTCATCTTTTTGTAGTATTTACTGCTACGAAATCCTCAATAAGTAGTACATGCTGAATGATGATGTGTTAGATCACTTAAGTTGTATTTCCTATGGCACCAGTGATGCACATCTCTGCGATTTTGCAAGAAGTTTAGTACGACGGCTATAGCACGAAAACTATTTTAACAAATCCATCATGCAGCCCTGTAGAAATAATTTCCCGTTGCATAGAAGAGATTTTTCCGTTCTATTGAAGTTTCTGCGACAACTCAGGGATGGAGCTAGGATTCACATAATTGGTAACTAAACTGAATCATACATTCTTCCTCTGTTTACGAAGTGAGTAATAGTTGAAACTCCTAAGCACAAGGTAACTCGTTGGTCTACTAGTAGATTTTTAATCTATAAACTCTTGCCACAATTGGCTCAACCAAGGAATTGTGTAAAACAATCCGAATGATAGACACTTCCAAGTCTGACATATTGAAGATATCTAGTTGGTTTTAGATTCTTAACTGCTCATAGTATGATTTTATAAATGCATTTTAACTTACCCTCGTTTTAAACTTAAACACTGATTATACATTTGTGAATAAATCCGCATTTTCATTACAGTTATTGCAGAGCTCCATCTCTATGGTGGCTCTTAAGTGGATTTAAGTAATAAAGAGAAAAAGGAGAGAGAGAGAGAGAGAAATATAAAAGTGCATTTAATTTAAACCACAAAATTTAAGCCAAAATTCTTTACAGAATTAAGTTCTGGCGAATTAAGCCGTTCACAAATTCTCCATTAATTTAAAGCTTTTCAAGGCAGTTCAAATAATAACCATATTAAGGGATTTCTTTCATTTTACTTTTCAATTTATTAACAAGTTTTTATTTTTATTACTCATATGCAAGTATAAGAGGAGAAACACATGCATATCAAAATTTTAACTGCTTTCCGGATGGAAAGTGCCTGTAAAAAGAATACTGTAGTATACAGTAGCGCTCAAAAGTTTTTAATATTTTTCTTTGAATGACTTTTCGTTGCAAACCTTATGAAAGAGTAGTAGGAATCAGGCTATTATTGCCTGCTAATAAATTTTGTTATTTTCTTTGTGAGAAAGATAGATTTGAGAGAGAGAGAGAGAGACAGGTTGTGTACAAAGGGAATTGAGAATGCTTGACTTTTAGCAACTTAATTGCAGAGTCATAAGCATTTTTATAGCAGTTTTGCAGCACCTCTAGTCTCAAGTAGGCACATTAATTAATAATAGTTTACCTCGCCGACGATTTAAAGCTATAAAGTAATGCCGAGGAAAGGGGGCGTTGTGACATATACTAGCAAGAATAGCAAAACCAATATATATCTATATCAGTAAAAATTTATGATTGGCGCGATTCAGATACGAACCCGGGCGTCTCAGACGAACAGTAAGCTCAGTAGTCGATGCACTAACTACCTACTCAACAGCACCCTCAGCCCAATGTTAAACAAAGGATAGGCGATAATTTGCCCATCAGTTATAAAGGAGTGAAACATTTTCCAAAAGAAAAAATAATTATAATTCCGATTTTATATCAATTTTATACGGAAATAGTAGAGATGTGACCGAGCGTAAGTTTAAGTTTTGAACTTTACATTCTTGGGACTGTTGCTGACATATTGTATTCACTTCTGATATAATTAAAATTTTCACGAATTCCGTATATCTCTACAGGAAATGGGGCGACCTTCCAACCAGGAACTCATTTCAGAACGGGGTTATATAATATTAAAAACGGGGTTGGCCTGGATTATAGTTGTGGACGGACTTGCTAGATATGGAACCTATCTCAGGGATCAGAAGATAGATCAATTAGTCTAAGTTGATGTGAAGCCAATTTTTGGCGCGACCTACTGGGGACAGCGTAGACCAGATGTTCTAACGAGGTCGTCTGCACGATCTCGAGAGGATATTGTGCTAAACCAAGAGTGGATCTACAGGTACCTTAAAGATCTCCTGCACATCCCTCCTTCAGGCGTGTCATAGGGATCATAACGATCCAAGTTTTCAAAACCGGCGACCTGTGCAGCCTAACCTATATACAGGGTGGTCTAAATTTCTTTTTTCCAAAATATTAACTCTCAGTCAGTATCATCGCTTACCAAAATGAGTCGCTTTACTCCTGAACAACGTTTTCGAATCTGCCCGAGAACTCATGTTTTCTGACGAGAGATATTTTCATCTCGGCGGCTATATAAGCAAACAATATTTTACATATCTGGGCAGCTGATGCGTGAAACCAATGCATCTGTAGAGAGTAATAGTTTTTGTAAATTTTAGAGTGGTGGCATCATTTTTTTGAAAATGCTAAAATTTCATTCAGCTGCTAGCACTACAGGGCCATGATTACCATAATAATTTTATGGCCTGAAATGAAGAGTGAATGGTGTACAGTTCAGCAAATAATCGATATTTTGTGCAAGTTCGTACGTAAGTTCGGTAATTTTGGCCGCCTCGAAGCTGCGATTCTTTCCCCTTTAGCATTAATTTCTGGGTTGCCGATGCTATGCGAATAATCCAGAATGATTTTCGAAACACCACTACAACCAGAATGCGCTTTATGGAGCGGTGGGATCATTGGACCATCATATGTCTTCACAAATAACGATGGTTTTTCGATTGGTGAAATTCTGTTTCTTGGAGACACATTTCGATGAAACTTCTATAAAATCATTTAGTATAAAAAATTTTGGATGGGTGAAATGGTGATTACAGTTGTAATATTTTGACCAAAACTGTATATGACATTTTGCATGGGGGGTTGTGTTTGTGTATTTTCTTGCGTCCTGCTTTTGTACTCGTCTTTTTTTCTTTTTGTATTGCAATTCAAAAGTTTTCAGTTATTTGTTCTTCCCTCTCTTGCACTCACTTTTTTTTTCATCAGCACAGCCCATTTTACAAAGCTTTGCTTTAAAAAAATATTACCCTGCCAGTTTTTTTTGTCCTTTGGAAACACTAAAGAAAATTCTTATATTTTTCGCTGATTAATTTTCTTTTTTATTTACCCAACTTTCTGCCATCCGTCATTTAAAGCTTCAACTTCTACTGAACCTAACAAAATTGTTGCCAGAATATGGCACAGAGAGTAAAAAGAACTGTTCATCAACGTTTGAATTTTAAATGAAGAAAAAAAAAAAAATAAACTTTAAGTCAAATATGATGTTGTTTTATAGGGAAACACAAGACACAAAGCAAACATTAAAATAAACACGATAAAAAAATAAAACAACAACCACACCACCAGTAGTGGTATTTGTCAATACAGGCTGTTTGTTCTGTTGTGTGACCATAAATATGTCGTGTTAACTAGATTTTTGAAAAAATATAGCATGCGATAAAAAAGTTTTCCCATACGTTTTGTACATATTCTGATTTGATTTTCGAAATTTTAATTCTGAAACAAGCTGTGCCCACACATGTTGTGTGCGTCCTGACAATATTTTATTCGATTTTGCTTTGATAGTAATCCACACCAAATTTTAAGGCTCTTACGTATTTATCCATCCCTGGAAGAAATTCTAAAATTTATATAAAATTCTAAAAATTTTTCTAAAGCCCTCTTAAAGGTGTTTAAAATATTTTAATAACAATGTAATTCAACAAAGTAAAAATACAAATCATATTCAAATTTTTTTCAATTGGCCATTTGGCAGTAAGTAATTCATATCTTGTCATTATTTCAAAACAGCGCCATCTATTGCGCAACCGTATTTAAAAAATATCGCTTTCAATTCATATTTTGTCGTTATTTTAAAACAGCGCCATCTGTTATGCAAGCGTTTTTAAGTGCATTTTCTCCACTTTTTCTTGGAAATAAGATTTTTTTTTTCGGAAAAAAGTATCCTATATTGGAATCAGGATACTAAGATACCTCCTCACGAAATCTTGTTAAAATCCATCCAGTAGTTTTTACGTGATGCGAGCACAAAAAAAAGAAAGGCAGACAGCAAATGCGTTAGTATTTTATTATAAGTACGAGGGCTGCTATATATATTTCTGGCATAATAACGAAAATGCGAATATTTATTATCAAAAATGGTTTTATTGTTTTTCAAATTATTCTCCAGCATGATTTATACACTTTTGCATGCGCTCAAACCAATTGTCGAAGCACTTTTTCCACTCCGATTGAGACACCTCCAAGACATGGTTTTTGAACGCTCCAACAGCGCTTCTTCTCGCGACGAAAATCGTTGACCACGCATTTTTTTCTTGATGTGCAGGAATAAAAAGAAGTGATTTGGTGCCGAGTCAGGGCTGTACGGCGGATGACCCATTAATTCGACGTTTTGGCCGGTCAAAAATGCGCTGGTTTGAGCCGATGTGTAAGAGCTTGCATTGTCATGGTGAATAATGATTCATTCATCTTCTCTTGTTCGTTTTTCGAATTTCTCCGAAGACTTCAGGCAAACAAATTGTGGTGTACCAATCAGAATTGACCGTCCTACGTTGCTCAAGCGGGACAGTCGCCACATGACCAGTTTTGCCGAAGAAACAGGTGACCAATTGCTTCGAAGTGCTTCTTCCACGATCAACTTTCATTGGATTTGGCTCGTCTTCGAAGACCCACACGGTTGATTGCTGTTTTGTTTCGCGCTCATACGCATAGATCCATGATTCGTCATCTGTGACGATCTTATAAACGTCTTTTGAAACACCGCGATCGTATTTTTCCAACATTTCTTTGCACCAATCGACACGAGCCTCTTTTTGAGCGACTGTCAAATTGTGCGGGATCCAACGAGAACAAACCTTTTTATGCTGGTGGGAGAAATGTCCAAGAATGCCTCTCTCTCACCGTATGTCACATTACGATCTTGCATTATGAGTTCACGCACAGCATCAATGTTCTCTGGAACAACGGCCGTTTTTGGACGATTTTCACGGAATTCGTCTTTGAGCGAGCGTCGGCCACGATTGAATTCATTTCAATTCCAATTTTTCACAGTGCTATAGGATGGTGCTTCATCGTCATACAAAGATTTAAGTTCATCAATGCACTCTTGTCGTGATGATCCACGTCGAAAGTTGTGAAAAATAATCGCACGAAAATGTTCATGAGTTAATGTCATTTTTTTGCCAAATTAATTTTTTCAGGTCACTGTAAACAACACAAGTGATGGTCGTACGTCAAAACGTTTTGAGTACGATTATGCTAAAAAATGTCAAACTTTCCAATGGAAATGTCAGTGTTGCCAGACCAGAAATATATATAGCAGCCCTTGTATATATGTATGTTGTGTATATGGATACCGTTTCCAATATCTTCTACCCTGTTGGAAAAGGAAGACAATAAACTGTGGAAATTTTTACAATATTTCGAAAGTGACTTTTTACATTTTTTTCAAATCCGTATTTAACTATATATTTTTTGCGATTTTTTTAAAATATTTTAAATTTTAGGTGAAGCTTTGAAAATTAGTTTTATATGAATTTTATATTTAAATTATAGTTTTCCTCCCAGACCAAACAACATTTTTAGCATTGTCATGACTGTCATGTATTAAATTAAAAAAGCAAAGTAGTCAAAGATGTTCTAAATAAAGCACGTGTCAGTAGCAGGATTTAAGTATAAAATCAAACACATTTATGTGTCAATATCGTGTTATTGAACGAGTTTATATTTATATTTGAACTTAATTCTGTTCTATAAATTCAATAAAGCATTCATAGTTTATATAATAAACTCTCAGTTCACCTCTTTACTGCTTGCCATCATACCATAAGTACAAAATAACAAGTTGTTAAAAATACAAAAAAAAAATCCTTTATAAGTCATCGTTCAAAAGTCATTTATCGTTTACAACTTAATTGAAAAATCATAATAATAATAAAAATTCATTTATTTTATAATAGAGTTCATTTAATCTTTAAATGTTTCGAAAGCAAAAACTACAATCCAACTTACACTCACACACACACATACCTACACATATTGGGGTTAAAGGATTAAAACAAAAACCTCATTTACTTGTTTATTTGAAGAAGAAAAAAAAAATAAAAAATAAGTTTGTAAAAAAAATAATAATAATACTAAAGCAGCTTCATGTTTACAGATGACAGTTAATCTGGGTCAACTGGGTTAAAGGAAAGCTTACTACAATTAAATGGTTGTTAAGTCCCAGCAAACAATTGTGTTGTTGTTTCATAAAATCAATTTAGGCAAAATGTGAACACAGACTGTCAATTTAATCTGTTGTCTTCAGGTTTGATTCCCAGAGATGAAAGGGTTTGGAAACAATAATCAATCATATTTCTGAAAAAAAAGAACGAAAATCATTGCAGAATATGTATGGGAAAACTTTTTATCGCATGCTATATTTTTTCGTATTTATCTTCGCACACATCAAATGTGAACAATTGTGTCAATGTGAATTTGCCGACTTTTCTGATCTATTTGGGCCAATACTTACAGTTAAAAGCCAGATGTTAAAAAACCGACGATGTTGAAATTAAATAAAACAAAATGTATGGAGAGTATTTGCGGAATTCGTTTTCTATTTAAAAGACTCATTAATTTCAAACATGCGGTGGCGGGGATCCAAAAATTATTCCACCGCATAGAACCGTCTGAATTATTTTTTCTACTTTTTTTTTTTTGTTAGAAGACCACATTCCTTGCGAAGCTTCTGGCTTGTCTGCAGAAAACACCTAGAATATTTGGTAGGCATCGAACCTGCAACACCCATTCTTAGGCACATACCGCCACTACATATAACAGTGCTAATGAAAGCGCTCTTCGGCCAACAAGTAAATAAAATCCGCAAAAGTAGTTGCACATCTGCGCATATTTCCGCGCTTCATGAACGACCCTTACCTTAGAGTATTTCATAACATTAAACGGACCCTCTTGTTGCTCAGGAATTTTTATGTCCTATTGCCGAAAGGCTCTGTTGAGACAACCAGAAATGGTGGCATGATATAACAGGCCAGGCCTAATTTACTGACGGCTCTAAACAGGAAAATGATGATGTGATCTAGATTAACGTCGGCACCTAGCCTAGCCGTTGGCTCTTACCAAATAAAATAAATAAAAGCGTAGACTAGCGCCCCCACTGTGTAGTACAGCACACCCTACCAGAACGTGCCTAAAAGAAGGCAAAGTTCTTAGAACATGACAAACCATGGAACCATGTTCTAACCTCTTGCTTAGGGATAGTCTCCAATCCCTTCTTCTGTTGCGAGTGCAACTGCACACTTTGATCCACAATGCACCATCTCTGCATACATTGATCTTAAACCACAACCACTACGTGTATTCCCGAAGGGGAGCTCACCAATAACCGGTCACAGAGACGAGAGGGTCCCTGTGGGGCTACCGTTTAACGTGGTACCAGTTATTTGGGAACTGGTCAGGCCTCGAAGAGAACCCTTGATATAAATCAACAGACCTTTTCTTGCAGATTCAGGTTCCAGGAACCTTAGCGTCTGGTGCCCCTATTTTCACCAAAAGTACTGCGTCGGTCAGCCAAGCTGCACTAGAGGCACTAATCTCATTTGGGCTATGGTTTGGGGTAGAAATGGATTGTGCGAGTGTCTCGTTGGTAACAAGCAGGTCAACCGTTTAGCCAACCTAGGGGCCCGGCGTTGGTTCATAGAAATAGACCCCGTCCTTGGCATATCCTCTGGATATACTAAGTAAGAAAATAATTCCTGAGTGTTATCAGAGTTCTCCCGTCATTGAAAAGCTCTGAAAGGGCTCAGACATTCAAATGGCTTTATAATGTTAGCTTGGCGAACATTCCAAAGATTGCTATGACTTAATAAGAGTAACTTAAAGCAACTTACGGCATGGTTTACCAGACATTGTGGTCTTCGTTACCATGAATTCGATTTAGGAAATACTGAGATAAAAATTTGCAGGTACTGTAACGTGTACAATGAGACTTTGGAACACGTATTTTGTGCGTGTCCTTCCATGGGGTCTTGTAGAACAAAATTTTTAAGAGGCACACTTTTGTCTCTAGAGGATGCGATCTCTTACCGTTTCAGAATTTTGGCTTCATTCGTGGCCTAGAAATTTTTCGTGAACCTAAAGGCTGTGCAAAAGATCCTATTACTTAATAATAATAGAGTCGCCTGGGCTAAGTTGATTCTGAGGACATCGGTCGATTCCGTTCTATTGGTATAGACATGGAACCACAGAACAAAGTTCTAATGGTATCAAATTTCTCAACTCTGGTGCCCAAATCCCGTCACATGATAAGGTAACCATACTATTAAATCGTTTGTGGTGTATGGGACGTAGCGTCCCTTTGACTGACCCACGTTTCGTCCGGTTTTGTTAACAAATAATTATAATTAATCTTCTAGCATCATTATTGACAGTAAGAGCCTAACCAATGTCGCTTTCTAAAAAGTAGGCACCAAAGTCCACCCCGAATAGTTTTTTTCTTTTGGATGCGTGGACACCTGTAGAATATTATGCGGCTGTAATTCTAGTCGCTAAAAATACATTTTCGCTCGTAACCTGATACTAAACGTTCGATGAAACAACATGATCACCACAGACTGTCTACATCGACTCTCTTCATTAAAAAAAACCATACTTCTTCAACGGTTTAGTTTTATTTCTTTAAATATCTCAAAGTTTTAAACGAAATTTACTTTTGCAAAAAACAAAAATCTGCTTTTCTGGAAAATGAAATTTGGTAAGACTAATTTAATAACTTTCAAATAAATAAAAACTTCAAATCTTCTTTGCCAAAGCATTTTTTCTCAAATCAACCACAACAGTTATTTCCAATCTTTCTCTAGCTTTGAAAAAAGTTAGGAATAATGTTTAATATAAAATACAAATTAAAACCGCAATATTTCCAATTTAAAACTCTAACCTTAAGCTTTATTTGATAAGGGTTTGAGAATAAGGTTTGAACTATAGTTAAAACATTTTATTTGTAACCTTTGTTATAATAATTTGATTTGAAAACCACATTTAATATCAAGTTTAATTAAAACTCGAATGTTAAATCTCAAACTGTCGCTAGTCTAAAACTTAATATTGAGTTAGAAAAATCTCCAACATTTTCTCAAAGGTTTTAATATTGTCTTTGTCAGGTCTGAAAATAATTTGAAGTTATTTTGCTTAAAATTGTTTTTAAATGAAAACTGTTTGTTTTTATTTGTTTAAATTTCCTTAGCTACACTTTTATTTATTTCTATCCCAATTACTTTTTCCTTAGTTAGAGAAAAGTTTTTATGCCAATTAGGGATTATGTAAAACTGCAAATAACTAACTATTTTTAAAGGGTTATTTTTCAAATTTACTAATTATACTTATTGTTCTAAACCTAAATCTAAATTTAATTTGATATTTTTTTTCAAATCATTTCAAGTGTGAGCTTTACCCCACATTTTATTACTTTAGCCAACAACAATTTTTCATTTTTCTAGCCAGAGTATTATACTTTTTTGTTGCTGCTGTTCACACTGACCTACAAAACCAATTATGACATTATTAGCAGCCAGCAAGCAAGAGGGTTTTACTTTGTATTAGAGAACAGTCTGAAAGAAAATGATAGCAGTTTTATAAAACAAAAACTATTTCCTATTTAATATCGAAAGTAAATCTTTACATTTTTCAAGCTTTTGTCAAAGGTTTGCTACATGAGGTGTTTGTCATATCATATCTAACATTATTCTAAAACCTTTTTTGAGCTGAGACAAAGATTGGAGAAATTTATAATTACAAAATCGTAACAATTATTATTCTCATATCTTTCATAAAAATAGAAAAAAAAATAAATCGAACAGTTTTCAAAATATTATAGTTCTATTAGTTTTTAAACCTACAAAATATACTAAAAGAGTGGTATTGTAGTCAAGCGTTTATCCTCAAATTCTTTAGTAACACTTGTTATAAATTTAAAAAAACCTTTTGACATAAAATCAGTCATGTAGAAGTGATTTTTTTCGATATCAAACTTTGTTTTCAAACCTCTTTCGAAGCTAGCCAAAACCTGAAAAAAGGTTGCATATAAGGTCAGTCCGTTGAAACATGATGTTTTTATCTTTGATATTAAACAAAAAGTAAAAAAATAATAATATTTGATTTAATGTCAAGCGTTTAGAAAAAGGAAATTTTGTCACTTGATATGAACCTTTATACTCGGACCTTTCGCAAACAATGACAAGAGTTTAATTTAAGTTTGACATAAAGTGAAACATTTGAAAAATTGCATTGTTTAGCAACAAACTATTTTCTCAAAATTTTTTCGAGCTTAGACTAACGTTTGAGAAAGTTTTGAAATAAATTTAAAGGCTAGAGAATGTTGAATTTAGACTTAAATATTTAAATTAATTTTCAAATCTAAACAGAGCTAAATGCTAATAAAAAATAAATAAATGGTTTTATCATAGATATCAAACGTTATTTTCAAATATTTATCAAACCTATACAGCCTTTTTGAAAGGGTGTGGCTCAACGCTAAACGTTAATATTTATACCAAACATAGATACAATTTTATATCAGGTTAAACACTTGAAAGTCGACGTTTAATCCTTTGATATCAAAATCGACTTTTGAACTTTCACCAAGCTCGATAAAGGTTCGAGAAAAAGTTTGATAATTTCGGGATTTTTAAATCAAGTGGGTACATCATATTTTGCATGAATATTTAGATATGAAAAACCTATAAATGGCTGGGTGATAAGAGATTTGGATCAAAATTTCAATTATGAGTGTTTGTAAGTTGTAGACCTTTTTTATTATAATTGAGTTTTGGTAAGTTCAGCTTCAGGTCTTGGTATAAATAAATTTGAAAAAACCTTTGGTGGGTTTGTTTAAAATTATTTATTTATTAATTTTTCCTATATTTCGGCCAATTTTGTTGGTCATCTTCATTATTTCAATTATGTTTAAACTCAATTAACAATTAAGCTTAATTCAGCCAAACAAATTAAAAGTATTGTTTTAGCGAAGCATAACTTTATAGGCCTTTAATCTCTCTTAAATCTTGTAACCAAATATAAGTTTTAAAAAGAGAATTTGACAATTGATTGATTGAACTTTAATGTGCGGTTTCTGTATTACAGGCGAGCGACTCGTCTAGAAAATTTGTATGAAAAGCACTCGTTTTTTTGAGTGATTCCTATACAAATTTTTTTAGTCGAGCCGCTCGCCTGTAATACAGAAACTGCATATAAGTTCAAGTATTCCTTAAACTAAACAGACTTCGCATGTCTTTTTTACTGTATTTCACATTCGAAAAAATTTGAGAATGATGTTTGAGAAAAAAAATTTTTCTCAAATTATTCTCTAACTTTCGACATTTGTGAATGTGTTAAAGTTTAAATCAGTTTTCATATACATAGATTTCTAACCGAGTAGAGTCCCTAATATAATCCCTGTATAGATTTAAACTATAATTTCTAACACAAGTGTTGCTAACTGTATTTAAACATGTGTATTAAGCACGTGATCGTTGGCCACTGGTTACGGAATTGCGAAGAGGTTGAGGAAGAGAGAGGCTGTGGCATGAATCTGTGTAACAAACAGACATTCAGTGCTGCTTTTATATTTCCATCATCTCTAAGTAGGTTTTATGACATTTCTTTTGCAACCTTTGTCATATATATGTTTTTTTTTTAAATTTTTTTTGTGTAGATTTAGTAGCAAACGTGTCATTTAAAAGACTTGCATTAGTAGTAGTAAATGAAAATAAAAAATAAAAAATTTAAAACATGTTTTTAGACATGTTGAAGTAGATCCGTTTTTTATTCCTTTTTTTTTGAGAAAGTAAAAGTGCTGTCTGTCATTTATAACTTCCTTTTTTCAGAAAGGCAATAGAAAAAAAAACTTTATTGATTTTTTATTTGCAGCATACAATTTTTTGGTGAAATTTAATAATTATAATGAATTTTATACACTAAGGGTTATTTTTAATTAAGACGTACAAAATTCGTATTTCTAAAAAATTGTAATATTTTGGATGGAGGGGTGATTCAATTCTTATCTTCGAAACGGCAGAGTAAAAGTGCCACATGCAGTTATTTAATTGGTTTACGGGATGTATTTTATTGTTGCAATCAAAGGCCGTCCTTATCAATATCAGACGGTACTCCGAGCACCAGTACAGCCATTAACTGCTTTAGAACCCTCATTTTCAAATAAGTGCGAGGAAAGCTATTTATCATTATTTTGTAGGGGGGATACCGATGCAAACCACTAACTTCGTGGGTCCCTTTTCGACTCTCTTCGTTCCTCAATGATTTCTGGTATCCGACTCGAAATTTACGAGGGTATTCGTTAATTTCCATTCGTTAATTTTCATTGAGTCTTGTGCTCGTCACTTGCCTTTTACTCTCGACTGTAGTGATTTCAGACTGGAGACTGATACTTGTCGACATTCTTCCTCATCACATACTAGTCCATGGTAATTGCTTAAGGTCCACAGCATCTCCATTTTAATATGTGTCTGCCCGTGTTCCATAGCCTTTTTATGTTATCTTATTTCCAGACACAGTCTGCAAGTATCGTCTTACCTCGATTTTTAACTTGGCCAGATAATACTTGACAGTCTATGACATGTTACTAACGCATTTATTCATTTGTAGGCACCCAGATTATATTCAAGCTCCTCCTTGGTCTTCCTGCCAACTTGTAGTAAAAATTCCAGAGTATTTTGTGGGAAACGAACTCACAACCCCGGACTGACAGACTAGCTACTAGCCCACCGAATGAGTGTAGCTAAATAATTTCGTAAGTTTTTGGATAAAAGATATTTTTTGGCAAAAAAACGTTGGATTTCACTTGAACTAAATGTTCAGTGACTTTATAGTTTTTTTAATTTCATCCAAACAAATAAGATTTCTCAAGGCCCTCAAAATAGGAGTTTGTTTTTAATTCTGACCTTATCTTTTGATCCAAATCTCTTACCAATCAGCTGTTTCCCTAAAACTGGATACAGGAAATACATGTAAAGAATTCGAGCTGAAGAGTTCGTAGTATAATTCATGGATTTTTGCGAGAGAAGACCACACGCTATAGTGAGCTCACGTAAGTCCATGCGTGTCTAGATTGCTGCACCCATTACGCGGACAGATTTTTCTTATCGAAATATCTGCTCGGTTGAGTTTCAGTCATCTGAAGCACGTCCAATATTATACATGGATTCTTAGCGAATATTTCCAGTGTGATAACCTGTTTCGGGCGATCTAAGTATCAGCATCACGTTCACTATAAAACTCATTTAATCACTTTTAAACCATTGAAATTCAATGTTTTTATCAAGTCATCCTTTGGTTTCAGTGACGGCGTTTTACAGCATGCGCAAAATTTGACTTAAGCTTCGTTAAACTTAGTTTAGACTAGAGAATTATGATTTCAATACAAAAGAATAACAAACTAGTGAAATTACAAATTCAAAAGTAATTTTCAACCGCAGCTATAAATAAAATTTCCTTAACTAAGAGTTAAGCTTAGATTAAGTGCCTGTTTTTTATTTATTTTAAATAATAAAAATTGGTAAATTGTTTGCATTTAAGCTTAGTTAACTTATTTCCTATATTTTTTTTAATATTTTTTTTGCTACCTAAAATATTACAATATAATGGCTTTTTAAAGATTTAAAATAATATTAAGTGTGGTTAAACTTGAGTCTAAACTTTAAAAACTTTCTAATACATATTTCCATTGCAATTCTTTAAATTTATATATCAACAGTTTATAGTAGCAGTTAAATGGCTTAAACTTGAATTAGGCTCAGTTAAACTTAGTTTAAACTGGAGAGCGTTTAGAGCGTCGAATAAAAATATATTTACAGCCGGAGATAACAAATTAATTATTCTAAAATCAGTGTTAAACTTGGTTTATTTTTTATTTTTAGCATAATGCCGGTTAGTTTTTTGCATTTAAACTTAGTTTAAAGTTTCAAACTACATTATGATGTTTTTGTTTGTAAGA
Source organism: Phasia obesa (assembly GCA_949628195.1). Taxonomy (NCBI): domain Eukaryota; kingdom Metazoa; phylum Arthropoda; class Insecta; order Diptera; family Tachinidae; genus Phasia; species Phasia obesa. The sequence goes on from OX451219.1 coordinate 98,640,417, forward strand.
CATAATATAATTGAAATTTAAAAACGGAAAATAAAATTTAGTTTAGTTAAACTCAGTTTAAACCTTGAAAACTATGTAATATCTTATCTCTTTACAGTTCTTTTAATTTATAAAACTGCATTTTATAATAGCAGTTTTAATGCCTAAACTTGAATTAAGCTCGGTTAAAGTTAGTTTAAACTGATAAATTTTAAGTTTACCGCAACGGTGTAAGAAAATTGTTTGAAGAATAAAATAAAAATATATTTACAATCAGAGTTAAAAAACTAAATACATATTATCAAATAAGAGCTGAGCTTGGCTTAAGCGCTTTTTATTTTTTGTATATAACTTTGTAAATGAGTTTTCATTTAATCTTAATTTAGAGTTTCAAATTACATAATGATATTTTGGTTTTCTTAATCCCTAAAGTATTATCATATACATATGACATTTTCAAACTATAAAAAAATTAAGTCTGGTTAAACTTGGTTTAAACTTTAATAAATATGTAATAGTTTTCTCTTTGCAGTTCTTCAGATTAAAAAATAGCAGCTTAAAAGCTCAACTTAAGATTGGTTAAACTGAGTTTAAACTAGATAATTATCAGTTTAGTACAAGGGACTAAAAAAACGAATTTTTATTTTTGGCACAAAAATTTGTTAATTTTAAGTTCATTTAAGCTTAGTTCATAGTTAAAATTTTTTTTTTAAAAATATTACAATATAATGGCCTGGTCAACCTTAGTTTAAACCTTGAAAACTTTGTAATACATTTTCTATTTGCAGTTCTTCTAGTTTATATAATAGCAGTTTATAATAGAAGTTAAACTTAGTTTAAACTGGAGAATTTTAGGATTAACGCTGGTGCCTTATAAAGTCGTTTTAAGCGTAGAATAAAAACATATTTTTAAGCGGAGTTTGCAAATTAACTTCCTTAAAGCAGAGTTAAGCTTGGCTTAAATATTTATTTTTTATTTTGACCAGAAAGATTGTTAAATTGTTTTCAAGTAAGCTGTGATCAAAGTTTCAAACCTATATTATAATATTTTTAGTTTGTAAAATTTCTATGATACCGATATTTTAAGAAGTTAAACTTAAACTAAACTCGGTTAAACTTAGTTTAAACTTCTTGAAACTAAGTTTAATTGGAAAAAGTAAGGAAATGGCTTAAAGCATAAACAAAGTTATTTGCTTTTTAAGATTATGAAGTGGTAATTTGTTTATTTTATATTTATATTTTTATATTTGTTTATAGTACAGCTAAGAGTTGAAATTTTTGCTTTAAGAGATAAAATATTTATTTTTAAACTATTAAAACTCTATTAAATTTTTTTACTTAATTTTTTTTAAATTAAAAACAAGCATGCTAAAGCTCAATATTTTTTATTGCTTTAAATATAAAACATCTGCTATAAAATTTTTTTTAAAAGCAATAATCTTTTCATTTACATTTTTTTTACAATAAAACAAACTGAGTATTTTTTATATTCATATGAGGGAATTTTATTTAATTTAATAAAAAATTTGATAATTTGATTTAACACTTAAATTCTACTCTGTCTATTATTTCTTTCTAACTTTTCATTTTTTGTTGCAATTTTTATGGACCAGCACTAGCAGTAGCAATTTTGCAAGTAATTTACATAAATTTCATTAAAAAAAATAATACAAAATAAAATACTCAAATTAACTTAAATTATTTAAAATTCAGTGCGTTATTGTTATTGTCATTTATATTGTACAATAAGTTTTTTTTTAGATTTGCAAAAGTATTTATTGTAACAAATTACTAAATGACTGACTGAATGGATAAATGAATGTTGCATAAAAAAATTAAAAAAAAAACTGAAAATCAACTGAATATTTTTAAGAGTAAATGAAAGAGTAAAAAATGACAAAAAAAGGCTCATAAAAATAAAATAAAAAAATAAACATAAAATGTAGTAAATTAATGAATGATGATCATTGTATTTGCGATGGGTCGTAAAGTGAGATTTATCCATTTGATTGGGGTGAAAAAAGCTGTATAAACAATTCAATAAAAAAATTTATTATTCGTTACTCTTAGTAGAAGTACATACTATTTCTTTATTATTTAATTTTATCTTTGATTTTATCAAGGTTTGTTTGATAAAAGATCAGGGTAAAAAAAATTAAAAAGATTTTATTACCTAAGGCCTTTAAAATAGGGAGAACTATTATTAAAACTAGCTGCCCTCACCCTAAAAAATAAAATGAACACTTGCAAGTAAAGGTATTGTCAAGCTTAAACACACATTTTTCCCAGGGATACCAATGTCAAATTTAGAGCGTATCATTACACACTGTGTAATTTTTTAAGTCATGGCAAAATAACCATATACGGACACCACTACATGATAAAAGACCAAAAAAAAAAAAAAAGACCGCTGTCTCCCAGTTTTGCCCAAAGTCCTCCAGGCCCTCAAAGATGTGGGGCCTCGATGTCATTTTTGCAAAAAATGATCATTTACTCAAGCTCATATTTTGCAAACCGTTTGAAATTTTGATATACTCTCTGAGACAAAGTTGTAGCTCTTGTCATAAAGAACAAAAATTGTGAACATATAAAATCAAAAAAACTTTATCTTCAAGGTCAAAATCGCAAAAAACTTTAAAAAATTCAATTTTTTTTTACCTTTTTTCCCCTGTTCAGGTCCATAGGTAGCAAACCGTTCAAAATTCAAGGAAACAATCAACTACAAAAATGAACCTAAGATCTCAATAAACAACTTTCTAGAACATATGAACTTCCTAGGAATGATTCTTAACACCGTTTAGGTAGCGCTTAGGTAGCCGCAAAAGTGAAAAATTTTTGCGGCTAAAGTTTAAAGTTTTTTGCGATTTTGACCTTGAAGATAAAGTTTTTTTGATTTTATATGTTCACAATTTTTGTTCTTTATGACAGGAGCTACAACTTTGTCTCAGAGAGCATATCAAAATTTCAAACGGTTTGCTTGAGGAAATGATCATTTTTTGCAAAAATGACATCGAGGCCCCACATCTTTGAGGGCCCATAAAAAAAAACCTGGCGGACTTGGGGCAAAACTGGGAGACAGGGGTCTTTTTTTGGTCTTTTATCACGTAGTGGTGTCCGTATATGGTTATTTTTTTCCGTGTTGCACTGTGTTATTGCAGTTATCTAGATATAGGATAATTACTTTGTATGGAGGATACCCGGCCTTCCCGTCTCAATCATCAAACTATTGAGACTTTTGCTGGTCTAGTTCTCTAACTACCCCAAAAATTTCAAGAATCTACATATTGTAGTTATCTAGGTACACAAAAATAATTTTTGTGCATAGCAGGTGCCACGCCCACTTGACTATTCACATTACTAACGGGGTTACTTGTACATAATTTCAATATTTTACCCATTATAGTTTTCTATGTACACGATAATAATTGTTTATCAATTTTAGATATATCAAAGAAGTGGGCGTAAAAATGGGTGTGGTAAATTTTTATTCCAACAAAAATTTAAATTGGATTACTATGAATATTAATCAGTCAAGCCGTTCTTCGATTTTTGATAAATTTAAAAACTGGGCGTGGTCTTTGAACACTCAAGAACTTTCAAGAAAATTGCCTATAATGTCTATTTATGTGACATTTGGACGGTACAAAACTTAAACCAAGACTGTCATTAATAAAATAAAAATCACTAAACTAATTGCGTTTAGATTACTTTTTATACTACTAAGGCAATTTTAAACCTTAGACGTAACTAAATCCTGGCCTATCCTCATTTAATCTGCAAAAAAACTAAGCTTATAAAAAAGTATTCTGAAAGAGTGATTCTCTTTGTCTAATGTTTCCTTTAAGTATTGATAACTTTATAGGCCAGTTATGAAAACTGTCCTTAAAGTTTAAAACGCATTAAAACTTTGACAATAAAAATAAAAATCAATAAACTATTGCCGTTTACAATACTAATATATAAAGTTTAAAAGAATATTAAATCCTTAAACTTAGCTTAAGCCTAGTTAAACTTAGTTTAAACTGCATAAACTTTGAGAATTAAAATAAAAATCCTTAGACTATTACCATTAAGAATACTAATATATAAAGTTTAAAAGTAAATTAAATCCTTAAACTTAGCTTAAGCCTAGTTAAACTTAGTTTAAAATGCTTAAACTTTAAGATTTAAAATAAAAATCATTACACTATTTCAAAGTAAATTAAATCCTTTAAACTTAGCTTAAGCCTAGTTAAACTTAGTTTAAAATGCATAAACTTTGAGATTTAAAATAAAAATCATTAATCTATTGACGCTTAGAATACTAACATATAAAGTTTGAAAGTTTAAAATCCTTTAAACTTAGCTTGAGCCTGGTTAAACTTAGTTTAAACGTTATAAACTTTGACAATAAAAATCATTAAACTATTACCATTAAGAATACCAATATTTAAAGCTTAAAAATAAATTTAATCCTTAAACTTAGCTTAAGCCTAGTTAAACTTAGTGTAAACTACATAAACTTTGAGAATTAAAATAAAAATCATTAAACTAGTCGGGCTTAGAATACTAATATATAAAATTTAAAAGAAAGTTAAATCCTTTAAACTTAGCTTAAGCCTAGTTAAACTTAGTTTAAACTCCATAAACTTTGAGAATAAAAATAAAAATTATTAAAATATTGCTGCTTAGAAAGTTTAACATTTAAATCCTTAAACTTAGTTTAAGCCTAGTTAAACTTAGTTTAGTCGAAAAAATCAAGTTTAACTGGAAAAAACTAATAATATCGTGAAAGGCATACAATGTAGACAATAATATAGACAAAAGTTCAACTCTAAAAATACATTCGTTTTCAATTTTAATATAAAGACAGCTTAGTAATTTTCATTTAAGCTTAATTTGAAATAAAATTTAACTATAGATTTTTTACAGTCCATACAATAGCGCATTATAAGAGCTTAAACCTAAATCAAGCCTGGGTAAACTTAGTATAAGCCGCAAAAACTTAAGTTTAGCTTGATGTTTTTTATAAAAATTGAAAAAAAAAAATATATAAAATCTGTGGCATTAATGAATAAGTGCTTAAGTCGACTTAAGCAAAAATTTAGTTACTGGTACCTTTGAAATCTCCGTACTTCAAAGTACCCATATGCAAATTTTCAATTATTTAGTAAAAATTTTCAGGAAGTTATAGCAAAATAACTTTCTGCTTATCTTTTTTCAATGTCGAATCGCATTTGGAAAAAATCTTAAGAAACCAGAAGCTATTTTCCGAAATCATAAAAACTTCTTTCACAACCTATTAATTGCAACGCCCGCGCACTTTTGGTAGATATAAAATATTTTTTCAAATCACACATTTGACTCCCATAGGTAAAGTTTAAAGATAAGTTATTTCAAAACAAAAAAATTATTTTAAAGTTTAAAATTTCTCTCCTATAAAACCTAAAAATTAGACTTAAGCACTTTTTCCTTATTGCCACAGAAATAATAAAATATATTTAACAATAAATTTTTCTTCTTTCTTTGCAGGTATGTGTTATTTTATTTTAATATTCTACAGTGTAGTTTAATACAGGTAAAGTATTGTACAGGGAAAACCCATTTATCTTCGGTCTTACCCAACACTAAAAGTAAAGTAGAGAAGCTGACATTTTGTTAAACCTGAAAAGCTTAAACGAAATATTTATTTAAAGGTGTTAAACTATTGGCATTAGTGACTTTTCTAAGACAGCACAACCTGCGAAGCTTCTTGCTTGTCTGCAGAAAGCACCCAGAGTCTTTGGTGGGGAATCAAACCCGCAACCCCCAAGAGTACTACACCCTAATCACGAATGTTTATTCCCATGAAAAAACTCCCAAATTTTTCTATCGTGAATGATTAAAATACCGTAAAATACAAGTAAATTGTTATTGGAATCATTCACGGTAGAAAAATTTGGGAGTTTTTTCATGGGAATAATTATTCGTGATTGGGGTGATAGACTGTCAACAAGAGTCTATTTAGGTTAATAAGTATTTGTGATGAATTTTTATGGCGCTTTGATTCGTTACCCGCAAGCTTTCACTTCAAAGCTACTAACGATTATGCTCAATTTTAAGTAGAAGAGCGTGAATTGGGCTTAAGCGTGACTAACTTAGCTTCTCAATCACGAGCTCTTTCTGATCTTACATGGACACAGTTTATTTACCCGCACACTCATTCATTTCTTATTTGTATATCAAAAAATTAAAAAGTTATTCACTGTCTGGAATGGCATGTTTCGACTTTTTTCGATATTAGAGTTTTTTCTCGTCTTCGAAATATAATTCCTTATAATTTGCTTGATGCTATAAATGATATCATGGCCAATAGCGCATGTTGTACTTCATCTGTAGTTTCTTAAGTAATGTTGAATAAGTTCAATTTCCTTAAAATACATATGTATATTCCAAATTAGAGGACGTTGACAAATGCCTTTAGGACGGGCGGTAAAGCACGCATATTCGTTATATCGGGTGTTTTTTTTTAGCTGCATGAGAACTATCGATAACTATGGTTTGACAATTGAGAATGTCAAACGGTGCTGACATGAGGTTTGTCAAGTCATCATGAATCGTTTAACGCCAGAATAACGATTCTAAATTGTGGAAATTTACTTCAGAAAAAATATAAATCTGTTCGCGAAGTTCATAGAGCAGTTCGTCCATTTTACAGTTAACATAATAGGCCTTATGAGCCAGCAATTCGTGCAGTTGTTGATCGTTTTTGCACTAATTTTACTCTTTGCGATTTTAAACCAAGACAAACAAATGTGACCACCAAAGAGAATATTGCTGCTGTAGAGCGAAGTATTGAAGAACACGACGAAATATCGATGCGTTATCGTTCACAACTTGTGTTGGTCTTTGGCCTTCGACTACTTCGAAAATTTTACGAAAGGCTGTTGGCTTACGTGCAAGAATTCAAGCCAAATTACCATTATTTGTTTCACATTTTTGCTGATTGGGCTCATTTGTAACTGGCCGAAGATTAGCATTTTTATCACTGAATTCTGTTCAGTCATTTCGGGTTAAATGGTCAATAAGCAAAATATGTCCTATTTGCAGAGAAGACAATCCTCAAGCCGTTACCGAATCGTCATTAAATTCTTTAAAATTGACTGTTAGGTGCGGTTTTCAGAGATTTGGCTTAACAACCGATTTATTGCAAAATCAATTTAGTGACAACTTTATTTCCAGAAAACTCCCGCTCTGACTTTATTTACTAATCAGATCTCAACTTCTTATACTAATCAAACAATGTTTTATTACTTTAAGCAAAAGTTGCATCTTTTTCGTATTCACTAATTATTTTAGATTTATTTTAACGACAAAAATCACAATTTTTATAATTCTTGGCGATATTTTTAATTTTTGGCGAATTTTTGCGATTTCGATAAATTTATTTTTTGTGATTTATAAAAATACTAGCTGTACCCGCAAACGTTGTTTTACCATCAAATTTTATTTATATTTAAATAGAGAACTTCAGTGTTATTCATTGTAGTGAAGCGGTATTCCTCTACTTTGTTTCGCAGGTGATGCCGCCCTGCATCATTTCAAATTGCAGCAAATCTGTGGTCAATTGTCCATTACAATTGATTCTTGCTTTTGAAATATATTTCGGATACATTGCGGTCGGGTCGATTTTGAATTGTATATCCCCTCGTTGAAGCACTCTGTGCTAAACAATATTTTTCGTTTTATTGTCAGTTGCGAAAACGATCAAAGTGGATGGTTGTCCGACACGGGAATATGCGACATACAGTGGATCTTGTAAAAAACTTTAATTTGCCACAAACACTAATTGATTGGCCTTGTGATTTATAGATTTTCATGGCGAATGAGAGACGAATTCGGGACATACTAACTCGGTGATATTCCGAACTCTAATTGCATTGCAGGTTCGATGCGAAAGATTAGGTCTTCTGGGTCGCGGTATTGTGAATAACACTGAGAAATGAATGTCACAGAAGTTATTAAGAAATTATTAATACATTTACGTGTACATTTCACATGAGTCACATAAATAAACATCGATGTAAACATGTGCTCAAATACCATAAACTCACAAAATAAAGACCTTCGTTGGGAACTTACTGTTTGAAACTAGAACTCCACACCAAAATGATCAATCAGAATGAAATGAACAGTCAATTCGAATTGATTTTCAAAGTAATTAACCTACAAATAAATAGCAAAGCTGGAATTTAACATTAGGATTGATTATTGATGCGCACGCAATCACAGAGAACATAACCATTTACAATGTGCACTTCATCAAACTGAACTCACTTCTATTTAATCACTTGAAAAAATGGCGATAATTCGCAACAAACGAAACAATTGTTACACAAATGAAAAAACAATTGTCGCAAAAAATTGTCAAAAAAAGTTCTCACTAAGTAATGTAAACATAAACGTCATCTGTCATGAAGATGGCGTCCTAAAATCACTCCATATAAAATGTATGGGAAAATGAATTTACTTGATATTTTTTTTCGGAGATATTTCGGGAATTTTCTTGGGTATTCTTCTTTCGGAGACCAGTCCGAATTGGCATGAATGATCAAAATCGGTCCTGAGTTATAAGCGTAGTAGCTAACGTCACTCTTTTATAAGGGGTGATCCATTACGAGGTTCCCCAATTTTTTAAAGAAAAAAAAAAACACAGAATGTTTACTATCATTCTTTGGCATTTATTTTTTGAAGATTATGTCTATCAAATGTTGGCCGTTGCTACGTCGCAGATGGTCCATCCGTTGAGTCTAATTTTCGATGACTCGTTCGAGCATTTCGACTGGTAACTGGCGAATGACACGCGTGATGTTTTCCTACAAGGCCTTAATCAAAGCGCGTTTGTCCGCATAAACTTTAGACTTTACATATCCCCACAGGAAAAAGTCTAAAGGTGTGATATCACACGAGCTTGGTCACCAATCGACCGGCCCAAAACGTGAAATTATGTGCTCACCAAAATGTTCTCTCAATAAATCCATCTATTGATGCGATGTGTGGGAAGTGGCGCCGTCTTGCTGAAACCAAAAGTCGCCCAGATCACGATCTTCAATTTCAGGCATCAAATAGTCGGTTATCATGGCACGGTCGCCATTGACGGTTACGTTCGCACCGGCATCATTTTTAAAGAAATATGGATCGATGATTCCACCGGCCCACAACCCACACTAGACCGTTGTTTTTTCTGGATAAAGTGGCAGTTCTTGATTCTGTTCAGGTTGCTCTTCGTCCCAAATGCGGCAATTTTGTTTGTTTACATACCCATTGAGCCAGAAATGGACCTCATTTTGCCTCGAAAACGTCGGATCTTCTTGGAACTTATCAAGAGCCCATAGAGCGAAGCGATTCAGGCGTAAGTCTTTCCATTATGAAATGCCAAACAATACTAAACAAAAATAACATGACAGCATGACACGACTCACACGTGATCTGTGAGTCGTGTCATGCTGAAAGAAAGGCTATTGAAAAAAGTACCTCGAAATGGAACATCCTTTATATATAGATTTTTAATATTAAAAAAAATTTTATATGATCAGCAAAATCTTCTAAAAACTAATCATTTTGGCGATTTTTCACATCGATTTTGCTGAAAATCTGATAACCCTACTCGCTCACATTGTCATTATATTTTTTGCTTAATATCTCTCCCTAAATGTATGCAACTCATTTGTGTAAAATTAAATTTCAACAATATGATTATTATATTAAATTTTATTTTTTCAATTAATTTATTTAAATTCTTGGTTGCTATAGCAGCAAAAGCTATACACCTCCTTCTTTTTTTAAAAACTCCACCTATTAGAAGATATAAAAGATAGAACCCTGTGACAGACGGTCTATCAGAAAGACGTACAGACATTTTGAGCTGTTATTAGGGTTTTTACTTTAACCCTTGGGGTACTGATAACAAATACAAAAATCTGGTAAAAGACGAATTTAAAATATTTTCATAAAGACTTAGCGTACAAGCAAGCATTAGATTTGAATAGATTTAATATTTTTTCTTTTATTTTTTTTTCGTTTATTATTTCTCTTTTATGTAACCAGATTAAGCTTTTTAATCCCTTTTAACACATTTATATAAACTATTATCATTTTTTTGTTTGTTTTCTAAACTATTCTTATCATTGATTTAATAACAATAGAAAAACAATCTAACATAGTTTTAGGCGCAGCAGGGTATTTGTTTCAAAGACATCTACTACTGTGCTATTGTGAATGGTGTATTGTGTATTGTTTGTTATTTGTTTTTGTGTTATTTTGATCATTTCTTGTAACCAATTTTTACATAACAAGGACTCGTTCGTTTACTTGTTGTTGCTGTTGTATTTATCTGAATATACAGCCTATTATAATTTGAAAATGAAAACCTATAAACAACTACATATAAACTATTATTTTTTAATACCAGCACAATGACAATCTCCAAAAAGCTTTAAGCCATTAGAAAAACAACAACATACACTCACACATATATGCTGCAATTACAATGACTCTCTTGCCTACCGCTCTATCATTTACAATCAGATATTTTGAGACACATGCAAAATTTTTTTTTTTTTTTAGATAAAACCAACACAAATGAAAACATTTTACAAAGTGGAATTAGAACGTTGTAATGGATATAGAGATAGAGAGCAGGAGATAGAGAGTATGTTGTTTGCAAATGCATAGAAAATAAGTCATTGTACTCGAGTTTTTCTTGAACAAAAAACAAGCAAAAAAAAAAAAACAAGTAAATTTTTAGTTTAACGCGATTGTTGTAAATGAAGCAAAATCAATAGCGTGTTCTACTGCACATTTTGCCAGTGTATGACAACAAACAAAACGTTTCGCAAACGATTCATGCAAAGCTGCAAACGTTTCTAATTTTTTAATCCTTTTCTTCTTAATTAAAAGCAAAACAAAATAAATGACACGGACTTTAACAAAACACTTGGGTTTTCCCTCATCTGCTTGCCTTGATATTAGTGCTGTCAATTTCTATTACTTTTAATTACTCGTTAATAATCAATACTTATCAATTCGTTACTCAATAGTATTCTATACTTTTGTTTACATAAAAGAACCGCACTGTTAATCATAAAGCACTGAATTAGCACAAAACATAAGACACTCATAATATTTCATTGAATGTATGACTGTTCACTGCACACGAGTAACTATGAGTGCACAATATTAAACAGCGAAGACCAGCGAGCTAAATGACATGAGCCTGTAGAGTTTCCACAAGCACGTTTGAATAAGTATGAGTTAATTTTGAATATAATAACAATAAACTTTGTTTGAGTTCAAGCAGTTAAATGCTTTGAGTGATGCACGAACACAGTTCGAGTGTACAAAGAAAAAACACAGAATTCTTTAACAACATTGCTTACGCATATTTTAAGGTCTATATTTCTTAAGAAGCACAAAAAGCCACTAGTACAAGCAAAAAACACTAAGCCTTATTCAAAATTTCCGAACAAAACGTACTGAGTGTTTTGAACAGGAGACGTTTATTCGTCGGCGCTCACTAGTATAAAAAGTTCCTTTTACTTGGTCAGTACATTGTGTTTATGATGTGAATAAAGGCTTGCTCGCTACTAGTATGTTATGAGTAGGCATATGTTCAGTAAGCTTGTAGTTTGTGTTTGACTAAGAGCACTTGCTCATGAACTTATGAGCACACCCATTAGATGAGCTTGCTCATGCAACTGTTTGGTTAATCACATTTTTCATCCAGGCGTTAGAATTTCAATTCAATTTGTTTTAATTTCATTAACTACTTTTGAGTATCGCGTACTCAAAAAAAAAAAAAAAATTAAATTTTTGATACTACTCAACACTTCGGCACTACACTCGTACAATTGCGAACAAAAGAAGAGCAGAAACGTATGCTTTTCAGTGATTCATTTAATTGGTTTGATTTTCGAATGCTGATTTTGTTTGTTTTATTTTCTGGGATATCTATACATATAATAAAACAGTAACTCATTTCATGCCTGTTTGTGTCTCTGTCTGTAAAAACTACTTGCTGGATTCTAACAAAATTTTGTGAGGAGGTACCTTAGTATCCTGATCGCAATATAGGATACTTTTTTTCGCAAAACTATCTTATTTCCAAGAGAAAGTGGCGAAACAACAGTGAAAGTACGCCGGTTTTTTTATATCGAATTAAAGGTACTGCATACTTTAAGGCATCTTTTATTTTTGAAAGCAGTATATTTTAAGCAATGTTGCGTAACAGATGGCGCTGTTGGAAATTAATGACAAAATATGAATACTTACTGCCAAATAGCCAATTGAATAAAATTTGTATTTTTACTGTGTGAAATTACATTGTTATTAAAATATTTAAAATACCTTTTACATAGCTTTTTAATAATTTTTAGAATTTTAAAATTTTGTATAAATTTCAAAATTTTATATACTTTTAAGAATTTCATCCAGGGATGGGTATTTATTTAAAGCAAATACGTAAGAGTCTTAAAATTTGGTGTGGATTACTTTCAAAGCAAAATCGAACAAAATATTGTCAAGACGCACACAACGTGTGTGGGCATAGCTAGTATTTTTATATTTTCTTTCTTATACCATTGTAGATTAACTAAGCAACACAAAAAATTTGTTTAAGCTTTTTTTCAATATCTCTTAAAAATATAAATTAAGTAATGCTGAAGTATATGCTCTACCATAATGAGCAAATCATTTAGCAAACGTTTGCGAAACGTTTTTTCTCAAAGCGTTTTTGTTTGTTTTGTTCGTATCGTTTTCTTTGTTTCGCATTTCTTTAATTCGCATTTGTAAAGGTTGTCTGTAAAATAACTCAAAGAAATTTACAAATACCGAAGTATGTTTAGTTAAAAAAAAAGCAAAAAAGCTATACCGCCTTCTTGGGAAAAACCTGAAAAAATATTTTCTAAGATCAGAGGCGTGTAACCTATTAATAAAACGAGCTATCAACACAAAGCTTGATACTATTCTAAATTTAATTAAAAATACAGCCGACATTTTAAAATAACAATCCGAGCATAAATAAGTCCAACACGTCAAAAATATTAATTTAAATCAGCCAAATATCACGAAAAAAGTCAATCGTTTTTCAAACTACTAGAGATAACCCAGATATGTAAGCACATTTTTTGTGGGTTTTTTGTTTAACGACTATCTAAAGAATCTTTACATATAATAAAATAGTAACTCCTTTCCATCTGTCTGTCTCTTTTCTTTTGCGTTCGCATCACGTAAAAACTACTGCATGGATTTTAACAAAATTTTGTGAGAAAGTACCTTAGTATCCTGATTCAAATATTGAATACTTTTTTTCCTATATATCTTATTTCCAAGAGAAAGTGGAGAAAAAACTGTGAAAGTACGCATTTATTTTAGTAGTAAAGTGAATACATAAACCATAACTCAAGCATTAACCACTAATAGATGGCGCTGCTTTATTAGGTAAATACATAACCATAACTAAAGCATAGTTTAAGACGGCACTAAAAAAGTAAGGGTTTTTGGTGTGGATTGCTTTCAAAGTAAAATCGAACAAAATATTGTAAGGACACTCACGAAGTGGTGGACACAGCTAGTTATAAATAAACTTTTGGTGGCATTTCAAGAAAAATGTATGCCGAGGTTCACTAATAAATACCACTGCATTGGCTCTGCGTACTTTCATGTAGGTATCTTTAGTGCTTCATGAGCTACCGACATATGTCCAAAATAAAATGTTTTATTTAAACCACTCTGCGATGTCATCTTCTAAGTAGCTAATTTTTAAGTCCGCTTCGATTACCCATCGAGGAGGCCTGTAGTTGGGCCCTGATGTGTTTATGACTTCTAAGTAGATTCTTCCATTTCAGCAGTTTTAAACTTCCTTTTTTTCACTGGAGTTAATCTAAAGGCCCAACTATAATATGCATAAGCTAGCTTAAGCAACAGTGCAATTACATATACATCATATGTGGCAAACTATAATGTACTTAACAACACTTTCGTTAAGTTTCGTCAAATGTCATTTGCTTAAGCAAAGTCCGAAACCGATCGCACATTCCGTACGGAAACAGCTGTTTCTGCTTTGTGTTTTCAATATGAATGTACATTCGCAAAAATTGCAATGGAGAACGAAAGTGAACAAATTGTATCTAAATTTAATATAAAATGTTTAAAAAAAGAAATTTCTATAAGAAAAAAGGGAGGTAATGTATAAAAATCGTAATCAAAAAGAAAGAGCATTTTATTGTTTATGAGTTGAGAGATTCACACCGCTGTATTTTTTAGTACTTTTGGCCAAAATTACATAAACAGCAAAAAATGTTAAATTTTTCATTCTAAATTTTCTTAAAACTATTAAAAATAATTATTAATTTATATATGAGCCCTTGATTTTGAAAGTGGTATAAGTCAAAAATTTTTAAAATCTAGTTTATCAGCTATTTCATATCATAAATCCTAATAAAGTAACATAATCTGAAGTAATTCTCAGTATGCCATGAAAATTAAGTTGATAAATTGAGTTTATTTTTTGGTTGGTAAACAAATTACAATAACTGTATATTTTAATAGTGGTATAAGTCAGTCTGCTTTCAAAGTTTGGCAAAATAATTATCAGTAATGTTGTCATGTCTTCAGATAGCGCTTCAGTTATGATCAGGTAAGGCTATTAATGTAAAATGCACTATTTATAATTAATTGTAGCCGTTATACGGCGAAGAAAAATAAGTTATTTAATAGAATTATGTAAAAAGAGAAACCCATTTTTGGTACAACAAATGGCTCGGAAAGATTTCATTTCGACGAAATAACGGAGAGAATCAACGACTAATAGAAAGAGAAACACCAATGGAGAAGCTGTATCTTAGCTAAAAATACAATGGATTAGATTTCTAAAAAAAATCTCCATAGAAAATGTTTTATAAAACTTCTATGGATAACAATTCCGAATTCAAAGTTTTAGACCTTTCAACCAAAAAAGGAAGGCCAAGAATATACGAAAATATTGATTTGCTTTCACTAAATACAACCATTAGACCAATAACAGATGAAAAAAAGATATGATGGATTTACTACCCTATATCCCACCAATTTTCCACAAACTCTTTATTTTTCCTAAATACTGAAAATAAATTACTTAATTACAATGTAATGATTTTGAATAAAATGTTAATTTCTAACAAAAAATTTATTATTGATGGTTTAAGTCATTTATAAGCTCATGCAGTTAATTTTGAAAATGGTATAAGTGATTTCAACCTTTTAAAACCACACTACCTTTTAAAAATGGTTATAAATTTCACAATCATAATAAATACTCTTTTATTGGCACTATTTAATTGTCAATTTATTTAATTCCATAATGCAAAAATATTTTTTAATCCTTTAAAATGCAAACCTCTTAATATCTCGAAACATAAAATATATGACTTATACCACTATCATAATCAAGGGCTCATATGAATGGTATTAAGTATATTTAATATGTTTATTTAACACCTTTCTGTTAACAAATTTCATTTATTGAGAAAAAAGTATTATTTTGCAAAAGTACGAATAAAACAAATGTGCAACTGTGGCATAATAGTTTCTAGATTCATGTAAGTACATTGTAGCCACCTAAAAGTCTTCAATAAGTTGCTTAAGCATTTGACAGAGTTTTCGTTCATTTTTTGACATTAGCTTTAGCCAGCTTATGCATATTATAGTTGGGCCTTTAGATTAACTCATTACATTGAAAAAAAAGGTTGACAATTATCGATTTTTGTCCTCTCTCGGCTTTGCCTCTAAGGCAAAGCCTTGTGCTGTTTCACAGGACAAGGCAAATTTTGAAAAGAGTTTACTACTCTACCATCTATTTATTTGGTCAGCCTTCTGCAACAGTGTTTAGTTACTAGTGACGCAGCCATTTGACACCCGGTACAGGCATGTTTGACCCGATTTCTGATGCCTTAAATACATACATATATAGAAGAAGGTAATAAATAGCCTGCAGATTTTCTTAAATAAAACATCTTGAATATCAAAAAGAAATCACACTGGGCAAAGTTGTTGCACCACAATTCTAAGGATTCATTCAGTGATTTTTCTTAAACCCTGTTTTATAGAGTTTAAACTTAGTTTAACCAAGGTTTATTAAAGTTTAATGATTTAAAGTATTTTATTATTGTCAGTATACTCGTACACGAAAAAAAGAAAAGTGTTTAAGGTAAATATTATATTCAGAAATAAAAAATAAAACGTTTAATTCCTAACACTTGTATTGGCCTCACTTACCAAATTTATGTATATACATATATGTGAATACGTACAGTTATTACTTACACTACATTTCTTTGCATACATATCGCAACACTGTCGAAACCAGAAAAAACTTATGGAACAAAAAATAGATAAAAAACAACGTAGCGAAAATGTGTTACAGTGACAACTTAATATGACAAATACTTAGTTTTTTGTTTAGTTTTTGCCGCTATTTAATATAAAAAAAAATATATAAATTCATTTCAATTGTTTGTTTGTATGTTTTTTTTTCTTCTGTATTTTTGTTCCAAATAAAAAAAACAATAAAATAAAAGTTGAACATAAAAATCCTCATTTAAAACAATACAAAATAAATTGAAATACTAGATCAAGTAAAACAAAAATATTTTTAAAAACAATAGAAAACAAAGTAAAATTTTTATTAAAACAAAATTAGAAAGTCCTTTTTGCTATTTAGAACAAGAGAATATTGTCGTTGAACTAAAAAGAATTTTAATAATTATATCAAATCATTTAAAATCAAATTGGTACAAATTAAAGAATTATGTTTGTGTTTTTCCTTAAGCTTAGAGTTCTCTAGCTTAAACTTAGTTTAAGCTTGCCTGAAAAAAGTTTCACAATTTTAGTTTATATTGAAATTGCTAACTAAGCTTTGAACAAATATAATTAAATAATTTTATTTTCAGAAATGAAAATGTCTATAACTTAAACTTAGTTTAAACTAGGTTTATTTTGTAATATTAATTTGTTTATGTTTTTCTTTATTGTTTCAAGCTATAATTATGTTTCATTTTTCATTTTTTTTTAATTTTAATCTAGGTTTAAACAAGTTTAATTTTAACCAAGTTTAAGAAAGTTTTGAATAGTAAATGTTATGAATTAAAAAAAAAATTATTGAGATTTCATTTTATAAAAAAATACTTGAATTTAAGATTTTAATTTTATTTTAAAGTTGGTCTGATAATGTTCCTTCTATACCAGGTTGTAAATAAATTCTTGATGCATTTCAAAAATCTTTTAATTGATTTTATAAAAGTTTGTTTTTTTGTAGCTTAATCTAAGTTTAACCGAGTTACATCTTTATAGATGGGCACTACTATGTTTAAAGCATTAAATATATAAAAATAAAAAGGGCAAATTAAGAAAAATAAAAAAAAAAAACTTAAACTTAGTTTAACTTTTGTTTTTGCAAAATTTTATAATTTATGTATCTGATTGTGAATAGATTTTTAGAACAACTTGCTAATCTGTTTTTTAACAGTTTAAATTTAAAACCTTGCTTCATTACAGTTTAAGTGATTGCTAAGCTCTCTTCTAAGCTGTTTTTATTAAACTTTTCTTTTTGTAGGTTAAACTTAGTTTAGCTTAACTTCAATAAGGTTTAGTTTTTTAAGGGGTAAAATCTAGAATTATTTTTAATAAATTTAACGAATATGTAATTTTTTTACTTTATTTTTTTTTTAGTTTGGAGACTGACCTTGCTTAGTTTCATTGGCTTAAGTGTTTAATTGCGAATTGATTTTAAATGATTTTAGCATTCTTCTAAGCTGTTTTTCTTGAAACTTTATTTTTTTAGTTTAAGTTATTTAAATAAATATTTATTTATTTGCACAAACCTTTCCGCTGTTTCTTAAACTTTAAAAGTTTAAGTCGGTTTAACTTTACTTAATTAAAGTTTAAGTATTCCAAGTGTTTGATTACGAATAGGTTTTTAATAATTTGAATGATCTTACAAGCTATTTTTCTTAAACTCTGTGTTTTTAAAGTTTAAACTTAGTTTAGACTAAATTAATTAAAGCTTAAGTACTTTTGGTGTTCAATTACGAATAGGTTTTTAATCATTTTAACAATCTTATACGCTGGGTTTCTTAAACTCTGTTTTTTTTAGTTTAATCTTAGTTTAAACTGGCTTTATTAAAGTTTAAGTACTTTTAGAGTTTGATTATGAATAGATTTTTAATCATTTTAACGATTTTGTAAGCTGATTTTCCTAAACTCTGTTTTTTATAGTTTAAACTTAGTTTAGCCTAACTTATTTAAAGTTTAAATACTTTTAGTGTTTAATTATGAATAGGTTTTTAATCATTTTAACATTCTTATAAGCTGGTTTTCTTAAACTCTGCTTTTTATATATATTAAACTTAGTTTAGCCTGACTTAATTAAAGTTCAAATAGTTTAGTTGTTGCTTACAAATAGTTTTTTAATCAATTTAACGGAATTGTCAGTTGTTTTTCTTAAACTTTGCTTTTTATAGTTTAAACTTAGTTTAACCTGACCTAACTCAAGTTTAACTACTTTCAGTGTTTGATTGTGAATACATTTTTAATGGGTTTAGGGATCTTCTAAGTTGTTTTCCTTAAAATTTATTTTTTGTAGTTTAAACTTAGTTTGTCCTAACCTTATTAACGTTTAAGTACTTTTAATGTTTGATTCCGATTAGGTATTTAATCATTTTAACGATCTTATAAGCTGATTTTCTTAAACTCTGTTTTTTTAAGTTTAAACTTAGTTTAGCTTAACATAATTTAAGTTCAAATAGTTTAATTGTTTGCTTACGAATAGTTTTTTAATCAATTTAATGAAATAATCAGTTGTTTTTCTTAAACTTAGCTTTTTATAGTTTAAACTTAGTTTAACCAGACCTAACTCAAGTTTAACTATTTTTAGTGTTTGATTGTGAATAAATTTTTAATAGTTTTAAGGATCTTCTAAGCTGTTTTCCTTAAACTTTATTTTTTATAGTTTAAACTTAGTTTAACGTGGCGAAATTTAAGTTTAAGTGTTTTAATTAAAGTTTTACTGTAACCCAGGCAAAAGCAGAACTAACTGTTTAGTTTATCTTATTTGGGTGAAAAACAAAAATATGCTATAATTAACAAACTAAAGCTTTGTTAAATTTTTAAGAAAGTTTAGGTTTAAGTTTAGTTTTTGTTTTTGTTTGAACATTTCTACTGCATAATAGTAGGTAGAGAGTATAAACGAACTTATCTGATTAAACAAATTATTTATAAAAAAAATTTTTTTTTAACTTAAATTTTAATTAAATTTGTGTTTTCTTTAGCAATTGCACTTGTTTATCTTCTTGCACATATTTTAATATTCAATCTGCCTAACATTAAATCAAATTTTCTTGCAAAAATAATAAACATTTTATTGTTGACATTTAATATAAATTAGTATTTAATCAGAAACAAAATATGTAATAAAATGGCTTTTAAAACATACTAAAACTTGAAAATAAAATAAAAATTAAAATCAATTAATATTTTATTGATGTAATTTTGTTTAAACTGGATAATTTATCATGGCAGACAATTAACAAACAACAATGTGTATAAATATTTATTAATGGTTGTGTGTGCGTTTGTTGTGTGTTTGTTTAATTACTACAATAACATTTTGATTATTTTTAGCTCAAGGATAGAATAAATGTTATATAGAAGTCAGTCGTCGGTTATGTTCCTAAGACCTCACTGAGCTGAACATATGTACATATGTCGCGTTGTATGCAGGTATTTGCTCTTTCCGTTATAATTTGTTTTTCTTTCTATTAGATTTGTTATTGTCCTTGGGTTTGGTTGTATGGTTTTAGTGTATAACAACTTAAACCAGATTAAAAGTTATATATTTTATAATTAATATAAAATACTAGCTGTGCCCACCACGTCGTGGGCGTCCTGACAATATTTTGCTCGATTTGGCTTTGAAATTAATCCACACCAATTGTATGCCTCTAACTTTTGTAGTGCTTCAATTGTGGTTTATTTATTTACTTTATAAAAAGGTACCCATCCCTGGATAAATTTCTAAAATTTATATAAAATTCTAAAAATCTAAAAATTATTGTACTTTCACCAGATTCTTTCTTTTAGGTTACTACTGGGGTACTTAGGTCGGTTTCATAATTTACCATTAACCAAATGTATGAAGTTAACGGACACATATTAAGCCTTTAGTTATTCTAAGGTTTTTTTTCTGGCATTGCCATTTGTTTTGCTGGCGTCTACTTTTTGATACAATTCTCGCCTGTAGGTTGCGTTTTTGGTTTTTTGTTTTTTTTTGTTTTTTTTTTTGTTTTCATTATTTTTTTCATTTCACAAAGTTTTTTGTTCTTTTTTGTTTTTTGTTGGTTTTTGTTTCAAAGTTGCCACTATTTTTGTTGTAAATTTTCTCAAAAGTAATTGTATATATAAAGCATTATACATTTTATTGTGCGGGTAGGTAGTGATTAGCCAAAGTTATCTTTGACTATGGGGAACTTTATGGGTGAGTTGTGAAAACGACCCTTGGAATGAAAAAATGCTTTAAAATTGGAAATATCTATATTTCTTTAAGAGTCTTTGTTTAGACCAATACATTTTCTCTTCCGAGATACAATAATATAAGTAACATTTGTATACTAAAGGGTTCTCTATAAAGGGTGGAGCGAGCAAAAACATTTTATTTTGTGTATACGGAGAGATTGGATGGAGCCGAGAAATCCAATTTTTAATTATGATACTGCATAGATCAACCTTTAATTTGACGTATAGCCTTGGTTGACATTGGCTTTATCGGTTCATTATGGCTTATTGACAAGACACAGCACCGGCTGTTCAATTAAAGGGTGTCCCCATCATCATAGCGGACGTAATTTAATGTATATGGCCTTATGTTTGAACCGTTATAGAGAGTTACACAGAACTTGTATTACTATGTCCGCTATAACGACAAGAATAAATAATTACAAATTATAGGGTGTCCCCCTAGGAGATTTAATTGTATGTATGTGGCCTTATCTTTTGACCCGTTATAGACAGACATTTAAAACATACACAGAATGTGTATTACCTATATATGCACTTAAAATTAGTATTTAACTGAAAGTTAGAAATTAAAGGGTGCCCCCATAGGTGATGTAGTTTGGTAAATATAGCCTTATCTGTTGTAAATAGATTTGTGAAATTTACACAAAGTGCGTATTACTGTGTCCGCTATAACAAAAAGTATAAATATTTCCAATTACAGATTATAGGGTGTCCCCTAAGTGATGTAATTGTATGTAATTATATGGTCTTATATTTTGAACCGTTACAAACAGACAATCAAAATTGACACAGAATGAGTAGTAGTATATCTGCAATACAAAGGAGTATTAAACTCGTAGTTAGAAATTATAGGGTGACCCCATAGGTGATGTAATTTAACAAATAGGACGTTATCTTTTTAACTGTTTTAAATAGATATGGGAAATTTACATGAAGTTCGTATAACTGTGTCCGCTATAACAAAAAGTATAAATATTTAAATTTCAAATTATAGGGTGTCCCCAAAGTGATGTAATTGTAAGTATATGGCCTTATCTTTTGAACTATTATAGACAGAAACTTGAAATTTACTCAGAATGTATATCACTATATCTGCAATAAAAAGGAGTATTAAAATGAAAGTAAGAAAATAAAGGGTGTCCCTATAGGTGATGTAATTTGGTAAATATGGCCTTATCTTTTTAACTGTTGTAAATAGATACGTGAAATTTACGCAGAGTGTGTATTGCGTTATAGACAGAAATTTACACAGAAAGTGTACCACTATATAAGCAATAACAATGGGTATTAAATAAAAAATAAAGGGTGAACCAATAGGTGAGGTAATTTAGTGAATATGGCCTAATATTTTCAACAGTTATATGTGCATACGTAGACGCTTGAAATTCCAAGACAGTGTGTAATACTACTTTCTCAACAAAAAGTATACAAAAAATTAAAGGGTGACCCCATGAAATTCCAACAAAGTGTATATTACTATGTATACAGCAACAAATGTTCAAAAAATTAAAGGGTGTCCCCATAAGTGAGGAAATTGGATGAATATGGCCTTATATTTTGATCTGTTATAGATAGATAGTTGAACTTTACGCAGTAGTAGTGTCCACACTATATCGGATGACTTATTTTAAGGTGTATGTCCTTATTCACACTGAACATGATTTTAAGGTATATTGTTTATCTTTTACTTCTTTGATAAACAATGCCTATAAGTCCGATTTTTAACGAATTAATTTCCTTTTAGAAAATATATTAAAGTTTTCTTTTGTTATTTCCCTGCAATTGAGATTAACCTTAAAAGTAAAATCAGGATGTCAAAGTAATTTTCCTTGGATTTTGCTAACCTTCCTTGAACGCTTCAGCCCCTCTTTTAGGACAAGTTTTGTCCTTGCTGTCCATCATTATAACATTTGTACTAATTACAAATTGTCTTTCCTTTTCTCCTTTAATGTTGAACGTTGTTATTCTGTCACACTATTTAAATGCGCATTAAATCACCAGCAATAACAGCGGTGGTGGAGCTGAACAACATGAACTGCAACAATCAACAAGAAGAGCAACATCAGCTACGACATGTTAAAAATATAGACAAGAAAAGACAGATAATAAAGGGAAAAACAACAACAACAACCACCACCACCACCACCAACCAACACAAACAGGACAATGACAAATGAGTGCTACGACTACGACTATGACCAAAACCAAAAATAACAAAGATAAAATGAACATGCATCCATGCATCAACCAGCAACGCAGGCAAACAAAATTGCATCAAAAGGATGGACGACGGAATTGTAGTTAAGGTTAAATGTGTAAATTGTGGGACATGACAATATTTTTTTAAAATGAGACTTAAAAGACCAGAAAGATATTAAAGGGCGTCGGAGAGAAAAAACGAAAGAGAAACGGTAACAGAAGGTTGTTTTAAAATGTTGAACGTTCGAAAGTAGGCAACAGTTCTAACCAGTGCGTTTAAAGGTCTGGTCTGGTTTGTCCTTATGCCAAAAGTGATAACCCGTTTATGCATATGCCTTTTCCCAACTTATTTCATACGTTCAGTGGTCATTGTTTTGTTATTTATACATTGATACAAGCGCCAGAAAAAGGACATAAAATTTCTAAACACAGGCACACGCATACTATCACACACACACACGCACACATAAAAACAACATGATTTGGCAAATTCTTAAAAGGGATGAATGAATGAATCAAGTGTCAAGACACCAACAACAATTATATGGACATTTTGTATCATGTTCTTTTAATGCTATTGAGTCGGAGAAAAAGTGTCGGCTAATGGGCTTAGGGTAATATCATCCTCAGCCTTTTCCAGACATAGTCTTCAAGCAGCATTGCTAATGACTTTTCTCACGGCCAGTTGATGTTTGAAAATGGCGTATTGTATTGCCAACACTTTTCTTAGGACCCTTTTTTACTCCTGTCGGCTTATGGTCTTTAGAAAGAAATTAAATTCTTGCAAGTTCTATGCTAAGCATGGATAAAAAAATTTGCCCTAAGAAATGTTACAACCCGATTTATTTGCAAGGCCGTGGAGCTCCAGACTGCTCAGTAAAACTTACTACTAACTAAAAGGAGATGAACAGCGGCAGAGGTGGTACTCCACCCTTTCTCCTCCTCCTCCTCCTCATTCTAAAGAGTTCGACAGAAGTCATCTAATATCGAGGGGTTCTCAAGCGCCTTGCAGCTTTCTTGTAGTCATACGGAGGCCATAAAATCCTCGAAATCGTACAGATGACCTCGTTGGATCATCTGATCTGCGTGGCTTCCAGTAGTTTTTGTTAAAAAATTTTCTTTACAGTAATTTAAGGGGACGCCGACTAGGTTGATTTATCTCCCAGTTTCTATGGCCAGTTTGTCCTTAATTAAGTTTCCGGGTGACCCTATGTTCTGCAGTATCCAAAGGAGTAACGCAAGAGCTTCTGACAGTATTGGAGTGCATCAAACATTGTCACAAATATTTTCTACAGTGAACATTATACGCTGAGAACACGTCATACCACACGCAGGTGATTGCTGCTATTTAAGACCCCTGAAGGACAGCTTGCTCGTTGGATTGAACGACTCCAGAGTTATGACTTTAGTATTGAGCACAGGTAAGGCGGCAAGCATAATAACGCAGACGCCTCTTCCAGCCGACCATGCTGTCTGGAGTGTAAATATTGCAAAGAGGCGGAAAGAAAAGAATGTGTAATTGATGGTCGGGCCACTCATATAGAATCTAGACTGGCTGACGGCTCATAGGAACGATACCATATTGGCAAAAATTATAGCGGCTAAATAGAAAGACAGGAATCTGAAACGAAATGAGATATTACCTGAGAGTCCACTGGCGAAATCATATTAGGCTCAGTGGAACCGTCTATAAATTTGCGGTATTAGGGAACTATGATCCAAAGGGCCTCATCAGTAGACTGATTTTTATCAGTCAGGATTGATTTTTCCTTATTTACATTACATATGCAGAAGCAACAAAACATTCTCAATAACAAGTCCACTAACTTGACTGTTTCGTAAGCTCCGATGTGTATTACGGATCCATTGTTGGTCCATGAAAATAGCTAGAAGAAAGTAGACCAATAAAAATATTCTCAACTTGAGATCAAATTTGTGTGTTTGCCGAGACGTTCGCCGGAACGAGTCCAACAGGCGATGGGTCCGTAGTTGGTCCATGGCTATGAAACGCTTCAAGAACTACTTCAAAATGCGATTGTACATCGCCAAGCTCTCCTATAAATTAGATACGCAGTTGATGCAGTGATTCAATTTAAAAGTCAGCAGAATGAAATATTTCCCCAACCCAATCCCTATTAAATAGATAAAAGTTACAATACGGAATTATTTTTTTTTTCTAAACTATAATTTTGGGTACGAATACGTCGTGTCAAGTACGAGTGTGCAGATTGCATTCAAACAAGAAGATTGAAGTGGGTGTGTAATTTAGCGTTTGACCGAAACGAAATTAAAGTACGACAACATGACACCGTCAAGCTGCAACATTGTTTGGATTTTTTCAACACACATTCAACATGATTGTGTTGTGTTGTGTTGTGTTCATAAGAAATGTTCATGTCGGGTGTGCAATAATATCAAATCATGCCACCGAAATTTAAAACAATATTTTTGTCATGTCGTTCTCTGTAACACGACGTGTGTTTGTTCCTTCTTCCTTGTTTACGAGTTATTTATTGAATTTCTAGTTTGGTTCTTGTATTTTTTTTATTTGAATTTGTCTCTTTGCTGTCATTGAAAATGAATTAAAATAGCAAATTACTGCATTAATGTCTTTGCGTTGACATTTGATAAATAGTGGTATTTGTTGAGAATTTGTTTTTTTGTTTTAATGAAACTGCTTGATTTGCTTTAGTTTATTTCGAAATACTTTCTAACGAAGGACAACTTTTGTAAAAAAAAATTAAGAAAAACGATAATTAATTACACTGTTGTGCAAAAATCAAATGGGATGAATGGGAAAAGGATTCGACGTGCTTAATAAGAATCTGCTTTCAGTTTTTATACCCTTCACCACAAGTGGAAAAGTTAGTTTGTCATTCCGTGTGTAATTTCTACAATATTCAATTTCGACCCCATAAAGTATATATATTCTGAAGCCTTATAAATAGAGAAGTGGATTAAGCGATGTTCGTCTGCCCGTGCCTCTGTGTTCGGGTTGAAATCAACTTTGCCAAGGCAGCAGAAGAGATACAGTAAATTTAAGCCCACCAATCTGCTAGGGATAGTTTCGAAAATTTCGCTAATGGAATTCAGCAACTTCAGACCATTCCATTCAAGGCTGTGGGAAAAAAACCACGCCCATTGTTTTTATTTTTTTTTCGGTCGTAATGATTCTCTTTTGCATTTTCTTTTTCCTTTTTTTGATAAATAAATATTAGACCTCGACCAGTAGATCGCATGAAGTGCATACAGATCTCGGGGATCAATTTTTTAGGTTGGTTTAATTTGTATTAAAGGCTTTAATACAATGCAATACACATAGAGGTAGATATACCCACAGGGTGCCCAATGGGAACCAGGAGCTGTCAAAAGGCACATTGGGGGGGGTCTTTATGATCACCCAAATGTTCTTTAGTCAGATCATTTTGACGCAATATAGAGTACAGGAAGGTCTTAACTTTTAAAAAAAACTTCCTGTAAAATTTTTACAAAAAACTTTCAATAAAATTTTTACAAAAAACTTTCAATAAAATTTTTACAAAAAATTTTCGATAAAATTTTTCCATAAAATCCAAAAATTTTTCGATAAAATTTTTCCAAAAAAATACCATAAAATCCAAAAATTTTTCGATAAAATTTTTCCAAAATATTTTCCATAAAACTTTACAAAGAATTTTCTATAAAATTTTTACAACAAATTTTCGATAAAATTTTTACAAAAAATTTTCGATAAAATTTTTACAAAAAATTTTTGATAAAATTTTTACAAAAAATTTTCGATAAAATTTTTACAAAAAATTTTCGATAAAATTTTTACAAAAAATTTTCGATAAAATTTTTACAAAAAATTTTCGATAAAATTTTTCAAAAAAATTTTGATTAAAATTTTAGCCGTATATTTTTGATAACATTTTTACAAAAAAATTTTGTTAAAAGTTTTACAAAAAATTTTTGTTAAATTTTAACATAATATTTTTGATAAAATTTTTACAAAAAATTTTTGATAAATTTTTGATAAAAATTTTTGATAAATTTTTGATAAAAATTTTTGATAAAATTATTACAACAATTTTTAAAAAGAATTTTCAATCAAATTTTTCCAAAAAAATTGCATAAAATTTTAGCCAAATATTTTCGATAAAATTTGTACAAAAAATTTTCGATAAAATTTTTACAAAAAATTTTCGATAAAATTTTTACAAAAAATTTTAGATAAAATTTTTACAAAAAATTTTCAGTAAAAGTTAACCATAAATTTTCGGTAAAATTATTAAAAAAGTTTACAAAAAATTGTCGGTATAATTATAGCAAAAAATTGTCGATATAATTTTTACAATAAATATTTAATAAATAACATTATTTATTTGTAAAAAAACGCATAATTCCTTTTAAAAATTTATTAAATAAATATTTTCAAAAAATATAGTAATCCAAACAGATTACTATGAGGAAAGCATATCCATATATGTAGCTATTTCACTGGTGCTTAACCAGATCGTCAGTGGATTTTTCATTTTTTTTGGGGTTTTTATTTAAAAAGTTTGAAAAATCCACTGATGATCTGGTTAAGCACCAGTGAAATAGCTACATGGATATGCTTTCCCCATAGTAATGTGAAATGAATTTAATAATTTTCGGGAAATTTTACACTTTTTCGGCTACCTAAGCGCTAACTAAACGGTGTTAAGAATCATTCCTAGGAAGTTCATATGTTCTAGAAAGTTGTTTATTGAGATCTTAGGTTCATTTTTGTAGTTGATTGTTTCCTTGAATTTTGAACGGTTTGCTACCTATGGACCTCAATAGGGGAAAAAAGGTAAAAAAATTGAATTTTTTAAAGTTTTTTGATTTGATTTTATATGTTTTTGTTCTTTATGACAAGAGCTACAACTTTGCCTCAGAGAGTAAATCAAAATTACAAACGGTTTGCAAAATATTAGCTTGAGTAAATGATCATTTTTTTGCAAAAATGACATCGAGGCCCCACATCCTTGAGGGCCCATAAAAAAAACCTGGAGGACTTTGGGCAAAACTGGGAGACAGGGGTCTTTTTTTTTTGGTCTTTTATCACGTAGTGGTGTCCGTATATGGTTATTTTTTTCCGTGTTGCACTGTGTAATATATTAAAAACTTTTAAACTAAGTTTAACTACAGTTGACTAATTTTTTGTTTAAGTTTAAGGAGTTTTTATTTAAGCTTATAGCAAGATTATCTATTGTAGTATGATTTTTGCAATAATTTTTTCTTAACCGTAGTTTTTTAAACGTTTAAACCAAGTTTAAACTTAGTTTTTTAAAATTTAAATTTAAGAATGCCCACCATTGTTGATATAATTTAATAAATATTTGCATATATTTTCAACAGTTATGACACTTGAAATTTCATAACAACAAAGACACAGGACATTATTTTGGGGTATATTGTTTATCTTCGATTTGATGCCCATCTACTATATTCTTTTAAGTTGATTCTTTTTTATTTCTCTGCAATTGAGATTAAATTTTAAGTAATATGAGGAGGTTAAAATGGGCTTCATTGTAAATAATTTGAATTTAAATTTAAGTACTTGATATTTTTCTGAAAACTTTTCGAATTTAAGTTTCATTTATAAGCTTAAGCTAAGTTTAAGTGTTTAAATTAATTTTCAGTTATTTAGCTCCTTAATTACGGTCCTGGTTAACTTGTTAATAGCACTTATAATTTAAAAGTAATAATTAAATAATATTCATGTGGAAAATATCTTAAAAGCTTCTGAACTAAGTTTAACTTCAGTTAACTGAAAGTTAGCTTAAGTTATCAGGGTTTTTTATTTAAGATTATATCAAGATTTAACATTGAAATATTTTTTTTCATAATTTTTCGTAAACCTAGTTTTTTTAAGGTTAAACTTAGTTTCAACTAAGTTATATAATTTAATACTCAAGGGCTTATTATTTTTTATATAGTTCATAATTAAGTTTGACAAATCATCTTAAGACAAGTTAAATTCTGTGAGCCTAAAAATTTAATTTGAGCCGATAGTTGATAGTTTATTATGAAGTCCTGAATTGCAAATCTTGTTAACTTCAAAAAAATTAATAATAATTTTAAAAGGTTACAATTCAGTCACTTAATATAAAATCTCTTAAACTAGGTTTAACTACATTTAAATTTAACTTGGTTTAAGTTTTCTTGTTTTCTTGTTTTTATTATTTGTTTATATACATTTTATGTATTACACTATTATTTCTGCGTTAACATTTGCTTAAACTAGACTTTTGGTAGTTTAAACTTTGTTTAAACCATGATTAGGGTTTTCTAGATTAGGGTTTTCAGTTTCTGTCCATTTCAGATCAAATATTAATAATTTTGATAATTCAATAAGAGATTAAGTATTGCTATAATTTCTCTGCATTTGTTTTCTTAAACTTAGGATTTTAGGTTTTAACCTTGGTTTAACCATGAATATTTGAAGACTTAAAATTTAAATATGTCTCGAACGCTATGGAAAGTTAATTTTACGAATTTACCGGAATTTCATTTTATAAAATATAACCACACTTTCGTGGTTTTGCGAAACTTAGTTCATTTATACCTCAAAATGGTTAAGTTTAAACTCTAAATTTATATTAAGTTGTTATATTTTTTAATGCATTTGGTATGCAGTTATTAGTTTTTAAACATTACTTGTAAATAAAGATTAAACTTAATTGAACCGTCAGTTAAGACATGAAGAAGGTTTATTCACTGATGAAGTATATTTTCGCCTAAACTTATATCTTCGCAGTTTAAATTAAGTTTAAGTTTATATTATCGAAGTTTAATAATATATATTTTGTATAACGAAAAATAAAATGTTCTCTTATTCTGAGCCTACTAACGTTTTAGCTTAAACTTGACTTTGTGTAGTTTAAACTTAGTTTAACTATGGTTTTTATAAGATCAAATATTTTTATTGGTTTTAAAGTTAGGCAATTTTGCATGCCTATTCTAAGCTTCTAATGTTTTTGCTTAAACCGTAGCTTTTATAGTTTAAACTTCGTTTAACTTTGTTAATTAAAAATATAAGATTTTTTTGTTCTGTTTTATTTTATTTAAAGGACGAGTTCTCAGAGGCAGTTAAACTATTATAATGAAGTTATATTGAAGTTATATTATAATGAAGTAATAGTAAATTACCTATAATTTCTTAGACAATTGTTTTAACCACTTTCGAGTGCACTTAACCTTAATGACAAAGTTTAATTTATGCTTCTCTATTGCACAACCAAATTTCTATTGAAAAGTGGTTACTGAAAATATCTTATTAAAATTAAACGAAACACCTCTCCTTTGTAAGACTTCACAGTGTGTGTGTGTGTGCGTATGCGTGTATTATTTTTGTAATTAACAAATAAACATCCTTTTGTCTGTTCAATAAGTAACGTATTTCGAAATATGTATGTTTTGTATCAATTCATGTATTTTCCTGTTTGTTTTTCCGTTCGGTTTGACTAAATAAAACTCACTTTACCCTTAAAGTATGTAAATTTATTTCAAACAGATTCCTTTGTTCGCATAGTTTTAGTTCATTTAAGCTAAAATCGTTAGAATATGTAATCCCCAAAAACATGCTACAATTCAATATCTTACAAAATGAACATGGTTGATGTAAGTAAGTAGGTAAGTATGGGTTGAGGTACAAAGTAGTAGAACTTAAACCTACTTAAATTGGAAAATGAAAGAAAACTAAGAGGATTATGTTAAAGTCCTTTCTGTTATGGTCTCAATACACTTTCATGCATTCAGTGGAAAATGTATGCTCAGCGGTTAAACATAAAAGGCCTTCTCACTTCCGGCCTTCTAAAGGGTATGCTAAGTTAGACCTTCTCTCTCTAAGATCTTAACTAAAAGTGTTCTATTCCTTCTAAAAAAGCCTTTTAGAAGGCTTTGGCACTCCCTTCTAAAATACCTATTACACGTTCCTACTTCCCCTCTCAGAGAAGGGAAGCGTGATATTCTATTTTTATATCTCTCATTTTGAATTGCAAAAACATAGTTTTCTCTGCTAAGATTTCTCACAAAAGTTCATTTAATTGCCCTTTATTTAATTGAGTGCTGCTTGCCATTTAAATGCCTCGATAGACTAGTCTGGGGTTGCGAGTTCTATGCCCAAAAAAATAAAACAACAATTTTAATATTTTAATTTAAAATAAATTTAAAATGTTTAATAAAATTAGCAAACCAATCCAAAATAATCTTGATGTGTGTGAAGATAAATACGTTGAGTTATATACGTTTTTTTTTAAAAAATATAGCATGCGATAAAAAAGTTTTCCCATACATTTAGTACGTTTCTGCACAGATTTTCGGAATTTTTTAAAAACGTTTGTGAAGATAAATACGTCGAGTCAAATAGGTTTTTAAAAAAAAATATAGCATGCGATAAAAAAGTATTCCCATATATTTAGTATGTATTCTGCAGAGATTTTTGAACTTTTTTAAGAAATATTATTACTGTTTCCAAACGCATGCTATATTTTTTCAAAAACATATATAACTCGACGTATTTATCTTCACACACATATAATCTTGTGTAAAAAAAAAACAATTTTTCTAAGTTTTTGCTACGAAACACCTTCAAAAAGGCATTAAATCGAAGGCCTTCTAGCAGACAATTTTCGTATGACCTTCTGATTTGCTTTTCGGCAGAAACAAGAGTGGAAATCCTGCTACGCAATGGCAA
Source organism: Phasia obesa (assembly GCA_949628195.1). Classification (NCBI taxonomy): domain Eukaryota; kingdom Metazoa; phylum Arthropoda; class Insecta; order Diptera; family Tachinidae; genus Phasia; species Phasia obesa. The sequence goes on from OX451219.1 coordinate 98,671,864, forward strand.
CCGGTGTAGAAAAAGATATGAGTATGGAATGCGACTGGAAGGCCTTTTGCCTAATAAAGAATGATTAAACAGGCCCTATAGAAGGCCTTTATACTCCTTCTTTTTACCACTGGGTATCTATGTGTATGTGTGCGTGGCTTGATAGCTGTTCACCTTTTCTTTAATGACTGAATACAAAATATTTTAGACACATAGTGGTAAATGTAAATAGCTGTACTAGTGTAAATACAAAAATATTTTCATGTGTGTAAGAAGTTTGCCAGGTCAAATAATGTCTTATTGGTTGAAAAAAAGGCAACTGTGGAATTTTCTAATATCAATACAATTCCAACAATTTCAATTTCAACTTCAACTTATTTAAACTAATGTTTTTATTAAATAAGAGTCTTCAAATTTAAGTAACACAGGGTTATTAATGTTTTCATCGTCTAAAAGTGTTGATTGTTTCATTTGATTAAACTTAGTTTAACTAAGCTTTGCTCACAATTTTAAGACTTAAAATTATAATTAAACTCGCAGCTAAACTTTATAATGGAAAAAATATTATATATATTTAGTTTAAATTTAGTTTAACTAAATGCTGTCTTAATAATACTACATTTTTTCAGAATTTAAAAATAAATAAAAGTTTTTATTTGGTTAAACTTAGTTTAACGAAGCTTTAGCAGCTGCTAAACTTTATAATGGAAAAAATATTAGTTAAAATGTAATGTTAAATTTGTTCATTTTTTAAAAGTGTATAAAAGTTTTCATTTCGTTAAACTTAGTTTAACTAAGCTTTGCTCAAATTAAGACTTAAAATTATTATTATACTCCCATCTGGACGGTACAATGGTAAAAACAGTAGTTAAACTTTAGTTTAACCAAATGCTGGCTAATGGTTATTTTGTTTATCATTTAAAGATCTCATTTGGTTAAACTTAGTTTAACTAAGCTCAAGTTTAAGACTTAAAATTATTATTATACTCCCATATGAACTGTACAATGGTAAAAACAGTAGTTAAACTTTAGTCTAAACTTAGCTTAACCAAACGATGGCTAATGGTTATTTTTGGTTAAACCCAGTTTAACTAAGCTTTACTAAACTCACAGCTGAGTTTTATAATAAAAAAAATATTCGTTAAGATTTAATGTGAAATATTAAATTTTTTCATCATTTAAAGTGTATAACAGTTTTCATTTTGTTAAACTTAGTTTAACTAAGCTTTGCTTAAGTTTAATACATAAAATTATTATTATACTCGCAGCTGAACATTATAATGGTAAAAAGAGTAGTTAAACTTTAGTTTAAACTTAGTTCAAACTAAAGTTTAATTTTTTTTATCATTTAAAAATGTATAGAAGATTTAATTTCGTTAAACTTAGTTTAACTAAGCTTTTTTTAAGTATAAGACACTAAAATTATTAGCAAACTTGCAGCTAAGCTTTGTAATAGAAATTTCAATATTATTATGATTTTTATTTGTTCTTGGAAGCGTGTCTTATTATTACTTATTTTCTTTATTTATTGTTCAGGTTTAAAGGCTAAGTCTAAGTGTCTGAGCATAGTTAAACAATTGGTGAATGTAGGTTATTTATATGATTACTTGTTTTAAGCCTTTAGGTTTTTTTTTTAAATATATTTCATTTGAGTTGAAGTTAATGCAACCCGGTTTAACGCAAATTAAATTTAAACATTCACATATTTGCTGTGCTTTGATTTGATTTTAATCTCTGTTTTATAAAAGAGAAAATAATTATTTTTCAAGTTTTTGTGTAATTTACAAAAAAGTACATTATATTATTTTATTTCCATTATTTTATGTCAGTGTATATGTGAAAGTGACTTGTACATAATAAATAATTTATTGTTGCCAATTTGCTGTTACTTTAACTAAAGAATGACACGCAAATTGCTTTTATCGATCGCTATAACTAAAAAGAAAAAGAAATAAATGTAAAAGCCAGTCAAAATGTAGAACTACCAATAATAAGAAAAACCTTGTAGGATACTAAATGAGTGGTTGAGGTACTCCACTACATATTTGAAATTTTTATTACTTGAATTTTTGTTTTCTTTACAAAAAGTTGAAAGAAAAAAAAATTTGATTGAAGTTAAATACATACGACTACATATTGATTTTACTTCTTTCCACTTTGTAACTGCAATTTTAAGACACATTTAAGGCGTAAAAAATTATTAAAGAGGGAGACAGAGGGCAAAAAAAAAAAAAAACAGACAGGGTGACGGAAATTGCTATAGAAAGTACACAAAGTTGGCATCATCAAATTCATTGCAGGTGAAAATCTTGACAACAAAGCTCGCTAACATTTCAATGGGATTTTTGCTTTGAATTGACCAAGCAAGCGTCAATAATAAGCCAAAAGAGATTGTCAAATCAGCTGGCAAGTGTGTAATAAAATATTTTCAAGTTTCTATAAAACTAGGTTTTGTTGAAGTATTTATTTAAAATTATTTCATTAGTTGGGCTACTGACATTTGAATAGACAGACATCAAGAAAAAGTTATGTGAAAGATAAAATAAATTATGTCAAGTTATATATGTTTTTGAAAAAATATAGCATGCGATAAAAAAGTTTTCCCATACAGTACGTATTCTGAACAGATTTTCAGCCTTAAAAAAAAATATGGTTACTGTTTCCACACCCTTTCATCTCAGGGAATCAAACCCGTACGATTAGAAAGATAATAGATCGTACTATCAAACTGTGTTCACACTTCTTTTCCAAAAGTATTTGTGAACATTTTTATAACATTTTGAAAATGTGACTTAGTGAAAATTTCTAGTATATGAGTTCTCTGACGGAAATAGCCACTGTGTCCAAATCATTGCATCTCAGGTTTAAACTTAGTTTAACTAGCATTTATAACGTTAATGTTTTAGTGTTTTTTTAGCTGCATGATAATACAAGACAGAAATATTGTTAGAAAGAATTTTTTTATTATAATCTGGTACATCATTTAATGGCATTTATTTTTAAAATCTGATTTCCGGCATATGTCCGTCGCAGTTACGACTTACAATCCAATTTTTCCAATAAATTTTTCCAATAAATCTGACCGAATGGCTTTAATTGTGGACTTGCATATTGGCTTCCAATGCTTCCAGGTTTGATTGGCTGTTTTGTCAGCATAAACCAATGACTCAACATAGCCCCCATAAAAAGTCATCCAGAGGAATTAAATCGCACGAACAAGAGGCGGCCAGCCAGTGAAGAGAAACACTTCTGGAAATAAAGTTACCAAATTTATTTGGCAATAAATCAATTGTTAAGCTCGCTGTGTGTAAAATAACGTTGGTGTTTAGATGATTAGTTTTTGAAAACAAAAATGCATACAGCATGGCTCGATATCGTTCGCCATTTATCGTAACGGCAGCTTCTTGCTCATTTCGAAAGAAATAAGGACCGATGATGCCATCAACTTGTAAACCGCAACAAACAGTTAATTTTAATGGTTGGAATGGTGATTCGTTAATGGCTTGAGGTTTGTCTTCGCTCCAAATATGGCAATTTTGCTTGTTGACGTTATCATTTAACCAGAAATAAGCTTCATCACCAAATACAATAATTTGATAAAAATGCTCATCTTCGATCCAATCAGCAAAAATGCAAAGCAAATGATGGTCGATTGGCCTTAATTGAGAGCCTTAATAGACTGATTGATAGCGCGCTAGCCTATCAGTCTAAAGGTTGCGTGTTTGATTCCAGTCACAGACTCTACATATTATCTGCAGCCAAGCGAAAAGCTTCGCAGGTAGTGTTGTCTTTAATAAAAAAAAAAATCTTGCACGAACTGTATTGTATAGACACGTAAGCCAAGATCCTTCCGTTCAATTTTCTACGGCAATCGAACGACAAAAAAAAAGGCCAATAAGTTGAGAACGACGAAGAATCGGCATTTCGGTGTCTTCTTCAATAATGCACGATATAGCAGCAATATTCTCTTGTTGAGGGTTCCGAATAGAGAATAGTAAAACTAGAACGAACTGCACGAATTGCATGCTTACTAGGCGGCCGATTGTGTTGACCGTAAAATGGACGGACGACGTGCTCTATGAACTTCGGGAACAGATTTATTTATTTATTTTTTTTTTTTCAAAGTAAATTTTCACAATTTGGATGCATTGTTCAGGCGTTAAACGATTCATGATGATTTGCCAGACAGCAAGGTCATCACAGTTTCACATTTTCTGCTGTCAAACCATACCTATCCAGATCAATAGGTCTCATTCAGGTAAAAAACACCCTTCTTCGAACATTTATGATGTTATGGGCTGGCGGATTTGGATACGTTTCCAGGCTCTGTTAATACGTTGTTGCATGTGTTGCTTTTTACGCCTTAACTAATGGCAATATCATTTCTTTCTTTCTCTTGTTGAAGGTTTTGAGAAGAGAGTAGACTAAAACTAGTACTAGTAGATAGATACAAACAATGCTGAAGATGGTTATATCGATCTAGAAAATGCATTACATCCCGGTAGTGTCAGTCAAAACATAAAATTTTTCCATTTTTTTTTTAATTGATCACCTAATTTGCAATTAATATTCTTTCAACTTAGCGAGAATTAAACGAATGAAAGCCTTATTTCAAAAATTTATTTCTATTGCTTGCTCACTGGGCTGCCGATTGTGTTGACCGTAAAATGGTGGAGATGTTCTATGAACTTTGGGAACAGATTTCTTTTTTGTTCCAAGTAAATTTGGAAGTGATGATCTGGTATTAAACAATTTATGCTGTCTTCGCAAACCTTACTGAACAGCAAGGTCATCACAGTTTGTCATTCTCAGGTGTCAAATCATAGTTATCGGTATCGATAGTTCGCATGCAGCTAAAAAAAATCTTCGTGTATGAGTCCCAACTCGTACTTCACCGATATATTTAGTTCTCAGTTATTTATGTTCTGCTGTGACAGACTTCTACAAAACAGGCAGAAGACAACCTAGTTATAAAATATTTATTATTAATGGTTGTTTAAATGGAAATGTGTGACGCAAATTAGTTTTTTTGTTTTCACTTTATAATTAAAAATATGTGCATTTCAATTTACTTTCATCACATTTCTAATGGAATTCATTGTCATTAATTATTGCAGTAATTTGCAAATAATAAAATTTAAACAAAAAAGTCATCATAATTTTAAACGAAGCAACCAGCTGGCATTCATATGCAACCGCACATACATACATACAATGCGGGTCTCAAATATATTTTTTCTCTGACAAAAATGCAAAAAAAGCGCCAGAGGAAAATTAAAATTGATTAAAACAATTTTTGTGATTTAAAACCACAAACTGGCATTAAAATTTCAGCAAAAAGTTAAACAAAATAATTGAATGTAAAGTGGACATTTAGCAATAAAGTTACAGATCAAATATTAAAAAAACAAGAAAATCATGTAATAAATTGTGTAAAACATGATAGAATTTCAACTTTTTTTTTTGTTAATAAATAAGACTCAAAAGATCTATATAATTAAAATCAAAGGTCGTTCGTTGGTAATCGCATCACTTGAGATGGCCAATTTTTTTTTCAACTTCATTATAGCCCATCTTAGGTTTTTACCAAAAGAAAACTTGACCACGCCCACTTTTTACGCCCACTTTTTAGGTAGATGGAGCACTATAATGGGTAGATCTTTGAAATTTGAGCCAGTAACCCCCTTATTTATATACATAGTTTAGCGAAACACAGGCTAGAGTGGAAAGGTAGGTGTGGTACTTCCCATACAAAGTGAACAATTATTATCGTCTACCGGGAGATCTGCAATAGGTAGAGTCTTGAAAGTTACTCCCAGGCAAACATGTGTAGTCTAGCAATATATAGACTGGATTGGGGCAGTGGGCGTTTTATCTCTCGTACAAAGTGAACAATTATTATGGTGTACCTTCAGAACTACAATATGCAGAATCTTGCAACTTTGCACAAGTTACCCTCATACTAATTTATGCACATTAGAAAAATACAGACTGGATTAGGATAGTGGTAGTGATACCTCCCATAAATAGTAAAATAGTATTATCGTGTTAAAACGCATAGTCTATCAAAAATAGATTGGATGGGAACAGTGGGCTTCGTACCTTGCTTTAGCTTAAGTGGTTAGCACGTTGACTACTAAGCAATGGTCACGAGTTCAATACTCAGCCGTGGCAACATCAATTTTTCTAATATGTATTAATTTTTCTTTATAATAATGCATATCACAGCGCCCTTCTTCGCCGGTATTACCACATAGCACTAAATCGTCGGCGAAGTAAAATTATTATAAATTGGCTATGTTAGCTTCAAACTAATTGGCCTAAATAACACCAGAGGCGCTGCATTACTGTTCTAAAAATAATCATAACGTGCAATTGCAGTGTTGCCAGAAGCGAAGCTTTACTATCACACTAACCATCTGTCTTATATACTTCTATTCCTCTCCGAAGAAAGTAACACATTTAATATAGGCATTTATTGCCTGAGTGTTACTTCTCTTAAAAAAAAAAACAGCTTTGTCGTGAGAATAGCGTGCATTTTAATTAGAGGTAAGCCGTCCTTTTCTTCCAAGTGTTTATTGTATTTTTTGTGGATGGGTGTAGCGAAGTGCACCGGGGATATCTAGTTAATAATAAATAAGACACAGAAAGAGGAGAGAAAAAAAATTCATAAATCATAATGGATCCAAATGCTAAAATTTTAACAACTAGAAGCCAGGGCTAACTTTTTTAAAGCTGTTTTAAATATATTCCTATAAGTAAGCAGGCATATCGGGCACAACAGTATTGTGGATCTAATTATTAAGAAGGCTGGGAAATCTGAAATGCCAATGGAATATACGATTCGAAGAAAATAGTCGAAAATCTGCATCGGATACTGATTGCAAAAGTATGGAGAACGCATCAGCATTTTTACTGATTGCCTCGAATGGATGGTAGAGCAGGAGCAGGTGTATACTCAGCTGAGCTGAGCCTGTCTCCTGTAGTCTGCGTTTGGGGGAGTACTTCTCCGTTTACCAGGTAAAATTTGATTGGGCTGCTGCATGCGTTAGATCAACTGCAGAAAAGTCATTTAAATGGAAGAAAAGTTCTCATTATACTTGACAAACATCCGTATGGGGCAAGTGAAATGTTCAAAAGTGTTTTAAAACTTAAAAGATGTGCCTCGGCTATTGAGGAAAATTAAGAAAAGGCAAACCACTCATCTAAAACCTTAACACAGAAGAAGGTGGTCATTACAACGATATAATTTTAACGACTTAAGAAATACTTTCAGTTTGAGTTAACTAATGTGGAATGACCCATATTATTTGCACTTAACAAAATGTTTTTTTACTCGTTCATGATTCTGCATAGAATTGTATACTGAACGAAACACACACGCGTATGTACATGAGTTAGAATAAAAGCTTTAATACTCAGGCTTTGAAATATTTTATATTTTAAACAAATAGAATTTAAAAAATTATTTACAAATTCTACGAGCGTTTTAATGCACAACAACACATAGATTGAATACAGAAAGAATGTATAGAATTGCATGCAAATATTTAAGACATGTGTACTTCAATAAAAATGTATTTTTTTAATTTCAATGCAGAGGGGGGCAGGGGGATAGTTAAATCAACACAACTATTTTCGAATTAAAACGGGCTCAGAATGACAAAAAAAAAATGCAGTTAAATTTATCAAGAGACTTGGTGTAAAATCTTGTAAAATTGACTTTAAGTAAATAATAGGGTGACTAGGGTCACCTCTTCGAGTTGTTATGTCAGCAGTTAGGTAGCGCTAAAGGCTTTAAAAAAGAGTCAATTAGGCAAGTTCTACAGGTCTCTGAATGGTGAATCGTGAAGGCGATATAATTTAAGGTTACGCTGAGTATCGGGTCATTACAACATCGAAGGAAATTAGAGGTTGGGGTCTGCAGTGACATCCCGAGGTGAGGGAAAGAACGGTGCAACCACCGATTTGTCACTACTATAGGAATCTTAATAGCTTCATTCCAAATACAACTGATCAATCGTAGAGACGAAGAAAGGATTACAGTATGTAGGTCTTTGCAATGTCGAGAAGGGAATGGAATGTGTTATGTAATTCAGTTATGGGGCACTGTATCAGCATCCAACTTAGAAAAAAATTCAAAGGCGCCAAAATAAGATTTTACGAATGGTCACACTTGTTCCCTGGTATTAAAAAAAACTCTAACATTCAGAAAGAAATAATCATGTCATTAGTTAAGGCACAATACAATTTCACCTGAATTATCGCAAGAATTCAAAACGATAATCAACTGGATAGATGAAATCAAAACGGTCAAAATGAGAGCGAACGCTGATACTCCAAAAGATGCAAAAATTGCAAAAGAATTCGGTGGAGGAGGTATTAATAGAAGCTGGAAACGTATCCAACTCCGCCATAAATATTCGAAGAAGGGTGTTTTTTACCTGAATGAGAACCATCGATATCGATGGCTATGGTTTGAAAGCAGAGAGTGTCAAACTGTGATGACCTTGCTGTCTACTAAGGATTGGCAAGTCAGCATGAATCGTTTGACGTCAGAGCAATGCATCCAAATTATAAAAATTTACTTTGAAAAAAAAAAAAAAATAAATAAAATAAATCTGTTCCCGAAGTTCATAGAACACGTCGTCGGTTAACACAATTGGCCGCCTAGTGACCAAGCAATTCGTGCAGTTGTTGATCCGTTTCGTACTAGTTTTACTCTTCTCTATACGAAACCATCAACAAGAGAAAATTGCTGCTATATCGTGCATTATTGAATAAGACACTGAAATGCCGATTCGTCGTCGTTCTCAACTTGTTGGCCTTTTGTCGTTCCACTGCCGTGGAAAATTTTACGGAAGGATCCTGGCTTATGTGTCTATAAAATAAATTTTTTTATTACTTATTATTAAAGACAACACTACCAGAGAAGCTTTTTGCTTGGCTGCAGATAACATGTAGACTCTGTGGCGGGAATCGAACCCGCAACCTTTAGACTGACAGACTAGCGCGCTATCAATTAGTCGATTAAGGCACTCAATTGAAGCCAAACGACCATCTTTTGCTTTGCATTTTTGCTGTTTGGATCGAAGATGAGCATTTTTATCAAAGAATAGTATTTGGTGATTAAGCTTATTTCTGGTTAAATGGTTACGTCAACAATCAAAACTTCCATATTTGAAGCGAAGACAATCCTGAAGCTGTTAACGAATCACCATTAAAACCATTAAAAATGACTGCTGGGTGTGGTTTACACGCTGGCGGCGGCATCATCGGTCCTAATTATTTTTTTTCGAAATGAGCAAGGAGCTGTCGTTACGGTTAATTGCGAGCGCTATTGAGCCATGCTGACTGAATTTTTGTTTTCAAAAATTAATCAGCTAAACATCAAAGTCATTCGGTCCCAATAAGAGGGCCATACAATTGATTTATTGCAAAATAAATTTGGAGAGAATATTATCTCTAGAAGTGGCCGGCCGGGTTTACTGGCCCCTCGTTCGGTCGATTTAACGCCTGTGGTTAACTTTATGGGGGCTATGTTAGATCATTGGTTTATATGCCGAAAAATCAGCAGCTCTTAAAGCATTGGAAGCCACCATTGACACCATACGGCCAGATTTATTAAAAAAGGAAACAAAAATTTATCTAATTGAATAGATCACGTAACTCGTAGCCGCGGCAGACATATACCGGAGATCATATTTGGAAGAAAATCATTCCAACAATATTTCTCTATTGTATTATCATTTTAAGCTGTCATGCAGCTGAAAAGAAACACCCGATACTTAGTGCGATTCGCTGTTACACTATCCTCTGACAAATCTGATTGATCCTCTTGCATCTGTACTACGGTGCGACGATGTCATATTAATAACACCATGATATAAATAGGCTTTCTTTATAAATAAAGAAAAGAAGTAAATGCTTTACACAGTGACAAAAAAAAAAAAAAAATACAAAAAAATGTGGGATAGTGTAAAACAGCCTCTACATCTTCACAGTTAGCAGGTAACTACTTACATGCATACCTATTAAGTTTTTCTTGTTTGTAACTCATTCTTTAACATAAATACACAATTGCTGCTTCTGAGCAGCATCTCGAACACAAATTACATTTTAGAAAACATAATTTTCAAATTTATTAATATTTTCCTTCTTCTAAAAAAGTACCAGACAGTGAAAATGTTGTACGTTACGTTTGGGGAAAAATATAATTATTTAAGGTACATTAGCGTTTTAAGCTCATTTGCCACTCATTAACCCTTCTGTGTTTAGTTTTTGTACTAGTTATTTTATTTAATGTTCTTGTTTTGGAAATGTTTGTTGCCATAAAAAATAAGAAGACCAACCAACCATCCAACGACTGGGAGGTGTTGTAAAAGAAACGAATAAAACGTTAAAAAGTAAGAATGAATTAATTTTTTGTTTTCTTGTTGGTGAAAATTGTCACTCGTATTTCCTCAAGCACTAAAGCAGAAAATTAGTGCTCATTGGGGAAAGGTGTTTGTTTGTTGATGGTTGGCTGAAGGGGCGGGGTTGGGGTTTTGAGGTTAAGGTTTTTGCCTTGTTATTTTTCTTCGTTCACAAAAAAAGAAAACAATAGGTTTTTAAAAAAACATGTCTTGTTTTAAGACAAGCAGGTTTGCCCAGGCAAAATCATGGCTTGAAGTAAAACAGTTTCTTAAAAGTAAAAAATAAATTCTCAAATGTAAGTAAGAATATTATTTATTTTTTTTTTTAATGTTGCAGTCCAATTACAAATTACATTTTAAGCATAGTTATAGTGAAACTTACAGAGACTTTCAGTGAAATCAAACCCACTACCCCCCTAGACTGATAGACTAACACTAACACTTAGGTAGCCGGGACATTTTTCACTTTTGCGTCTACCTAAGCGCTACCTAAACGGTGTTAAGAATCATTCCTAGGAAGTTCATATGTTCTAGAAAGTTGTTTTTTGAGATCTTAGGTTCATTTTTGTAGTTGATTGTTTCCTTGAATTTTGTACGGTTTGCTACCTATGGACCTGAACAGGGGAAAAAAGGTAAAAAAAAAATTGAATTTTTTAAAGTTTATTGCGATTTTGACCTTGAAGATGAAGTTTTTTTGATTTTATATGTTCACAATTTTTGTTCTTTATGACAAGAGCTACAACTTTGCCTCAGAGAGTATATCAAAATTTCAAACGGTTTGCAAAATATGAGCTTGAGTAAATGATCATTTTTTTGCAAAAATGACATCGAAGGCCCATTAAAAAAAACCTGGAGGACTTTGGGCAAAACTGGGAGACAGGGGTCTTTTTTTTTGGTCTTTTATCACGTAGTGGTGTCCGTATATGGTTATTTTTTTCCGTGTTGCACTGTGTAATTTTAGATTTTGCTTAACTTATGAATTTCGTATGAAAACAAAGTGATTCAACTAAAAGTTTATTGAAACCTTAATTATATTTGGCAAGTTTGCTTCCAACTTGTTTGAAAGTGAAATGAGTTGGATGTTGAAATTTCAATTGAAATGAGTTGGATTTAAAATTTAATTTTTAAGGGCATCAAACTGCCCTTTTTTTGTTTCGTGTTATGAGACTTCTTTATATATTGTTCAAACTTATTTCAAGTCGTATCAAACTCACCTCAACCTGTACTAAAAATCCTTCGAGTAGCATTAAACTCTTTCCAAGTTAATTCTTTATTTTTTATAATGAATTGTTATTCCTCGTAAGTTATAGAAAACATTATAGTGGGTCCTACTTTTTGCATTATAATTTTGCTAAGTTGTATCAAACTAACATCAAACCTCTAAAAGTTCACTTCAAACTTCATATCGGTTTTTTTTCGTATGGTTGAGATAACCATAATCTAAGAACAACATATTATGATTATATTATATGGTTATGGTCAAACCATATTATTGTTACACATAACAATAATGTTATGTTAGAATCATATTATTATCAGACCTGATAAAGTTGTAAACATATTATAGTAAAATATGACGACCCATAATAACTTATGCCTCTCAGAGTGTAATCAAGCGTAAGTTGGATGGATTTCAAAGAATTTCTTGTGTGAATACTCACATACATGTAGTGCAAGGCGTACGGCTCCAACACATCCACTTGAGTCCAAAGGGACTTATTCATTAGGTCGACGGCTGCAATGTCAGCTTAGCTTATGAAGATCGATGCCATTTGGCATAGATTTGGGCCGCAAATCTTGTATAAGAGTAGTCTGGACCTTGTTAGTGAGGATGGAACGCATGAGTAGAAGACAAATAGTCTGAAGACTGTTTTGGACGCACATTGCGGAAGCTGTTATACACAATGAGTGTATGGAGAACGACATTAGCATTTTTACTGATGGTTAGAGCAGGAGCAGGTGTATACTTAGCTGAGATGAACCTGTCCTTAAGTCTGCGTTTGGGGGATTACGTCTCCTTTTACCCGGCAAAATTGTTTGGGTTACTGCATGCGTTAAATCAGCTGCTGGAATGTCGGGCGCATGGAAGAAAGTTTCTCATTGCATTTGACAAGCAGTCAGTTACAAAACGCATGAGGTAAGTGAAAGTGAACTCCAAACTAGTGTTGGAATGTATTTTAAAACTTAACAGATGAGCCTCGGTTAATGAGGTAACGTTAATGTGGGCATAGCTGGGAATGAAGCATCAGTCCAACTAGAAAAAATGGGATCTGGTTTAAATTTCTGTGGATCAGAACCCAGAACAGCACTGATAAATGGCCTAAACCGAGCGAAAGGCCTACAATTGGAGAACTCTTTAAACATGGAAAGGTGGAGGGAGGCTCTAAGATCTCCTTGGCAGACTGGCCAGTAAGGTGCTTGGATATAATAGAAGTAGAATAACTGCGTTAGTGCCAGGTCGTGGAAACTTCAAGTATCATCTGGCCAAGATGAAAATCGAAAAAGATAATACTTGCAGACTGTGCCTAGAAGAGACTAAGACGGTTAAATGTGAATGCCAAGGGGGATATAAGCGTTGGACAAATGCTAACAATTTCTAGGGATTCCGTGATGAGAAACATGCCGAAAGTTACCAGTCGACAGTCCAAAATCAATAAAGTCAGGACTAAAAGCTAATGTTAGCCCGAGATGCAAAGAAAATAAAGTTGCCGTAAATCAAATTTTAGTTGCCTATAACCATTGCGGATGAAAAGGAATAACTATCTGTGCCCACCACTTCTTGCGCGTCCTAGCAATATTTTGTTCGATTTTGCTTTGAAATTAATCCACAACAAAAACTCTTACTTTTTTAGTGCCGCCTTAAGCTATGCTTCAGTTATGGTTATGTCTATACTTTATAAAATAGCGCCATCTGTTAGTGGTTAGTGCTTCAGTTATGGTTTATGCATTTACTTTACTGCTAAAATAACTGCGTACTTTCACTCCTTTTCCTCCACTTTTTCTTAAAATAAGATATTTTTGCGGAAAAAAGTATTCTATATTAGAATCAGGATACTAAGATACCTCCTTACAAAATTTTGTTAAAATCCATTCAGTAGTTTTTACGTGATATGAACGCAAAAAAAAGCAGACAGACAAATATACATACGGAAATGATTTACTATTTTATTATATGTACTCGTATATAGATAAACTGGCATTAAAGCTGCATTTCTTTAAGGTTGGGTCTACGTTCAAGCCTCAAACTGATGCTGTGAATACAACTAAGCTGCACAAAAGATTTCATGTGTCGTGGTGCTTATGTGCAATGTAGTGATCAGCAAATCGGTTTTACACTCTTTTAAATGTTTCAACTAAAGCACTGTATGAGCACTGAAAACTTAGCTCATAACACGCTCATAATATTTCCTTGAATTCATTTCTGTTCATTGCACACGAGTAACGGTGAGTGGACAATAATAAACACCGAAATGCGATGAACTTGCAGAGTTTTCATAAGGAAGTTTGAATAAGTATGAGTAAATGTTGAACATAATAACAATGAACTTGCGCTAGTTCAAGCAGCTTTTAGCGTTGAGTGAAGCATGAACACAGTTCAAGTGCACAAACAAAAAACACAGAATTTTTTTTTAACAAATACAAAAACAATTTCTTAAGTAATACAAAAATCAAGAAAACCTTAGGGCAAGCAAATTGCACTAAGCCTTATCCCAAAGTTTTAGACAACTGCTAAACAAAACACAATGAGTGTTTAAAACATGAGACGAGTAAACACGGCGCTCACTAGTATAGAAAGTTCGTTTTACTCGGTCAACTCATTGCGTTTATGATGCGAACAGAGGTTTGCTCACTGATAGTATAGTATGAGTAGGTGAGTAGGCATGTGTTCAGTAAGCTAGTTTGTGTTCGATTATGAGCACTTGCTCATGAGCTTATGACTATACCCATTAGATGAGCTTGCTGATGCAACTGTTTAGTTCCAACCTTTTTCAAGTTGCATTAAGCTCTAGAATTTTTTTTTTAGTTGTATCCATAAAATAGATAATTGTTGCTTAAATTTCTTTAAATGTGTTTTAAGAAAATAAAAACAATTCATTAAACCTTTAAATTGCAGCCAATTGTTAAATTTGTATTTTCAGAGAACCTTTTAGTTGCAGCCACTTGTTTAACGTGTATTTTCAGAGAACATTAGAATGAACAACTACTCATTATTAAATTACATTCCTCTTGGTTTCATTTTACTTGCACTTTTTTCAATTTAATATTTATATTGTTTTTAGCGCAGCTACGAGCTACAAGCGACGAGCACAAGCCAAATGTCTAAGTTTTCATGGTCAATGATTATGAATGCATAAAATTGCTTGCCACAACACAACACAACTAACAACATTATTATGGTCTTTTTATATAAAATTCTTAACCTGCCTTGATCATTGCTGCTTGCAACATTTCCTTGTTTTCGAAAAGAGGTTGGTTGCCTCTTAGTTCGTGCATTTGTGGCATTTGCTTGTTAATGATTGTGTTGTTGTTGCAAAGAACCAAAGCAAAAAAAAAATATTTATAATAGTTTCACTTGAAGGTAAAGTAAAGTTTACAATATGAGCCATGATAATAAGATGTTACATCACTTGAGAGTAATTTCTTCTCTTGTCTTTTCCTTTTTCAATGAAGCACACGATGTAGAAAGTGACTGGGAAATTTTAAAATGAACAAAATAAAAAAAAAAAAACATTAAGCAACTTGCGAGGCAGGCAGCTTGTAGCAAGGAGGGCAATATAAAAATAGAATAAATAAAGATAAAAAATGAAACGCATTATCATTAACAGTCATAAACACGAACAATGAATTATGCAAATGAGTGACAATGTCAAGTCTGTTGAGCTTAGTTTAGTTTGGTTTATATTAGAGAAAGATTTCTTCTAAACAGCTACAAAAAAAAAAGATTATGACACTTTTTCTTACACATTTGCCATAAAGAAATTTAAAAGGGGTACCCAACACCCATCCTCAATCCCTCACTTAGTAGCCAGTAATAATGACGAAGAAAATTATTTCTTTTTCTTGTTTTTACTTGTTCTTTGCCAGTTTGTGTTGGTAGGAAAATGGCACAAAAAGTTTTTTTTTTTTGGATTTCTTATTACTGACGACTGCCCTGAAGGAATTTAGTTTCTCTTGCAATCATAAATACAAAAAGATACATAATCTTTTTCTTTTAAGGTTGACAATGATGCCTGTTAAATTGATGGAGCGTGCCAAAGTATTTTTTAAAATTTATTTTGAGTAGTTTTTCTTCTTTTTCTTTTGATTTTTTAACTACACAACTGTCACTATTACATAACAGCATTTATTTAAATTTTAAGGCATTTTAATCACCTTTAAGTGGTACTAAATGATGCTTGTCTACGTGAAAAGTTTATAAAAAATCAAATCTGGTTTATTATTCACCCTAATATACACCGATAGAAAAATTCAACGCCGGACTAATGACGCCGTGGAATTGAAATTTCTCTGGCATCAATGTTATGACCAATGTCATCCATAAGTTTAAAAACTGGCATCAATGTGATGACAAAAGTTATGTTAGCATTTCGTCATATTTTAGGTGTCATCTATATTATAACTGTAATGTCATCAATTCGATGCCATATTTTGCAGATTAAAATCTTCTATGTTATGACTGCAATGTCAAATTCCATGCCATAATGTTTTGTAGATTAAAATAATCTATGTTATGACTGCTATGTCACCAATTCGATGCCATATTTTGTAGATTAAAATAATATATGTTATGCCTGCAATGTCATCAATTCGATGCTATATTTTGTAGAATAAAAATAAATGGTATGACTGCAATTTCATCATTTCGATGCTATATTTTGTATATTAAAAATATATGGTATGACTGCTATGTCATCAATTCGATGCCATATTTTGTAGATTAAAATCATCTATATTATGACTGCAGTGTCATCAATTCGATGCCATATTTTGTAGATTAAAATCATCAATGTTATGACTGCAATGTCATCAATTCGAAACCATATTTTGTAGATTAAAATCATCTATGTTATGACTGAAATGTCATCAATTCGATGCCAAATTTTGTAGATAAAAGTCATTTATGTTATGACTGAAATGTCATCAATTCGATGCCATATTTTGTAGATCAAAATCATCTATGTTATGATTGAAATGTCATTAATTCGATGCCATATTTTGTAGATTAAAATCATCTATGTTATGACTGCAATGTCATCAATTCAATGCCAAATTTTGTAGATAAAAATCATCTATGTTATGGCTGAAATGTCATCAATTCGATGCCATATTTTGCAGATTAAAATAATCTATGTTATGACAGCAATGTCATCAATTCTATGCCAATTTTTTATATCAAAACTCCACTACATTTTTTCGGTCTATTTGGTCCAAGAATGTGGTCAAAATTCCCATGATTTAGATGCTTAACGGCGCTATGGTAGCACGTTAAGGGATCTCTGTTAACGTAATTAATTTGTGTCTGAGATTTAAATTTCGAAATTTATCTTCACACACATGAAACTTTTGCCGCGTATATCACTCGTCGCTGTCTAATTGACGTCTAAATAAGGAACGATTCGAAAGAGGGGGCATCAAAACTCCTCCAAGCCGGGCTTTCAAATATGCTAAGGGAATGGTGGCTAAAAGAAGTCTCTCGCAGATGGTCTACGATAACCCCTTGCAGATTGTTCCCAATTCGTTGGCTCTCGATTGGTAAAAAATGGAACGAAGGCAGTACTGGTTCTCGGAAAAAATTCTATATCGCCTTCTAGTAGGCATCGTAAACGGTGCTTTGTATTATTGGATATACACATATGTATGTCGAAGTAGTGAGAACTGCGCAACCTGAATGAATGAGGAGAAGAACGAGTCAGTTCAACACCTTCTCTGCGACTGCCCAGCTCTGCAAAAATCCAGGCTTAAAGAACTATATTTTCTTTAATTTTTTTTTAATTTTTTAATTTTTGTGCAATTTAGCCGTCATCTTATTTTTTTAATAGAAAGAAAAAAGTTCTTAAGGAATATATTAATATTTTATATATTCCTTATATTTATGCGTGTAAAATTGATCAACCCTTGTAGAAAATGGAGGTCCTTTAATATGGACTATTTTACATCGAAATTTTGATTTTAGCCTATATGTTCTAAAATCCCACAGCTGGTATTGGAAAAAGAATACTGTCGTAATAAAGCTATATGTATACGCCCAACTATTGCTGAAAGTATTTCATGACCCCTAGTCCATATGTCGTTTTTATGCGCAAAACTATAAAAAAAATTTTGGGATGCTTGGCATTTATTTTGGGAATTATGGAATTTTCTTTACCTTAATTAAAGAAATGCCAAGTTCTAAAATAATTTGTAGGGAAGAGGTACCTAACTTTAAGACCACATAACGTCACCCCTGGCAATTGCATCAAAACTTAAGCCGCACCCATCAAAACTTAAGCCCCACCCATTAAAACTTAAGCTGAGATTCTGCTCTGCTATGTTCATGCCAAATTTTGGATCAATCGGACGAGCCCTTTACATGTGGCTGAGTTATTTCCAAAATATTTTGATTCTGCCCCACTGTGCGTTTATCAATTTTGGCAGAAACTTCAAGTGGTTTTTATGGACTGAAGTGCTTAGAGTTGTATAGGAAACGTTAGGCCATTACAATGGGCCTAATCAGTGAAATACATGCGCTACATCAGTGCTGTGCAATTAACCGAACCGAACGTAACCTGGACAAGTGACGTCAAGGATATTGTCCGTACAGCTAATATTTTCCATTCTATTTAAAAAACAATAAAATGCAAAAATGTAAATATTTTTAAAATGCTTAATAACATACTAATAAAAATTTTATTCATAATAAAAATTTTATTCAAAAATGTTAATTACACTGTCCAACAAATTAAGACTTTTTGAATGGAACAGAATAGCGACCCCATAATTCTGAAAGGGTATGTTGAGTAGATCATTTTTGTAGAACAAACTTATGGTCCAGCACGTCTGAGTTTTTTTTACAGTGGGTCAAAGTTTTCATTTTTTGGTCGAAGAGAGCATTATACTATATGAAAAAATGCTGTAAGTTAATGTCTGAGAGAATTCTTATGGTCAGAGTTGTATTGTGGAATTGTATGAGTTGATGTAAATAAAGCTCTTTACGATTAATTAGTAAAATTATACACCAACATATACAAAACAGGTAAAAACGGCATGTAATTTCCCCAATTAATCGTAAACAGCTTTATTTACAACAATGACGTCTTTGGTGACCCCCACTGAAATTTTCCAGCAAACATTTTCGTAGAATATTTTAATCCTTAAATGTCCTTTTTTAAAGGATATTTTTTGATTTTTTCGAAAAAAGGGTCAAATTAACCAATAAAGAGACCAGTTAGAGGATTAAGATCTTCCACAAAAATAATCCTCATACAATTCCACAATACAACTCTGACCATAAGAATTCTCTCAGATATTAACTTACAGCATATTTCCATATAGTATAATGCTCCCTTCGACCAAAAAATTAAAACTTTGACCCACTGTAAAAAAACTCAGACGTGCTGGACCATAAGTTTGTTCTACAAAAATGATCTACTCAACATACCCTTTCAGAATTATGGGGTCGCTATTATGTTCCAAAAACGCTGTTGGACAGTGTTATTTAAAAAAAAAATTTCTATAAATTTTTATTTCATATATATATTTTTGTTTTTCGTTGCAGGTATGTTAACATTTTGATAAAATATTGCTGTAGATGGAAAGGTGGTATGTCAAAAAGTTTCTATTAAAAAATATAAAATTTGAAAAAAGCTATTTAAAAACCCTTGCAATTTTCCCCTATTTATGGTACTAATTCTACCAACTGCTTAGATTATACTGCACTTACTTATGCAACAGCTGTTGTGTTTGTGAAATTGTGATAAAAAAAAAATATTTGTTTTCCAACTGTCTTGTGTTTTTATTTCATCTTTTTTTTTACTTTTCTTCTCACTCAGTCAGTCAGTTACTCTGCCTTAAATCTCATTATAAACAAGCACACTAAACTTCTTAAAGTATACAATGGTTTATTTAAATTTTCATCGCCTTAAAGTATGCCATGTAAATTCTAAGATGCTTGCTTTTTTTCTAGCTGCTTAAAAAACTTGTCATTTTTGTTTCCCATTTTTCGTTGTTTAACATTCTTAAGATTAACTTTTATGCAAAATATTTTCTTTTTATTCCTCTTCCTCTCTCGCTACAATTTAGTTTTCCTTCCTTTCCGTTGGCTCTTAGAATATTTTTAAGTGTATGTGTTTCTGTGTGTGTGTGTGTGTGTGTGTGTGTGTGTGTGTGCGTGATAGTGATTTTGTTATTGCATTTGTTAAAAAACATTTACGATTGTTGACCTTATTTCAGTTTATTTTTATTATTCCAATCTTGTTGTTTTTCGTTTGTTGCTTTTACAGGCTTTTTTTGCTGCTTAAAATTTTATGCATTTTATTGCAGTTTATGTAGTTTTTTTTTATTGTTATTATTTACATACTGTTTTTTTATTATTTTATATGCATGTTTTCTCATGAAAATTTATAATAATAGTAGTGGCAAAAATCAGAGAGTGAAAGAAAAAAAATCCTGTAGAACTACTGACAAGTATTTGCATTCATGTTGATGTGGCATTCGCATCTTGCTTTATATTCAACAAACGAAAAAAAGCCAAAAAAATCCCTTTTTTATTTTATGGCTTATCAACGTAAATGGGAGGGCTGATAGACTGCAATTTATTCGGTACGAAGGCGGTTTTAGTAGGCAAAATAGCTTAACTTTGAAAAAATAATTGTTGTGGAAACAATTCCTTTTCTAATAACAAAATATTTTTGTTAATTAAAAATAAATTAATAATAATTAATATAAATACTTATTGTTTTGAAAAAATGTAGCATGCGATAAAAAAGTTTTTTCATACATTTAGTACGTAGTCACATTTTCAAAATGTTAAAAATTGTTCACAAATACTTTTGGGAAAAAGAGGATGAACACAGTTTGTTTGTATGAGGTATTGTCTTCCTCTTCCACCAGGTTTGATTCCCTGAGATGGAAGGGTTTGCACACTGTTGCTATTTCCGTCAGAGAAGTCATAAAAGATATTTTCACTAAGTCACATTTTTGAGATGTTATAAAAATCTTCACAAATACTTTTGGAGAAAAGTGTGAACACAGGTTTTTAGTATGATGTATTGCCTTCTTTGCCACCAGGTTTAGCTTCCTGAGATGGAAGGGTTTGGACGCAGTGGCTATTTCCGTCAGAGAATTTATATAGGGGTTTTTCAACACGGGACGCTGCAAAAGTAGAGCGATAGGGAGAGCAGACGACGCCATATTTCTTGCCGCTCTTTTTACATTTCTCTTCAGTAAGGTTTGCCATTTCATGATGGAAAGATATACGAGCCAACAACGAGTCGAAGATTTACTACCGAAATTCGTAGTGAGTGGCCTTAACGTTAAGAGCGCTTCGTCCACTTTATGGCCGTCAGAATCGTCCTAGCAGATCAACAATTGAGCGTCTAGTGGACAAATTTGAATCCACAGGCACGGTGCCAAATATTCCCGTGCCAGTGGGACAAAGAAGTGCCCGTAGTGTCGAGAATTTTGCTGCCGCTGAGGTTTCAGTTGAAGAAAGCCCAAATGTCTCTCTCACACGTCGTTCTCAAGCGTTGGGGATCTCTGTGACGTCGTTGTGGCAAATTTTGCGAAAAGATCTTGGCCTACATCCTTACAAGATCCAATTGACGCAAGAACTGAAGCCGCTTGCACACCAAATACGTCGTATGTTCGTGAATTGCGCGCTTTGTAGCTCCCTTTACTAGAAATTATCACAAAGTCACATTTTCAAAATGTTACAAAAATGTTCACAAATATGGGGTGATCCATTTCTCTACTTAAAAAAAAATTAAAATTTAATGGAGAATGTTTATAATCATTTGAACGAACAATCTTTGGCATTTATTTTTTGAAGATTATGTCTGTCAAATGTTGGCCGTTGCTACTTCGGATTGGTCCCTGGTAACTGGCAAAAGACACGCGTGATGTTTACCTCCAAGGCCTGAATCGAAGCGGGTTTGTCCGCATAAACTTTAGACTTTACATGTCCCCACATGAGAAAGTCTAACGGTGTGATATCACACGATCTTGGTGGCCAATCGACCGGCCCAAAACGTGAAATTATGTGCTCACCGAAATATTCTCTCAATAAATCCGAATTGATTGATGCGATGTATAGGAAGTGGCGCCGTCTTGCTGAAACCAAATGTCGCCGAGATCACGAGCTTCAATTTCAGGCAGCAGGGCACGATAACGGTCGCCACATACCGATGATTCCAACGGCCCACAAACCACATCAAACCGTAGTTTTTTCTGGATGAAGTGGCAGCTCTTGAAACTCTTCAGGTTGCTCTTCGTCCCAAATGCGGCAATTTGGTTTGTTTACACATCCATTGAGCCACAAATGGGCCTTATCGCTAAACAAAATTTGCCTCGAATACGTCGGATCTTCTTGGAAGTTTTCAAGAGCCCATAGAGCGAAGCGATGTCTTTCCATTATGAAATGGCAAACAATTCGAAACAAAAATAACATGACAGCATGACACGACTCACATGTGATCTGTCAGAAAAAGGCTATTGAAAAAAGTATCTCTACTTGAATCACCCTTTACTTTTGGGAAAACACAGTTTGTTAGTATGATCCACCAGGTTTGATTCCCTTAGATGGAAGGGTTTGAAAACAGTAACCATATTTCTTAAAAAAAAGTCCAAAAAATACAACTTTTATCGCATGCTATACTTTTTCAAAAACGCATTTTACACACACATAGCATAGGTAGGTGACTTTATAGGCAAGTTATGAAAACCGCCCCTAATTTTGAAGATGTTCGCTTTCAATACGAATATTTTCCCTTGTATTATAAAAAAAAATTCGGTATAAAATCAGTTCCTACTTTCCAGTTATGACAGTGAACAACAATCAGCGAAGACATATGTATAAGAGCCAACGCTTAATTTCAATCTGAAAGAAAATTACGATATCCAACATCGATCGTAATTTCTATACAATTAAAGTAGAATTTTCGATCGATATCGAATGCTGTAATTTCGCTCCTGATTTATAAACCAGGAGAGGCATCAAATATTCGTACACTTACTTTTAAAGGAGACAAGTCTTGAATTGAATTGTAGTATTTCTAGTAAATTTGATTTTGATTATTGAGAACTTTAAATACCGCCCTCATAAAAATACATACGTACATATATTTTTTAACTCTTCCCAATTGATTTGGTTAACACAAAAAATAAAATAAAAATTGTTAGAGACAAGGTGCGTTGTTTGTATTATTAATGTAATAAAAATTGCATGACATACTCGTATCAATAACGGGTCAATGGGGGATAATAATAAAGGAGATGACTGAATATTTTGTTTTTTTGAAATGTTCGCTGAGGCTTCAATCGGCTATTTTTTTTTCTTTTTTGAGAAATTATTGCATTATTTATTCGAATAGCAGGGAGAGCATAAATATCTGCGCAGTGTGGACGTTATGTGATAAATTGTTTGTTCATTTACAGCAGGCTAATTAAGGTTCGTAGAAGATGGTGATGTCTGCTGCGTTTCCTGCGTTCGTTTACCTGATAGAAAAGCTATCATAACGCTGATAAAATTTGATATCAAAATTATGACAACTGTCATCCTTGAACTGTTGGCCATTTTGCCATCAATAACAAGGATTACAATTGTGTCGTCAATGCAATGACACATAGATATAAAATAAAATAACAAATATAGATCAATTTAATGACAAAAAATCATTAATGCAAAAACCATCTTTTGAATTTATTGTCAAGTTTGTCATCGAAATAATAAATATTTGATATTCAATAAAAAATATGCTTAAATTTTGAAAATTATTTAACATTCAGACATTTTTTGTCTCTTAATCACTTGAGTTAGTTTTTTTTGGAAAGAGATAGAGTAGAGAAGACAGGTTTTGAAAAGGTTCAAGGCCCAACTATAATATGCATAAGCTAGCTTAAGCCAACTTAAGCAACTGTGCAATTACATATAAATCATAGGTGGCAAACTATAATATATGAATGTATGTACATTCGTAAAAAATTGCAATGGAGAACGAAAGAGAACAATTTATATCTATGTAAGTTTAATGTAAAATTTAAAAAAAAAGAATTTTCTATAACAAAAAAGGGAGGCGTTGTATAATAACACAGTGCAACACGGAGAAAAATAAGCATATACGGACACCACTACGTGATAAAAGACCAAAAAAAAGGTCCCCTGTCTCCCAGTTTTGCCCAAAGTCCTCCAGGTTTTTTTTTATGGGCCCTCAAAAATGTGGGCCTTCGATGTCATTTTTGCAAAAAAATGACATCGAGCTCATATTTTGCAAACCGTTTGGAATTTCGATATACTCTCTGAGGCAAAGTTGTAGCTCTATGACAAGAGCAAAAGAACAAAGAACAAAAATTGTGAACATATAAAATCAAAAAAATTTCATCTTCAGGGTCAAAATCGCAAAAAACTTTAAAAAAATTCAATTTTTTTTACCTTTTTTCCCCTGTTCAGGTCCATAGGTAGCAAACCGTTCAAAATTCAAGGAAACAATCAACTACAAAAATGAACCTAAGATCTCAATAAATAACTTTCTAGAACATATGAACTTCCTAGGAATGATTCTTAACACCGTTTAGGGAAATTTTTCACTTTTGCGGCTACCTAAGCGCCACCTTGTAGTTGATTGTTTCCTTGAATTTTGAACGGTTTGCTACCTGTTTGTTCTTAGTTGGGCCTTCAGTAACCTTTACTTTTTTATAACAACTCTGTGTTTGTAAGTTATATATGTATGTATATTTTGAGAACAGTCTTGCAAAGCCTGTGGTGTTAGTTTAAAGCTAATACAGTAGACCTCCTTATAACACGGTACTCTTACAACGCATTTTCATATTACGCGATTTCAGTCCCTCTTACAATGCGGGTATTCCCCCATATAATGCGGGGATTTTCACATTATATTTCTTCTTTACTATAGTAAAAAATCTAGAATGATAAGTACATAATTTGTTCATAGTGTTAATTGTGTTGCTATAAAAAATTAAATTATTTTATTAAATTTGTGTTCCCAGTTTTTGTATAGTAAAAAAACTAGTTATACGAGAATACTCGTAAAACGCGCGTTCCTTTAACGCGGAACCAATCCACCGTGTTATAACGGGGATGACTGTACATATAGCCAATTTAATAATTACTTGACTTTGCCTCATTTATTTAGCACTTCATTCTCACATTTTTTTACCTTGTCACCACATATTTTTACTAAGTGTCATCAATAAGAAGACGATGTATCAAGTTCTCATTTGCTCATGAACGCTGTTCCGACAGATTTAATTTTTTATGATTTTTTTTATAATAATTAATTATATGTTTTTTTATATAAAAATTATATAAAAAACAAGTAATAGTATCTTATATACTCTGCACCATAGTAATGCTAGATATTGTGTTACTCTAGATGTTTCTTTGAAAATTTTTTGTAAATTTTTTTTATAATTTTTTCATAAATTTTATGTTATATGTTTTTAAAAATTTGTTTGTAAATTTTTTTGGAAAAATTTTGTTGGAATTTTTTTGTAAAAATTATGTTGAAAATTTTTTTGTAAATTTTTTATTAAAACATTTTTTTTATAATTTTTTGTAAAACTTTTTTTGAAAATTTTTTCAAAAATTTTTTGTAAAATTTTTTAAAAATTTATTTGAAAAATTTTTTTTTAATTTTTTGTAAATTTTTTTTTGGAAAATTTTAAGTAAATAATTTTTGGAAAATTTTTATTAAATTTAGTTTTTTATTTTTTTTTGTAAAAGTTAGGACCTTAAAAAAAAATTCCTCATATTGATCCCTCACCCCCCACCCCAATGGGCCTATTGACTGCTTCTAGCTACCATTGGGCATCTTGTTGGTCCATTCGCTACCTATATATGTATTGCATTCTGTAAAGGTCTTTAATATAAATCAAAGCAGAAAAATCTTACCAACCTGAAAATAAACACAAAATCAGTCCTCGCAGGGGGTTAATGATCCCCTGAGATCTGTGTGCACTCGTTGTGATCTACCATTCGCGGTCTAATATTTATTTAATAAAAAAAAGCAAAAAAGAATCATTAAAACCGAAAAAATAAGAAAAGGGAAAAATATAGGTGGGAGTGTTTTTTTGGCCGCAGCATCCAAAGGAATGATCTGATGTTGCTGAATTGCAATTCCTAAATTTTCGAAACTATGCCTTGCAGATTAGTAGGCTTAAATCTTCTCTACCTCGTCTGGTGCCGTGGCAAATGACATTTCAACCCAAAGACGAACCTTATTGATGACCCTATATTATAGTGATTATTATAATGTATCATAACATAAAATACACCTAAAATGTGACAAAATACTATGATGACTTCTGTCATTAAAATGATGCCAATGTGTAACCTTATTGATTACATAAATGCGATGATTTGGCGTCATTAATCCTGCCAAGGCTGCTAACACAATGCCTTTCAAGACCTCAGTATTGTTTGTTTTTTAACTCTTATTTCATAATAATTATTATATAGGGTTCTCCGTATGGGACGTGTATATTTTCTCTGTAATTATCGCAGTCGACTATTCAACGATTTGGAGGTGACTAGACAAGCCCACACACCTACGTTTACATAATCGAAAATATGTCAAATTAAAAAATGACCAAGAACCCTTAGAGTAAGCGGGACAAGCTGAGTAAACCCCATAAATTGTGCACATAAAGGGCAAACCCTTTACTATATAAAAACAATATAAATTTAAAATTTAAATTATTTATTGACTTTTTGTAACAATTCAACTCAAATTGTTTTACAAAAAACACCTGAATGACAAAGTTGCAGCGATAAAAAAAAAAAACATTCGGTTGCCATAAAACAATCTGATTTCTCTGTGTAACTTTTGTGATGTTTAACAACCATTTTATTCCTAAAGGCATTTAAAGTAATTCAATATACATATATGTATGTTTATGTATGAGTGTGGTAGGGGGGCGTGTTGACCATCGACTCCAAATACAAAGAGACTCTCTGTTGATACGAGTATGTACGATTATATAAAGGGTGTTTTTTATAGAGGTATAGAACTTTAAGTTGCAATAAAACAACGATGGATTATTCGATTGACATGAATTTTATTTATCCGAAAGACAATCTTGTGGCATAACATTTTAAATATGATTTCTGGCATATGACCGCCACGGCTGGCGCGGATGTAGTCAAATCTTCGATGACTTTTTCCAACATTTGTGGCCGTATATCGGCAGTAACACGGCGAATATTGTCTTCCAAATGGTCAAGCGTTTGTCGCTTAACCGCATAGACCAATGACTTTACATAGCCCCACAGAAAGTAGTCTAGCGGTGTTAAATCACAAGATCTTGGAGGCCAATTCACAAGTCCAAAATGTGAAATTAGGCGGTCACCAAACGTGTCTTTCAATAAATCTATTGTGGCACGAGCTGTGTGAAATGTTGCGCCGTCTTGTTGAAACCACATCTCCTGGACATCATGGTTATTCAATTCAGGAATGAAAAAGTTAGTAATCATGGCTCTATACCGATCACCATTGACTGTAACGTTCTGGCCACCATCGTTTTTGGAAAAGTATGGACCAATGATTCCACCAGCCCATAAAGCGCACCAAACAGTCAGTTTTTCTGGATGTAACGGTGTTTCGACATACATTTGCGGTTACCTTCACTCCAAATGCGGCAGTTTTGTTTGTTGACGTAGCCATTAAACCAGAATTGTGCTTTATCGCTAAACAAAATCGGGAACAACGGTAATCTTGTTTTGGGTCCAAATTGCTCTATTTGCAAACGTTGTTCAGGCGTGAGTCTATTCATGATGAATTGCCAAACCAAACTGAGAATAAATCACTTGACAGCTGTTAAATCGGTCTCCATCTTAAAAAGTAGTGCCAACTTAAATTTCTATACCTCTATAAAAAACACCCTTTAGTTTTTCAATACTATACAATTATATATTTAAAAAAAAAAAAACACAAATATTTTTGTGAGTAAAAAAAAGCCTCCTCATATTTCTATTCTAACAAATGAATACAAGTAAACGTACCATGTTTACATTTACATATGTAACGGTTTTATAACCTAACAAAGGGTTTATGTAGTTGTATGTAAAAAGTAACTGTAACATCAGTTTAGTGTTGCATTAATTTGTTATACGAAAAGCCACGTGTGTCTGTGGCTGTGTATAGCTATGTGTTTTGTCAAATCGTATTTAGTAACAGAGTTGGAGTGTCGTATTTATTTATCCAGTTGTAGTTGCTGTCCTAATATTAGAAAGATAATAGAACTGAGTTGTAGTTTAAATAAGAACAATAACACAGTTATAGCTGTAGGCCATTATGAATTGTTTGTTACCCAGCAGTAAAAAGGGGGAGTACGAAAGCCTTCTAGATGGCCTTCTTACTCCTTTTTAGTAGGCACAAGGCATTCTAGTGGCACTCTATATTCATATCACTTTTACACAGGTTGATAGCGCGGAGCAATTCCGCTTACCACTCGGTTAAAATTAAGAGTATGGTGGATGGGGTAGGAGTTATTTGCCTTAATGGTACCGCACTTCTTTCTTAGTTAAATTAAATCGTTGTTGCTTCAAATCAATATTAAATCTGTCCAAATGATCTAAATTCCCCCCGTGAGCACTAATGGTCATTGCGGTACATTCTCAAAGTTTTGACGTAGTGCTATCGGGGAAAATGGGGGACCTTAATATGGAAGAATCCCGTTTGTAAGGTTGGTAGCTGTGCCGAGAACCTGAATGGCTAGTTAGTGGTTCCACCTCTAATGCACGGTGGAACAGCATACGCCAGGGATGTATGGTCAAGAGGGTGCTTGACCTTTAGTCGACCTCCAGTTTCAGAGTAGTGCTGGGTAATGGCATAATGCGAGCTAAGGTCCTACAATGGGTGGACTCATTAAACCACTAGACCACTACGTGTAGGCAGGCTCGAATGGTGATCAAAGAGCCCATGGGCAGAAAGGCCAGTAAGGTACTCGGATACAATAGAAGTAATCTAAGCTGGATAACTGCATTAGTAACAGTTCATGAAAACATCAAGTATCATCTAGCCAAGATGAAAATCGAAGTAGATGATATTTGCACATTGTGTGTGAATGTCCGGCACTGGCTAGCATAAGACTTAGGACCACTGGTAGAAGCTTGTTAAATTTGGTTGCCATGACGGACCCAGAGCTTTGAACATATGCTAGCACTTACCAGATACTGCGTGAAGAGAAAGAAGGCCGACAGTTACCAGTCGACAGGCTGTAATCACTTAAGTCGATATTAAAAGCTGGTTGTAGTACGTGACTCTATGAGGGTAAGCTGGCCGTAATTACATTTCGGTTGTACGAAAATGGACCCGTTAAGGTCCTTTTTCCGTCTGCTGCATTATTCCCTTTACATAAAAAAAATGATCTAAATAATATTCGCCGGTAATCGTTTCCAAAAGAAAATCTGCGGCCATGAACTGGTTTGTGAACAAAACCACCTTAGACTTTTTTGGTGCACTCTTACCCGCAGAAAATCACTGTTTTTATTGTTCTACGCTCTCTGGTGTTTGGTGACGAATTAATGTTTGGTCCACAGTTACAACATTTCGAAAAAGTTTCTGCAGATTAAGCCTAAATAGCACCAAACACTCCTTTAAGGTGGTAAATCACCATCTATAGTGCGAGGTAGCATTTTCGTATAATATAACTCTTATACTTTTAAACCACTTATGGTTTCTTCGTTTAATGTGAATCTATCGTAATATTCAATCCAATGCTACTCAGGGCTGAACATTTCTATGCAACGTTTACTGCTGTTTTAACCATATCTAGCCAAAATATGTAAACATCTTTCAAAATTTAATCAAGGTACGACGCCCACTGTTTCTATCCATTCTGTTTTTTTTTTTTGCCAGACTATGCGTATTAACACGATATCATTTTTGTTACTTTGTAACGGTTTGTATGGTACCGGAAGTACCATTCCCACTACCTA
Source organism: Phasia obesa (assembly GCA_949628195.1). Classification (NCBI taxonomy): domain Eukaryota; kingdom Metazoa; phylum Arthropoda; class Insecta; order Diptera; family Tachinidae; genus Phasia; species Phasia obesa. The sequence goes on from OX451219.1 coordinate 98,701,408, forward strand.
ATCCAGTCTGTATTTATGCACATTAGTTTATTAATGTAGCATTAAAAAGTATGTATAAATATGAATCAACTAGGACCTCTTAAGGTATGCTTTAAAAAATAAGTATACATATGAATACCACTAGGACCCCTTAATGTATGCTTTAAAAAGTAGGTATAAATAGGAATACGAATAGGACCCCCTAATATATGCTTTAAGAAGTATGCATAGATATGTATACGTCTAGGACCCCTTATTGCGTCTAGGACCCATTAATGTATGCTTTAAAAAGTAGGTTTAAATACAAAAACGACTAGGACCCCTAATGTATGCTTTAAAAGTAGGTATAAATATGAATACTACTAGGACCTCTTAATGAATGCTTTAAAAAGTAGGTATAACCATGAATACGACAAGAAGCCCTTAATGTACGCTTTAAAAAGTAGTTAATGTATGCTTTAAAAAGTAGGTTTAAATAAGAAAACGACTAGGACCCCTTAATGTATGCTTTAAAAAGTAGGTTTAAATAAGAAAACGACTAGGACCCCTTAATGTATGCTTTAAAAGTAGCTTTAAATATGAATGCGACTAGGACACCTTAATGTATGCTTTCAAAAGTAACTAGACCTAAATATGAATACGACTATTTATTTTGTAACCATCATGATGAAACTTCCAAAATACAAACAAAGCAAAAAAAAAAAAAACAGAATATTTTGTTATTTGCACTCAAGTATGCAGCAGCATAACCTACGGTTATGCCAACATGAACACATAAACTCATGCACTCACACACTATGGCAACGAGAAAGAGAGTGTTTGGAAGTACTCTCACTTTGTGTTGCAATTACATACTCGTACTTTGTTTGAATGTGTGAATATTTTCTTTAGTACTAATTCCCAAACAGTGTGTTTCAGTGTTTGTACAAGTTTTCATGAAATTCTTTTGGACACAAAAAAAAAATAAATAATATTTTCAAGTATGTGTTGTGCCAAAATACAGCCTCAAACACTTACGGATGTATGAGTATATGTGTTTATGTAAGTGTGTGTGTGTGTGTTAATAATCGTTGGTATTTATGATTTTTTTATGAATTTTTTTCTCTGTTTGAAAACTTATTTGTTGTTGCATTTGCTGCAAGTCGTATTATTTCATTTAAAAAATTTCTTTCTTTCACAGTGAAGTCTTGTTTGTTTGTTTGTTTATTGCAGGCAGTCTTTGTTGTTTTTATTTTTTTGTTACCAAAGTCCATATATGTCACATGCCCTTTTGGCAATTGCTACAGACAGTTGTTGTAACTTAAAGTGCCATAAAAATAGATTTATTTGTCTCTATTGTCGCGTACAGTTTCAGTAAATATGTTTTACTAGTTTTATTTTCCATCTCTCTGTTTGGGTTTTAAAACAAATATTATCTGTAGCATTTGTACACTTGCAGAAAAGTGGTGTCAAAAAGGAAGTGTAAGGCCAAAGGACACTTTTAAATTGGCAATGACCCTTTATTGCCTATAGACATACTACAAAAAGAAAACATATTTAAATACAGTTTTATTTAGTTTTCATTTTTTTTGTTTATTTTATTTTACAATTATTAATTACATTCTAACTTAATTTATCGTGAATAGTAACGCAGACCTTCACCCACAGTCTTTAGTGGGAATCGAACCCACAACCCCCAGATGGATAGACTAGCACATTATCTACTAGCCTACCAAGGCACCCAAATACAGTTTTTAAATGGAGTAGAGTGCAATGATCTTTACAATACTTAAAGTAGATAATAACTTACAATTTCTTTCAGTGTAGAAATTCTTTACACTGTGATAAACACGATAAGCAGACAAATTCATAGAAATGGAAAAAAATTTAAAAAATGATACATAAATTGTATGAAGACAAATAAATTATTGTTTTAATTTGAAAGTTTCAAAAAAATGTTTCATCTTTTTTTTTGCACTGCTTTCTGTGATAGAGATCGGTTGTTTTGTGTTTGGGTTGCTTTGACAATTTATCATCTCGCCAGAGCAACGTCTGCAAATTGTTCAAATGTATAAATGTACAAATTCATCGGGAATTACGTGCATTTAATGGGTCTGATAATCGTCCATTAGACCGATTAATTTGAGAAACTATTAATGGTTTTGGCAATACGTCCTCTTTTAACTTATGAAGCCTAGTGTTGGTGACGATCCAAATGTGTCAATTCGTACCGTGAGCAGTATAGAGTAATGATTAATAACCCTTTAGTGCCCTAAATGGAAGGCATTAACATGTCACACCAAGCCTTATACATACAATTTACTGAGAGAAACATTTGGCCAGCAAATAATTTAAATAAATGGACCTGTTAAATAGCCACCTAGACAGCTGCAGCATACAACAAAAAGAAAAAAAAAAAAAAACATAGAATGTAGAATGTAGCGCTTATACTCCGCAAAAGCGTATAATAATTATGTCGATTTTTTTTCACCAATAATCTGTCGGTGGGGTCACCGCAGCTTGAAATTACTAATCGCGTCATGATAACTGGGAAAACATTCCGCGCTTAACTGCTCAACTCTAACAGACTGGAACTATAAAACACTTTGCAGGGTCGTTCTGTAGAGAATATCGCTTACTGTGGCTACCGAAGTCAACAATCAACCAGACGACGGCCATAGGGGTATTTTGGCAATGTATATGGATATTACTCTTTTAGGTTATATTGGCCCTAAAAATTTATTGAGTTCCCCAGATTAATGAAACTTGGCAGAAAAATCTCTTATTGTCATAGGCTGTTAAAGCTATAAAATAAAAAAATCGGACCAAGGAGAAAAAAGTTCCCCTTAGAGCAACTAATCCTACCTCTGAAAAATTCAATTTTTTTTAAGTTTTCCCATACTTTTGTTTAGCAAATGCAACTTTTATAGTCAGCAAATTTTTAAAAACCTAAACTTGGACCTTGGTAACTATAATATGTATGTATTTACTTTATAAGGGGTGATCCATTTCGAGGTTCCCTACTTTTTTAAAGAAAAAAACGCAGAAAATTCAAATTTAATAGAGAATGTTTATTATCATTTGAAAGAAGATTCTTTGGCATTTATTTTTTGAAGATTATGTCTATCAAATGTTTGCCGTTGCTACGTCGCAGATGGACCATCCGTTGCGTCCAATTTTCGATGACTCGTTCGAGCATTTCGACTGGTAACTGGCGAATGACACGCGTGATGTTTTCCTCCATGGCCTAAATCGAAGCGGGTTTGTCCGCATAAACATTAGATTTTACATATCCCCACAGGAAAAAGTCTAACGGTGTGATATCACACGATCTTGGTGAAATTATGTGCTCACAATAAATCCATTGATTGATGCGATGTGTGAAAAGTGGCGCCGTCTTGCTGAAACCAAATTTCGCTGAGATCACGAGCTTCAATTTCAGGCATCAAATAGTTGGTTATCATGGCACGATAATGGTCGCCATTGACGGTTACGTTCGCACCGGCATCATTTTTAAAGAAATATATACTGATGATTTCACCGGCCCACAAACCACACCAAACCGTTGTTTTTTCCGGATGAAGTGGCAGCTCTTGGATCTCTTCAGGTTGCTCTTCGTCCCAAATGCGGCAATTTTGTTTGTTTATATACCCATTGAGCTAGAAATGGGCCTCATCGCTAAGCAAACTTTGCCTCGAAAACGTCAGATCTTCTTGGAACTTTTCTAGAGCCCATAGAGCGAGGCGATTCAGGCGCAAGTCTTTCCACTATGAAATGCCAAACAATACTAAGCAAAAATAACATGACAGCATGACACGACTGACATGTGATCTGTTGGTTTAAATTGTGATCGACATTTTTTATCATAAAAATTTTAAATTAAAATTTTTCTAAAAATTAATATACATACATAAGTAGCTGTTAGTATAGCCAGCCTTTCACAAAAAAAAATCAATACAAAATATTTATTTGTTTAACCACAAAAAAATATATTGCAAACCTCTCCAAATCGTATAGAGACAGTAATAAAAACGTATGCAATTTACTCTACTTTCCTGATTATAACAGTGTCCCAAAACGACAAATTTCAGGCAAAAGCCTTGAAAATTCACTATAGGATGCAGAATTTTGTTGTCTGTCGAGCTGCGTACTTTATTTATTAATAATGTATGGGGAATATCGAAGCAGACCACTTCCATAATGGGTCGCTTTTCGACCACCTTTCGTCCTCTATGATTACTGGCAATCGAAATGTAATTTACGGCAACCTACTTACATTGAGTAACGTGTTCCAACAAGCCATTAATCTTGACTTTAGTGATTTCATACTGTCGGCTCTCGTTCTCATCATGCAGTCTCTAGTAATTGCTAGCATTTGTTCAAGGTTCAGGTCCCCCATGGCATCCACATTTAACAGGCTTCTACCAGTGGTCGTAAGGGTTATGCTAGGGAGTGCTGGACATTCACACACAATGTACGCTGCCGTCTCCGCCTTTTTTCGTTCCCCGTCTCCTGATCTGCCTCTGCCTCTCCTTTTAGGCATGAGCTGTAGAGACTTCGACTCGACGTTGAAGGAACTTTTTGAGGTGCCTACTTCCGAAAAGGATTTACCTAAGCCCACAGGGCCAGGTGCGTCCAATTCATCTTCATTTACCTCCATAGCCGCAAGAGTATCTTCTTAGACTGACCAGTCCACCCCTTGCGAGGTTTCTTTGTCATTCTCTTTAGATATCCTGCCTAGGCCAGTGGCAACCTGAGTTCCTAAAGGGATTAACTTCTCCACCTAAAACGAGGCTTCCTTTTCCATCCCTATCGAAATATCGGTTCAACGCCATAGGAGAACCTTTAGAGATTAACCTGTTCACCCCTTGCGAGGAGTTCCTGTCCATCCCTCCTGAATTATTGGAGAAAACGTTGTCCACCCACAGAGAGCTCCTTATGTCTACATTGAAACTGGAGGTCGACCGCTATCCAGAGTTTGCATACTAAAGGCCCAGCACCCTCTTGACCACGGATCCCTGGCGTATGCTGTTCCACCGTGGATTAGGGGAGCTATTAACGACTAGTCCTCTTTAACCGCTAACTAGCTATTTAGGTTCTCGGCACAGCTACCAACCACCTTAACCTTACATTTATTAAATTTATTTTTAGGCCTAATGTCCGGCTAAGACAACATGTCGCAGGAGGATATAAACGGACACAAATGTGTATCAATAATGGCGGATATCATCTGTTTCATTTGACACATACAATTTTAAAGGTCGAACTAAAGATTTCCATCACTCAAAATCACTTTCTATTTGACAAGTTGTGGGATGAATACGTTTGGAGTGTCACCAACATCCCATAGGGTTCTGAGGGCTTATCGATTAAAAAAATTAACAAGTTTCAAGCCATACTACTAAATTTAGTTCTTTTTAAGTGGCTGGGCCAAAAACTGCTTTCATTTCTATTTTTCCAATTTGGATCGAAAACATATTTTACATTTAAAACAAAAAGATAAAAATACAAATATTGCTTCCATGAAAAAATTTCATTTAATTCAAATACTGATTTCCGCATATTTATACTGAACAGGAGTTGTCAGAAAAAAGAAACTTGATAAAATATATTCGTTTTTAATTTTTGTAGTTGGCGATCGATGCTTTCTGTGGTGCTCAATGGCGTCAGTAAAAAACTCTTTATTAATCGCAATTTAATTTTTCAACTTATTAAAAACGAATAAAATAAAAATTGATTTAATGCGCCGTCCACTTTGGCCATTTTTTTATTATCTAAAGTATCAATTATTTAAACAAAAGGAAGACCATAGACAACAAATAAATGGTAGGAATGTGTTCACAGCAATTTATTTTTTTTATTGATTTCTCGTGTGTTCGCGCAATAAAAATTCCATTCGAAAGGTCTGTTTTTTAAATAATAATAATTATTGATTAAAGTTTAAATAAAAAGAACGAGGGTGGATATTTGGAGCAGAAATTAAAAAAGTGTTAGAAAGAAGAGGTAACCAGGAGGTTGTCTTCTTGGCAGAGAAAAAATCGAAAATATTATCTTTTAATCTATACATATAATAAAATAGTAACTCATTTCCGTCTGTCTGCTTTTCATTTGAGTACGCATCACATAAAAACTACTAAATGGATTTTAACAAAATTTTGTGAAGAGGTACCTTAGTATCCTGATTCCAATATAGGATACTTTTTTATTCGCAAAAATATCTCATTTCCAAGGAAAAGGGGAGAAAAAGCAGCGAGCAAACGCAATTTCCGGTTTAAAATTGGGAAATTTTAAACACTATTGCGTAGCATTAGGCACCAATTGAATAAAATTTATATTTGATTTGCATTTTTACTTTGTGGAATTACAATGTTTTTAAAATATTTTAAATACCTTTTACAAAGCTTTTCAATAATTTTTAGAAATTTTATATAATTTTTACAATTTTATCCAGGGATGGGCACCTTTATAAAAAGTAAATAGATAAACCATAATTGAAGCACTATAAAAGTAAGAGTCTTTCAATTGGTGTGGAATACTTTCAAAGCAAAATCGAGCAAAATATAGCCAGGACGCCAACGACGCACAGTGGGATTTGTTCATACAATGTTTGGCAAAAAATATAAGGAGTGCCCGTAGAATGTTTTAGAAAGTTTTTGAAATTTGGCACAGAGCCTTTTATTACCTCAATTAAGAATAAAATAAAGTTTCATCAAAATTTGCCACGCCCACTACCCACCGCTCATAGAACTCAAAATTTATTTTTGGTCCAAAGTTTTTGAAACTTGGCACAGAGCCTTTTATTATCTCAATTAAGAATAAAATAAAGTTTCATAAAAATTGGCTACATCCACTACCCACCGCCCATATAACCCTTATTATATTTATTCCCACAACTTTTTGCTTCTTTACCGAAATTAATTATTTTATAAATAAATTTTAATACATGCATTGAAATATAGACTTTTATTCATCATCTATCATTTCATCAAGTTCCAGAACCTGTTAACGGGGTTGACATCTAATGCTACTTATAAAAGGATATGAGGATACTAGAAATCGATGAAAAAATCTGTATTTGTTGCAACTCTATCACACTTTCTGGAGAACCTTAATCTATAATAATCTTTATTTCTGGCTTCTTCAGAAATCATTCCAATAGGAAGTATTGCCACATCCATGATATCCTTTCCGTGTATTAGTATTTTGTGTACTATTACTGGGATATAATACCAACTATATTTTTCAATAAAAAGTTTTGCTGTATCTAGAGCAAAATTCTTGAACTTCAAGGAATTAACTTTTTTGCCACAAGTTATTATTTGTAGTATAATGCGAAATCGATTAATTAATTGCTCCACTACACCAGTCACATCGGCAACAAGTGCGGGGTTAGAAAAGAAACGCCTGGACGGATTTCCATCGTTAGTAGAATCAGTGCCTTGTTGAACTGCATCCACTCGTATACCCATCTGTTCCTTTAAGGCCTTCTGAACTCGAAGTTTATTTTCAAGTTTTAGACTTTTGTGTTCGTCCTTGAGCGCCGGCCATCTTTCAAATGATTTGTTGTAGGCAATATGTGCAATGTGTGCACTCCATAAATTTTATGCGAGCAGGTAAGGAGGAAACGCCCATTTTGGTGTTTCACCATCAATAGCTTTGCTTGAAACTAATTTAAAATTATTCATTGCAATTAGTGAGTTCGTAACTCAGTTCATTATATAACATAGAAAATAAACTCATTTTAATAATACCTTTTTCACTTCTCTATTTGCTTTTTTCACAAATTGTAAGTTAATTTTGTAATTTTTTAAAATTAAAAATTTCATGTATTTGGAGACAAATCTTATGAATTTATAAAAGATTATTAATTATTTAAACCTTTTTTTTTAATTGATAGTATGGAGTCTTACCTTTCATTTTATTATAGCGGGAGCACAGAGCACGACCGAGCAACCTTTTTTTAAGGAAATTGTAATCACGGCACGTTATAGAACAAATTTTATTCAATCATATCTTTTAAACCATATGAGCGAACTTTATATATTTTTTTAATACGCAGAAAAGGATATATAAAAAAATCACTATTTGAATCAGAGCAATAAAATTATCTTACGTACAAACACTATAGAAGTGCGTAAACAGTTTTCAATATTTTGGACCAACATATACATGTGACTTTACTTCGTTATTTCAAAGGTAAATTAATGTTTTTTGGCATACAATTTATGGATTCTTCATACTCAATCAATTTTCTACAAAACTGCATCATTACATTTTTAAATTTTATGTGTCGATAAAACTACTTATTGCACAAAAAATCCCTCTGGCGGGTGGCGGGCACAGCTAGTTTACTACTAAACATACACTACCCACCAAGTCGTCAAGGCTCTGACAATATTTTTTTTTAAAAGAAATCCTCGTCAAATTTTAAGACACTTTCTTTTTTTAGTGCTTTATATAGAGGTACCTATCCCTGGATTTTTACTCAGAATATTGCAAAATAGGCTTGAAATAAAATTCCAAAATTATTGCATAATTCTGTAAATAGTGACTAAAATTTTTAGTTTACAAAAAAAAAGTTGCTGCCAAGTTTGCAGTACCATTGAATCGGTAATTCACTAATTTTTCTCTATTTTCTCTTGAAAATGAGATATTTGAATCAAAATGCTAAGGTTCCTCTCGTCACAAAATTTTATTCAAACTCATCCAGTAATTTTTACGTGATGCGAACACAGACAGACAAAAATTCCAAAAATTGCTGTTGTGTATCTCATTTTGAATATTTGCACCAACAACAATATTTTTTAAAAATATTTCCTGTTACAGTTTTATTATATGTATAGATGTATCAGCGAAGCAAAAAAACCTTCAAAGTCATATGGCTATTTTGTTCTAACTTTTAGCTAGATTTAATGTTATACAAAATTAGTGTATGGAGAACGACATCAGAATTTTCACTGATGGTTCGATGGCGGTATCGACTTTAGAGCAGACCTGGTGTGTACTCAGCTGAGTTGAATCTATTCTATCCTGTAGTCTTCGTTTAGGGAGCACATTTCCGTTTACCACACAGAATTGCTTGCGTTGCTGCAGATAGGAATCTTCTTTAAAACCAAACAGATGTGCCTCGATTAATGACACATTGGCATAGCGGGGAATGAAGCAGAAGACCAACTAGCATAAAGGGGACTTGCTGTAAATTTCTGTGGACCAAAACCCAGAGTAGAACTGGGAAATGACCTAATACGAACGATGGTCCTATAATCCGTGTACTTCTTAGACCTGGAAAGGTGTAGGTAGGGAGGCTACCTTAGCCAAGATGAAAATTGAAGAAGAAGTTATTTTAAGAGTGAGGCTGAGAAGGTAGTGCACATTGTATGTGAATGTCCAGTACTGGCTAAAATAAGTCTTAGGACCACGTGGCAGAAACTAGTTAAATGTGAATGCCATGGCGGATCTAAGCCTTGAACAAATGGTAGCAATTACTAGAGACACCTTGATAGGAAATAATGTCTTCTGAAATCACTAAAGTCAGGAGTAAATGCTGGTGGTAGCACGTGACTCAAAGAAAGTAAGGGTAGCGTAAAATACAAATCGGTTTCTTATAATCATTGAGGACGAGAGAGGGTCGAAAAGGGCCGGCATTAATAATTATAAATAGATTTAGTACTTTCTCTGTTTCCTTGTCCACATCCAAAATTTTTTCGTATCTGGTTACATATTTTTTTTAATGAAAAAATCACTAATAGTGCTCTGAATATATTTGTTCGCCACACAAACACTAAAGAACGCACAATGGGGGGTTTGGGCAAAAAATCTATACCTATAATAAAATAGTAACTCATTTCCTGTCTGTCTGTCTGTCTGTCTGTCTGTCTGTCTGTCTGTCTTTGTGTTCGCATCACGTAAAAACTACTGGATGGATTTTAACAAAATTTTGTGAGGGGGTACCTTAGTATCCTGATTCAAATATAGGATCTTTTACTCCTCAAAAATATCTTATTTCCAAGAATAAGTCAGGAAAAAGCAGTGAAAGTAACCCGATTTAAAGGTACTGCATACTTTAAGGCATCTTTTATTTTTGAAAGCAATATATTTTAAGCAATGCTGGGCAACAGATGGCGCTGTTTTAAAATAATGAGTAACTCATTTCCTGTCTGTCTTTTACAATAACTTTTTGAATTTTAGAATTTAACATAAATTTAAGAATTTTATCCAGGTATGGGTACCATTATATAAAGTAAATACGTAAGAGTCTTAAAATTTGGCGTGGATTACTTTCAAAGCAAAATCGTACAAAATATTGTCAAAACGCACACAACGTGTGTGGGCTAGTTGGAAATAAATCGGTATTTTTTCAACTGTTAGGACTTTGGCATTTAAACTTCATATGACTATAGAAGAGGTGTAGTCGGATTGACATTTTTTACTTAGACCTTATAAAGATAAGGCGATTCAATTTGATTTTATTCTATGATTTGATATTATTCCATTTTTTATTTGTATTTGTATTTATTTTTATTCAATGTTTTTTGTCCAAATACCCCACTGTGCAACTTGTGATTTTGTCAAACTTTTACCTTAAACTCAATAGTGATGCGGGATTTCTCAACTTTTAATTGAAGTAACTTAAATGTACATCAGGTCGGGTGGTTTTGGAACCACTCTCGTAGTTTGGTGTTTTGGTTCGAAAATTTTATTTGGAGAAAATTTTAGTGCATAAAAATATAAAATAATTATTAATTAAAAAAGTGTGTGGAAGCGGCATCTTTTGTATGATTTTCTAAAAAAATACGTGTGAATTGATCATAAATTCAATATGAATTCATTGTTGTCGTATATTTAGAATTCGCCAATTTCTTTTCTGTTTTTTTTCAATGAATGAATTTATCACTTTTACGTCTATTGAGGATTTTTAAATGGAAATATGAATGGCCATGGCCGGCACAATTGGCCGTGTCAGTCAGTCAGTCAGGCGGTCAGTGTTTATTTGCTTCTACAAATCAATTAAAAATATGAGTTGTTGTGCTCTTTCCTTCATCATCTTTTTTGTGAATAATTTTTTTTCCAAACTGCCCGCCTTTACATGCTGTGGATGATAATGACGATAATGGTTGATTGCTAAAAATAAAATTTATTAAATATAAAATCAACATGCGTTTTTTATTCACATTTTTTTGGTATTTATTCATGCCTCGTTTACGTTTTGAATTTTAAATTGGGTCATAGTGGAGCAAAAGTTAATTTTTTGGATTGTTTTTTGTTGTTTTTTCTTTTTAAAAAAAAATTAATATTTCATCACAAAGATTTAGAGCAGACCAATTTTTTACTTTGTTATTAATAAATAAATTTTATTTATTAAAATAAAAATATTAATAACACGCGGGGGAGTCTTTAGGTATTGGTAGACTTCGTTCTCACCAACTGACGATAGATGATTGAATGCGATTTTTCTCGTATTCCCATATCTGAGTTTGGTTGGTTAACTAGATGATGTTTACAACTTAACACTAACCAAAGTTGATAGATACTCAGAGTGCTGATGACAGACGTAGCTGTCTAGAAAATGTGCATTGCGCTCTGCTCGTGGTTAAAAATTAAATTTTTCCAATTTTTCTCTATTTTGTAATTTAAATTATTCTTTCATAGAGAGAATAAAACGAACTTAAGCTTGAGTACAAATTTCAAAATTTTTTCTTAATTTTAATGGTTTCTCACCCACTGTTCAGTTTTTTTTTTATTTCAGTTATTGAAAAAATAATAATAAAAATCTTTATTCATCAACACTAAAATTGCTATTAATTAATTTGCATTTGACCTGATACTTGCAAAGAACCGAGCAAGAAATAATTTATAGGTTCGAGAATTGAAAATGCAGTTCAAGAGATATCGACCGATTATTTGGTTTAATTTAAATTCCGTGAGTGGAACTTTTAAGATGCTTTAAAATCTTTCAAGAGAGAATCTGGGTCAACTAAGTACTATCGGTTCAATATAACAAAAACAGTGATGCAATTTTTCAGGCAGTAGATATAAATCACTACGAGGACAAAGTTGATAACTCTGTGACTTTTTTAATGCAATATTGTTTTTTTTTTTCGGAAGAAATCGTTTTTTTTTTTAACAAAGTCTTCTACTATTCTTTTATTTATTTTTTATTTATTAAATGTAACAATACTATTACAGTAAGGAAGACTTTTACTCGTTGTAGTGAAACACGCAGAGTCTTTGTTGGGAATCGAACCCACAACCCCCAGACTGATAGACTAGCACACTACCCCCTAGTCTATCAGGCCACCCATCTATTCTTTTATTATTTTATTCCTTCCAAATAATAAATTTCTCAAGGTCATCTAATAGGCCAGTGATGACCTTAAGAGATGCAACGATGACTTACACAGTGCAACACGGAAAAAAATAACCATATACGGACACCACTACGTGATAAAAGACCAAAAAAAAAGACCCCTGTCTCCCAGTTTTGCCCAAAGTCCTCCAGGTTTTTTTTATGGGCCCTCAAATATGTGGGGCCTCGATGTAATTTTTGCAAAAAATTATCATTTACTCAAGCTCATATTTTGCAAACCGGTAGGTAGCCGCAAAAGTTAAAAAAATTTTGCGGCTACCTAAGCGCTACCTAAACGGTGTTAAGAATCATTCCTAGGAAGTTCATATGTTCTAGAAAGTTGTTTATTGAGATCTTAGGTTCATTTCTGTAGTTGATTGTTTCCTTGAATTTTGAACGGTTTGCTACCTATGGACCTGAACTGGGGAAAAAAGGTAAAAAAAATTGAATTTTTAAAGTTTTTTGCGATTTTGACCTTGAAGATAAAGTTTTTTTGATTTTATATGTTAACAATTTTTGTTTTTTATGACAAGAGCTACAACTTTGCCTCAGAGAGTATATAAAAATTTCAAACGGTTTGCAAAATATGAGCTTGAGTAAATGATCATTTTTTGCAAAAATGACATCGAGGCCCCACATCTTTGAGGGCCCATAAAAAAAACCTGGCGGACTTTGGGCAAAACTGGGAGACAGTGGTCTTTTTTTTGGTCTTTTATCACGTAGTGGTGTCCGTATATGGTTATTTGCCATGACTTAAAAAATTACACAGTGTGTTATTACCGCCTAGCCATTTCTTCAGTTTTGTTAAACAGGACTAGTTAAAAGTTCTAGCAAAATTCTGCAAATATGCTGTTCGTCAAAAAAAGAAGAGGTCCTATCTTCGCCGAATCCCACAGTTTTGGATTTAATTTAATGTCAAATCTACCCAATAGCTACCTACATATGTGTAATGTTCCCCGTTACATATCTGTGGCAAAAAAGGAATAACTGCTTAAGTCGACTTAAGCTCTAAAGTTTTGTTAAAGTGAATAATTCATTTATTTGAATGTGTTTTTTTTTTTTTTTTGAGAACGTAGAACGATATTTTTCTTAATTTATAAAGTCCCGACAGAAAGAAACATCCTTAACTTAAATGTAAATAAATTAATAAAAACCAGCTTCAAGGTCTTAAAGTGTTCTACTATGGATATACAGAAATAAACATAAAGTATGAAAAAACGGTTGCTATGTTCTTGACCTCATGGTCTGTTTTGGTGCATGTTGACCTGGAAATCTCTAATGTTTTGTCTGTATATTGATATATTGTGTGTTGAAATGGATATATGTTTCGTTGACGAGCAAAAAATGGAGCAAAAGTTCATTAGTCTTGCGGTAATACATCGCCAAAGACTCCTTTAAGAAAAGAGCTGATAGTTGATAGCAGCAGCGCCGTTTTAAAATAAACTAGGTTCAAGAGATTGGCAGCGTAGGTCGACAAGTAAAATTTAAAATTGTATCTTACCAATAATAGGCGTGCCCTTTTCGCGCATTGCACACGGTTTTCTAACGCAAACAAGCTGTCTAAATGTCGCCGAACTATTTAAAAGTGCATGCATGATGTACTAATTTTGAACCTGGCAGAATGTCTTATAAGTCGATTACGGTTGACAACCGAACTTCAGTTGCGTTGCCAGTTGCCAAAACTATATTACGGATGGCAACTGGCAACGGCTAGCAACGTCAGTTGCCAAATAATAATATTGCAGCCGTGTTTTTCTGGTTGCTTTGAAGATTTTTCAATTGAAAAAGGCTGTTAAACAGCATAGTAAGAATGTTTTTTATTAATTTATTTCTTAATGAGAATTTAAATATGTGACCTCGACTAACAAAAGAGACCTAAGGGTCGAAAGGGCCATTTGTTTTTTTTTAAATCGATGAAAAATTTACTCGAAACGCGAGTGGAAGTTCTCTCAGACCTCGCTGAAGCAAAGTGAAGCTGCGTTCACTTATGTTAATACCAGTTTTTATACTTGTAAAATAACGTAAAACTTTAAACTGTAAAATTTTCTTTTTTACTCTTAGGTTCCTTTTATAAGTCGCGGTCACATATATATTTTGGATGTAGATTGCTCGTGGTATCCGAGGATTTGGTGACACAAAAGAATGCACTGTAGAAGCTTGGAAATAAATTTCCCAAAAGCTCAATAGTTGTGGACCTCCAACACGTTCAACAGAAGAATGGCAGAGGATGTCGATCCATTTTAAAGCCAATAAACCATTTAAAAAAATTTGTGTATTTTTCCTTGATTGATTTTTATATAATTTTTTATCACTTTTTAAGCTAATTTTGTTTCACGTATTTCTCTTTTCTTTCTTGTTTTTTATTTTTATATTGTATTTTTATTATTTTATATTTAACCACTTTTTTGTATTTTAAAACTGACTTTCTACCACTTTGCTATGTATTGTATGCTTGTTTACATTCATTTTCAGTTGCCGGTCTATCAAAATAACGATTTCATTAACGTCTTGGCAACTGAAAAAAGTTGCCATGCATAATATGAATTTTTTTAGTTGCGTTGCCCACTGAAGTTCGGTTGCCATCCATAATCGACTTCTTAGTCGTTCGCATATATTAAAACTGGATGAATATAAATTCTAAAGACATATGAATTTAAGAGAAGGGCGCTATAGGCACACATCGGATGCCAAGGTGTACTTTTTGCAGCAGCAACTTGATGGTATGGTTACCTTACCCAGAGCCGTCGTGGATTAACCCCATTGAAAATTAACCCCTTTGAAAATTAAACTAATATATAGAAACAGAGTAGTAATGATTTGAATAACTTTTAAAACGTCCTTCAATTCTTAGTATTTTTTGGTAGTTGGCTTCTTTACTCCTATTCGCTTCTGGACCTCGAATATAGTCGGATTAATG
Organism: Phasia obesa; assembly: GCA_949628195.1. Taxonomy (NCBI): domain Eukaryota; kingdom Metazoa; phylum Arthropoda; class Insecta; order Diptera; family Tachinidae; genus Phasia; species Phasia obesa. Next base: position 98,716,629 of record OX451219.1, read on the forward strand.
CCTTGCCAAAGGGCTAAGATTATTCATGGCTTCCAGGGTTCTTCGTCTAAAGACAGCCAGTGCTGAACATTTCGAGATAGCATGGTTATGTCTTAGCATAATCTTGGCAGAACCTTTAAACGGGACCGTGCACTTTTTATTTCTGCCAAATGCTATTTTTTGTTTCCGTGTGTTATCACGAGCGCAGAGAGTACTCTGATTGCATTTGAGTACCTTTTTCGCTTTTCTAAGTAAGAGTTTTTTAAGGACTGTTGAGAAAGTGTAACACTTAGCTGTCCCCAGCCAACTTTTTACTCGTTTGACTCTTTTTTTTTACTTTGACTCGGTTGAAGTTTCCAGAGGTGTCTGCTTTAAAGCTTTCTCTTCAACTTCAAATAACGTTGTGGAAAGAAATGCAATGGTACTAAATCAATAAATCCCTTGATATGTTGGGTTACTTCTGATTACTGAAACAGTATAACACGTCCATGAAGTGTTGCATGAACTAATTGAATTGTTAAAAGAACTGTTTCACAATCTTTTTAAAAATACTTTCGTCCGTTAACGAAGGAAGACATCATATAAGCTTCAATAGGGTTAGAGGTTACTGTAGCTTAAGTGGTTAGCTTGTGACCACTTGTGGTCACGAGTTCAACACACAACCGTCATAACATCGATTTTTCTGATATATAGTTATTCTCCTTATAATAACACATATCACAGCCCTCTTTCGCCGGTATTTCCACATATCACTAAATCGCCGGCGAAGTAAAATAATTGTAAACTGAATATGCTAGCTTCAAAATTAATACGCCTAAATAACACTACAGGGGCTGGAAATGGATAGGAGTAAATGAGACAGCTCCTCTTAGGACAACACTGTAATAATCATATCGAGCAATTGCAATGTTGCCGTAAGTGAAGCTGTCTTATCTACTTCTATCCCTTTCCAAAGCAAGTAATATGATTACACAGTGCAACACGGAAAAAATAACCATATACGGACACCACTACGTGATAAAAGACCAAAAAAAAGACCCCTGTCTCCCAGTTTTGCCCAAAGTCCTCCAGGTTTTTTTTATGGGCCCTCAAAGATGTGGGCCTCGATGTCATTTTTGCAAAAAAATGATCATTTACTCAAGCTCATATTTTGCAAACCGTTTGGAATTTTGATATACTCTCTGAGGCAAAGTTGTGGCTCTTATCATAAAGAACAAAAATTGTGTAAAATCAAAAAAACTTCATCTTCAAGGTCAAAATCGTAAAAAACTTTAAAACAATTCATTTTTTTTTACCTTTTTTCCCCTGTTCAGTTCCATAGGTAGCAAACCGTTCAAAATTCAAGGAAACATTCAACTACAAAAATGAACCTAAGATCTCAATAAACAACTTTCTAGAACATATGAACTTCCTAGGAATGATTCTTAACACCGTTTAGGTAGTTAAGAAACATTCATAGGAAGTTCATATGTTCATATGTTGCTGGTCATCCTTTGCATTATTATATGAGCTGATAGAGATTTTTAAAATTTCATGTCTACCATACCGAATATAGTGCTTTGATGTTATTTCAATGGGTTGTTATTGAAAGCCCAGTGTCTTTTTTTTATACCCAATTAATGTGGATTCACCGAAAAGTTACTCAATGATCTTAGATTGTCAAACAAGATGCTTTGAATTAATGAAATAATTTACATAATTTCATTCTGGTTTTTCATCATTCATTATTCAGCATTCATCTTTCACCTTTCAGCATTTATATTTTAGGTTTCCTTTTCAATTCTTTTCCTTTTATACATTTTTAACTTTCAAGACTTTACTTTTCTATATATATTTTGATATTGATATCAGTGGATACCATTCACCACAACATATTTAAAAATAATTAAATTCACAATAGTGTTACACACACACGCAGCTAACTATATTATTTGCTCTCTTTCATACTTAAAAGGTGACTGACATACTTTACCAAATATTTTTTAAATATAACGTATATTCACCAAAAATTAATTATGGAAAATCCTATATTTTATGGGAAACATTGTGGCGTATGTTTGATATTTAATTTATCCTCATCATAAAATAATTTACATTGTTTCATTTCGATCTTTCATCATTCATTGTTCATCATTCACCTTTCAGCTTTCAGCATTAACATTTCTTTTTTCCTTTTCAATTCTTTTCCTTTTATTCATTTTTATCTTTCATGATACTTTTCTTTGTATATTTTGATATTGATGTCAGTGGATACTATTCATTAAAACATATTTAAAAAGAATTAAATCCACTATATTATTTTCTCTCTTTCATATTTTAAAGGTGAGTGACATACTTTACCAAATCTTTTTGAAATATAATATATCTTCATCAAAAATTAATTAATAATCAGATCTCTATGGAAAACCCTATATTTAATGGGAAACATTGTGGCATATGTTTGATATTTAATTTTTTATATTAAATTTCATCATCATGAAATAATTTACATTGTTTCATTCTGATCTTTCATCTTTCATCATTCATTGTTCATCATTCACCTTTCAGCTTTCAGCTTTCAGCATTAACATTTCTTTTTTCCTTTCCTTTTCAATTCTTTTCCTTTTATTCATTTTTATCTTTCATGATACTTTTCTTTGTATATTTTGATATTAATATCAGTGGATACTATTCACTCAAACATATTCAAAAAGAATTAAATTCACAATAGTGTTGTTACACACATGCAGTTTTCTCCAAACTATATTATTTTCTCTCTTTAATATTTTAATTTTATTGAAAGGTAAGACATAAAAGACGTAACTGACATATTTTACCAAATCTTTTTGAAATATATATAATATATCTTCACCAAAAATTAATTTATAATGACATCTCTATGGAAACCCCCATATTAAGGAAAACATTGTGGCGTATGTTTGATATTTATTTTTTTTATATTTAATTTCATCACACTCGTACGTCTCTTTAAGTCTCAACATCAATATCGTTTCAAAACTTTATGAACTGGCTTATGAAATAGCGATTTTTGTTGTCGTTATTGTTGTTGTAAAAAGCAGCATTATCCTGCTTCAGTTTATATTGGTTTTTGTGGTGAAGTATGTGTGTCAAAAAAAAAGGAATTATTTTTATTTTACGAAAATAACAAGCAGGTGTTGATGTCAGTTTTTTTTTTAAACGGGAAATTATATGGCTGGAATATTTTAAATTTTTTTATTGTACAATAAAAATTTAACACATAAAAACATACAAATATGTACATATATATTTATGTGGGAGTATAAAGGCAAACACAAAACTAAATATGAACTTTTAAAGGAGTAACATGTCAGTGTGTGTGTATGTGTGAGCGTTACATAAGAAAATGTATAATAAATTCTAAACACGTGCGTGCAAATGAATGTAGTCAAGAATACGACAGAAGCCATATAAAAAATTTGGAAGGTAATATTTTCTTTAATCCCAAAAGATAAAGGCACGCATGTGAAGGCGCCAATAGAAAGGAGAGAGCAGGAGAGCCAATTAAATTTTACCCTTTTTTCAACGATTTTTATGAGTATAAATGCTATTAACAGACCTGTTCAGAATTTTTCATTTATGAGCCTTGTAATTGTAACGTTTATAATATTTATCATAAGAGATTTTTATTTTTTTCGCGGTCATAACTGAACAACAAAAAATGCACTGCCTTCGATCACTCATGAATGAGTGTTTGTTTTCTTTGTAGCATTAATACATGAGGTTGAAAAACAAAGAATATCCGTATTACTCATATGTGATAGGTAATGAATTAGTTTGTTCTCATTAATGCTCTTTTACATAAATGTTATTATTTTTTTTTGTATTTATGAACGTTTTCATTTATGAAATTTCTTATAAATGAGATTTATAAAATACGTTGTTGCTGCACACTCTGGCAGTTGGACATTACAAAATAAGTGTATATACATACATAAACACATGCACACATACATAAATATATAGATTTATGAGAATGCTTAATGGGAACATCGATCTTTTCAATTCTGAAACATAATCAAATTGTAAATTCTCATATGTGAGCACTTGCGTGAAAAACAAAATATTTGTTTCATTTATTGACTTTATATAAAAAGGAAAAGGAAAAAAGAATAAATCATCTCACTCATAAGTGAACAAACGAAAAATATGTTATCCTCTCTCACACTGGATTGAGCAGTGAGTGAGCATTTCGGTACTCTGGATATAATAGATACTATGGATCTTGGTTTCTAGTTCAAACTCTCACAAATTTTTGTTATAGTAAAAATAGCAGCAGTACGTTATCTAAATCCTAATTTAAAAATCTCGTAATTAATTAATTTTTTTCTTTATTTTTTTTTGCAGGTATGTACCACAAAATGGTTATTATTCTGATATTTAAGCCCCAAGTGTTGAGGTAAGATAAAATATATGCTGTTTTGTTTCACTGCTTCTAGGAAGGTGAATTGGTTTTGTTGCGAACACGTCATTATAATTTATGACCCAATTTTTTTTAACTTCAAGACTTTTAACTTCATTATTACAATATAACAAATATAAAAGAAAATATAGAATTTTTTTAATTTTATCGCAAGTGTATTGTAATAAAATTTTTACAAAAATATTTTTTCCAAAATTTTTGGTAAAAATTTCATCACGGTTTTTTTTGTAAAAATTTTATAGAAAATTGTTTGTTAAAATTTTATTGAAAAATTTTTATTAAAATTTTATTGAAAATTTTTTATTAAAATTTTATTGAAAATTTCTTATTAAAATTTTATTGAAAATTTTTTATTAAAATTTTATTGAAAATTTTTTATTAAAATTTTATTGAAAATTTTTTATTAAAATTTTATTGAAAATTTTTTATTAAAATTTTATTGAAAATTTTTTATTAAAATTTTATTGAAAATTTTTTATTAAAATTTTATTGAAAATTTTTTATTAAAATTTTATTGAACATTTTTTATTAAAATTTTATTGAAAATTTTTTATTAAAATTTTATTGAAAATTTTTTATTAAAATTTTATTGAAATTTTTTTATTAAAATTTTATTGAAAATTTTTTATTAAAATTTTATTGAAAATTTTTTATTAAAATTTTATTGAAAATTTTTTATTAAAATTTTATTGAAAATTTTTTCTTAAAATTTTATTGAAAATTTTTCATTAAAATTTTATTGAAAATTTTTTATTAAAATTTTATTGAAAATTTTTTATTAAAATTTTATTGAAAATTTTTTATTAAAATTTTATTGAAAATTTTTTATTAAAATTTTATAGAAAATTTTTTATTAAAATTTTATTGAAAATTTTTTATTAAAATTTTATTGAAAATTTTTTATTAAAATTTTATTGAAAATTTTTTATTAAAATTTTATTGAAAATTTTTTATTAAAATTTTATTGAAAATTTTTTATTAAAATTTTATTGAAAATTTTTTATTAAAATTTTATTGAAAATTTTTTATTAAAATTTTATTGAAAATTTTTTATTAAAATTTTATTGAAAATTTTTTATTAAAATTTTATTGAAAATTTTTTATTAAAATTTTATTGAAAATTTTTTATTAAAATTTTATCGAACATTTATTTGTAAAAATTTTTATCGAAAATTTTTTGTCACAATTTTATCTAAAAATTTGTTTTAAATTTTATAAAACATTTTATCAAAAATTTTTTGTAAATATTTGTTACAAAATTTTTTCAAGTCAAGTCTAAGACAGAATAAATGAAATTACAAATTAGGTGATAAAATTAAAGAAAAATTAGGAAAATTTATTTTTATTAAATTTTATTGAAAATTTTTTGTCAAAACTTTATCAAAAATTTGTTTGTAAAAATTTTACAGAAATTTTTTTGTAAAAGTTAGATTCTTCCTGTGATCTATATTGCGTTAGAATGGTCAGACTAAAGCATATTGAATAGGTCACATTGAATGTCCCTATTGACTGCCCCTTGGTTTTCAGTGGACACCTTGTGGACATATCGGTTACCTCCATGTGTATTGCTTTCTATAAAGGCATTTAATGCAAAAAAAAAAAAGAAACTATAAACCTTAAAACAAACAAAAATCGCCCTTCGCAAGGGGTTACTGATCCCACGAGATCTGTATGCACACCATGCGATCTCTACTGGTCTCGGTCTAATATTTATATAAGAAAGAAAAAACAAGCAAAAGAGAATCATTACAACTGAAAAAAATAAAAACATTTTAATATATAGGTGGGCGTGGTTTTTTGCCCGCAGCCTCGACTGGAATGGTCTGATGTTGCTGAATGGCATTCGCGAAATTTTCGAAACTATGCCTGGCAGACTGGTGTCCTTAAATTTTCTGTATCTCTTCCGATGCCTTGGCAAAGTTGATTACAACCCGAACACAGACGGACATCGCTTAATCAATTACTCTATGCATAGGGATCCAGAATATATATACTTTATGGAGTCGGAAATGAATATTGTAGAAATTACACAAGTAAGCATATTTGTTGTAGATATTTTCCAGTACTATTGTATCTGGATCTAAAAATATTAAGATTTTAATTATTAATAAACTCTTAGCGACATTTGAAAAAAATGTATGCCCGAATATAGGGGCCGACCGACATCTCTTTTCAAAGACACCTCTGCTTTGAGTCTGTAAAATTTCATTAAGATATTTTTAGTGGTTCAGGAGCTACCGAATTATTTCCAAAATAAAATGTTTTTCAACCACTGTGCATGGTTAATCACCATCATCACCATGATGAGACTCTGTTTGAAAAAAGTTAAGTTTTAGAACTTTTAATTTAATTTTTGCTTATCGCATGTTTGCTGGTAAATAATTTTCATTCCTTAACTTTTGTAACTCTGTTTACAGAAAATTGTTTAGAATTTTTTCTATAGTTTTTTTCCGACAATTTTTACTTTGAAAAAAAAAAAAAAAAACGGAAGGTGTGAACAACATTTACCTGCTATCTTTGCATTCAACGAATATTGAGGAGGGAGGGAGGGCGGTGGGTTGCTAAAGATAACGATGTTGTACAGAATATATTTTTCTCATCATTTCCGTTCATCTCACACACATGTATTTTGTGTTTCTAGGTTCAAAAAATACTCTAATCGAAATTCAATAATATATTCTTTTTTTTTCGTTTATTACTCCTGCATCCTGGTATTGTTTTTTTTTTTCAATTTTGGTTTAAAGTTGATATTGTTTTAGCTGTCTTTCCTGCTGTTTTTACTTTATTTTTTCTAATTTTTTATTGGTCGGTTGATATGAATATGTGAGTGTGTGTGTGTGTGTGCTTATTTTAGTATTTTGTAATTTAATTTTAATGGTTCATTGTGTACTAAAGGTGTAAATTTACTAAAATACTAAGAGGCAAAACGTTAATTAGCAAAAAGCAAAGCAGTAGCTGAAGAAGTTTTTATTTTAGTAAGAATTTCTAGAAAGTTTTTTTTTTAAGAAATTACGCCAAAGCCAGAACCTTTAATACATATTAGCGTTAATTCCAAAAACAAATGGCTTTTAAATCCCCCAAAAGCCTGTATTTAAGCTTTTCTTCATTTACGTTCGGTATATTTGAGCAGCTTTTAATGTAGTCCTTCGTTATTTATCTTAGTCGTAAATTAATTGGTATTTCAAGTTTTTACACACTTTCTGGTACCACTGTTATTTCCATTATGTCTGCTGTGCTTTTTTTCTTATCCTTTGTTATAATAGAAAATAGAAAAAAATATTTTAAGCTTTAGTGTTATTAAGAACTTAATACTTCTTTTTATTATTATTTTCAACTAAAGTCTTTAATTCAGTTTGGCTTAAATCAAATGCGATAAGAATAATGGAATACCCTTTAATTACATGCATAGAAATTATTAATAATAATAATATAACAATATAATAATAATAATAATAATAATAATAATAACAATAATAAATTAAGTATTAATCAAAATAATTAGAAGAATATCTAATAAATAAAATTATTATTAATTATTTAAAGTGTGTTGGGGGTCAGTGTTCCAAATGCTTCATACTGTTTTAGCAAACATACGACTAATAACAGTTTGTTCAGTTGATATGAGGTACTCTGTTATGCTGTTTACAAAGCTAAGAAAGGATATGTGACCGCGCAGACAGAGCAACCTAAGAGTAGGTTGACCCAAACTATTTATAAAAAAATGAAAAAAAAAAAACGGTCATTATCTGTGAAATCGGAGTCATAACAATATGTTAACAGCATTTGCACTCGTAAAAACATTAAAAAGTTAAACTTTAAATGGCTCTACTGTAAGATTTACATTTTTACCCTAAGGTCCCTTTCTGTTTTTGTTAATGGTTAATATGTCAATGCACAAGAATAAAGACCTGCAAAAAACCAGCTCATCTAGCTTCAGCAGAGGTGGTATAAAACCTTAACGGCTGGTGGCGAGCTTGAAAATGTGGTAGAGAATTAAAGTCTCTACGACCAACTCATTTAGTCAGCACCCTTTGTAAAGGGTCAGCAGTTCTAAGTCTAATTCTTACAAAAATCAAAAAAAAAATATTTTACACGAATACATGTTGCAACATGCTTCAGAAAATTATGGAAACTTATTAAAGCACTAGCTGTGCCCACACACATTGTAGGCTCCCTTATAATATTTTGTTCGATTTTGTCTTAAAAGTAATCCACACCCAATTTTAAGACTCCTACGTATTTACTTTTTATAAAGGTACCCATCCCTGGATAAAATTTTAAAATTTATATAAAATTCTAAAATTGTAAAAATTATTGTAAAGCTCTGTAAAAGACAGACAGGAAATGAGTAACTCATTATTTTAAAACAGCGCCATCTGTTAAGCAGTTTTGCTTAAAATATACTGCTTTCAAAAATAAAAGATGCCTTAAAGTCTGCAGTAGCTTTAAATCGGTAAAAAAAAAACAATCGGCGTACTTTCACTGCGTTTTCTCCACTTTCTCTTGGAAAGAAGATATTTTTGCGGAACAAAAGTTTGCTATATTGGAATCAGGATACTAAGGTACCTCCTCGCAAAATTTTCTTAAATTCCATCCAGTAGTTTTTACGTGACGCGAACACAAACAAAGAAGGACAGGCAGACAGGACATGAGTACTATTTTATAAACTGTATAGATTGCAGTATGTAAAAGCAAATGTTTTATTAAAACCTTGAGCATCGCATATAAAATGCCTGAACCAATAATAATAATTAGAGTATCGACTTGATCAATCATCGCTTGATTAATCGTAGAGTTTTCAGTCGAATTGTTCGATTAAGAAAAATTGCAAATTTTAATTAAAAAATAACTAAAACTAATTTTTATTAAGAAGATCTTCTAATTTTTACTGAGTTTTTATTTGTTCGTTTAAGAATAAAAATATTTTTAAAAGTTATCTTACAAGTTGTTATTAATTAAATATATTACACAGTGCAACACGAAAATAACCATATACGGGCACCACTACGTGATAAAAGACCAAAAAAAAGACCCCTGTCTCCCAGTTTTGCCCAAAGTCCTCCAGGTTTATTTTTATGGGCCCTCAAAGATGTGGGGCCTCGATGTCATTTTTGCAAAAAATGATCATTTACTCAAGCTCATATTTTGCAAACCGTTTGGAATTTTGATTTACTCTCTGAGGCAAAGTTGTAGCTCTTGTCATAAAGAACAAAAATTGTTAACATATAAAATCAAAAAAACTTCATCTTCAAGGTCAAAAACGCAAAAAACTTTAAAAAATTCAATTTTTTTATCTTTTTTCCCCTGTTGAGGTCCATAGGTATCAAACCGTTCAAAATTCAAGGAAAAATTCAACTACAAAAATGAACCTAAGATCTCAATAAACAACTTTCTAGAACATATGAACTTCCTAGGAATGATTCTTAACACCGTTAAGGTAGCTAAAAAATTTTCGGGAAATTTTTCACTTTTGCGGCTACCTATGCCGTTCGTACCGGTTTAATTTTTAAAGAAATATGGACCAATGATTCCACACCAAACCGTTGTTTTTTCTGAATAAAGTAGCAGCTCTTGAATCTCTTCAGGTTGCTCTTCGTCCCAAATGCTTCAGTTTTGTTTGTTTACATAGCCATTGACCCAGAAATGGGCCTCATCGCTAAACAAAATTTGCCTCGAAAACGTTGGATCTGCTTGGAACATTTCAAGAGCACATAGTAAACGTTGTTCAGGCGTAAGTCGTTCCATTATGAAATGCCAAATAATACTAAACAAAAATAACATGACAGCATGACACGACTCACACGTGATCTGTCAAAAAAGGCTATTGGAAAAAGTATCTCTACTTGAATCACCCATTATAAACGCCATCTATATCGAGATTGCTATTTTATGGTAAGAGAATATGCCACATTAAGCAATTTAAGTTTGTTAAATTTATGTGTTGCTTTTAAAATGAAAACTTAAGTTTTAAAAAACTGATATTCTTACATTTGAAAAACTTTGTTTCTTTTCTTTCTCATTTGTTTGTATACAGTTTTGGTCCTTCGCACTCCATTTGAAGTATTTTAACTTTTCACACACAACACACATACACATACAACGAAATGGTATAAGAAGTCGCCGTTGAAAGAGTATACAAAAAGTGAAACTAAAACAAAACTTGTAAAATTCTCTTTAAAAACTGTAATCTAAAAGTTTTAGTAGTTTGTTTGTAAAGCCACAGGCGGATAGGGATGGATGGACGGAGGGATGAACAGCAAGAAAGTTCATTCATAGTGGCTTAATAAAGAATTTAACATGAAATCAAACATCTAATGAAAATATTTGCGAAAAAAAAATACATTTTTGTATCAACAATAAAAAAAGCCATTTCCATTTGTAAAATGTAAATTTGAGTTTTATATTTATTTTGTGTGTTTCAAATAAATTATTACAATTTTTGTTATAGAAAAGAATTTGTTTTTTTTTTCTGTGTGAATCAATAAATGTTTCATCTGTATCAGATCTTTTTTACAGTTTTAAACAATAAATATTGAATTATTGTGATAAATCTGCAAAAGAAAAAATCTAAAAATTTATTAAATTATTTAAACTTTTTAAAAATTTGCAACCTTTTTATTGTTGTTGGTTTTTTGTTCTTTATTACTTTAGGTTGTTTCAACTTTATGGCAATTTCCTTCCGTTTAATATTGATTTTTTGTTCTTGCTTTTATTTTATGACCTCGTGTTTTGTTGGCACATGACACATTTCTGTTGACATACAATAAATTGATGTTTTAAGTAAAAAAACAAAAAAGGACAAAAGCAATTTTTTAGTTTTTTAGTTTTTATATTTTCTAATTTTTTCTGCTGTTTGAAGTTTTATGCAGAACAAAAAAGTATTAAAACTTAATATTTTTTAAATAAATAATAAAATTTTCTTTCCATAACAAAATGCTGTAGCAAGCAAGAGAAAACTGTCCTTACGAAAATGCTATATATAGCAACTTGCATTATATATTACAAAATGCTATAGCATGCTATAGCAAGTTATGAAACATTGCTATATTATAATTAACTGATAGACCCTAAGTAACGCGACAGCCTTTTCAGTTTATCGAACAAGTTCTAGGCTACGGATAAGGCCAACAATTTTATACGGTGAGAAATCACTCACATGCCGTTCAGACAGAACTCGTAGTCCGAAGTCTTATCATGCAGCTTACAGCAGCTGCTAATTTCCTAAATTAAATTAATGATCAGGAAGACTACAAGGTCTGCTAGACTTTATGTCACTCTTATTATGTGATAGTAGCCCTTGTAAAGTACACAAAAATAAAGTGATAACAAGTTTTGCTTGTCGGAGCCCTGTCAGAGCTTCCCAGTGACGAGATAACTATGCTTCGGCCCTTGACTATGAGCTATAGCATGCTGCCGCCAAGTTTGTAGAAGATAATGCTATAGGTCCCGTTGTTTGGCCGTTCAAGTTTTCGGTTAATAAAAAAAAAAAAAAATAATACGTACATTCAACAATTTTTAGGCCTACATGCGTAGGCGATAAGACTGATGGCAATATAAGGCAGGAGCAGGACAAAGAAAAAATAACATTGGCGGCGGCAAACTATCGGCTGCGACTCACTCAGCTTGATTCTTTGCTTAAGAAAAAAAACACAACCCTGATAAAATGAAAAATGTTATCGTCTAACAATGATTTGGTATTATGGGATGTCAAATTTCTTTCCGTATTATGTCACATTTTCATATGCTTTCACACTATCACATTTTCTCATTGGATTTAAGTATTTGACAAATCTTAATACTCAGTATAATAGTGTGAAAATGGCTTTAGTTATAGGCTGTCGGCTCGTTCGATAAAACCGACTCACTTGGGTCCTTGTGGTCCCTTTGTGACGCCCTAAAGAGGGTCTAGTGTAAAAACTATCCCGAAGCCCGTATAAATGAATTTATACTCCTAATATCGCAGCCCGATAAGTCTGCAAGGTCTTGCAGCATTAGAGTGCGAAGAAACGCCACCCTTTCAGTAGTCAGGGCTGGGCTTATGACAGAACAGGTGCTTCACCGTCTCTTACTCCTCCTCGTCCTGAAATCTTCTACAGAAGTCATTAAATGGAAGTCAGCACAGATGTTAGTGTGACCTCGAGGTGTTCTCAGTTGGCTGGCAGCCCTCTTGCAGTCATACTGCTCAACCTAAACAAGAGGGCGTAAGGCGTAAAATAACTGTCAAAAATTCTCATGTACATAAAAATTGTATGAAGCAAACCTAAATAGCGCGGCGTCAACGCTTTGCGATTGGAAAATACAATTTTGTAGGTAGTGAAGTTGGGTGCAAACAAAATGTTATTTTTTTTTTTGTGTAAGAGTGGTGCCATTTTAGCTATTTTCTACTTTATCTAGCGGTTTTATCCCTCTTTTGCGATTAAATTTTTAGATTTTACTAAAAACGTTGCGCTCGTATTTAGGTTTGTTCAAAGCTAGGCGCTAGACGTCGTTACGCCTTACGCCCTTGTTTAGGTTATTCAGATACTCAGGCCACAGAAGCCTCGCAATCGTGCATCTGGTCTGGGCCGTCCTCAGTAGGACGCCGACTAGCTGATCTATCTCCTGTTACCTAAGGTAAGTTCCGGATCTGGCTATTTGGTGCTATAGAAAAATTAAAAAAAATATTAATGCAGATGGATATTTTTGGAACAACTTACTATGGGAAAAGTTCTGAAAGAAAATGTTGTAGCATGATATCGAAAATATTTTTTATGAAAATTCTGTAGCATGTTAGAAAAAATACTCTATAAGAAATTGCTATTACATGGTATAAAAAATGTTCTACATATGCATGCTATAGCATGATAAAGTTATTTATAGCATTTTTAATATAGAGGTTAAAACATTTCATAAAGTTTTTAAGGAAGTGTCTTAAAAGAAAACTGTATAGCATGGTTTGGTTTCTTTCGGCAAAAAATCGTTATTGCTGAATATAAAATTTGAACATTTAGTCTTCAGTGTCTTACAAGTTTTTTTATTCCCTCCAAATAATAAGACTTCTCAAGGCCTAAAACTTTGTATCAACGTTTGTATCAATCATAACCTCTTCGTTAGACTCATATCTCTTACCACCCAGCCATTGCTTTAAATTTGGAAATAGTAAATAGTAGCAAGATGCTAATTCTGTAGAGTATGGTATGGTTTGTAGGCCAATGCATGGATCTATGCCATAGTGAACACAGACGTATGCATCCGTATATTCTCTTGACGAAGCAGCACTTTTTGCTATGACTCCATAAGCTATGACAATATTTTGTTCGATTTTGCTTTGAAAGTAATCCAAACCAATTTTAAAACTCCTACGGATTTACTTTATATAAAGGTACCCACCCCTGGATAAAATTCTAAAATTTATATATAATTCTAAAAATTATTGTAATGCTCTGTACAAGACAGACAAGAGACGAGTTATTCATTGTTTTAAAACAGCGCCATCTTTTGCACAACATTGCTTAAAATATATTGCTTTCAGAAATAAAAGATGCCTTAAAGTATGCAGTACCTTTAGTACGGTAAACAAATCGGGGTATGTATGTATGTAATGTAGGGGTAATATCGAAGCAGACCACTTCCATAATGGGTCCCTTTTCGACCCCCTTCCGTCCTCTATGATTACAGGCAACCGCAATGTAATTTACGACAACCTACTTACATTGAGTCCTGTGCTACAACCAGCCCTTAATCTTGACTTTAGTGATTTGAGACTGTCGACTGGTAACTGTCGGCCTTCTTTCTCATCACGCAGTCTCCAGTAATTGCTAGCATTTGTTCAAGGCTCAGGTCCCCCATGGCATCCACCAGTGGTCCTGAGTCTTATGCTAGCCATTCACACATAATGTGCGCTGCCGTCTCAGCTTCTTTCCTTTCCCCGTCTCCTCTTCTGCCTCTGCCACTCACTTTTAGGCATGAGCTGTAGAGACTCCGACTCGACGTTGAAGGAACGTTTTGAGGTGCCTGCTTCCGAAAAGGATTTGCCTAAGCCCACAGGGCCAGGTGCGTCCAATTCATCCACATTTACCTCCATAGCCGCAGGAGTATCTTCATAGACTGACCAGTCCACCTCTTGCGAGGTTTCTTTGTCATTCTATTTCGATATCCTCCCCTGGTCAGTGGCAACCGGAGTTCCTAAAGGGATTAACCTCTCCACCTCTAACGAGGCTTCCTTGTCCATCCCTATCAAAATATCCGGGTTCAACGCCATAGGAGAACCTTTAGAGATTAACCTGTTCACCCCTTGCGAGGCGTTCCTGTCCATCCCTTCTGAATTATTAGAGAAAACGTTGTCCACCCACACAGAGCTCCTTACGCATGGGTAAGTCTACATTGAAACTGGAGGTCGACTGGTATCCAGAGTTCGCATACTAACGGCCAAGCACCCTCTTGACCACGCATCCCTGGCGAATGCTGTTCCACTGTGGATTAGGGTGGGGTTCTTCCAGATTAAGGTTCAAGGGGAACAAGCGTCAAAGCTTTGAGAATAACCGCAATGACAATAAGTGCCCCGGGGGCAACACAAACACAAACAAATCGGCGTACTTTCACTGCTTTTTCTCCACTTTCTCAGACAGACAGGAAATGGGTTACTATTTTATTATATGTATAGATTATTTCCTCATTTGTTGCATTCTTGCTAGGATGTACTTTGAGCTGTGAAAACATTTTCCTATTTAATTCAATTTTGTTTTTGTTTGGTTTTGTTAATATTGAAAAAATGTTTACTCTTAGGGTTTTAATATAGATGATGGTGCTATAGATTCCTCTTTGCATTAAATTTCCAAGTAAATCGGATCAAGCAACGAATTACAATATTAAGATTTTTGTTCTGCTGGTTGGTTACTGCTGTTGCAGCAACAGAACATGTTTAATGTGAAGAAAGAAAAAAGCAATCGGCATTATTTTTAATGCATTTGATTTTCTTTGCAAAATGTTTTCTTGTAATTTTTTCCATACTTAACGAGCAAAGTGTTACATTTTTTCTACAGTTTTCAGAATATTTCGTAGTTATTTTTATAATTTAAAAAAAAAAAATTTTAAAAATAAAACAATAAAAGAGCTGCTACAATTTTCAATATTATTACAATTTTTCACAACTGAACAGCTTGTAGTAATTATTAGTCTATAGTATATTAAGGGATATAAATAATAGATATGCATAAACAAGTACTCGTATAAAAAAGATCGGGGATTTATAAAAAAGAGTTTATTTTGAAGTTCCCCAGCGTTAAAACTAAAAACGTCTGCCCATTTCAGGCCTTTTATAAGGAATGCTTAGACCTTCACTCGCTACGACCTCATTTTTCCGATCCTTACGTTTCTTTACAGAAGAACTTTTAGAGGGCCTTTGCTTTTCCTTCTAAAAGATCCACTACATATTACTACTTCCCTTCTCTTACAAGGTCAGCGAGATGCAGGCGTTTCGTAAGGCCTTCGGAAACGCGCGCCAGTAAAAGCGAAAGGCAAAGGGAATGGCAATTTGTGTACTATTATTATTAATGTAGGGGGAATAACGAAGCAGACCACTACTAAATGGGTCCCTTTTCGACCCCCTTCCGTCATCAATAACTATAGACAACCGACAAGTTATTATGGCAATCTTACTATCATTGAGTCTCGTGCTACAACCAGCCTTTAATCTAGACTCTAGTGATTTCAGAGTGTCGACTGGGAATTAACGGCATTCTTTCTCATCACGGTGTCTTAAGTGATTGCTAGCATTTGTCTAAGGCTTAGTTCCCCCATGGCATCCACATTTAACAAACTTCTGCCCGAGGTCCTAAGTCTTACGCTAGCCAGTGCTGGACATTCACATACAATGTGCGCTACCGTCTCAGCGTCTTCCAGGCATAGTCAGCAAGTATCATCTTAATCGAATTTCATCTTGGCTAGATGATACTTGAAGTTTCCATGACCTGTCATTAACGCAGTTATCCAGCTTAAGGTACTTCTATTGTATCTAAGAACCTTGCTGGCCGTCTTGCCCAGGAGCTCTTTGAGAACTATTCGAGCCTGTCTACATGTAGTAGCCTCCCTCCACCTTTTCAGGCTTAGTGAGTTCAGCCATTGTAGGACTTTTGCTCGTATTAGGCCATTACCCAGTGATATTCTGGGTTCTGGTCCACAGAAATTCTCAGCAGATCCCCTTTTTGCTACTTGATCTGCTGCTTCATTCCTAGCTGTGCAAATGTGTCCTTTAACCCACATCAATGTTACCTCGTTAACCAAGGAACATCTGTTAAGCTTTAAAACACATTCCAGCACTAGTTTGGAGTACACGTGCTTCATGCGTTTTATAACCGATTGGTTTTCAAGTGCCTTTCTTCCCTGCACCCGACATTCCAGCAGGTGATCCAACGCATGTAGCAGCCCAAGCAATTCTGCCTGGTAAACGGAGACGTACTCCCCCAATCGGAGACTACAGGACAAGTTTAGCTCAACTGAGTGTACACCTGCTCCTGCTCTACCGTCCATAAGAGAACCATCAGTGAAAATGCTAATGTCATTCTCCATACACTCATTGTGTATAACGCCGTCCGCAATTAGTGTCCGATGCAGTCTTTCGACTACCTTTCTTCTACTAATGCGTTCCATCGGCAATTGAGCTTCCCTAACCTCCTTACTAATAAGGTCCAGGATTCTATTATGACCGATGTTTGGCCCAAAGCAATGTTTGTTGTCTGAGAGGCTTTAGGCCACCAAAACACTGAAGCATAAGTTATTATGTGTCGCACCATCATTGTGTAAATCCAGTATGCAGCCTTTGGCGAGACTCCCCACTTACGGCCACACACTCGTTTACACTGATGCATGATCCTTTTTGCCTTCCATGTCTTCATCTCAATATGTTCGTTCCAGGTAAGTTTCTTATCCAGAATAACGCCTAGATAATTCACCTTCCTTGACAAACTGATTTCCGACCCGAAAAGCATTAGGGACCCAACCTCTATGCCCTTCCTCTTGTGAGTGAAGAGCATAGCATCTGATTTGCTGGCATTTATGGCTAGCCCTTGTTCTCTACACCATGCCTCGGTTGTTATGAGAGCCTGTCTCATACATCCGTGGATGGTATCGATGAACTTTACACCAACCATAAGTGCCAGATCGTCGGCATACGCAACTGTATGGACGCCCATTGAGTCCAGTTTCCAAAGAAGGCCATCAACAGTAATGTTCCACAAAAGAGGTGATAAAACTCCTCCCAGTGGGCAACACCTGACTACCCTTCCCCGGATTCTAGAACTCCCATTTTTGAGATTCACAGCTCTAGACCTTAGCATAGTGTTGATCCATTTTACAATAATGGGCTCAACCCCACGCTCGTTAAGAGCACCTCTCAACTTAGAGAAAGAGATTTTATCAAAGGCACCTTGAATATCAATAAAAACGGATAAAGCAGCGTCGCCATTGAAAATATCTCTCTCCGCCACCCTGACAAGTTCATGCAGAGCGGTGTCAGTAGATCTATCTGCCCTGTATGCATGTTGGTATCTACTCAAGGGCCTATCCGTCAGCGTGTAGTTCTCCAGAAAGTCAGCCAACATCCTCTCCATTGTCTTTAACAGAAAAGATGTAAGGCTTACTGGCCTGAAGGACTTAGCTTCCGTATAGTCCCTTTTACCAGGTTTGGGAAGAAAAACCACATTTGTGTAAAATAGATATGAATATAGAATGGACTCGAAGGTCTTGTGCCTAGTAAAGAAGTGGTAAAGAGGCATTAGCATAGGAGGTCAAATTTTTTATGTAGTACAATTTTCTAAATTTCTGGGGGGTAGCAGCAGGACTGGAGTGGTTATCGCACCTCCCGCCTTTCTACGCAAATGTAAGGAAGCCTTCTAGAAGGCCATCATATTCCTGCTTTTTACCCTTGGTTCATTACATAATTTGTTTCAATATACACACACATAGCCAAACATTATTTCTAGTTTATGCTCAAGTTATTTGATTAAATTACTTTCATCTTTAAATAGTTTAATGGTTAAGAAAACCATTAAACGATAAATTTGAATCAAAACTCAGCCAAGCCAAACAAAACAAAACCATCTATTAACTACTACAACCCTATTTGTTAAAACTACCTCATGGAAACTGACGACGCCATAGCAGCCCCAAACCTTAAATTACTTTCAAACAACAACAAAAAAAGTCCTTTTTAAATATCAAATTGAAATGGTTTTTTTTGGCTTTGCCACACTTCAAACCCGTCTGTAACTTACATTTTTGATGAAAAAAAGTCAACCTTTGGAATACATTTTAACATGAAATTATTGACATCATTATTTTGAATTGAGAAAATTTATCTTTTCCATTTTAATGTACGAGTATGTAATTTATGCAACACCATCTTTTCCAACCCTCCATTTTGTGTGTCTTCCTTGTGTCTTGCTGGGAATTATTTGTTGTCTTGTACTCTGTCTGTTTCGGTCTGTCTTTCGTTTAGTGTGAAAACTTAAATCTTGTCAATGATTTGTAATGATGGACATTAAAAATATTTTATTATGGTTTCGCAACATTGTAGGAAACCTAACAACAAACATTTGCACTGTGGCACGAAATAAAGAAAATTTGTTGTTATTAATATTGTTATATATATATTTGTTGACTTAAAAAAAGTGATTTTATAAAAAACCGGTTTTCGTTTTTTTAATTAAAACCGGTTCGAATAACCGGATTTTTTTATAATAAACACTTTTTTACATTTTTTATTAGAAAAGAAAAAAATAAATAATATAAGAGTCTGTTCATAAACTGATGAGTAGTGTGCTAGTCCATTAGTCTAGGTGTTAGGGGTTTTATTCCCACCAAAGACTGGGCGTTTTCTGCAGACATGTCAGAAGCTTTGCAAATGGTGTTGTCTTAAACGAATTAAGTTTTCTGCCGTAAAAAATTTATTTCGCAACATTTTAGGAAACCTAACAACAAACAGTTGCACTGTGGCACATAGTAATTAAAATTTGCTGTTATTAATATTTTTAGCAATAGAGAACTTAAAAAAAGTGATTTTATAAAAAACCCGGTTTTCTTTTTTTTAAATTAAAACCGATTCGAATAACCGGATTTTTTTTTTATAATAAACACTTTTTTACATCTTTTATTACAAAAGAAAAAAATAAATAAATAAAATAGGAGTGTGTTCATAGACTGATGAGTAGTGTGCTAGTCCATCACTCTAGTGGTTAGGGGGGTTAGGGGTTCGATTCCAACCAAAGACTGGGTGTTTTCTGCAGACCTGTCAGAAGCTTTCCAAATGGTGTTGTCTTAAAATAAAATAAAATTTTCGACCGTAAAAAATTTATTTCGCAACATTTTAGGAAACCTAACAACAACAAAAAAGCACTGTGGTACAAATTAATTAAAATTGCTTATTATATTTTTAGTTAGCATACACATATAGAGTAATAAATTATTCGAGATATAGTAAACCCCCGTTTTCGAAAAATAGTGATTTTAAAAACCAGGTTTTCGGATTTTTCTATTAAAATCGGTTTTTTGTTAATGAAAAGACATTTTAAGTTTTTTATTAAAAAACGAAATAATATGATTAACAATTTGACCTTGAACATTGTATTAAATCTAGCACCAAATCCTAGCACTGTGGAACAAAATATTTAAAATTCTTTAATATTTTTGTTAACCCATGGAGTCTTCATATAGAATTATAAAATATTCGAAATATTTTAAAACTCGGTTTTTAAAAAATAGCGATTTAAAAAAACCGGTTTTCGGATTTTGCTATTAAAACCGGTTCAACAAACCGGTTTTTAGTTAATAAAAACACGTTTTTGAATTACCTGCAAATAAAAAAACAACTGAAAACTGAAAAATTTTGTATGGCTCCATAACAATGTTAGAAACCAAACAGTTTAGGAATAACACAGTGGGTCAAAATAATTAAAATTTTTTGGTCCTCTTTTTTATTAAAACAGTATAGTAAGTTAATAAATATTCGACATATTTAAGGAAAACTGGTCTTCGAAGAATATAGATCTCTTAAACCCGGTTTTCGTATTATTGTAATAAAATCGGTTCGTAAAACCGGTTTTTAGATAATATATTTTAGAAAATAAAATTTTTGCAGAAAAAAACTAAATATTGTATAAAATAAATGAAAAATTTATTATGGCTCGCTGCAGAACATTGTTGGAAACCTAATAATTAAGCAATAGGACTGTGGAACAAGATAAATAAAATATTTTGTTATTATATTTTGCTTTTACAGTATATTGAGTTGTAAAGTATTCGCCATATTTAAAAATCCGATCTTCAAAAAAAGTGTTTTGAAAAACCCGGTTTTCGGATTTTTCTATTAAAACCGGATCAAAAAACCGGTTTTTATTTAATAAAAATACATTTTTAAATGATATACTGAAAAAATAAAATGTACTATAAAATAAATAAAAAGTTTATTAGGATTTATAACATTCATAACCTAAGAACCAGAAACAATAGCACTGTGGAACAAAATATGTAAAATTCTTTTTAGTATTTCTGTTGTTGAGTACACATATAGAGTTATGAAATATTTGTCATATTTATAAAAACAAGTTTTTTTTTTTAAATGTAGATTTTACAAAACATGGGTTTTCGATTTTTTTTATTTTATTTTTTTTTTTTTTTGTTAAAACCGGTTTGTGTAATAGGGATTTAGTCAATAAAAACATAATTTTAAATTATCTGTTAAAAATTATATATATGAAAATAAATTAAAAATAGATTATCGTCTCTTAACAATATTGGTATCCTAAAAATTAAGCAATACCACTGTGGGACAAAATAATTAAAATTTCTTTTTTTTTTTTGTTTTGCTTATACAGTATATTGTGCTATAAAATATTGGGCCTGGTTTTCGAAAATTATTGACTTTTTTGACGGGTTTTGGATTTTTCTATTATAACCGGTTTGATAAACCGGGTTTTAGTGAATAAAAACAAGTTTTTAAATTAACTGTTGAAAGAAAAATATAATTTAAAATAATTGAAACAAATTTTTATAGTTCCGTTACATTGTTGGAAACCTAAACAAATAAGCAATAGCACTGTAGGACCAAGTAATTAAAATTAGTTATTAGAATGTTTTTAGTTATAGAGAGTGCAGATGAATGCTACAGTTTTTAAAAACCCTAAATCCGCTTAGTGATTTTTTAACTAATAACAACATCTCAGAGACCGTATTTGAGTGCTTGGTTAAGTAGTCACGGAATTTTATTTTTAAATCGGTAAGAGCGTTTTTGAAATCTGTAAAATTTAGAAACTGCAGTATTCATTTTTTTATAAAAAATATCTTAGTCCAAAAAAGTCCGTTGGCTTGACTCTACATCTAATGTCATTTTTATAAATTGGTACATATGTATATGCATGCCGCTTTTTCAGTTGGAATTACTGCCAAAGGAAAGACCACATTATTTACTAATGAGTGATTTTTTAAGAGCTTGAGAACTTTTTTAAAAAAAAAAACGCATAAAATTTGCAAAATCTCATCGGTTCTTTATTTGAAACGTTAGATTGGTCCATGACATTTACTTTTTGAAGATAATTTCATTTAAATGTTGACCGCGGCTGCGTCTTAGGTGGTCCATTCGGAAAGTCCAATTTTGGGCAACTTTTTCGAGCATTTCGGCCGGAATAGCCCGAATTTCTTCGGAAATGTTGTCTTCCAAAGCTGGAATAGTTGCTGGCTTATTTCTGTAGACTTTAGACTTGACGTAGCCCCACAAAAAATAGTCTAAAGGCGTCAAATCGCATGATCTTGGTGGCCAACTTACCGGTCCATTTCTTGAGATGAATTGTTCTCCGAAGTTTTCCCTCAAAATGGCCATAGAATAGCGAGCTGTGTGGCATGTAGCGCCATCTTGTTGAAACCACATGTCAACCAAGTTCAGTTGTTCCATTTTTGGCAACAAAAAGTTTGTTAGCATCGAACGATAGCGATCGCCATTCACCGTAACGTTGCGTCCAACAGCATCTTTGAAAAAATACGGTCCAATGATTCCACCAGCGTACAAACCACACCAAACAGTGCATTTTTCGGGATGCATGGGCAGTTCTTGAACGGCTTCTGGTTGCTCTTCACTCCAAATGCGGCAATTTTGCTTATTTACGTAGCCATTCAACCAGAAATGAGCCTCATCGCTGAACAAAATTTGTCACATTTGAACATTTCGAACCGAACACTGATTTTGGTAATAAAATTCAATGATTTGCAAGCGTTGCTCGTTAGTAAGTCTATTCATGATGAAATGTCAAAGCATACTGAGCATCTTTCTCTTTGGCACCATGTCTGAAATCTCACGTGATCTGTCAAATACTAATGCATGAAAATCCTAACCTCAAAAAAATCACCCATTATAAACTATTTGTATATTATAACAATATATAACTAATATATCATTTCAACAATTTCTTTTTAGCAGGGTTCAGAATTTTTCATTTATGAGCGTTAAAATTTCATTGCTTATTTCTCATAAATTTCAAAAATTTAATTTTTTTGCGGTCATAAATTAAAAACAAAAAATGCTCTGTCCACGATCACTCATGAATGAGTGTAAATGTTTGTTTTCTTTGTAGCTTAAATACATGAAGGGTGAATAACAAAGAATATCCGTATTAATCATATGTGTTAGGTAATGAATTAGCTCATTCTCATTAATGCTCTTTGACATACAAGTTTTTAAATTTTTTTCATTAATGAGCGTTTTAATTTATTAGACTTTGTTTATGAAATTTCTAAATTTCTCATAAATGAGATTTCTAAAACTTTCAATCTTTTAGTACCTACGCCGGCAGTTGCAGATTCATTTGCTCACTTTTGAATAGATAGGATAAAAATAAATCATCTCACTCATAAATGAACAAACACAAAATATTTTCTAGTCTCTCACACATGTATGAAAAGAAGCAGTCAAAACTAAAATCTACATACTAACTCATGATTGAGCAGTGAGAGATCATTTTTGTACTCTGCTTTTTATCCACTGTGATTTTTGTTCACTGTGATTAATTGAAAAACTGAACTTTTAGATTTTAAGAACTAGAGCATTCATATAGAGGAGTTATAAAATATTTAAAAATATTTAAAATCCCTGTTTTGTAATAACTCTAAAAATTTTGATTTTGTAAAAACCGGGTTTCGAAACATTTTGATTTTTTTAAACCCGGTTTTCAGATTTTCATATTAAAACCGGTTGGTATAACCGGATTTTTATAATAATAAAATATAATAAAAACACGTTTTTAAATTGTGCTAAAATGTGTTATAGTGCCCTAACATTGGCGGAAAGCTAACACCAAGCAATAGCTCTGTGGGCCCAAATAATTAAAATTTGTTATAACTATTTTTTAGATAAAGTCTTAAATTCTAAGCAAACTTAGACTGTACCTAAGTCCGCTAAGTGATTTTTTGAAGTAATAACACCGTTCCAGACAACCGGAAACTGGCTTTCCGTTTAATTTATTAAAACCCTGGGTTTCGAACCGGTTTTAACCGGGTCCATAGAATTTAAAATTTCTCTTGTTTTTGTTGAAAAAGTGACAGTTATAGTGGTTTTCAGATCAGATTTTTCTTGTATATTTTTATTTAAAAATCTTAGGTTTTGAATTAAATTCACTATTTTTAACATTTTTCTTTTTAAAGACCCTTTTAATACCCTTCACCACAGGTGGAAAGTTTATGAAACCGTGTGTAATTTCTACAATATTAGGTTCACACCCCATAAAGTATGTATATTCTGGATCCTTATACATAGAAAAGTTAATTAAGCAATGCCCTTCTGCTCGGGTAGTAATGTCACTTGCCAAGGCACCAGACGAGATACAGAAGATTTAAGCCCACCAATATGCCAGGCATAGTTTCGAAAATTTTGGGATTGCAATTCAGCAACAAGGAATAATCTCTTTTGGCGGCTGCGAGCAAAAAACCACGCCCACCTATTTTTTTTACCGTTTTTTAATTTTTTTCCGCAAAAGAGAATCATTAACTCTTGCTTATTTTGTCAAATAAATATTAGACAGCGACAGACAGAGTGCATACAGATCTTGGGGGAACAATAAACCCCTGCGAGGGCCTGGTCTGACCATTCTAACGCAATATTGATTGCAGGAAGTTTTTAATTTTTACAGAAAATTATTTACAAAATGTTAAAAAAATTGTACAAAAAATTTTCAAAAAATTTTTACAAAAAATTTATGAAAAATTTACAAAAAAAAAAAAAAAATTACAAAAAAATTTCAAAAAAATTTTTGCAAAAAATTTTCGAAAAATTTACAAAAAAATTTCCAATAATTTAAAAAAAATTTTAAAAATAATTTTTACAAAAAATTTTCAAAAAATTTTTACAAAAAATTTACAAAAAAAATTTTTACAAAAAAATTTCCAATAATTTAAAAAAAATTGAAAAATAATTTTTACAAACAAATTTTACAAAAAATTTTTTCAAAAGTGTATAAAAAAAATTTTCCAAAAAAATTCTTAAACAAACAATTTTTAAAGGAACATAAGAGGGTAAAACAATAGCATTACTATGGTGAAGGGTATATAAGATTCGGCATGGCCGAATATAACACGCTTGCTTGATTATTTTTTTAAGAAGTTTTTCCTTTGCTTCCATCTTTGCCATCTAACAACCTCTTTTTTTCTTTGTTGCAATATAGACATTTTTTTTGCAAAAACAAATAATAAATAAAAAGAAAATTTTCTGTTTTTTTTTTATTATAAACCATCCATCACTTAGAGCGATACAATTTAACTATCTTTTGGCTTCAATCTTGTCTCCGCAAGTGTGTGTGTTAGACATATTGGCAGCAATACTTTTCAAAGCACTCCTTAATATATGCACACATACACCCACACCCACACACATCTATGTTTGCATTTGTGTTGTTGTTTTTTGTACCCTAGATAAAGTAGAATTTTTGCTGTGTTAAAATCAATAAATATTACAGCAAACAACAAACACTTGTTAAACAACAATGAAACCTACACATGTTGCTTTAATGCTCTTACACACACACACACTCTCCCTACTCCCTCGTATCTGCAACAAAAGAATCCTGTTTATACTTTTATTTGCTTTTACACATCTAACAACTGTTCTCACACACACATACAACGAGGAGTAGTATTCATTCCATTAACTCATTCATAAATAATCTACAAGACTTGAGAGAGATACGAGAACATTTTCTTGAAAATTCATTTAGTGAAATTTTGTTGAAATTGATGTGATGGCAACAAAACTTGACAACAACTAAGAATTACATCACACTATTGCCAATGCCACTACTACTACAACTACTAATGGGGGAAATAAACATTGTAAATACCCGTACAACAACAATAATAACATTAAGAACACATGCCGATACATACATACATACATACATACATACATACATACATACATACATACATACATACATACATACATACATACATACATACATACATACATACATACATACATACATACGTAATAATTTACTTTGTCTTCTTTTAAAGTATGATGGTTACATTAAACTTAAATGCTGACAAACCTCTAAATTTAACTTTCTTTTCTTTCATACATTCACAAATACATCCACACATACACAAACTTATACACACACACTCATTTTTCATATAAACTATATTTAAATCGTTATTTTTCAACGATATTAAGGAGTTTTTGATGAAGAAATACAAAAAGCACTCAATTAAGTGCCATTAATAATTTATAACCAGTAAACATACGAGGCTAATTCAATCAGTCAGTAAAAAACAGACATGGGGAATTTCAATTACAATTAAAATTACTGGTAATGCGTAATTGCATATTCTCCATTACACATTACAAGTAATTGTAATTCAAATCAGGGTCTAAAGGCAATTAAAACTATATGTAATTGGTAATTGAAAATTTTCAATTACAAATTATTACTAATTGAATTGAGGCAATAGGCATTAAAATACATTATTTAATTGAACATTATCAGTATAACAGTAATTGGAAATTTTTAATTACAAATTACTAGTAATTGAATTTAGGCAACAATCATTACTTCCAATTGAACAAAATACTATTTTATTCCTTAAAATTTACCATTAAATGTAATTGTAATTGATTTTTTCCATTACAATTAGATTGGAAATTTTCAATTACAAATTACAAGTAATTTTAATTATTCAATTTCAAACTACATGTCAGGTGTATATGAACAAATCTCAATTACAATTACAAATAGTGGAATGTAATTAAAAAAATTCCAATTACAATTACAAATAATTGCGCATGTGTAATTAATTACAAACTGTAATTGACAAGTCTGGTAAAAAATCTCATATAAGGAAAATGGAGAATTGTTGTTTTTTCGAAAGGTATCGATGAGTTTAAAAAGTTTTAACGTTTCTACTTCAGGTAGGCCGAAAAATCTTGGGGGAGGGACAGCTTAGTTTACACCTGTTATGAACTTTTAAACTTTTTGTTGTTAAGGCACCGAGTACGGGAAAGGAGAATACCGTAAGTCGACACACAGACTGGATGAGGGGATATTCTCAGATGATCTTGATCTTTCGGTCTCACTCAAAAGATAGACATGCACTGAGAATTGGCGAACGTATCACGGGACCGTCGACAGACTTGTGATTACTAAAGCCCTTGATTCGATCGTGGTAGAGTTGAGAAATGTAAATGAATAGTGGTAAATGAATAGTGTGCACTATTACCCCTTGGACGAGTTATCAAACACCATAAGGGAATAGAGGCTATATGAAACGGCTCGCAGGTGGTATACCTCAATCATTTGTAAATAGCCGAAAGTGAAGCTTTTACTCTAGCTATTTGTCTTATCTACTCTTAACCCTCTCCAAAGGAAATAACACGATTAATATAGACATTGATTGCCTTAGTGGTATTTCACTTAACAAAAAAATAAAAAAAAAAAAATAGAGAATAGACGGCGGACTCAGTAACTTGGATTACTCAGCAAAAGCTGCATTGAGAATTCGGAAACTTAAGACGAGAACGACTGTGGTTCTTGTAGTTTTCGTTGACAATATTGCGACTACAAAGGCCGTTGCTTCGATGTTGGTGAATTTGAGTTGTGTACTCGCATGTTTGCAATCTCTGGCCCTACGAGCACGACATTACGTTAGGATTATTGTTCGGATATCGGGGCATTTGGGACATCGTTAAAACAATATGGCGGATGAATGCTCGAGGAACAGTTTGAATCTGAACCTGATAATTTCAAAGGAAGAAATTAATGCTCCTCTAGCTGACTTCCCAAACACCATAAGGGAATAGAGACTAAATGAAAAAGCTCACAGGTATTATACATTAACTAGAATCTTTTTTCCTTAAGCCTAGTACTCGGTTCGAATTTGTGAAAAATATTGAATTATTTCACATGGAAAATTTGACACTTGAAATGTGGTGTCTATCTCGCGATTTGGAAGAATTTTACGATTTTATTGCTTTTGTACATTGTTGTACAAATGTTAACAAAAGTCAGGTGATCAGCTGTTGTTTGAAAAATTCCTCATGAAATACTGCCCATTTGCTTTATTTCACAACTTTGATAAAATGTTGCCAGAAACATGTCAATGTTTTTCCACAACAAAAACAGAAAACTACTTTTTGCAACATTTTTTTATGACGTTTTCATACAAATTTTTTATGTATGTATGTATGTAGTTTGACAGCATACCGCATGGAAAACTGAACAGAGTACCAGGCTTTACTCGATATAGGTAGGCCTCGATATAGGTAGGCCAAATGTACTGGCACTGAGAAAAAATTCGTTATCACTTCAAGAGGGCATCATTAGAGGGTACACCATGATTGAACATATGTCAGAGCGTATGGGAACCTCTCCGATAGCTGCAGAAACTGTTTGGATAAGGGGAGGAAAGAGTCACTTCAACACCTTACCTGCGACTATCCGGTTCTGTTGGCAGGCAATGAATTATAAAAAAAATTTATGGAGTGGTACCTTAGTATCGTAGTTCAAATATAGGATATTTATTCCAGTAAAAATATCTCATTAACAAGTAAGAGGGAGAACAAGTAGTGAAAGTACGCAATTTTACCGATTCAATGGTACTGCAAACTTGGCAGCAACTCTTATTTTTGTCAGCGGGTACTATGAAACACTATTTACAGTACTTTACAATAATTTTGGAATTTTATAAAAATTTTAGTTTTTTATATAAAGCCTATGTTTTTGAATAATTACCCAGGGATGGGTACCTTCTTCGACATAAAGCTTAAAAATGAAAATGTTTGGAATTTAGCGAAAAAAAAAATTAAAATAAAAATTCACATGGACGTTTCAGGGAGTGTGATAGGAGATATACCTCCTTCTGCTCATAAAAACTTAAAAATATCATTTTTATGAGATTAAGTTATCCATTTCTTTCAATACATTACATTATTTTTACAAATTGTATTTTATGTCACCATCCACAAAAAATGGGGGGCTGAAAAATGGCATTTTAAAATTTTCGGGGTCCAAGTTTAGGTTTTTGAACATTCGCTGACTATAAAAGTTGAACTTGCTAAACATAAGTAGAGGAAAACTTAAAAAAAAATTTATTTTTCAGAGGTAGGTTTAGTTCTTTTAAGGGGAACTTTTTTCTCCTTGGTCCGATTTTTTTAATTTTTTATGTGTGTGAAGATAAATATGTGTTTAACTAGCAGAGACAAAACCCATTTTTTTTTTAATTGAAAAAATATATCATGCGATAAAAAAGTTTTCCCATACATTTAGTACGTATTCTGCACAGATTTTCGGACTTTTTTTAAGAAATATTGTTACTGTGTCCAAACCTTTCCTTCTCAGGGAATCAGACCGGTACGATTAGGAAGATAATAGATCATACTAATAAACTGTGTTCACACTTTTTTCCAAAAGTATTTGTGAACATTTTGAAAATGTGATTTAGTGAAAATTTCTAGTATATGACTTCTTTGACGGAAATAGCCACTGTGTCCAAACCCTTCCATCTCAGGAAATCAAACCGGTACTATTAGGAAGATAATAGATTATACTAACAAACTGTGTTCACACTTTTTTCCAAAAATATTTGTAGAAATTTTTATAACATTTCGAAAATGTGACTTAGTGAAAAATTTCTAGTATATGATTTCTCTGTCGGAAATAGCCACTGTGTCAAAACCCTTCCATCTCAGGGAATCAAACCGGTACTATTAGGAAGATAATAGATCATACTAACAAACTGTGTTCACACTTTTTTCAAAAAGTATTTGTGAAAATTTTTATAATATTTTGAAAATGTGACTTAGTGAAAATTTCTAGGATATAAGTTCTCTGACGGAAATAGCCACTGTGTCCAAACCCTTCCATATCAGGGAATCAAAGCGGTACGATTAGGAAGATAATAGATCATACTAACAAACTGTGTTCACACTTTTTTCCAAAAGTATTTGTTTGAGTTCTCTGACGGAAATGTGGCTATTTCCGTTAGAGAACTCATATACGAACTAAATGTATGGGAAAACTTTTTTATCGCATGATATATTTTTTCAATAAAAAAAAAAATGGATTTTGTCTCTGCTAGTTAAATACGTATTTATCTTCACACACATAATTTTTTAGCTTTAAGAGTGTGTGAACATAATAGATTTTTCTGCTAAGTTTTATTAATCTAGGGGCACTCAGTAGTTTCAGAGCCAATACAAGCTAAAAAAAGTAATGTCGGGCTAGATTGGCAAAATACCCCTATTAGCGGATGTCTTGTAAAATTTACTTTTTTACCCTTATGTTCCTTTCTATTTGAGCGGTCACATTTGATCGAATTTTCGAAATTAATTTGCAAAGATAACTCTGGCGAGAGTCTATTCATGATAAATAGCGCTAACAATCAGAACTGTTTCATTAGCTGTCCCAGAAAACTGTGGTGCCAATTTATAGTTCTCCACCTCTACAAATACAGAAAAAAAGAACAAGTGATGCACACTATGGAAACTACTACCACAACAATATTCTGTTACGGTATCCCCAAATATATATTTAGACATGACTAAATTGCCACTTCGTTTTATTAGTTTTTTTTTTTTGAAGATTTGATTTTAGGCTTTGATATATAAATTTTTATTTTAAATTAAAGTATTGATTTATTATAACATTTTTTTTTTTCAACCCAAAAAAATCCACATGTCAATAATGAAGAAAAAAAATATTTATTCTCTGTGTATTTAAATAAATCATCAATTTCAATTTATTTTTCTTTTAATACAAATAAAAACAAAATTTTTTATTTAAAAAAAATTGCTGCCATGCATAAAAACGGAAATAAACATGTGAAATGAAAATATGTATATAATTTTCAAATAATATTTTATTTGCCAAAGAAAACCCAGCAAACAAATTGGTCATTGGCCCGGGAAAAGGAATTAATTTTTAAAATTGTTTTGCAAAGCAGATTGAGTTCTGAAACTAAATGTGAAAAATAAAATTAACAAAACTTTGCTTTCCAACAGAAAGGGCTCATTGCCAACAAACACAACGCGAGAAATCAAATCAATGATGAAAATAGATTGTTAGCTGGGCTACGTACATACATACATTTAAGTCGGTTTTACTGTTTATTTCAAATAAACATGAGTAAAGCTAACAAATGCAAAATATCTATTGAAAGAAAGATACAAAATATACAAAACATAACATGGATTTTTCATTTAAGCTGTTTAGTTTTGCCTAAAACTATTTGATGCAAGAAAATATGTGAAATAAACACCCAATTTACATTCACATATAGAGCATGAAGGACTTGTGGAACTGTGGGGCAAGTTGATATAAATATGTATATAAATATTCAAAGCTTCAACAGTAGAATAGATGAAAAGTTTTTCGTTTAATAACAACATATTTTGCCATTGAGCAATCCTGAAGGCATCCAGCCAGCCAAACACAAATCCAAATGACCAGTTTAATATTTAGGTTAGATTAGGTTCCACAGGTTGCCGGTTCTATGAACAGAGACCGACTCCTGAAAGAGGTATAAGCAGGAGGGTCCTTAGGATACCTGCGGATTCGCCCTTGGGCTATTTCCAAACCATCCCGAAACCCGGACCGAACGAATTTATCCTGTTGACGTCTCAACCCGACACGTCTGCACGGTCCTGCAGCCTCGGGCTTGCAAGAAGCGCCGCCCTTTCAGCGGATAGGGGTGGGCAATGACAGAGGAGATGCTTCACCGTTTCTTCTTCCTCCTCGTCCTGGCAACTTCTGCAGAAGTCATTATATGGGAGATTGAATCTCCTAGCGTGGACACTAATGGCGCAGTGCCCAGTCAGTACAGCCACAAGTGTGGCCATCTGTCCTCGAGGAGTTCTCAGTAGGCTTGCAGTCTTCTTGCAATCATACTGAGGCCACAAAAGCCTTGTAATCGCGCAGCTGACCTCGTTTGACCATCTGGTCTGCGCGGCCCCTAATAGCTCAAGCTTAAAGTTGTCTCTACAGCAACTAAGCGGGAGGCCTACTCGTTGATCTATCCCCTGATCCCTAAGGTAGGTTCCAGATCTAGCAAGTTCGTCCGCAGTTACGTTTCCGGCCACCCCTGTGTGCCCCGGCACCCAAAAGAGTTCCAGGTTGGAATGTGTCGCCATCTAATCTAAAGATGTCCGGCATTCGCGCACCAATCTGGACGTCGTGTAGACGCCCGTTAAGGAGTTTATCGCGGCTTTGCTGTCGGTACAAATCCGGATATCTTGGTCATATATCCTGTGGTACTTCAGCCAGCTTACCGCCCTTTTTATGGCTGAAATTTCGGCCTGAACAACGCTGCACTGATTTTGCAGCCTAAACTTCATCCTAGTTTGAAAACGAGGAATGAAGACACCTTCCCCTACACCTTTGTCCGTCCTAGATCCGTCTGTATAAACCTCAAGCACATTTTCATGCTGGCACCAACATAGAGGACGTGCCGGACATAGATACTTCGAATTTTCTGGTTGATATGGGTGAGGGTAAGCTAAATATTTAATATATATTTAATATTAGAAATTATCTTAAATCTCTGGCAACATTTAGACTAAAGTACTGCATGAGCATAAAAAACGAGGCTCGTGAATTTATGATTGTTCATGCAGACGAGTAATGATCACGAGTGGACAATAATAAACAGTGAAGACCAGCGAGTTAAATGCGATGAGCTTGCAGAGTTTTCAAAAGCAAGTATGACTAAATGTTGAACACAGTCAACATTTCAAGACCTTGGAGCACTTTATCACTATTTTTAACGCAAAATTTAATACATATTCTTTGATCCATTTTTTTTGCAAAAGTCAAATATCGAAAGCGCACACTAACTTTTTCAGTTGTCAACAACAAACTACTAATCCAACATATGACTGATAATGCCAACATATGACTAACACATGTGTACCAACATAACCAGAAAAAATTTCGACAATCGAAATCGCGAAAATTCAAAATTTGACCTTTTCTTTTGAACAGACCTCGTATATAGTCATCACCATAAGGAGATGATGTCTGGCTTCGGACAACATTTTTCAGCTTACGCCTAATATCATGGGGTGCATCTTCTCTTTCCAAGGATCAAGTTTTACTCTTTTTAGAGACTTGCTCGACAGATCTTTAGTAGAGAAGCAGGATCTTGTATACAGACGCACCATGAGGAGGTGTAAGTTAAGCTTCTTAGCTAACGACCAATATCATGGTGAACATCATCCAGTCTTTCAAAAGAGATTTTTCCGCAAGGCTGCAGTTTTACTTATTTACACTTGTTGCTATCCTAGTTATAAGTAAAGTAAAACTGCGACTGGCTCAAGGATTGAGTAACTCTTATATATATATTTATATAAAGGGTGTTTTTGATAGAGGTATAGAATTTAAATTGCAATAAAACAACGATGGATTATTCGATTGAATTTTATTTATCGAAAGATAATCTTGTGGCATTACATTTTAAATATGATTTCTGGCATATGACCGCCATGGCTGGCGCGGATGTAGTCCAATCTGGATGTCCAATTTTCGATGACTTTTTCCAACATTTGTGGCCGTATATGGGCAATAACACGGCGAATGTTGTCTTCCAAATGGTCAAGCGTTTGTGGCTTATCCGCATAGACCAATGACTTTACATAGCCCCACAGAAAGTGGTCTAGCGGTGTTAAATCACAAGATCTTGGAGGCCAATTCACAGGTCCAAAATGTGAAATTAGGCGGTCACCAAACGTGTCTTTCAATAAATCTATTGTAACACAATGTTGCGCCGTCTTGTAGAAACCACATCTCCTGGACATCATTGTTATTCAATTCAGGAATGAAAAAGTTAGTAATCATGGCTCTATACCGATCACCATTGACTGTAACGTTCTGGCCACCATCGTTTTTGAAAAAGTATGGACCAATGATTCCACCAGCCCATAAAGCGCAGCAAACAGCCAGTTTTTTTTGGCTGTAACGGTGTTTTGACATACACTTGAGAATTACCTTCACTCCAAATGCGATAGTTTTGTTTGTTGACGTAGCCATTCAACCAGAAGTGCGCTTCATCACTAAACAAAATTCGCTTATGAAAATCGGGAACAACAGTAATCTCGTTTTGGGCCGAATCTACGCCTTACTGTTCAGGCGTGAGTCTATTCATGATGAATTGCCAAACGAAACTGAGAATACATCACTTGACAGCTGTTAAATCGGTCGCCATCTTGAAAAGTAATGCGAACTTATACCTCTATAAAAAAACCCTTTATATATATGTATATATATAATAAAATAGTTACTTATTTCCTGTCTGTCTTTCTTTTTTTTCTGTTCGCATCACGAAAATTCTACTGGATGGATTTTAAAAAAATTTTATGAGGAGGTACCTTAGTATCTTGATTGCAATATAGGATACTATTTTCCACAAAAACAAAGGTACTGCATACTTTAAGGCATCTTTTATTTTTGAAAGCAATATATTTTATGCAATGTTGTGCAACAGATGGCGCTGTTTTAAAATAATGAGTAACTCATTTCCTGTCTGCGTTTTAAGAACAATAATTTTTAGAATTTTCGAATTTTGTCCAGGGATAGGGTATCATTCTATAAAGTAATTTACTTTATATAAAGAAACGTAAGAGTCATAAAATTTAATGTGGATTGCTTTTAAAGCAAAATCAAACAAAATATTGTCAGGACGCACATAACGTGTGTGGGCACAGCTAGTATATGTATAAAATCTTAAAATGATGGATATATTGGAAAAAACAAGATTTGTCATACTATTAAAAAAAAAGTTATGGACGAATAATTTTTATCGCTTCCCTCGCTCCCATTAGACAAAGAATTTGTTAATATGGAATCGGATTTAATTAAAACAGTAATGAAAAAACTTTGAAAATAATTTAAAACTTTAAATAAAATAGTTTTATAAACAATTTTTACTGCTTTCATAACATCACTAGACGTTTACTGAACAAAAACGAATTACAGTATAATGCAAATCCAATGTTTTTTTTTATCGAAATTTCCCTTTCAAAACTATTTTATTTTTAGTTTATTATTTTTATGTAGAATATAAAACTAAAACTAAATGTATGTTTACATGTGTGTATAATACATGCAACAGTCTTTATAATAAAAAGAATTTCCAGCAAAGCTGATGGTGGTAATTTACTTAAAAGCATGAATAAATTACTCATGCAGCTGCATGCAATATATTTAATTTACAGCAATTTTGGATATCACCTGACATACAAAGCAATGGTAACACGGGAGACGGTAATCTTGGCCCAAAACTTTCAAAGGGCCCATCCCATGGGCAAATAACCAACGTTCTTTCAAATCGAAGTTGACGCCTTTCTCATCTGTGCCAGGGAATGTTTAAGGAGAAAGATGAAAAGGGAAAAAGTGCATCAGTTTTCGGGCAGCCTTGAGGTCTGGCGGTAATCATGAATTGTGTGAAATTTTTAAATGAACTCGGTTTCTTGCAATAGATTTGCACATTGGTCGGGTCTCAAAAGGCCTATGTATATCACAGACCTGTTCTTGCAGAAGCAGGTTTTAGAAACCAAGGGGCCTGGTGCCCCCATACACCCCGAAAGCACTGCGTCAAAGCATTAGAATGTGTCAACAATGAGAATTAGTAACCCGGGGGGGACAATTAAAGATACAAACAAAAAACCTAATTATAATAAAAAACGAGACCTAATTTGACCGATTTTTTTTTTTGAATTGACGGGGCCCCGTACCACGCCGAATCTTAATTCGTGGAGTACAGAGAAAAATAATAAAATTTTAAAATTTTTTCTTGAAAACTTTAAAGTCTTTTCAGTGAACCTTTTTAAAGGGTTAATAAAATTTTATTTTAATTAAGGTAAAATTTAGTAAGAAATGAACCGGAACGGAACGGTAGACCTACTACTTTTTGGACATATAATTATCTTACTGTCTCAGATTAATTTAGAATGTAATTAATTTCATTCATATCAATTTATTCAGTATAAAGTAAATTTTTACTTTAACCTTTCTTTGGGGTTGTTCTCCCTTTACTGTCGCTGAGTAATCTAGAGTGTAATCAATCTGATGTTATGTTTCTTTTTAAAATCTCTGTATGTTTCATCGTCGCCAAAGTTTTGTAAAACAGATATTTAAGGTAAAATATAAAGTGAAATACCACTTCACTGTCCCTCGGTAACCAATGCAGTAACCAGTTTAATATTTTTGTTATTTTTCATGCCAGTAGTATTTGAGGTTTTCATTAACATTCCTAGACGAAGGGGAACTAAGACAGGACTTGTCACATGACAGGTTCAAAAATGATAGGGACCGGTTTGAGTTAAAATATTTTTAACTATCTGTGTCCACACACGTACCCCCGGGGGTTCCAAATGTCACTGCAGGAATATGGCAAATGATTTGACGCGGTCCACTCGGGGAAAATAGGGGCACCAGACGCTAGGGTTCCTAGAGCCTAAATCTGGAAGAAAAGGTCTGCTGTTTTATAACACGGGTCCTCTTCGAGGCCTGACCAGTGCCCAAAGGACTGGTACCACGGGAATCTGTAGCCCCACAGAGAGCCTATCCCCTCTGTGACCGGTTATTGGTGAGGTCCCCTTCGGGGGTACACGTGGTGGCTGTGGTTTAAGATCGATTAAGTAGGTAAGGTGCAAGGTCGATCAAGTGTGCTGTTGCACTCTCAACAGACGGAGTTTGGATAGTCTCCAAACCCCTAAGCAAGAGGTTATAATATGGATCTAGGCTTGCCTTGGAAAGGCTTGCCATATTATATAAATTGCTACTCATTGTGACTGTATCACACACAAAAAGCGATTGGTGGCAATCGTAAAGTGTTGTTATACTACACAATGGGGGCGCTAGTCTACGCCTAAGTTTCACTCGGTGGTAAGACCACCGTGAGGTTAGGCCGAGTATGGCAGGTACTCACGTTAATCTTGTTCCACAAAAATGCACACACGTTGTGTGCGTTCTAACCGTATTTTGTTCGATTTTGCTTTGAAAGTAATCCTCGCCAAATTTTAAGACTCTTAAAGTGCTTCACGTATATGTTAAGAAAGGTACCCATCTCTGGATAAAATTCTAAAATTTATATAAACTTCTGAAGTTCCTAAAATGAGAATGTATAGCTCTGTAAAAGGAGTAATTCCACAAAGTAAAAATATTTGGCAGTAAGTAATTCATATTTTGTGATTATTTTAAAGCAGCGCCATCTGTTGCGCAACCGTGTTAAAAAATATCCCGCTTTTAATTAATTTTGTAATTTTTTAAAAACAGCGCCGTCTGTTGCGCAATTTTGTTTAAAATATCTCGCTTTCAAATATAAAAGATGCCTCAAAATATGCAGTTCCTTTAAATTGGTAAAAAAAAATCGGTGTACTTTCACTGCTTTTTCTCCACCTTCTCTTCGAAATAAGATATTTTTGCGGAAAAAAAGTATCCTATATTGCGATCAGGATACTAAGGTACCTCCTCACAAAATTTTGTTAAAATCCATTCAGTAGTTTTTAGGTGATGCGAACACGAACAAAGAAAGACCGAGATAGACAGGAAATGAGTTACTATTTTATTATATGTCTAGATGAAAGGGACACAAATACGATCGGTATCGGTAAATGGTCTATACTTAATGCTTCTTCCATCAGTTACGTGATGTGTCCTTTGTTCACCAGTTAAGCAGGCAACTTATTTAGCAAATATATTTTTAACTCCAGAACTAAAAGGCTTTAACTGTCTGTATATTTACTTGGTATATTTGAATATAATATTAAAAGTAGGTAATGCTATCTATAGATGATGAAATAGTTGGCTTAGCGCCATATTTGTAAAAAGGATTTTTACAATACATAGACACACACACTCGTATATACTTTTTTTATTTTTCTTAAAACTACAGCTTACAGTTTGAACAAGAAGATCAACATTCATACTCATTCACAAAAAAAGTTTGTCTTTTTATTTATTGTAACATGGATTTACAATCTTTTTTTTCTATTTTAATTTTTTTTTTGGTCTTGTAACAATTTTAACAGCCTTAAAGTAGGCAATCGTTTTTAGGTTTTGCCTTTAAGTGCATATTTGCGTTTTTCTTTTTGAGGTTTTTAAGTTTAAGTTTAATTTTCCTTGTGTGCTGGTGGCACAAGCACAACAACTATTTTGCTGATAAAAATACAGAGAGTTTTTCCTTTTTTAAATCATTTTTTTATTTATTTATTTTTTTTTGGTGTACTCGCTTCAAGCAGGAGTCGTCTATCGAGCAGGCTGCTGAAGCGGTAGCGGCTGCTATCAAATATAAAAAAAATTAAATTTTTTTTCTTTTCTCTTTCTTTGCAGGTAAATATTTTGTTATCGCTGGGACTTCGTTATTTTTCTTATTTCCCATCACATGTTTCTTCAACATCTTCCACTCAACCCCCACCCCCCATCCCCCACCTGTGCTCTTTGGTTTACATAAAGGATAAGTATGAATAAAAAACTTATATAACGAAATAGAATGTGTTAGAAAGAAAAAAGCAAGAATATGTTTTAATGAAAAAGTCTGAGAACTTTTTATTTTATAGTATTGTCTCCTTTTTAGCATTGAGTCGCTGTCTTTTTCATTTAAATGGAACAAAATACAATAAAAGTAGATGGCGGCGGCGAACGTTCACATGGGATCAGATGAAAAAAGTGTAACAACTTTTAAACAAATTAAATGTGAAAATAGTAAAGTGGAATTAAAAACAAGAATAAAATTGAAGTTTTAACTAAATAAAAAAGAAAAAGGCTTTAATGAGACAACATGGCATTGCAGGTACTAATGCAGTGGAATTATAAAGTAAATTTATGACAGACAGAAAAAGGCATTTTTTATTTGAATAAAAAATAGCAAAAAGTTAGGAAACTTTAACTCTTTCAACTATTTCAACACAATTCAAAACATGTGTGTGAAGGTAAATACGTCAAATTAAATACGTTTTTGAAAAAAAATATAGCATGCGATAAAAAAGTTTCCGCATACATTTAGTACAGATTTTCGGACTGTTTTAGGAAATATTGTTTCTGTTCCTAAACCCTTTGATCTCAGGGAATGAAATCCTGAACAATAGGAAGACAATAGATCATATTAACAAACTGTATTTATACTTTTTCCAAATTGAGTTTGTCAAACATTTTACAACATTTTGAAAATCTGATTTAATGATAATTTTTAGTAGGTGTGTTCTCTGAGGGAAATAGCGACATTATTTAAATCGCGTGTGGTAAAAACAATAATAAATAATGAAGAAACTTTCAAAATCCACCGAGGAGAGCATCCGGGCCATGACTGAAAGAGGCTGTTCGACCCGGGAAATTGCAAAAGAACTTAAAGTGAGTCAATCGAGGGTGCTGTAGCGTAAGTGGTTTGCACGTTGACTACTAAGCAATGGTCACGAGTTCAATACTCAGCCGTGGCAACATCAATTTTTCTAATATGTAGTAATTTTTCTTTATAATAGTGCATATCACAGCGCCCTCCTTCGGCGATATTACAACATAGCACTAAACCGTCGGCGAAGTAAAATAATTATAAATTGGGTATGCTGGCTTCAAACTAATTGGCCTAAATAACACCAGAGGTGCTGCATTACTGTTCTTAAAATAATCATAACGTGCAATTGCAATGTTGCCAGAAGCGAAGCTTTACTATCACACTAACCATCTGTCTTATCTACTCCTATCCCTTTCCGAAGGAAGTAACACAGTTAATGCCTGAGTGTTACTTCTCTTAAAACAACAAAAAAAAAAAAAAACAGTGGTAATCAGGGTACAAAAACGGTGTTTCGTTGTTCCCAAGCCTCAAGTTAGAGGTCGTATAAAACTTCAAACTAATGCAGACGCACGTTTAATGATAAGAGAAATGAAAAGAGATAAGTTTTTAACTCCAAAAGATG
Organism: Phasia obesa; assembly: GCA_949628195.1. Lineage (NCBI taxonomy): Eukaryota > Metazoa > Arthropoda > Insecta > Diptera > Tachinidae > Phasia > Phasia obesa. The sequence continues at coordinate 98,756,459 of OX451219.1, forward strand.
CTTCGTTAGCAATCGAAAAACCCGTTAGTCGGTGGTCGGCATGTTGAGACCTTCGCGACATTGGTTTATTGCAGCAGAAAAGACAAACAAAAACCTTAACCTTAAAATTTGCCAAAAAGCACAAAAATCCAAATTCAACCGACGGTAAAGCATATTGCTGGCGCCGCCCTGGTAAAAAAAATTCAAAGGCGCCATGTGAAGCACGGTGGAGAAAATGTCATGGTAAGGGGTAGCTTTACGTGGTGGGACCTTGGACCACTGCATAAAATTGATAATATAATGAAGAAAGAAGACTATTTGAGAATTTTGCAGAGTCATCTTCTCGATTTTGTAGATAAGAGCACCTATCCTGCAGAAGAAAGTAATTTTTAAGCAGGATGGTGATCCAAAACATACGTCCAAAATAGTGAAAGAGTGGCTTGGTGCAGTGGCCAGCACAAAGACCCGATCTCAATCCGATTGAGAATTTGTGGTCAATCGTGAAGATACGGTTGGGACAGTACCAATCAACCCCTACCAATTTGGACGAGCTTTGGCAGCGGATCCAAAATGAATGGGGGAATATTCCAAAGCAAATTGTACAGAAATTGGTCGCAAATAAAGGGCTTTGGACTAAGTATTCAAAATATTCGTATTACGCAAGATTTTTCAAAGGTGCAAAATTGAGTACATTAGAGTTTTTTTCGTTTTCTTTAATATTATCTTAGAAATTGGTGCTTTAAGTTTTGAATTTTACACTGTTTTGTTAAGTACCTAATACTAAATAAAACTACAAAAAAAACAAAATTCAAATTTGCTTTATTACTTTTATTTCTATGACATAAAAAGTGGTCAAAGTACAAACTTGTATTCATTTGTGCACCTCACTGTACGTACTAAATGTAGGGTAAAACTTTTTTATCGCATGCTATATTTTTAAAAAAAGTATTTAAGCTAAGCGGGCTTCAAAACAATGCAGCACTAAAATCGCCTTGACTTTTGCCCGCACACATCGATCAGATTGGTGGCCACACTAACTGATTCGTCACACATCTGTCTAGCACCTTATCTAGAATTTCTTACCTGACAAATCTCAGACGGGATAGCTTTTCCATTATCCTACTAACCCTGCTCATGATCCCGCCAACGTGCTTGGATCCATCCGCTTGTACCATTTAATGGTTCCATCTCTAAGGGTATAATGTGCTGAAGCTTACATCCACTCCCTTTTACTACCCAGAATAGTAACATACTTCTTATCAAAAATCTGTCTGTCCATTAGATACGTGGGTTTCATAAGTAGGAGTATGCGTAATGGCGGACAACAGTCCCTATTTGACCTTCTATCGTGAATCTATTAAAATTTCGTTTCGCAACCTTTTTAAAAGTGCGGGTTCAAAGAGGACATCCATGGCATCCGTTGGACAAGTTGCCACAGTCTCTGTTATACAGACGAACGCTTGCCTCTGTAATTTCTGCCCTCCTCCCTTGTTTCTATTGACATGCCTCTTGGTTTGACCCTGTCAGACCAAGCATCCAAGCCATAGGTGGTCTCGCCATCACAGAAATTTGGGTGTGCGATCCATAGATTTCCATGCGTCAGATCTGCACAACATTATTCACGTGGTTGCTTTATCAGATGTCATCTACATGATGATAAGTGCTTAGAATCAAGTATCACACCCAGGTACTTTTTCTTCGATGCCCGATGTATCGCCAGACCGATTGACTTGCCATCGTGGGAGGGCACTTCTCCTAATGAAGGGAACTATAGTAGTCTTCGCAGAGTTGACACCAAGTTCTACATTTAAACACCATTGTTTCGTCAATTTCACTGATAATGTTAAACAAAGTCTACTTAAACTTACCCCTTGCATTAATAACATTGTTTTATAACAAAAGACTTCTGGAAAAGAAAATCTAATACTAATTTTATGGGTAGGCGCTGCACTTTTGTACTAATAGACATTAACAACTCTGTGTACCAAGTTTCATGAAATTCGTATAATTTTTCTAAGACTTAGGCCCATTATTATAACTTGCCAATGGCTAAAGTTAGGATTTTATCGGACCGATAAGTAGTCTTTCGTTATTATAAATTAGCTAAAAATAACCTTTAACTATCTTGTACTATAGGGGCAAGTTATAGTAGCTAGCTTTACCCTCGTTATTATTACGAAAATCTACTTATCTCTCCGATAAAATCCGAGTTATAATAATTTGCCTTTGCATTTTTTCTATAAAGGACACTTGACAGGATCAATTGGAATTATTATGGGTATAAGAAATCTAGGTTGCCCTTTTTTTTGTGATGAATAATATAGAAAATATTAAAACGTTTAACTTTTGAAACGTGGGCGGTGGGCGTGTCCTTGTTCTGATTTTTTACAAAACTTCAGTTTCTTTGTTAATTAAGGTAAATATAACTGTTACCAAAAAACTATTACCATAATAGAAAAATAGATGACTGGAGTAGCTAGGATATGAACCTGGGCGACTTAAGCCAAAATATATGCCGAGTAGTCCATCCACAGTACAAGGTATGATAAATATACAGATCTACGAAACTTTAGGTCTCCCTTGCAGACCCTTCTTGGGCATATTGTATATGTAAAGGGTGTTTTTTATAGAGGTATAGAACTTTAAGTTGCAATAAAACAATGCTGGATTATTCGATTGACATGAATTTTATTTATCCGAAAGATAATCTTGTGGCATTACATTTTAAATATGATTTCTGGCATATGACCGCCATGGCTGGCGCGGATGTAGTCTAATCTGGACGTCCAATTTTCGATGACATTTTCCAACATTTGTGGCCGTACATCGGCAATAACACGGCGAATGTTGTCTTCCAAATGGTCAAGCGTTTGTGGCTTATCCGCATAGACCAATGACTTTACATAGCCCCACAGAAAGTAGTCTAGCGGTGTTAAATCACAAGATCTTGGAGGCCAAGTCACAGGTCCAAAACGTGAAATTAGGAGGTCACCAAACGTATCTTTCATTAAATCTATTGTGGTACGAGCTGTGTGACATGTTTCGCCGTCTTGTTGAAACCACATCTCCTGGACATCATGGTTATTCAATTCAGGAATGAAAAAGTTAGTAATCATGGCTCTATACCGATCACCATTGACTGTAACGTTGTGGCCACCATAGTTTTTGAAAAAGTATCGACCAATGATTGCACCAGCCCACCAAACAATCAGTTTTTCTGGATGTAACGGTGTTTCGACATACACTTGAGGATTACCTTCACTCCAAATGCGGCAGTTTTGTTTGTTGACGTAGCCATTCAACCAGAAGTACGCTTCATCGCTAAACAATTTTCGCTTATGAAAATCGGGAACAACGGTAATCTCGTTTTGGGCCCCAATTGCACTATTTGCAAGCGTTGTTCAGGCGTGAGTCTATTCATGATGAATTGCCAACCCAAACTGAGAATAAATCACTTGACAGCTGTTAATTCAGTAGCCATCTTGAAAAGTAATGCCAACTTAAACCTATATAAAAAACACCCTTTATATGTGGACATCAGTTCCTGAGGCCTACACGGAACTGAAATTGGAAGATAAGAACTTTTAAGGTCTGGCCAGTAACCAATTGACTCGTAGCACGGCAATGGGTGGATATACAGGGATTTTTCCAAATCTCAGGAAAGACTATTTTGTATAGAAAAATTTTGAAATAATTTTTTTGGTTTTATAACAGAGAATTTTCTTCTTTGGAAATATTTTTTCTTATATCAAAGACATAGTTTTGTAAAACTATTAAAATAAACTAAACACCGATTTGTACTGAAACAACTAACATATAAAGTAAAATTCCTTTGATTTATTAATTCTTATTGTTATTTAATTTAAAATATTAATGTTAAGAAATATTGCATACATGAAAGGCGAAGCAATTAATATAAAATTAAAGACTCGATAATAAATCAAGGAATTTGCTGCATACATTTAGGTGCTTACTACAGCCAATATGTCAGTATACAACTATTATTTCATATTTTTTGTTCGCTTCACATTATCAAGGCGGCGCAGTATCATCATTGTAATTGTAACACAGACGATAGAGAAAGTTTTCAAGAATATACTTTGATAAGTCAGAATTTAGGTTTTTTTTTTTCTGTCAACAAAAAATATTTATCAAGATTGTTGGTTCTCATTTGATCTGACGTAAAAGCATACATCACTTACATACTACTCGGCCCACTTAGAAAGCAGGTCTATTTGTTTTTGTGTTTACACATGCAATAAGTTTTAAAATAACGCGACTATTTAAATGTCTCTCTACTGGTGTATGGAGACCGACCAGAGATGGTAAATTTGGCACAATTTTTGCTTATTTTTGATACACTTCCAGAGTATTGAAAAGTACAATATTTAGTACATCAATGGATGCTATAGTTCTCATTTATAAAACTTAAATGGATTTTATGGTTTCCCTTTTCATTATCTGTTTTTTAAATGTTCAAACGTTCTAAAGGAATATTCTTAAACTTAAATTTAAATAATGGTAATAAATCCAGAAGTGCGAAAGTGTTGTGTGTTCACTTACTTGGGCACTTTGGTTTGTTTTTTTTTTTTTGATTTTTTTGTAGACAAGAAAGATATTTAGCGTCCAGACTAAAACAGTTAAGTAACAAAGTAAAAGTAAAACTGCTATATTCGGCTATGGCGAATCTTCCTTCATAATTGTAATGCTAGATACCCTCTTATGTTTCTTAGAAAATTTGTTTGAAAATTTTGGTAAAAATTTTTTGTGAAATTTTTGTAAAAAATTTTTTGTAAAAATTTTTACAAAAATTTTTTTGTAAAATTTTTAAAACATTTTTTGTAAAATTTCTATATAAAATAGTTTTGAAATTTTTTTGGTAAAAATTAAGAATTTTCTGCAATCTATATTGCGTTAGAATGGTCAGACTAAAGCAAAAAAAAAATTTCCTCATATTGACGCCCCCAATGGGCCTATTGACTACTCCTGGTTACCAGTGGGCACCCTTTGAGTCTATTGGCTACCTCTATACGTATTGTTTTCTATAAGGGAATTTAGTAAAACAGAAAAACCTTACTAACCTAAAAATAAACACAAAATCGACCCTCTCAGGGGGTTATTGATCCCCCGAGATCTGTATGCACTCCTTCCGATTTACCTGAACCAAATTAATGATCTGATGTTGCTGAATTGCAATTCTAAAATTTTCGAAACTATGCCTGCTCGTGTTAACACACTAGCCTTTCCTCTTCACTGTAGTGATTTCAGACTGTCGATTGGTAACCTACCCCGACGATCTGAATTGTCATTGTTGACACATTTTAATGTTTTGACTCAGTGCTTCCGGGGATATATGGGATCCTGGAACCCGAAACTGGAGCACCAATAGCCCCATCTCTCTGACCGGTTATTGGTGAGGTCATTCGGGGTACATGTCGTAGATGTAATTGTAGGGATGGTGCATGGTTGCTCAAGTGTGCTTTTGCACTCTCAACCAAAAGAGAAAATAAAGCGTCAGAAGTTTAGAGTGCCTCGATAGACCGATTGGAGCGCGCTAGTCTATCAGTCTAGAGGTTGCGGGTTCGATTACCGTCAAAGAGTCTGGGTATTTTCTGCAGACAAGCAAATAGCTTCGCAGAGTTAGTAATGTCTTTCAAAAAAAAAAAAAAAAAAAAAAAAAAATTTGATGCTCTTCAAAACCTCTAAACAAGAGGTTCGAACATGCGTCCGGGCTTTTAGCTAAGTTCTATAAATTGCTACTTATTGTGATTGGAGCACAATAAGGGCACTAGTCTAATCTTAAACTTCACTCACCATTAATACGACTCCGGTCAGGTTAGAGCATATATCCTGACTATAATTTTTAAAATTGCCATTAATGGGCAGAAATGACTAGGGGTCGACAAGTATTTTGACTTCCCTCGCATTAACTTAGTAAGCCATCCAGCAGAGACAAGATCTAACTAGGAGCCTGTTACGGGATGCCACCACGAGAAGTTGTAATGAAAACAACTGACAAAACACTCGGTTACGGCAAGCCATAACCTCTACTGTGCCCGTTAGTCAACGGCCACTTAAATGTGATAAGTATGAATTTCGGTAAAATTTTATAATTTTATGCAAATCAATGAAAAATTTGAATCCACAAAAAACTTTTGTTAATTACAATTTGAGCTTGAAATACATTTACCATCCCTGATTGAGACAAACACAAACTCATACTCACATTCACACAAGGTCTATATAATGGCAACATTTAACGATTTTAAGCTAAAAATATCTAAATTCCCTTATTAAATGTAGAACATGACAGTTTTACTTTTTTTTTTGGAGAGACTGTTTAGTTGTGGTAGTATTAATATGTTGGCATATGTGTTTTAATAATGTGGCTGTGAGCGTGCTAATGCTATTGAAGTGTTTGCGTGTTCCACATACATGCGTTATCATCTCTTCAATTCTATTATCTGACTCCCCATTCAGTGAAGAGTTAAACATTTACATACAACAACCAACAGTTAAACATACAAACATACACATACACATCGACATAAGTATTAATATGAGTATATAAGTATGTGTGTTTTTGCAATTTCCCCTTCATTGCCACTAGTTGTTGTTAACGCATTAAAACTTTGAATATTTTTATGAATTGAATTGAAATGAAATTTATTGTTTATTGATGCTTGACTTTATTATTTTTTTTTTTTTCTACAAACATATTTGCACATTGTTCCCAGCTTCTACGAAATTGCACTGTCAGTAAAAATTATCGATGGCAGCCAAAAACCAAAAATAAAATTTCATAATTTACTTTTTCTGATTTGTGATCATCAGAACTTGCAGTTTATGTTTTTATCGTGGGAATTTTACATGAAATGTTTTACCTTGATTGTTGCAGATTATGATGTGACTATAGAATCACATCATAAGCCACTATCACACACATTCTTACGCATGCAATAAAGCACCTTGAAACACACAATTAACAACTGTGTTTCACAGACCTTTTTTTCTATAGAAAAATTTTGTTGGTTTCAAAGATTTTTTTCTATGGGACAAGTTTTGTTGGTTTCAAATTTTTTTTCTATAGAAAAATTTTGTGGGTTTTAAAGATATTTTTCTATAGAAAAAGTTATGTAGATTTCACAGACCTTTTTTTCATAGAAAAAGTTTTGTGTGTTTCACCATGAGATTCTGCAATTCCAAGATAAGTCTCTTTTCCTAACTACCCAATCGGATATAACCCTATAGTGGTGACTAATCGTTTGCTTCACCGATTCTACTCTAACTAAATTGTCCCCCTCCGAGCCCAGTCTTGTCAGTTCGTTAGCAATTTCGTTGCCCTCGACATTGCAATGACTCCGAACCCAGCACAATCTGACCCTTTACTTGTCCGTCAGCCCTTTTGCACTCGCTTACCAGCCTTGATTTGTCACTATGTCCTTTCAGGGCTTTAAGCGGGGCTTGGCTATCAACGTACAATGTTACCTCCTTCTGAAACGCGTCCAGACACCAGTGCGGTGGCCTTTAGAACCGCCACTACCTCTGCCTGAAACACACTGCATTCATCAGGTAATTTGTACGACATGGGTGTGCTGGTTCCCAGAATGTTGTCCCTCGCACCGGTGCCCGTCTTCATCTTTGAACCATCAGTGAACACCGCAATTACGTCGTACAGTTTACTAGATCCAAACCACTCTTCCCTATTTGATATAACCAATGGTACCCTGCTGAAGTTAAACTCAGTGCCCATACAGTCCGTCAGCCCGGGGGTTATTGGAAGAGGTTCGTTGAGTCCGACTTCAAGCAGAATATTTGTGTATCCTATATTACTTGACCTAACCAACCCTATTTCGAAAAGTCTAAGCAAACTCCTCGAAGCCATTTCGACCACAAAGTCCTCAACCGGAAATAGGTGCAGAATGATGTCGAAAGCTGCTTGAGGTGTACTTCTCGTTGCACTTCTGATGCCAATCGAAGCAAATATCTCGACCTTGGCGCAGATTTTACCACTCTTGGTCGTAGTCCCCAGTTCTTACCTATGGAGTTTTTGCAGGCATAGTAGGAATTTGACCCTTTTTGAGTCTCTCCTACATATTCCTTTTTAATAAAAAAAGTTTTGTTTGTTTCACAGACCTTTTTCTAATAGAAAAATTCTTGTGGGTTTCACAGACCTTTTTTTTCTATAGAAAACATTTTGTGTGTTTCACAAAGTTTCTATATAGAACAAAGTCTTCGAAATACCGAAACTTTTTCTATAAGAAAAAATCTATATTCTATACGAAAAGAAAAACCCTCTGCGTTTCAAATACAATTTCTATAGAAAAATTGTCTTCTTCCTGTATCTGTGTCACTCAAATTTTTTGTAATTAACTATTTGAAGTTTCAATAAAGTTTTAAACAATTTCATGGAACCCAACAATCGTTCCTATTTACATCACACACACATACTAAAAATTTTAACATTCATTGTTAAGGTTCCATGCTTAAGCACCCATACAAATACATACATATATATTTTAAGGATATTTAAGGATATCAACTAATGTGTTTGTAATTTCTCTTGGACTTAAACAGCAGACAGTCGTAATTAAAAAAAGCGGAAAACGGATATGAAAATAATAATTTGAGTTTTCTGTTGCTTCTAATATTTTGTAATTTTCTTTTTATTTTTGCTTTATTTTTGGCACTCAGTTTTGAAATTAGCGAACGGAGACAATTATGACACAGTCTGTGCCATAATTAGATAATGTTTTCCTCTTTGAGCCACTTAAAGTATGGTGGCAGATATACGAAAAAGGGAGGCAAAAAACTATGAAGCAACAGAATGGAAATTTGAAGGGTTTGCAGCAACAAAGCGTTAACTCCAATTTTTATAATTTGTGGGAAAATAGAAGAAAACTGTTTAAAAATGGAGAGTGTATGTAAATTAATTTTCTCTTCGTTCAATTATTTGTCACATAAAACTGGATTTAACTCTTTGTCGCTGCAAACCCTTCAATTACTTTTGGAAATATAAAACTAGTTAAAGACCAATTAAAAAAGATTTCGAGCTAAATTATACAATATAGCAATATGATAATTTAAACGACAAAAAGACAGATTTTATTTAACACTCAACTTTATAGAACTGTTTCAAATAATTTTAGTCTGTATTAAAATTTAAATAACTTTTTATTTGCCTTGTCGCTACAATTTTTGTGGTTGTATTTCGCTGGTTCTTTGTTTTTTTAATTTTTGTCTTATTATTTTGTCAACAGAAACAGTGATGCAGTATTTTTTCTTAAAATTTTAGCTGCAAGTTTTTTAAAGGAACAGAGGCGCCTTACCTAAACATTTTTTTTCTTTCTGGAGAAGTATTTTTCTATAGAAAATTTTCTCTTGTTTTTGAAGAAGAATTTTTCTATAGGAAATTTTTTCTTGTTTTTAAAGAAGAATTTTTCTATAGAAAATTTTCTCTTGTTTTTGAAGAAGAATTTTTCTATAGAAAATTTTCTCTTGTTTTTGAAGAAGAATTTTTCTTCAGAAAATTTTCTCTTGTTTTTGAAGAAGAATTTTTCTTCAGAAAATTTTCTCTTGTTTTTGAAGAAGAATTTTTCTATAGAAAATTTTCTCTTGTTTTTGAAGAAGAATTTTTCTATAGAAAATTTTCTCTTGTTTTTGAAGAAGAATTTTTCTATAGAAAATTTTCTCTTGTTTTTGAAGAAGAATTTTTCTATAGAAAATTTTCTCTTGTTTTTGAAGAAGAATTTTTCTATAGAATATTTACTCTTGTTTTTGAAGAAGAATTTTTCAATAGAAAATTTTCTCTTGTTTTTGAAGAAGAATTTTTCTATAGAAAATTTTTTTTGTTTTTAAAAAAGAATTTTTCTATAGAAAATTTTCTTTTGTTTTTAAAAAAGAATTTTTCTATAGAAAATTTTCTTTTGTTTTTAAAAAAGAATTTTTCTATAGAAAATTTTCTTTTGTTTTTGAAGAAGAATTTTTGTTTAGAAAATTTTCTCTTGTTTTTGAAGAAGAATTTTTCTATAGAAAATTTTCTCTTGTGTTTGAAGAAGAATTTTACTATAGAAAATTTTCTCTTGTTTTTGAAGAAGAATTTTTCTATAGAAAATTTTTTCTTGTTTTTGAAGAAGAATTTTTCTATAGAAAATTTTCTCTTGTTTTTGAAGAAGAATTTTTCTATAGAAAAATTTCTCTTGATTTTGAAGAAGAATTTTTCTATAGAAAAATTTCTCTTGTTTTTGAAGAAGAATTTTTCTATAGAAAATTTTCTCTTGTTCGTGAAGAAGAATTTTTCTATAGAAAATTTTCTCTTGTTTGTGAAGAAGAATTTTTCTATTGAAAATTTTCTCTTGTTTTTGAAGAAGAATTTTTCTATAGAAAATTTTCTCTTGTTTTTGAAGAAGAATATTTCTATAGAAAATTTTTTCTTGTTTTTAAAGAAGAATTTTTCTATAGAAAATTTTTTCTTGTTTTTGAAGAAGAATTTTTGTATAGAGAATTTTTTCTTGTTTTTGAAGAAAAATTTTTCTATAGAAAATTTTTTGTTGTTTTTGAAGAAGAATTTTTCTATAGAAAATTTTCTCTTGTTTTTGAAGAAGAATTTTTGTATAGAATAATATCTCTTGAAGAATTTTTCTATAGAAAATTTACTCTTTTTTAAGAAGAATTTTTCTATAGAAAATTTTATGTTGTTTTTATTTAAATAAAATTCTCTTTTTTTAAGAATTTTTTAATAGAAAATTTCCAATTTTTTTTTTTTGATGCTGATTTTTTTTATAGAGGAACAATTGTTTTCTATAGAAAAATTTCTCTTTTTTTGAAGAAAAAGGATTTTTCCTAAAATAAATTTTTCTATAGAAAATTTTCACTTTTTTTTAAGAAGATTTTTTGTTTTACAGAAAATTTTCTCTTTTTTTGAAAAAGAATATTTCCTCAGAAAATGTTGTTTTTTTTTGACAAGAATTTTCCTATCGAAAAGTTTCTCTTTTTTTTGAGAAGAATTTTTCGCCAATGAAATGGAGAAAATTTTCTATAGAAAATACATATAAAAAATTTTCTGTGTTTTGTGGAAGAAATTTTTTATAGAAAATGTTTTCTTTTTAGGAGAAAAATTTTTTCTTTTTTTAACAGCAGAATTTTTCAAGTTTCTCTTATTTAGAGAAGAATTTTTCTATAGAAAATTTCCACTTTTTCTAAAAAAATTTCCTAAAGAAAATGTTCACTTTTTTGGAAAATAAGTTTTCTGTAGAAAGTTGTTTTTTTTTTTTTTTGGGAAAGAATATGTTTTTTCTTTTCGAGAGAAGAAAGTGTTCTCATTTTCGGAGAGGAAATTTTCTTAAATATATATTCTCTTTTGTCCTTTTTCTATATAAAATGATCTCTTTTTTTGGAGACGAAATGTTCTCGTTATTATAGATGTAATTTTCTATAAACAATTTTCTTTTCTGGAGATCAAATTTTCTATAGAAAATGTTCTTTTTTTCGGTAAAGTAACTTTCTATCGGAAAAGTTCTATTTTTTGGATGCGATATTTTCTATAGATTTGGTGTTTCCATATTATTAGAAGAAGAAATTATCAATAGAAACGAAATACATAGTCTATAAAATATATGTTTCATTTTTGGGAAACGAAAATCTCATTAGGAAATTTCTTTCTTTTTAAAAGCTGAATTTTTTTTAGAAACAGTGTTTTTTTCTCTTTGGACAATGTTTCTCTTTGTTGTAAACTGAACTTTTAATAAAAAAAACTTATATTTTATTGAAGACCATAATTAACTTCTTATTGTGATATTTCTCTATTTATTTTTCTCTATAGCGCACGTAGTGGCTGCTTGCAACTGTTGTCCTTTTGTTTTAAATGAACATAATAGTAAGACCCATTGTAGTGCTTTATATGCATTCACAATATGACCATCCGTTTCCGCTCAAGTATTGATGACCAACTATTGTTTTAAATGACTGATGTTTGTGATAAATAAATTTCTTTACTTTTTTTTACATTTTTGCTTTGTACTTATAATGGTCATCTTTTGTTAAATTGTAATTGTAATGGACTTTTCTAGGAGTTGGAACGTTTTTAGTAAAAAAGATAATGTAATTTATTTATTAACGGGACTGTAATAATTTTTTTTGTTTTGCCTAAAGTTGATTATTTAGCGGGAATAAAATGGAAATTAATTTTCTTAAAATACTTTTTAGAAAAATCTGTAGCATATTTTAGGGATCATTTTTTTAAAGAGTTTTATTTTTTCACAAAGCACCTGCGGAAGTAATTTATTTGCATTATTTTTATAAATAATAGTTTTTACTATTCCATTGGATTTTTTACTATTTGAATTCAACTAAAAAAATTAAAAAAATTGGTTAACCCTTTAAAAATTTTTTTTTAATTTTATGATTTTTTTTCTGTACTCGAATTATGTATGTAAATGCAGAAAAAAAAACAAATATGCTTCGGTGTAGTCCATAACCACTTCCATTCGATTTTCCAGTAAATTTTATACCATCTGCAAAAAAAAAATTCCGTCAAGCTACCCTTAGGAGCTTTTTTCGGTGCGCTGTCACATATATTTATATGTGACTGACTTGCTTATTTATTTATTTATTTATTTATTTATTTTAATTTCGTTTTATTTTTAGTCCATATTACTAGATTTTTCCTTCTGGAAATTTAAATGACAAATATACCTAATATTGCATACATTAAGGCTTTATGTCAAACCAGAAAATATATATTGCATACATTTAGGTACATTTAACTTTTGTTCTTAGTAATATATTTTTAATTGATTTTTAGAATACAATCAATATTCTACTAAAAAAAAAAAAATCCAGAAATTTTGTGTGTTTTAAATATTTTCAGAAATATGGCACAATTAGAGTAAGAGGATTTAGGCTAGTGAATAGGGGGTTAGGTTTAGTATTATTGTAAAATATATTTTCTTTTTTTTTAACAAATTGTGAACCTTACAGCATTTTTTTTTGTTGATTTCTAATCAAAGTTTATTTTATAACAAAAATTTTAGTTTAAATAATATTTGTTTAAGTATATACTCGCTTGTATATTTTCAGAAAATTTATATTATTTAAATATAAAATATTTTATTATTATTTTCTATTATTTAAATATAAAATATTTGTTGTCATAACTTTCGGTGCAGACCGTCGTCACTTTGAATTAAAAACACTTAGTAACCAAAAACGTACACTCCAGCTAAATGCTATAGTAAAGGCCTTTTATTACGCTCCTTACATAAGGCCTTGAAAGACATACAAATGTACGCCATTTTGTACTTTCTTTACCTTCTTTACGATGTAAATTTGCTTCTTTGTACTTAAAGGTGCGTAAAAGCTCTGAGTTTTATTTTAATTGCACTATTGAAAGTAATTAAAAAAGTATATACATATGTACTCGTACACAGTGGGTGACAATTTCATAAATTCTTTAACAAAAATATTTATGCCTAAAATTGAATAACAATAACAATTTTTCAAATAACAAAATATTTTTTAAATAAGTTTTTAAAAGTTACTTTTTTAAGGTACTTAATAAAGTGTACTTCTTTAAAAGGTACTTTTCTTATTGCACAATTTTTAAAAGTTCGTTTTTGACGATAGGTTTTAAAAAAGTGCTTTTCAAAAGGTACCTTTAAAAAAGTACTTTATTAAAGAGTACTACTCTTAAAAGCAGAAGTGTTTTACTGTTAACGTCCATTTTAAAAGTTGCTTTTCGAAAAGAGTAACTCTTAAAAATTACTTTTTTTCAAAATGTCCTTTTTTGCACAATATACATAGCAAAAAAAATTGAATAACACAGTGCAACACGGAAAAATAACCATATACGGACACCACTACGTGATAAAAGACCAAAAAAAAAGACCCCTATCTCCCAGTTTTGCCCAAAGTCCTCCAGGTTTTTTTTTTATGGGCCCTCAAAGATGTGGGGCCTCATTTTTGCAAAAAATTATCATTTACTCAAGCTCATATTTTGCAAACCGTTTGGAATTTTGATATACTCTCTGAGGCAAAGTTGTAGCTCTTGTCATAAAGAACAAAAATTGTTAAAAAAAAACTTCATCTTCAAGGTCAAAATCGCAAAAAACTTTATAAAATTCAATTTTTTTTTACCTTTTTTCCCCTGTTCAGGTCCATAGGTAGCAAACCGTTCAAAATTCAAGGCAACAATCAACTACAAAAATAAACCTAAGATCTCAAAAAACAACTTTCTAGAACATATGAACTTCCTAGGAATGACGATCATCTATCGTCAGTTGGTGAGAACGAAGTCTACCACTACCTTAAGCTTTCCTCTTGTTTAATATTTTTACTTTCATATTTACCATCTTATATTTGTTGTTGCTTTAGCCAACCTTCGGTTAGCAACTCAAGCTACTTTTTGTTAATTTGTTTTCTACCAACGTGCGTTTTCCCACTTTTTCTTTAATATTATCACCTAATTTGTAATTTAATTTATTCTTTCTTAGAGAGATTAAAAACGAACTTAACCTTGACTTCAAAATTTCATCTGTATGTAAAATTGACTTCCTATAATTTTTATTTCGTGTCTAATGCTCTAAATTTGACCCCCACAACTTTTTCTTTTTTCCAAAATTAAGAACAGGGTGAGAAAAAAATTGCTTGAATCAGAAAGGGGGAGGCCCAATCTTTTCAACAAAAGGATATTTTGTGATCCTATCGAGTTTTTACTTATTGGGGACACTAAAAAAATCGGAGTGTCGCTGAATAGATAATAGAAAAAAATTTCAATTCTTATTAATGGTGGTTTTCTCTGATTTTGTTTAATCTCATTGACCTTCCCTCGCATACACATACATTGACAAATATGTATTTTATTATAAGAGAAACCTCAGACCACAATCGTTTGTTGCATTTTTATTGTTTATTAGTATTTTTTATGTTTTATAAATTAACATTTTGTAAACAATGTCATACAACAACCGCGCAATAAAAATAAATTACACTCCTCGTCATATTAACTATTTTTATAGAAAACAAAGTAAGCGAAAAACTAAGCGAAATAAAAATAGAAAATTTTTTTTCTCATATATATGGCGCTTAAAAACCACAATTACTAAATATGAAAAGGGCACTAGAAAACTGTTTTTACAACTAAAAACCGTTGCTTCATATTTATAAATATTTGTTTTTCATTTATTGTTGGGGGTGTAGTTCGAAAATTATAAGCAGCTGGCTGTCTCTAATAAATAGCACTTTATGCAAAGTGCCTTCAAACTGGGTACTAAAAACAAATTTTTTAATTATGTATCTCCAAATAAAGGTAACAAAGGCCTTTAAAAAAAGGTACCATTTAAAATAGTGACCTTTTAAAAAGTACTTGTTGAAAAAAGGGGTCTTAAAAAATTATTAAAAAAAATAAAACTTTAACAAAAGTATTTTTAAAAAATACTTTTTATCTATACATCTATCTATGTGTTCGCATCACGAAAAAACTACTGGATGGATTTAAATAAAATTTTGTGAGGAGGTACCTTAGTATCCTGATTCCAATATAGCAAACTTTTGTTCCGCCAAAAAATCTTATTTCCAAGAGAAAGTGGAGAAAAATCCGTGATAGTACGCAATTTTACTCATATGCATACTTTAGGGCGTCTTTTATTTTTGAAAGCGGAATATTTTAAATTCACTTCATACTTTAAAGCGCATTTTATTTTTGAAACTGGTATATTTCAAACACCTTTTACAGAGCTTAACAATAATTTTTAGAATTTAATATAAATTTAAGAATTTTTTGCAGGGATGGTTACCTTTATATAAAGAAAATACGTAAGAGTCTTAAAATTTGGTGTGGATTACTTTCAAAGCAAAATAAAACAGAATATTGTCAGGACGCACATAACGTGTGTGGGTATAGCTAGTTTTTAATAAAACAACCATTTAAAAGGGAGCTGTTTGAAAGTGCCCTTTTCGAGAAAAAAAACCTTTAATCATATAACTAAACTAATCATTTAAAAAAGCAGTTTTATGAAAGAGCCTTTAAAAAAGTGGTCTTCTTAAAAAATATACGTTTTGCTAATTTTCAAAAACTACGTTTTAAAAAATATCCCAATGAAACTAACCTTCTTAAAAGTACCTTTTTTCTAAACTACGTGTATGTTTTTTAAACAGGTACCTTATTAAAAATGTTTTTTTTTTTTTGTATAAGATACTTTTTCAAAGGGTACTTATTTAGAAATTACGTCTTTTAAGAAAATACTTTTATAATTTTTAAAGGCAGTCCTTTCAAAATAAGTACATTTTGAAAAGTATCTTTAAAAAAAAAAGAAAATAATTTTATCATTTTTAAAAAAAGTACTTTCAAAATAAGTACCTTTTGAAAAAGTATCTTATAAAAAAAATTTTCAAAAAGTACCTGTTTAAAAAACATAAATGTTTGAATAATAAAAACAAGCACCTATTAAAAAGTTATTATAAAAGAATGAACCCTCAAATCAAGTACCTTTTAAAAATGGCCTTATAAAAGACTGCTCATTTAAAAAATTATTTTTAGAAAAGGGAACTTTAGAAAAAATGCATATCAAAAAAGTACCTTTTAAATAATTATAATTCAAAGAAAGAACCCTTAATAGGTTTCAAAAATAAGCATTAAAGAAGGACTTTTTTATAAGAGGCTGGATTTAAAAAAGGCCCTTTAAAAAAGTGCCTTTATAGAAAGTTAAAAAAGTTATAAGTGAAAAAATTATATTTAAAACGTACTTTTACCAAACTCCATTTAAAAAAACACTTTTATTAAAGTACCATTCAAATAAAAATGCCCTTTGATAAAAGTTCATTTAAAAAGAACGTTTCAAAGATTCCATTCCGTGATCAACCATTTTCTACTTGCGCACCAATAGTGTATTAACTGGATTTTTTAATAAAGGGTGGTTAAATTTTAAGGGGGCGATGTTGATTTTGAATTAAACACAAATTATTTAGGAAATTATAGTCATTTCTTTTTATTTCGATAATATTGGTATGGTTCAATTATATATGGAAGAAAATATAGGCCAAATGGCCGCCGCAACCTTGGGGGCACACCTCCATCCGATGCTCCAAATTTTCGATGACGGTGAGGCATAATTGAGGTTCTATACCGTTAATGCGGCGAATTATCTCATCCTTTAGCTCTTGAATTGTTGTCGGCTTATCGACGTACACCTTTTTTTCAAATAACCCCAAAGAAAGAAGTCCAACGGTGTCAAATCACATGATCTTGGCGGCGAATTGACATCGCCACCACGTGATATAACACGTCTATTGAATTTGTCGCGCAAAAGACCTATTGTTTCGTTAGCTATGTGGCAATTGGCACCGTTGTATTGAAATCACATATCGTCCACATCCATATCTTCGAATTCTGGTCATAAAAAGTTCGTTATCATCTCACGATGGCGAACACCATTCACAGTAACTGCCTGACCGGCCTCATTTTGTAAAAATACGGCCCTATGATGCCGCCAGCCCATAAACCGCACCAAACAGTCACTCTTTGTGGGTGCATTGGTTTTTCGACAATCATTCTTGGATTATCATTCGTCCAAATGCGGCAATTCTGCTTATTGACGAATCCACTGAGGTGAAAATGTGCCTCATCACTGAAGATGATTTTCTTCGAAAATTGATCATCCACTGTAGCCATTTTTTGCCACCATTCTGACCATTGCTCGATTGTTTATCTTTCCACGGTTCAAATTGAGTTAGTCTGAAATTGAGAAATGTCAAATTAAATGCAGAAAAAAAACTTGACGATTAAATGTGGTTCACATTCAACATCGGATCTTAAAATTTAACCACCCGATATATAAAAATTATCTTTTAAAATGGTAACTTCAAAAAAATTGGCTTAAATTTTTGAAGCACTATTTTAAAAACGCCTTTTTATAAATTTTTACTTTTTGTAAGAAGTACCTTTTAAAAAAGTTCATTTTTTAAGAAATTCTAGTTTATATAAAAGTACTTACAAGAAAAAGGGATAAAAACAGTACCTATCAAAAAGTCGTTTACAAAAAAAAAAAAAAAAAAAACTGTCAATAGATCTTATGGCCTCTTAAGAAAATAAACATAATTTTTTTACTTTCTTCTATCTGTAATTTTATTTATCTTTTCTAATGGAGTTGATAAATACTCGTGTTTATTTAAATCGTGTAGAGAAATATGTTGTCCCTTATTTACACATTTACTCTTTAAACTCGTACACTGCATGCTGCTATTTAAAATATAAATCCCATATAAACATAACGGGTGGTCCAAATATAACAGTTTAATAAATCATATATGACCGCAAATAGAGAGAGGGAACTAAAGGTAAAAAGGTAAATTTTACATGAGAGCAGTTTGAACTTTACCCTTTTTTTTTAACGTTTTTCTTGAGTATAAATGTTGTTGACATATCTGATATGGCTCCGAAATTACTAGTTATTATTTAAAACGGTTCACTGAGAGACTTTAAAGTTTTCAAAAAATTTTGAGGTTTTTTTTCTTTACTCGACATACAGAGAAACCAAATTTTCGGCACGAACTCGCCGGGATTTCGGACCACATACAATTCTCCAGTTAATATAATTATTTTATATTAATGATGGAAGGGGAGCGATTTTGAAGCAATGTGATAATTTTTATCTATACATATAATAAAACTGTAATAGGACTGCCTATGTACATGAGATATTTTATTGCTGGTGCAGATGTTAATCGATATGGAATGCAAAGGATCAATTTTGCAAATTTTTCTGTCTGTTTGTGTTCGCATCACGTAAAAACTACTGGGTGAATTTTAACAAAATTTTCTGAGAAGCTACCTTAGTATCCATATTTAAATATAGGATACTTTTTTTGTCTCATTTCCGATAGAAAAAGTAGTGAACGTACTCAATTTTATCGATTTAAAGATACTGCAAACTTGAAAACGCCTTTTGTTTTTGTCTTTGGGACATTTTAGACACTATTTTCACAACTCTACAATTATTTAAGAACTTTATATACCATTTAGAATTCTATCCAGGTATGGGTACGTCCATATAAAGAAGATATATAAACTATAACTGAAGCCCTATAAAACTAAGGCCATGATTAAAACTTGCCTTTAGCTAAAGTTAGGATTTTTTTGGAGCGGTAAATAGTTTTTCGTTATTAAAAGTAAGCTAAAAACCACTTTTAACTATCACGTACTAACTATAAGGACAAGTTATAGTAATGAGGATTATCCTCATTATTATAACGAAAAAATCAAAATCCTAACAAAATCCCGACTTTGGCTAAAGGCAAGTTATAATAATGGGCCTAAGAGTATTAAAATTTGGTGTGGATTGCTTTCAAAGCAAAATCGAACAAAATATTGCCAGGAAGTCCACGAGGTGGCGGGCATAGTTAGTCTATATACATATAATAATATAGCAACACCTTTTTTCTACCTGCCTGTCTGTCTGCCTTTTTGTTTGTGTTCGCATCGCGTAAAACCTACTGGATGAATATTAACAAGGTGAGGAGGTACCTTAGTATCCTGATTCCAATATAGGATACATTTTTTTCCGCTAAACTATTTTGTTTCCAAGAGAAAGTGGAGAAAAAGCAGTGAAAGTATGCCGATTTTATTTTACCGATTTAAAGGTACTGCATACTTTAAGGCATCTTTTACTTTCGAAAGCGGGATATTCTAAGCAATGATGCGCAACAGATAGTGCTGTTTTAAAATAACTAGTAACTCATTTCCTGTCTGTCTTTTACAGAGCTTTGCAATAATTTTTAGAATTTTATATACTTTTAAGAATTTTATCCAGGGATGGGTACCCTTATATAAAGTAAATACGTAAGAGTCTAATGATTTGGTTTGGGTTATTTTCAAAGCAAAATCGAACATTTTAGAATTTTATCCAGGGATAGGTACCTTTAAATAAATTAAATATGTAAGAGTCTTAAAATTTGGTGTGGATTACTTTCAAAGCAAAATGCAACAAAATATTGTAAGAACGCAAATTGGCCTCAAGAAGCCCCTTGGCAGGAGGGCCCGTAAGGTGCCTAAATATAAAAGAAGTACTTTAGACTGGATAACTGCGTTAATGACAGGTCATGGAAACTTAAAGTATCACCTAGCCAGGCAGAGTGTACCTGGAAGAGGCTGAGACGGCAGCGCACTTAGTGTGTAAATGTCCAGCACTGGCTAATATAGGACTTAAGACACGGCCAGAAACTTGTTAAATGTGGATTTCATAGAGAAAATAAGCCCTGGACATTGGCATTGAATTTTTATTGGCACTATTTGAAAAAATTAATACTAAAAATTTTACCAACCACTTAATGCTACTGATTTATTTCCAATTACAATTATTTTTAACAATGGCAATTAAAATGTAATTAAATTGTATAATTACTAATTACAATTGATGAAACAAATCATTGTTTCTATAAAACACAAATTTATGATCTCAGTAGGCATAAATAATTGCGAATAAACAATAATTAACCTGTTTGTAGTCGGATGGATTTTTGGTTAAAAATTTGCACACACAAATCAAAATATTCAGACATTTTTTTCCTGTTTTTTGTTTCCTTTTATATGAAAAAATGTTCATAACAGGACAGCAGATAATCGAGTTGTGACTTCTTTAGAAATCTTTAAATATAATAAAACAGTAACTCTTTACCTGTCTGTCTGTCTGTCTGTCTTTCTGTCGTGTCTTTTTCTTTGTGCTCGCATCACGTAAAAACTACGGAATTGATTTTAACAAAATTGTGTGAGGAGTTACTTTAGTATCCTGGTTCCAATATAGGATAATTTTTTCTGCAAAAATATCTTATTTCTAAGAAAAAGTGGAGAAAAATTAGTGAAAGTACGCCGATTACCAATTATTTTGGAAAGCAGTATTTTTAAAGCAATGTTGCGCAACAGATGGCGCTGTTTTAAAATAACAAGTAACTCATTTCCTGTCTGTCTTTTGTAGAGTTTTACAATGGTTTTTAGAATTTTATATAACTTTTAGAATTTTATCCTGGGATGGGTACCTTTATATAAAGTAAATACGTAAGAGTCTTAAAATTGGGTTTGGATTGCTTTCAAAGCAAAAAAAATCGCACAACGTGTGTGGGCACAACTAGTATCAAATAAATCTGATATTTCACGCTTTTTTCACTGCAAAAAGATTGATTACAAATGTGGCCAATACTTTTATATAATTTCGCCATTGATTAATGGTAATGATTTCGTTTTTTTTAATAATTACTAATGAAACTTTTTCATTAAAAAGCTTTAGCATTCATTAAAAAAAATGGTAATGAAAAGAAAATTTGTTAGCATTATTTATAATTCAATGCCAATGAAATTGCCAATTAATTACCCCAAACTAATTAATTAGTCCTGTGTATGCTACAGAGTCCGTGATGACCAAAAAGGCCGACAGTTACCAGACGACAGTCGGAAATCACTAAAGTCAAGATTGAAGGCTGGTGGTGGTAGCACGTGACTCAATAAAAGGAAGATTGCCGTTAATTACAATTCAGTTGCCTATAGTCATTGAGGACGGAAAGGAGTGGAATAGGGACCCCTTAAGGAAGCTATATGCTTTGATGTTCCCCTACAGTAATAATAGTTCATTTTATTTAAATATTAAAATGTTATTTGTATTTGGTCCACCCTTTATACGTGTCTACGAAATAATAATCCTAGTAAAATGATTAAAGTATGCAAGTGTGTGTGTGTGTCTGTAGCTTACTCATACAATCTCATGTAAATAAGTTGTGTATTTATTTTAGAATTATTTTAATTTTTTCATATTTAATGCAGACAGGTATTAGGAAAACTGTTTCCTCTTAATGTTTGTTAGTGTGAGTAACATTGTGCATGTGTGTGTGTTATGTTTCCTGCTGTTTTTAGCGTAAACGAATAAATGTTTAAAAGCACACGTGTATAACTAACAATTATGTGAGCGTGGATTTAAAACTGTGTTGCACACATGCATACATGCGTACATATTCCTGTCGTTGGCTTTGGTGTATAAGCTTTAATATGCAAATTTAATAAAGTCAATGCATGTGCCTGGTTGTTATTTTTTGTTGCTCTGTATAGCTCTGTTTTGTGCATATGTGTGTGTAGATGTGTGTTTCTAGCTTTTGGTGTTTTGCTCTACAATTAATGTTTAATTAAGTTCAGTGTATAATTTTTGTTGTGATTATTTGTTTTAATCGCCTTTTATGTGTTTTATTCTGTAAAGCTTAGAAGTTATTTTTATGTTATAAAAAAAAACATAGAAAACTACATATTTTTAATTAAAATACAAATGGAATTTATGTAATTTAATTAAAAGTATTTTTACAAAAATATATAGTAGAAAATATAATAATTGGAGAAGTGAGTTTAGCGGTATCTTCATGGATAATCAGTTATCAAGAGCAGCTCAAGTTCGTTATATCACCGGTACTATTTTGAGGTCTCAATTACATTTTGAATCGCGCTTTTAATCAACAATCCATCGTAGGAACCTTCTTTAGGAGTTGAAATATTATCTTCTCTCCATTATCACAGCTTCTACAATAGACCTCGATGCTAAAGCCGTGTAAAATCACGTGACATCTTTTGTCTAATAATGCGGTAAAACCGACACCAATAATCTCCATACAAAACCCTCATGATAGCATCGTTTTAAAATTATCATATTGAGGCATGTTGAGGTTTTGCCGCTTAACAAATGATAGATTAATTCTTAAGATCGTTCAAGCCGGAGACATACATATACATATAGTGATTCGCGAAGGCATACTCGGAAAATAATAAAATCTTTAAAGACGTATTAGGTTGGGGAAAAGAAAATCCATTATTTTTGCGTGCAATTCAGGACAAGTTTTGGGGTGATGGTCCGATTGAGTTAAAATATGCAACGTTTTGTTGTATAATTTGTTGAAATTCGAAGGTAGGTTTCATAATGCCTCTTTCATAGAAGTATTGGTCTTTATTGGAGAAAAACTCTAATAATCGATATTCACAATCTTCTTTTGATCCCAATTTCACTTGGTGCCAGATGCGGACTACGAGCATATGGTGGTTATATCAAAACCTAGAATTGCAAAAATTCTAATTAAAGGCAATATCGAATTGCAGGAAAATGGGTCCCTTTTCGACCATAGTCCTGGTTACAAGACCCGGAAATTTTACTAAGAACCCCAAGCAAATGTATCAGATGAGTATAAAACATGGCCAGCGATAAGAAAAACTGCTGGTACCAACCAACTAGACGGCAGCCAGAAATCTAATCACTAAATCGAGATGAAAATGTTAACGAATGCTCTCAGGGATTAGAGAGAAAATCCACAAATACCAGTCGACTACTGTTAATAAGTATTGCCAAGGAATTGAGTGGCGGGTACCAAGTATCGAGTATTTGATAATTTTTTTGATTACTTCATACACAAAAGTAGTTAATCGATATTTTTAGGACAGTAATTTTAGAAATAAATTTATGCCCATATTACGGTTTACAACTAAACTTAGTTGAGTTGTCTAAAAGACAACTGCTACTGATGAGTTGTAATTTGAAACAACTGCTACTGATGAGATGTAATTTTTTTAAACTTTTGTTAACCGAACTAACACAGGGTTGGTAACGTGAAACTCCAACAGAGTTGTAACACAATTTAAATTCAACTTAAAAATTTTGAGTTGTAAAAAGTTGGGTTGTAATTGATAATACCAAGTTGTAAAATTTCAACTGAAGTAGAGTTGAGTTGTAAAGCGTAATAGGGGCCTTGTTCAAATATTTAACAACTACAACGATAAATTTGCGTTACTATTGTGTAAACGGAAGTACTGGGTACCCAATTGAAAAGTATTGAGTAACTGAAAGTAGTAGAAATTGCCAGCACCACAGCCAGACTTCTGCACCATAATCTGTCATGGTCTTACATTCCACTGCATGAGTACTATGTGCAGTATGCCTTTCAACACTTAAATAGTAAGTTCATGGCTTTCAGGACAATGTATATACCCCGTGTTGAGAAGTTAGAGGTCATCAAAACAACGTAGCACTTTTGACTATGCTTCCGCACATCGGATGCCACAAGTTATTTTGCAAAGGGCCCCATTTATAATTGGTTAGAGGCACTGGCTACCCGAGGTATAATGGTTTGCTTGAAGTTAACAAGTGAGGCCTCGAGAGGACTTATTTTCTAGCTTTAAGTGCCTGACGATACTTAAGATACGGTCAGATATGTCAAATATTGGACCAATCAATCTTACATCACCCGCGTGATTACACGTGACGATTTATAATATAAAAAATGTGATATCTTACCTTTTATATTGAGTAGCATCTTATATTTCCTAATCAATACATTTCCGTCTGTCTGTCTGTCTGCTTTTCATTTTTGCTTCCATCACTTAAAAACTACTGTTTGGATTTTAATAAAATTTTGTGATGAGGTACCTTAGCATCCTGATTCCAATGTAGGATACTTTTTTTCCTCAAAAATATCTTATATCCACGAGAAAGTTGAGAAAAAGCAGTGAAAGTACGCAGTTTTGTTTAGTAGTAAAGTAAATACATAAACCATAACTGAACTGAACTAACCGGATATGCCTACTTTATTTTCTATAAGGTAAATACATAAACAGATATGCATAGTTATGGTTTAAGGCGGCACTAAAAAACAAAAGGTTTTTAGAGTGGATTGTTTTCAAAGGAAAATGGAACAAAATATTGCAAGGTCGCTGTCGAAGTGGCGGGCACAGCTAGTATTTGATAAGGAATAAAATATATATGTATGTTTGACATATATGACCGTACCTTTAGAGCCAATGTTGCCAAGAAGGTGGAGCTCTCTAAGATAAACATTACCCAGGGAAACCCTAATGCAGTGTTTTGCCTACTCCTACCAAATTTTAAACTTTGGGTTGCCAAGGATACCAGCGGGACCCTATCATAATTATTAAATACCTGAAATTTACACAGGAGGTGTAATTATAATAAAATTAACAAATTTTAGAAATAAAGGCTGTCTCTATATATAAAACGACTTTGTTTTAACTAAATATTGAAAAATTCTTAAAGTATGCTTCGAAAAATATGACTTCAATAAGTTTTTTTCATTTTTAGGGTTCCTTACCGAAAGGATGCCAACGGGACCCTAACAAGACAGCGGAAATTTTTTTTTCATTTTAAGGGTTCCTTAAAAAAAGAAGTCAACGGGACCCTAACAATATTAATAGATACCTAAAATTTACACAGAAGGTGTAAAGCATAATAAAAGTAAAATATTTAAGAAATCTTTTTTTTAAATAAATTTTTAAAAATCCTTAAAGTATGCTTCGAAAAATATGATTTCAATAATTTAAATTTACATTTAAATCATTATATTATATATGGTTTTTTTGGATTAAGTTTCAGTATGGTTTAGTTTGTTGAAAATTTTTACCTTCGTATTAACTTTTGTTTGAAAAACCAATTTAAATTTATTACTCACAGACAAACTTCATTTTTAAAATGATTGCCATGTGTTTCAAAGAAGACAACAGCATAAAAACGAACAATGAAACTTCAACTCACATGCAATGCGACCGCTTTCAAAAGCATGTGTTAAAAGTAATAATTCAAATTGCACAGCGATGACAAACCACATATTATTCATGTAAAACAATGAAGATTTTTTCTATTAAATAAGGGGTAATTCCTACTTTTTAAAAAAAAAAAAAAACAGATAATTTAAATTTAATGGAGAATGTTTATTATCATTTGAAAGAACATTCTTTGACATTTATTTTTTAAAGATTATGTCTATCACCTGTTGGCCATTGCTACGTCGCAGATGGTCCATCCGTTGAGTTCAATTTTCGATGACGCGTTCGAGCATTTCGACTGGTAACTGGCGAATGACACGCGTAATGTTTGCCTTCAAGGCCTAAATCGAAGCGGGTTTGTCCGCATAAACTTTAGACTTTACATATCCCCACAGGAAAAAGTCTATCGCTGTGATATCCGATCTTGATGGCCAATCGACCGGCCCAAAACGTGAAATTATGTGCTCCCCGAAATGATCTCTCAATAAATCCATTGATTAATGCGATGTGTTGGAAGTGGCGCCGCGCCGTCTTGCTGAAACCAAATGTCGCCGAGATCACGAGCTTGAATTTCAGGCATCAAATAGTCGGTTATCATGGCACGATAACGCTTACGTTCGCACCGGCATCATTTTTAAAGAAATATGGAACGATGATTCCACCGGCCCACACACCACATCAAACCGTTGTTTTTTCTGGATGAAGTGGCAGCTCTTGAATCTTTTCAGGTTGCTCTTCGTCCCAAATGCGGCAATTTTGTTTGTTTACATACCCATTGAGCCAGAAATGAGCCTCTTCGCTAAACGAAATTTGCCTCGAAAACGTCGGATCTTCTTGGAACTTTTCAAAAGCCCATAGAGCAAAGCGATTCAGACTAAAGTCTTTCCATTATGAAATGCCAAATAATACTAAACAAAAATAACATGACAGCATAACACGACTCACACGCGATCTATCAAAAAAAAAAAAACCCAATTGAAAAAAGTACCTCGAAATGGATCACACTTTACATATATACCTCAATACATGTATCCTTTTTATTTTTTTTTTTTTCAAGAGCTACTTTGTTGTAATATTATAAGGTACTTTTTGAAAAACGAATTTCTTTAAAAGGTACTTTTTTAAAAAGTAGTTGTTTAAAAAGTACTTTTTAAAAGGTACTCTTTAAAAGCTACTTTTTTAAGTAATTTTTTGGTTTTTATGGCATTTTCTTTTAGTTAATTTTAATGAAACGTTGGCTTTTTAGTTAGTCCATATTGTTAAAAAGGTACTTTTTACTTTAACTCTTTAAGGTACTATTATACTAGTGCTTTTAAGGCACCTTAATAAATAATCTTATGCAAATATCTCTTTGTAAAATGTTGATAATTTTAAAGGTACAAATTTAAGATTCTTAATTTAAAGGGTACTTTTTTAAAAATTAAAAATTTAAAGTGTAATGTTAAACCTTCTTTTTTAAATAAACTTTTTGAATAAATAAATAGGAATAGGCACTACTGGGTCTAGGAAAAAAATCGATATTGCTTGCAGCTGTGTTGAAATTGTTAAGTATTTTAAATTTTTCTTTATTTTTGTTCCATTAAAGGTTTTTATGACAGATGGGATCTTGAGTAGCATTTTACTCACTCATACAAGTAAACAAATCTGGAGTGACCTACACTCAACTATACCATACCTCATGGAAACAGATATTTTTATGGATATATTATGCAAAGAATAAAAGTTCAAAGTATATTCGATTCAAAAAAAAAAAAAAATTATTATTTTCGGTTTCGGGGTGTCAAATATTATTTAAAGGGTATGACTCGTAGAGCGTTCACAAAATTGAGGTGTCAAATAAACTATTCCTTGCCCCCTCCCTATTATGCCCAAAAACTATACAGCTCTTCATCTCTGTATATCAAAGGTACATTCTGAATTTTTAAATGTCAAATGGTATGACCTGTAGAGCCTTCACAAAAAAGTGGCATACACACCCATACATCTAAATAAATTAAATTTTTAAATTTCTGGTGCTGGTACAATTTAATTATAGTGACGAGAATTAAACCAAGCAAAAACTTGACCGCAGTACTTTTAAAGGTCGAAATTTTTGGATACGAACTTGGTTTTTTTTTCACGTTTATATTTAGGTGCAGATCTGGCTCCACTTTTCTACGAGGTCAACTTCTATACCAAACTTCATTTGTTTATCTATAGTGTAAGTGCCTTGTGAGACTATGAAACTTCACCTATAAGGTCGATTACAGTGTCTTTATGTAATTTAATTCATCAGTTTTAGATAACGGAAAATAAAATTGTGAGGGGGATAAAAACAGGCCAAATGGATTTGCTTAGTGTACACACACACACACAATGGTATTGTCACTCTATCATCATTCATTTTGCTCTCAAATACCAACGAAATGAAAATCGCTTAAGTAAAAAAATCTTTAAAATGAAAAAAAAAAAATACCTTAAAAAGTACTCATCCACAGGCACGTTCACGTGCTCATCTCAGCCTTTATTGTGAAACATTTTCTTTTTTTTTTACTTTAAATTATTTATATTTCAATCATTGTTAAAAAAAGATGATATTTTTTTAACATGTGCTGCTGCAGTTAAATTTATCTCAATTTTCTGAGCCAAATGGAATTTATCATGTTTAGTATCTTTGCCATGCACATGCAGGGTGAGCCAAATGGAATTATGTGCTTGAATTAATAAATGTTGCACATGATTTTTGTCAAAATGCTTTAATCAAACGACGCACTTCTCCTGGTGTTATGCTTAAGGGATTATTATTATAGTGAACGAACCGATAAGTATGAAGCTGACGTAGTTAAATTTGTCGCTGCGTTTTGACGTAACGACTTACGTAAAACATATTTAACATTTAAAACTTAAGCAATTTCCGAACCTATTGAGCTAAATGAACACAAACTCATATTATTTTTATTAATCGACAGTTACCAAATTTTCTTCTCCTTAAATATTTTAGTTAAAGTGGCCAAAGTGCTGACTACTGTCACTGCTATTACAGAATATAAGTAAATTCAAAGTTACCTATTTACTAACCAAGACTTCGTTGAAATCAAAAATCGTTCAGTTTAACGTCTTAAATTTTAATAACCAAATCCGACCAACATGACTTTTTCTGGGACTAATATTTAAAGTAATAAAACGATTTTCAGATTCTAAAAATTTTTAGTTTTACCCTCTTCGGATCTGTTAAATACCAATTTTTTCTATGGTTCGTGTTATGGAGTATAGCACAGAGACGTCATATAAACAGCCATACAATTAGCAAAGTCCGAATTACAGATCGTATATACTTCAGCATATATTTTAGTCTGGAACACCTCGGTGGGCTAGTAGATAAGGTGCTAGTCTACCAGTCCGGGATTGTGGGTTCGATTCCCACCAAAGACTCTGGAATTTTTCACTACAAATTGGCAGAAAGACCAATAAAGAACTTGGATATAATCTGTGTGCCTACAAATGGTTAACTACGTTAGGACAGGTCGTGGACTGTCAAGGTAAGACAATATACAATATACAGTCTACAATGTGCTTGCAAAAATGCTATGGACCACGGGCAGCGACATATTAAAATGGAGATGCTGTGGAGACCTTGGCCTTAAGCAAATGTTAGCAATTACCATAGACTCTATGATGAGGAAGAATGTGGACATGTATCAGACACCAGTCTGAAATAACTACAGTCGTAAAAGGCTATTGACAGCACGAGACTCAATGAAAGTAAGTTATTCGTAAGTTTCCAGTCGGATACCAGAAATCATCGAGGAACGAAGGGGGTCGAAAAGGGACCCATGATGTTAGTGGTCTGCTTGGTTATCCCCCTACAATAAATAATAATAATAGCCTGGAACACGTTGTCGGTACTCAGGCTTCCCGATATCTTTACCGTGTTGCAGGCCGAAATTGCTATACTAGTAGAGGCAAGGAGATTTGGGGATCAACGGAGACAACGGCGGTTAATATTTTTGTGAAAAGTCAAGGCCCTTAATTCGAAAGTAGTGATGTCGAGACGTTCATTCAATCTCTTTCCTACGTGGGCGATACCGTGTCAAGGTAGTTCGGTTTCCTTAGCATGAGCGCATTCGTGGAAACGAGATGGCCGATCAATGACCAAGTAAAGGTTCGAGACTGAACGTGCTAAATCCGCATGGGGACATTAATATCCCCCTGGCCGAAGTTTCAAACACGCTTTGGGAATGGTGGATAAAGGAAACGCCTCGCTTGTGGTTTACAGTAACCACTTGTAGATTATCCAAATTTTTTTGGCACTCAATCGAGAGAAATAGGCACTACTGGGCCTGGATATTGCTTCTTGTTGACATCATAATTGGGCATGATTAGACGTATGATTTGGACAGCTGCAGAAGCTGTGTGGATGCAAAGGAAGAGAAGTCAATTGAACATCAGCGACTGCCCGGCTCTGTAAGAAAGCAAGCACAAATATTTGGGCCAAAGATTTTTTCAGGACCTAGACTGTCTTAGGGATGCGACACTAAGTACCCTAATAGGTTTTGCGAGAAGGTCCAGGTGGTTCTTATGAACTGGAGATATGGAACTGTGGCTCTTTAAGAACGCAAGCACAACTATTTGGCTCAAAGATTTTTTCAGGACCTAGATTGTCGTAGGAATGCGACACTAAGTACCCTGATAGGTTTTGCGAGAAATACCAGGTGGTTCTTATGAATAGGAGATACTGGGGTTCTATAGGGAACTGTAAGGTAGAAGGTCGTCGGGCCATCACAATTAGCCTTTATGGCCTCTCCCAGTGAACTCACTTTGTTCGAACAGTGCGTAAAGCGTAGCGTTGTCGTAACGCCTAATTTTAACGCTTCAACGCCATTTTTAAATAAATACATCAATGTCTCGTCATGAACAGTAATGTTAACTTATCTTGTTTAATAAACCCCAATAAATATATATAGGAAACAGAAAGAAAATCGCTAGATAGACTACACCTAAAAATAACTAAAATTCCCTTACTTTTTATCAATGACAGTTTAGTGTTTGCTGGAAACTTAACTACCTTCTCTGTCTATCTTGTCAAAATCGAATTTTCCAATTATAAAATCATTGAAGCTTCATTAATTTTGTATGTACATGAGCATCGTTGACAGATAGATAACGCTTGACGTTCTAATTTCGCTTTGGCGGTAACAATTTATTTTTTCTCATTTCATTTCTATCTAAAATGTAAAAACTGAACTTTTTTCGTCCTAACCTTTATTTTGTTTTAGTGTAACAGTTTAAAATAACTCTAAGCCACATGTGCAAATGACACTATGATTTTCCATGCACTTATTTTAAATTATAATCAAAAATATGTGAATTTTTCTATCTCGTTCAGCAAAGTAAATGATGATGGATGGATGGATTTGATTGGTAAATTTATAAAAAGGGGAAAATTGCATAGTTTTTAGAAGTTGTTAGGAATAGAAGCATATTTTATGTTTAACATTAAAAAAGGATAAGGAAAAAATATCATATTGCATCCGAAGCCGATGAGCGACAAAGAGTACTAACTACAATTTTTATACCATTTGTTGTTTGTAGTATTTTAGTGGGCACAAAGCTACTCTGCTCTAAAACTAAGCGTTTTTAACGCTTTTTAAATACTTACTTACTTAGGTGGCTATTACAGAACATTTGTTTCTGTAGCCGAACGTAAAATAGATTTCCAAGCGCCTCTAACTTCTGCGCTTCTTCTCCAGTTTCTGACACCAAGTTTCGAGATTTCTTCCACAACTTGATCTTTCCATCGAAGTTTCGGTCTTCCCCTTCTGCATGAACCGTCACCAGGTTCGTGTTCAAATGACCTTCTTGCTGGAGCATCTTCATCCATTCTCACAACATGACCTAGCCAACGTAATCGTTGTAATTTGATACGTTTGACTATGTCTATGTCGGCATACAGCTCATGGTTCATACGACACCGATATTCTCCGCCAACGCAGATTGGTCCATAGATTTTTCGAAGAATTTTTCTCTCAAACACTCCAAGCACAGCATCATCTGCTTTCGCAAGTACCCATGCTTCGGAACCATATAATAGCACGGGTAGTATCAGTGTCTTGTAGAGAGTGATTTTTGTCTGTCGAGAGGTGGCCTTGTTTTTAAACTGCTTACCTAGTCCAAAGTAGCATCTATTGGCCAGTAATATTCTTCTCTTTATCTCAAAACTGATGTTGTTTTTTTTTTTTGTTAATGGCGGTATCGAGGTAGATAAAATCGCTGACTACCTCAAAGTTGTAGTTTTCAACTTCCACTGTCTGCCCGAGTCTACTGGACGTCTTGTGCGTTGCTACCATCAACTTGGTTTTATCGCCGTTTACTGTCAGACCCACTTTTGCAGATTTTTTTTCGATTTTTTCAAAGGTGGCAGTTACCGCTCGCAATGTTTGACCCATGATGTCTATATCGTCAGCGTAAGCGAGTAACATGTGTTGTTTAGTGTATAGCGTTCCAGTTCTATTCACATTCGCATCCCGTATAACCTTTTCTAGCAGGATATTAAAAAGGTCACACCATAGACTATCGCCTTGTCTGCAAACTCGTTTGGTACTAAATGGCTCGGAGAGGTTTTTTCCTATGTTAACTGAAGATCGCGTATCAGTTAAGGTCATCCTGCACAGCCGTATTAATTTTGTAAAAACAAATTATAAAAAAGAAAACCACATAAAAAACATTTTTAATTTAAAAAAAGTTTATTTGGCAAATGCTCATGGCAGAATTCGTTTTATACGTTTCATTACACACTGTGTAATTTTTTAAGTCATGGAAAAATAACCATATACGGACACCACTACGTCATAAAAGACCAAAAAAAAGACCCCTGTCTCCCAGTTTTGCCCTAAGTCCTCCAGGTTTTTTTTTTATGGGCCGTCAAAGATGTGCGGCCTCGATGTCATTTTTGCAAAAAAATGATAATTTCCTCAAGCTCATATTTTGCAAACCGTTTGAAATTTTGATATACTCTCTGAGGCAAAGTTGTAGCTCTTGTCATAAAGAACAAAAATTGTTAACATATAAAATAAAAAAAAAACTTCATCTTCAAGGTCAAAATCGCAAAAAACTTTAAAAAATTCAATTTTTTTACCTTTTTTCCCCTATTCAGGTGCATAGGTAGCAAACCGTTCAAAATTCAAGGAAACAATCAACTACAAAAATGAACCTAAGATCTCAATAAACAACTTTCTAGAACATATGAACTTCCTAGGAATGATTCTTAACACCGTTTAGGTAGCGCTTAGGTAGCCGCAAAAGTGAAAAACCTATGGACCTGAACAGGGGAAAAAAGGTAAAAAAATTTGTTAAAGTTTTTTGCGATTTTGACCTTGAAGATGACGTTTTTTTTTTTGTTTTTATATGTTAACAATTTTTGTTCTTTATGACAAGAGCTACAACTTTGCCTCAGAGAGTAAATCAAAATTCCAAACGGTTTGCAAAATATGAGCTTGAGTAAATGATCATTTTTTTTTGCAAAAACGACATCGAGGCCCCACTTTTTTGAGGGCCCATAAAAAAAAACCTGGAGGACTTTGGGCAACACTGGGAGACAGGAGTCTTTTTTTTTGGTCTTTTATCACGTAGTAGTGTCCGTATATGGTTATTTTTTTCCGTGTTGCACTGTGTTATTTTATACTCGTATGTACCGAAATTAGCGTTTAAGAAGGATCTATTAATTTTATTTTACAGGAGAACTGACCGGTATTTTTTTTTTTTCTAAAAAGACAACACTACCTCTTCGAAGTTTTTTGCTTGTCTGCAGAAAACACCCAGAGTCTTTGGCGGGAATCGAACCCGCAACCTCCAGACTGATAGACTAGCGCGCTACCAATCGGTCTATCGAGGCACTCATCATACATAGTTTAGAGAAAGGTGGACTGTATTGTAATAGTGGGCATGGTACCTTCCTTACAAAGTGAAAAATTATTATAATGTTCCTGGCGAACCAACTTTGCATGAGTAACGCCTATGCAAATGTGTATAATCTACCAAAATACAGAATGAATGGAAGTGGGCGAGGTACCTCCCATACAAAGTGAAAAATTATTATCCTGTATCTAGAGAACTGCAACAGGTAGCGCCTTGGAATTTCGCATCAGAATTGGAATAGTGGGCGTGGTAGCTCCTATAATTATTTTTTAATTCGAATATATTTTCAACTTTTATTATTTATAAAATATATCCATAAAAATATATGCTGAGTTATGCTAAAGTTGAGTGTAGGTCACTCCAGATTTTTTTTCTAATATTTTTACGTTTTCTCCTCAAACTTTTTTTACTCTACTCTACTCTACTCTTCTTTAATTTAAATTATTTTTTCTAACTTTTTAATTTAAAATAATTTAAAATTAACAGCAACTTAATAACTAACACAATACCATATGATGGACAAGACCAATAGTCATGTATACAATATGCGAAAACGAATTTTTGTGGTAACACCCTTGCACAGTTTTATATATGATTTTGCACATTGTGCAACAACCGCCAAGTCACACTCATACATACACACATTTATTGGTATAAAACGCCACATACAGGTGTGTATGTTTTTCGGTTTTTATGTATGAGGCTGCACACACACATACACGTACATTTACACTCCATGGTTGAAATTACAAACCTTGTTAAATAACTCTTTTATATTTCAGTTATTATTTTTTTCTTCTTTTTGGAACTTTTTGTTAGCATAAAAAATCCCATTTTGTCACGTACTAAATTTTCATTGTTTGTAAAAGTAATCGAACAAATATGTTTGAAAAAAAAAAAAATACTAAAATAAAGGGTTTCTGAGTTCCTTTTTCTGGAAATTGTTTACAAAAAATTTTATGTTTTTAAAAATTTAAAATTACTATAAATATTTGTTTAAACGAACTTAGGTTAAATAAAACATTTGCATTTGATTTTATGTGTGTGTGAATAGAAATACGTATTTAACTAGCAGAGACAAAAACCATTTTTTTATTAACATAGCTTATTTGACAGTTAACAGAGCGCTGTTAATCACTTAAGAGTCGTCTTTTTTTTTTGGACTTTCCATATTTACGAGCTTATACCAGGCAAATATGATCAGGTCCGACTAAAAAACCGAAAGGGAATTTTGCTCCAAATCATGCTTTATGGTATTATAACAGAGGGATATGTAAAACTACTTTGGAAACATAGAAAAACAGGTTTAAAAAACGACACATAATGTGGGATTTTTTTTGGAAGTTTAATGACCATATTTGGACAAAAATGGAGGTACACACGTACTACACCATACACAAAAGGTAGGTCAAGGGTTCCTAGAAGAGACCCTAATAGTCGGATTTTTTATAAAAGCGCAACATTCCCAGTCGTTGGGACCTGGTCATCTTTCCCTGGTTAAAGCTCCTAAATATGGAAAGTCCAAAAACGACAACTGTTAAGTGATTAACAGCTCTCTATTAACTGTGAAATAAGCTGTGTTAGAAAAATGGTTTTTGTCTCGGCTTCTTAAATACGTATTTATTTTCAGACTCTTACATTTGTAGTACTGAAGATGTGGGTTATGAGTTCACTTTATATACGGATACCCATCCCTGGGTATAAAAAATTCTAACATTTATATACAATTCTAAAATTATTGTAGAGTTCTGTAAAAACTGTTAAAAATTTCCCGGCGTCAAAAATAAAAGGTGCTGCCAAGTTTGCAGTACCATTGAATCGGTAACATTGCGTTCTTTCGACTATACTTCCTCCCATTTCTCTTGTAAATGAGATATTTTTTACAGGAAAAAAGTATCCTATATTCGAAACGATATACTTAGGTACCTCTTAACAAAATTTTATTAAAATTCGTCCAGTAGTTTTTACATGATGCGAACACAAAACGACAGACAGACAAAAATTTTTAAAATTTGTATACTATTTGGATTACTATCTGCACCAGCAGCAAAATTTTCAACAAATATTTCATGTACAGAAATCGCCCTGTTACAGTATTATTATACGTGTAGACTACCTGTTCCCGCCAATTCGTCAGCGTTCTTGCAATATTTTGTTCAATTTTGCTTCCACACCAAAGATCCTTACTTTACTTTATATAGGTTTATATAGGTTCTGATCCTTACTAAACTAACTGGCGCCTTAAACTATGCATATCGGTTAATGCTTCAGTTATGGTTTATGTATTTACTTTATATTTATAAAGGGTCTCGTCGTTACTAAAATAACTGCGTACTTTCACTGCTTTTTCTCTACTATCTCTTGGAAATAAGATATTTTTGCAGAAAAAAGTATCCTATATTTGAATCAGGATACTAAGGTACCTCCTTACAAAATTCTGTTAAAATCCATCCAGTAGTTTTTACGTGATGCGAACACAGACAGACAGACAGCCACCTTTGCTTATAAAGAGCCTTGCCTTCTGGATCTAGTTAGTAAGGGGATTAAGAAAGCTCAAATGGAACGCATGGGTAGAAGAAAAACAGTCGAGAGATTGCATCGGTCACACATTGCGCAAGGCGTTATATACAATGGGAGTATGGCTTTTTTACTGTTGGTTCTCTTATGGACGGTATAGCAGAAACAGTTGAACTTGTCATGTAGTCTGTGTTTGGGGGAGTACGTCTCCGTTTGACACGCAGAATTGCTTGGCCTGCTGGAAAAAATCGGGTGTATGGAAGAAAGATTCTCATTGCACTTGACAAGCAGTCGGTTATAAAACCGATGAGGCAAGTGAACGTTTCGTTTACTCCAAACTAGTGCTGAAATGTATTTTAAAACTTAACAGATTTGCTTCGATTAATGAGGAAACATTGATGCGGGTTAAAGGACACAACGCCACAGCTGGGAATGAAGCAGCAGATCAACTAACAAAAACGGGATTTTTTGTAAATTTTTGTGGGCCAGAACCCAGAGTAGTATTGGGAAATGGCCTAACGCGATCGAAGGTCTTAAGCTGGATAACTGCGTTGGTGGAGGGCGGCTACAACACACATATACAGCTCAAATGGAGCGCTGAAGAAGCCCCTTAGCAGGAAAGCCAGTAAGATGCTCAGATGAAATAGAAGTAACTTAAGCTGGATAACTGCGTTGGTGACAGGTCTTGGAAACTTTAAGTATCATCTAGCCAAAATGAAAATCAAAGAAGATGATACTTGCAGACGGTGCCTGGAAGAGACTGAGATGGTAGCGCACATTGTGTGTGAGTGTCTAGCACTAGCTAGCAT
Source organism: Phasia obesa (assembly GCA_949628195.1). NCBI lineage: Eukaryota > Metazoa > Arthropoda > Insecta > Diptera > Tachinidae > Phasia > Phasia obesa. The sequence continues at coordinate 98,793,221 of OX451219.1, forward strand.
AAGACTTATGACCACAGGACAGAAACTTGGGAAATATGAACACCATGGGGGATCTAAACCTTGAACAAATGCTAGCAATTATTAGAGAGTCCATGATCGGAAAGAAGGCCAAAAGGAAAGTCTGAAATCACTAAAATTAAAAACTCGTGACTTAATAAGAGTAAGATTCCGTAAATTACAAATCGGTTGCCTATAATCATTGAGGACGGAATGGGGTCGAAAAGGGACCAATTAAGGAAACGGTCTGCTTCGATATCCCCCTCTACATTAGTAATAACACTGCTGATATTTCGTAGTGATTTTACCGAATGTTGTAGCGGCTCAGAAAATATTTTCTAAATTCACCTCAAACAGTTCCTCTATGCTGCATTGGTAAAAAGTCCTCGATGTGCAGCTTAGATACAAATGTACAAATATTTGTTTCCTCTTACAAAAAAATCAAATGATAATTAAAATATTTAATCTGGTGAACAAACACGTTTGCAACACATAAATTCACCAGTTATTATACTTTCATCCAGTGGTAGGATTACACGGCTCTTTCTTGAGCAGTAAAAATTACACTACATTTTAATTAGCCCCTAAATATATGCTAACAGAAAACCTAAAAGCAAAATAGCATAAAAACAATACAAAACAAAAAGTCACGATGCTGCTACACATACAAAGGCCATATCACATTAGGGTGGCCCCTTTCTCAAATGAATTAATGATTTGACATCAAAAATAAAAAAAATTATGTTTTCCGAATTTCCCGTTGCTTGTGGGACCATCCTAATGACTTTGTTTGCTGCAAACCCATTCCAGTGTTTTAGTTTTCTTTTTTTTGCGTGTTAGCGAACGTGTGTTTGTGTCTCTAATTGTTTGTCATTTGTGTTGTTATACTGAACATTATTAAGTCACGTTCGTTTGTTTATTTGCACGTTTTTGCATTTTTGTTTTCATTAAACCACATAAATAGGACGCACTTACCACACTTATTTCAAATTATACCCTGCAGTTCTGATGAAAATATTCCCTTTATCTAGTAAAACGCATCAAGCATTGGGTATCAAGCATGACACTATGATGAAAGTGTAATAGCTCGGATCCTCAAACTTTATGTGAGTTAGTTGGATATTAAAGTAATTTACAAGGAATCAAAATGGGCGGATTAGTAATAGAGAGAGGGTCACACCTTCTGTTCAAAGTAAAACCCTATTATACAATAACAAAAACAACGCTAAGCTTAAATGTTTTCAAACTTGCTGCATCTTAATGCGGAATAGAGATAAAAGGCCTGATACTTCCCATACAGAAAAATACTCCATAGACTATGGGCGACTCCATAGACTGATCGATAGAGAAAAATATAAAAAAACAACTTGATCTATGCTCATAAGCTGAAAGGTGCACCAGCTGTATTTGTGACCACGTTCGGTGAAAGGGAGGTAAGGGTAGGTTGAACGGTTTTTTATACCCTTCACCACAGGTGGAAATGGTATATATAAGTTTGTCATCTCCAGACTCCATAAATTATATATATTGTGGATCCTTATAAATAAAGAAGTTGATTAAGCGATGTCCATCTGTCCGTGTTGGAGTTTAAATTTAATTTGCCATTTAAACGTTGAAAAGAAGGGTAAACTTTGAACTGCTCTCTTGTAAAATTTACCCTTTTTACTCTTGGAGCCCTATCGATAGAGAAAAATATAAAAAAACAACTTGATCTATGCTCATAAGCTGAAAGGTGCACCAGCTGTATTTGTGACCACGTTCGGTGAAAGGGAGCTAAGGGTAGGTTGAACGGTTTTTTATACCCTTCACCACAGGTGGAAATGGTATATATAAGTTTGTCATCTCCAGACTCCATAAATTATATATATTGTGGATCCTTATAAATAGAGAAGTTGATTAAGCGATGTCCATCTGTCCGTGTTGGAGTTTAAATGTCTTTTGCCATTTAAACGTTGAAAAGAAGGGTAAACTCTGAACTGCTCTCTTGTAAAATTTACCCTTTTTACTCTTGGAGCCCTTTCTATTTATGGGATCGCATATACTGTCAGACCTGCGAGACGAGGGTATGGCGAAAAAATAACTTTTTTTTAATTGGCTACATTAGCCTTAAAGGGAACGAAAAGGATGATTTCTTCAGAATCTACGGTAAAACACAACAGTAACGAAAAGCCAAAATAGGAACTGATGGGTGATTTTAGACGATTTCGGAACTGGTAGGACCAGAACAACGAAATTTAACGCCAATATTGCTGTTATTATTTTGAAGAGAAGATACTCAAATAGATACTTAGTTGACGGGTCGGGTTTTAACACTGACCGTTTCTTAATGATTTATGGGCCCTGGTTAGTAATGCAGTCTCGTCTTATGAATAGTGATGGAAAGTTGTGGACCCGTGTCTGATTGTATAATCTGCCCATTTTTTCCTTGAATGCGCTCCTTAAACAGATCAATTGTTTTTGAAACAGGTCTGGTCCGTGGTCTGTTTTAGAAGCTCATGATAGTTGAAAGCCTATAATTACAAGGCCTTGTCGTCATAGTTATTTAGCTTTTGCTATCGATGTTACTGACTTGACAAGGCTTCAAAAACGAATTTTTGCAATTTGAATTTTCTAAATAAATCAACTTTTACCGTAGCGCACACATCGAAACAGAAACCATTTTATTTTGTGACGCTAAAGCAGCATTATTTACAGACATGCAAAATGGTATTTCGATATTCTTTGGCTTCAGTCATTATGGAAACTATTTTCCTTCCCACAAATCGTTTCTGGTTTGTTTGGAACCTTTGACTATCGATTTTACGGACTCAGCAATATCCAACGATGTCAGTCAGGTATAAGAATATAGAGTAATTGATAATTTTTTCGAATACTCAATACACAAAAGTAATTAATCGATACTAATACTAACCTATTTTTAGAAATAAATTAAACAGATTGTTTGCTGACTACGGCGATAAAATCCTTCGCTTTTAGGTAAACGAAAGTATGGAGTACTATTGAGTACCCAGTTGAAAAGTAATCAATAGTAGCGAGTAATTATTAGGCGACTGCCAAAAATATCTAAAGCCGAATATAAATTATTTTTGTTGTGCGAAGTTTAGAGATGAATAAGAAGGTTTACAACATGAAATTCTTAAAGAAGAAAGGAAGGAAGAGGTGTCCTTAGGTATCCCCAAACCTGAAAATAATCTACATTAATCTGCATTCACAATTCTGATATAATGGTTTTCTCCTTTCCCTATTTAAAAAACTTATAGCGTTAAAGTAAATATTAAAAGAGAAGTTTGGTGTTTTCAAATAATTACCCAACCATCAGCACTGCTGGGTATCATCAACACTGCTTGGTATAATATTATTTGTGATTTGTATTTTTACTCCCACTGCCGTTTAGATTTGGTTACTTTGGTTGCTGTGGTTTTAAATATAAAATCGCTTTTTGTTAATACGAGTATTTTAGTTTTACTGACTTTTCCCATTGCTGTTGCTGGTTTGGCTGCAAAAGTTATTAGTTTAATCATAAATGTTTAATTTAATGATGGAAAAATGTATGTTTAACATTTATCAATTGGTTTAAATTAAGTTCTCCAGGGTATTAAATTTTCAGAGAATTCTCGTAAACGTTTATCAAGCACTTGGGGAAAAATAAAATAAATCCGTTTACTTCCAAACAAAGATTTTTGGGAGGGTGGTAATAAGCCACAAATGTGTTTAAAGCTTTGCCAGTCGTATGTTATAGAACTAAATAAAGACAATTAATAAAAAAGGTCAAGTGATATAAATTGCAAGTAGATCTTACTCAGTTAGCTTTTGCTCAATGCCAGTGTTTAGCCTGAATTGGAATAAAGTCAGAGATTTACGGCGCAGCTTTGTCCATCTCGTTTAATTCCCTTCAAAGTGCCTATGTTTAAATATAAAATTAAATAGAACGTGAGATCACCATACTATTGTTGTTGTGGTTAACAGAGTTCCCTTAAACTATTTTACGATCTTGCCATTTCCGGATTCGTAAATAGGTGATTTTGAAGTTAGTTTGGGTTTGTGGATTATCTCGCTAAATCCACTAATAACCAACATATTTTCCACTGGCTTGGCTTTTTTTCATGCCTTTGTATAAACTGTAAAAATTCCACCTGCCCAGAGCTTCATATTACGCATTCAAGTCTTTATTGAAAGTAGAAGTCCAGGTTCCTCATATTAACGACCAAGGTTTTTTGAGGATTTTTGTATGATGCTTCGTTTCTCGTTTTGTGAATTGCTCACTTGATTTTTTTCCGATTTTCCAAATTAGGCACCCTTAAACCCTTTAAACCAATTTACCGATTTCTGTACTTTCCAATTCGCCGTATCGCTGACGCTCATTGCTATTTCGTTCGCTTCAATTATATTAGTTGTGATACCGATTTACATTCGTAGCACTGGGTGTAAGCAATAGGAATATCAAAGCGCTTACAATTTCTGAACATGGCCGACCTCGTCAATGCTCATAACGCTTGTTTATAAGTTGGAGACTATCTAAACTTCTAATCTGTTTTTGGTACCTCTGTTGAGTAAAAAAAACACCACATTGGACTAAAACTAAAGCGCTCTTCCTGCAATTACTATCATAACTACAGCGACATCGTTACTTCCCAAGGGCGTCAGCAATAACCGGTCACAGAGATTTGGGGAAGTCCCTGTGGGGTTACGGATTCCTATGGTACCAGTTGTGTTGGACCTTGACGGTTCTTATCTCTCAGACCTTGAAGGTTTTTATCTCCCAGTTTCAGCCACCTGCTTGCCTTTGGAGCTGATGCCTCCATATTCCCCAGGAGCATTTGTGTGAAATGTCAACAAGACAATATAATATCCCGCGGACTCCCTTAAGTCTACAGAACATTTTTTAAAAAGTCCATCCTCGCAGAGCTATACATTACGCATAAAAGTTGATAGACTGGTACTGGTACCTAGGCTCTGCCGCTACGTCTCTCTTTGAGAGCGAGGGAACTAACGTTAATGCTGTTGAGCTAACGTCAATATGATGGAGTTTCCCTAGTTATAACCCTATAACCTCTTCTCCGACTTTCGCATTTTCAGATCTTGTCTACTTCGCTAACATTAACAGGTCTACAGTTGCATTGGAGTAACCACTAACATTAACCTCTTTGCTTTTGCGAGCATTTATTTTGTATATTATTCTGGTCTTTTAAGTTGACAGTAGAGATGATAATAGTTCCGCCTGCTCAGAACTTCAGATTACGTATGAAAGTGTATAGTTTAACTTAAGGGCTCTGTATAATAGCCACTAAGATCTTGTGCAGCATACATCTGTCGTGGAATACTTTTTCACGATGAATTAGCGGAATGGAAAAAAATTATAACTTGAGTCGGCTTTGTGCTTGAGGTTCCAACCCAGAATGACATATGAAGCAATAAGTTTAGTTCCACATTCCTTCCATTTTCTGAAGGGCGTTAAAAACGTCTAGCTGTGCCCGCCACTTTGTGAGCGTCCTTGCAATATTTTGTTCGATTTCGCTTTTAAAGCAATCCACACCAAAAATCCTTACTTTTTTAGTTCCGCCTTAAGCTATGCTTCAGTTATGGTTATGTATTTACTTTACAAAAACAGCGCCATCTGTTAGTGGTTTGTGTTTCGGTTATGGTTTATGTATTTACTTTACTACTAAAATAACTGCGTAGTTTCACTGCTTTGTCTTCACTTTCTCTTGGAAATAGAATATTTTTGCGAAAAAAAGTGTCCTATATTGGAATCAGAACACTAAGGTATCTCCTCACAAAATCTTGGTAAAATCCATCCAGTAGTTTTTACATGATGCGAACGCAAAAGAAATGCAGACAGACAGACGAAAATTAGTCATTATTTTATTATATGTATAGATAAAGAAAATCTTATTATGAAGCAAATCAGAATCGGCAAATATTTCAGCTGATAGAGAAAAACCCACTGACAAGGATAAAAAATCATAGTTGGGAATGCCTCAATATTAAATTAAAAAGAAAAAAATTAATATTTGAAATGTATAATATTTTGTTGCATATTTTAAGGGGCATGCTATTAAAGTGAATATCATGAAGTTTATATGAGAAACAAATTTTAAAAAAGAAATCATTAATGTTCTGCTCTTAACCATGCACCATTCAAAGTCTTCTAATAAATTTGAATTATTGCAACAGCTGCTGTTCGAGCAGCAGCAGCACACACAAAGCAAAGCAGCAGCTAAAAATCACAGATAAATTAAAAATGCTAAAGTCAAGAAGAGAAGAGAAGACAAAAAAGGAACAATACAAACAGTTACATAAAATCGACGATGAACAAATGCAATTTAGAATTTGCTTAATAAGTCGTAAATTATACATTGGAATGAATATTGGATATACAAACTCTAGTGATGTTAAATATCTATAAATACGAGTACATACATGAGTTTCGTAAAAGCGGTAAATGAACAGTAACTGGTAGTTTATTTGGTGATAGGGTAGTTCTTATTTGCAGAAGTTGTTCTTAGGGGGGACCTGAATTCCTTTGTAGAGAGTACAATGAACATTTAACTGCTGCCGTGAGGATCTGTTAAGTGGCATTTCTATGTACGTCGCCGCTTTTAAGTGTTGATATCTAAAAGAATCAACTCAGTTCTTCCCAGGGACTGACCAGTAGAACTCCGCGATATGACACTCCGTGTTGACACAGTTTCGTAAACAGCATGGTAATTATTAACTAATGGATAAAATTTGTAGAATGTGTCACTTGAGTTATTTATGTCAACAAGTATCTACTGAAACAAAAGAGAAAAAGTTTTATCGCTTATTTTCTATTTGCAACAAAGTTAATGTTTTATAAAGATAAATAATTACGCTAAGAGTAACTAATTAGAAAATAATTAATGACAAAACGTACTTGCATTTATTCGAAAACATTATCCCTTTTGTTTTTGTATATTGAAGCATTCTTTTTAATTTAATGGATTTATTAAAAGGAGAAATGGTTCATCTCGGTACGACTATTGGCAGCACACTATAATGATAATTATAAAAAAAAATCAACATAAAGAACATCTGCGACATGATTATCTTCAGGGAGAAATAGAAAGAGAAAATGTGTGGCAACAAATGTCTTGGACACATTAAATGACATATATTAAATAGACCGAAATAATTGACTATCCCAGCGAACAACAACTAGTCGAAAGCTTATAGAACTCAAACTGAAATTGTTAAATTGATCAGTGTTCTGAATTGGTGAATTGTAAGAGTGTTTGGAAGTACTTTGTAGGATGCTGTGAAGCACCAGTAAAGCCATGTGGCATTCCATATACATATCATCCCATTTTTAAGTCTCAGAAACTCAGATTTCTTGTGCGAATTGCTGTACTGACTGCCCTGTGTTTTTAACCGACTTCAAAAAAAGAAGGAGGTTATCAATTCGTCTGAATGTTGCTTTTTTATGTTTGTGCCCGCAGAACTCAGCCATTTCTGAACCGATTTTAAAAATTATTTCTTTATTCAAAATTATAAATTAAAGGGTGCTCCAATAGTTCATTAAATTTGATGTGTATGCCCATACTTTTCAACATTTGTACACCGACCGTTAAATTTACAAATAACCTGTATTAATAAGTCCGCTATAGCTAAAAGTATAAAATTTCAATTTGGAAATAAAAGGGTGTCCCAATAGTTAATGTAATTTTATGGATGTGGCCAAACTTTTGAACCGTTATAGACAGACAGCTGAAATTTACAAGGAACCTGTATTGCTAAGCCAGCTATAACAAGTATATAATTTGAATTTAGAAATTAAAGGGTGTCCCCATAATTGATGTAATTTGAGCTATATGACCCTATCTTTTGAACGCTTATAGAAAAACATTTGAAATTTTAACAAGGCGTTAAAGGGTGTCCTCATAGCTGACGTAATTTGACTTATATGGACTAGTATTTTTAACCGTTATAGATTGAGACTTGATATTTATATAGTGAGTGTATTGTTATGTCCGCTATAAGAATTAAAAAATTGAAAATAAAAGGATGTCCCTATAGTTAATGAAATCTGATGTATGCCTTATCTTTTGAGCCGTTTTTGATATACAGCTGAAATTTACACTTTTAGACCCACTTCGTTCCTTAAGAATACTCTAGTATCAAATAGGTAATTAACAACTAAGTATATTACTTTTATTGTGTAGTGTGCCTTTACACTCGACGGTAGAGATTTCAGACTGTCGAGTTTCTTCCTCATCTCCGTAATTGCGAACAGTTGTGTAAGGCTAAGGTTCAATATAGCACCCATGTTTAATATCTGTACCTGTCCGTGGTCCTAATTTGCTAGCCAGTGCTGGTCACAGTCTGCAAGTGTAGTGTTTTTCAAATTTAATCTTAGCCAGATGATACCATAACCTGTCACTAACTCAGCTATTGAGCTTAAGGTACTCCGATTATATCTAAGCACCTTACTGGCCTTCCAGGCTATGAGCTCTATGTTTGGTTGCCTATATGTCGTAGCATCCTTCTACGTCGTTTGTGGAATGTAGCCATTTTAGGACTTTTGCTCGCTCATACGAGGTCTGTTCAAAAGAAAAGGTGAATTTTGAATTTTTTTAAAGTATTTTTTTATTCATCAATATCCATTTTGTCCCCTCCGAAGTAATCCCCCTCAGATATATCACTTATGGCATAGCTTCTTCGAATCCTCGAAGCTTGTTCTTGGATTCTGACTTTATGTCATCAGGTGTGGCAAAACGCTTTCCTTTCATTGGTCTCCTCAGTTCTTAGGAAGAGGAAAAAGTCGCAGGGATTCATGATTAGGGTGTTGTTTATGGCCAAAAAATCATGAACAGTCATTGATGTGTGAGCTGGTGTATTATCGTGATGCAGAATGATTAGGGTGTTGTTTATGGCCAAAAAATCATGAACAGTCATTGATGTGTTAGCTGGTGTATTATCGTGATGCAGAATCCAATATTTTTTTTTCAAAATTCCAATCGTTTGAGCCGTATTGAACTTGGCGTGCTTTTTTCGGTCTTGTCTCATCTGGCCGATTCCATTGGGATGGTTTCGACGTCATAACCACATAACTATATACTCACGTTTAACCACCAGTTATGAGCGCAATTATGAGAGAGGATCGTTGTTGACGTGATTCCACAACTCTTGAGCAATATTAATGCGACGAGCAATACTAATTGCTCAGTTTTACTCAAAACTTAGCAATTTTGGAACAAACTTCGCTGCCACATGTTTCAACATCCTCTGGAATTTTCGGCATTGTAGGGGGAATAACGAAGCCAACCACTACTAAATGGGTCCCTTTTCAACGAATTTCCGGAATAGTAATTCGACGACTTTCCAAAACAAATCACTGTTTCAATGTTTTCTACACTTGTTGACGTGGTTGAAACTCCAGGACATTTCAACTCAAACTTTAATAAATGTTATTTGATCCATTTTTTTTTTCAAAAGTCAAAAATCGAAGAACACACACAAACGTGACTAACTTTTTCAGTTGTCAACAACACAATACTTATCCAAATTGGCTGATAATGCCAACTTATGAATAACAAATGTGTACCCACATAACAAAGAAAGTTCGATATTCACCTTTTCTTTTGAACATACCTCGTACGTGCTATGCTTTTCACAGATCTTTTATTGGATTCGATGAATCAGTCGACTTGAATTTGGATACGAGATAATGCATAGTCGACTAGCAAATGGACATACAGATTTACTTCAGTGCTTATAGTTTGTCCCTTAACCTGACGATGGTCTTATCACTGGGTGATTATAATGCATCTACCAATTCCCTTGTTGCGCATAGCGATAAAACATGTAGCAATTCTGGAACATACCTGGAGGACCATGCTCATATCCCATGTCTAGAAGTTGGAGCCTCAATATTGGTGGCTTCTCGTGGAGTGCATCAGAACAGACAACAGCGGACTACATTGCCCTTCCTGCGATTAGGTCCATGTCATCATGTTACTCCCCGAAGGAGCTTGAGAGACTCGGATACAGATGGTTGGCTTGGCGATTTCCGTGGTACCAGTTGTTTGGATACTGGTTAGGCCTTGAAAGTTTTTATCATCCAGTTTTAATCCACGAGTCGCAAGCCTTGGCGACTAGTGCTCCCGAGTACACCGAAAGGAATAGCGTCCGAGGGTAACTAGCAAATGCACAAATTGTGCACGTTGTTGCTACATGAAAAAAGTTTCTTATATCTTTCACACGAATGCCTCAATGCACTGATTGGTAGTGCGCTAGTCTATCGTTTTGGAGATTGCGGGTTCAAATCCCGCCGAATACTCTGGGTGTTTTCTGCAAACAAGCAAGAAACTTTCTGGTAGTTTTGTCTTAAAAAAACGATATACTCAAAGCTATGATTTGTTTTTAGTGTCGCAAACCTAAAAAGCAGAAAAAAAACAAAACTGCTACGAACTGTCAAATCTACACGTCCCTTTTGGAAAATTCTTTATAAATTTGGCGAGAAATACTAAGAAATTGGACAACTTTTACAGGTTTTACCTTATACTCTAAATTGGCATAGCACAACAATGTCTATCTGGAGCGGGCAAGGCTCCAGTAGTCCTTTACGTAAGGCCGTAGAAAAAAAATAGGGCCCATATAATAATGTGTGAAACTTTGGTTTGCTGTCCTACACTTCGTAAAACGACATCCAAGTTTATATTAACAGCAAAGCTGTCGCAATTTCTTTTACTGAGCGTCGCACCGTCACCTGAACAATTTCCGTAGGAAGACGGCAACCCATCACGATGATTGAATGTTCGGTATGTTATTTGCATTAGTATTCAGTATATGTTTGGCAGCGTGATCCCAAGCCTTTTGTTATGTTAGCCTTTTTCCAAGCACACTCTACAAGTATCGCCGACAGAGACAGATGTTTTGTACGTAAATAGCCTTCTTTTTGAACCGTAATAGGTAGACTCTTGAAATGTTTACAGTAGATGATGTGCCGCGGCCGCTGTAACAATTACTAATAACTAAAGGGAGTTCCATCAGTGACATTTTTTTAACGTATATAATCTTATTTTTTGTACTGCAATAGGAGGGCGCCTGATATTTTTATAGAAAGTGTATTACCATGGCCGCTATAATAATAATTACTAAAATTTAAAGGGTGTTCCAATAGTAATGGAATTTTTGCGAATATTATTTTAATTTTGAAATTAAAGGGTACCCCATAAGATATGAAAAAAATTCACAACTTGAATTTTTAAAGTTGTACTAAATATAGTACATGAGTCTAACTCGCACTTGACTGATTTATTTATTTTCAAATATTGTTACAATTTCAGAACCAAGTAAATTGTAGTGATTTCCTTTCAATATTTTCCATATAAATAATTTCATCAATTTTCACACATAAGTTTCTTTCAGTGCTTACGTTTGCACATTTTCAACTACAACCCAGCTACCAATTAAGCTTGCCTACCATCCGAAGCATTACCTTCATTACCATTATCATCGTCATCATCATGGCTGTCTTCATCACTAATACGTTTACAATTTCAACTGAAAATTGTTTAAAATTTGCCATTATCAAATGATACGAGTACAGCGTCAATAGAGAAGCTGGCGCAAAACTGAATTAAGTTGTGGGAGAAGGGGGGTTGGGGTTTGCAATAAACCACAATACAATGATTTTAAACAAATCGTACAGGAGTCATCTCATCGTGTAGCATCTGTTGCCAACAATGGGAATTCATTAAAAAAAAATAGATTTTTATGTAGCCAGCATGTGTGAGTGTGTGTGTGTTGGGATAAGTGGGCAATTTTTATTCCCAGTTACTGTATTCGCTTCTCATCTTAACAGGATATAAGCGAGAGGGAATAGGAGATAGTGAAGTGTGTTAGTGCGAGTGTATTTGACTACTTTTTTATCTCTTTGTAATATGCATTTGTATAAATAATGAATTTCTTTTTTTTTCCTTTAAAACCATTACAATTCAGCAGTCAGTTGTAAGATGGTTGCACTGGCAAGTTCAGCCCGTTTTATACCTGGGTTTAGAATTGTTTTTCAAGTTTTTTTTACTTTTTCGCTTTTATTTGTGGTAAATGTTTTGTATGGATTGCATGCATGTCCCTCTGTAGTTGTAGTTCATTTTCTTGGAAATGGATACAACTATTTCTGTGTGTGTGTGTGTGTGTGTGTGTGAGTGGTTGTCGTTTATTTTACCAAACCTGCATGTGCTATTTTGACTTTAAGCTTTAAAATATAAAGTTTTTTTTTCACACATAAACACACTCTATTTACAACCAAATTCTAAAAAATTTCATGGAGAAACAGAAACACAGCCAGCATGGCTGCAATCTGTTGGGTTGATGGGTCAACAACAATTATATTCTATGCTCTATATAATTCTTCACTCACAAATTTAAGGGTGGCGCAAATTTTTGATAGTTCAAAAATATTGTAAAATAGTAGTTTTTTTTACAAATTGCTGCCAATGGAATGTTTTTTGTTTTTTTTTTTTTTTTTTGTTTATCAAAAATACTTTAAGGCTATTATATGTATGTATCTGCACGTATTCAAAAAACTTAAAAGCTTCTTTGGTTAACAGATATTTTTAATAGGTATTTCTTTGTTAAAGGTATCATTTTTTGTTAAATGGTATTATTTGCTTGTTATTTTTTAAGAGGTACTTATTTTCTAAAGTATGTACTGCATTTAAGGTTAAGTTTTTAAAGATACTTGTGTATCTTGAGTTTTTTAAAAAGGTAGTTTTTTCAAAAAGTTGGTTTTTTAAAAAGTAGTTTTTTAAAAAAGGTATTTAAAAAAAAATTTTTTAAAAAAGGTATTTAAAAAAAAAACGATTTTTAAAAAAAGTATTGTTTAAAATAGTACTTTTTTTTGGGAAAAAGGTACTTTTTGAATTTTTTTTTCAAATCATCTTAAATTTAAAAACTTTTTAAAAAAGGTACTTGTTCAAAAACATACCCTTTGTTGAAAAAGGTAAATACTTTTTTGAAATAGATACTTTTTTAAAAAAGATAAAGATTAAAAAAGGAATTATTTTTAAAAAAAGGTAGTTTTTTGAAAAATAAAATTTTTTTTAAAAAAAAGGTATTTTCGGAAAGTTTCTCTTCTTTTTAAAGCATCCTAATTTTAAAAGCTTTTTATTTCAAAGTTAAATTTTTAAAAGTACTTTTTTAAAAAGTGGATTTTTTAAGGAATTTTTATAGGGCCTTTTGTAAAGGTATTCTTTTAAAAGGTACTTGTTCAAAACTTACCCTTTGTTTAAAAAGTTAGCATTTTGGAAGAGATACTTTTTTTTAAGATAAAGTTCAAAAAAGGAATTTTTTGAAAAAGGTAGGTTTTTGAAAAAATTTTTTTTTATTAAAAAACGTACATAGATTGTAGAAAAAGGTATTTTTTAGAAAAATAAACTTTTTTGATATAGGTTTTTTTAAAGTTACTTTTTTATACTTTTATCTCTTTTTAATAGCATTTTAATTTCAAAATCTTTTTATTTCAAAGTTAATTTTTTTAAAGTTATTTTCTTTTAAAAGTTGCTTTTTAAAGAATTTTTTAAAGGCCTTTTCGTGAAGGTATTATTTAAAACAAATAGTAGGTTTTAAAAAAATATTACTTTTTTGAAAAGGTTAGTTTTTTTTAAATACTGTTTTTTAAAAAATGTAGGTTTTTGAAAAAGACTTTTTTTAAGGTATTTTTCAAAAAGGTATTTTTTTTAAAAAAAAGGTACTTTGTGACATTTTTTCTTTTTTGAAAAGCACTTTAATGTTAAAAGCTTTTTATTTCAAAGTAAATTTTTTAAAGGTATTTTTTTAAAGTTGCTTTGTTTTTAAAGATTTTTTGTATAGGCTCTTTTGTTAAGGTATTCTCTGAAAAGGTATTTGTTCAAGAAAAACCCCTTGTTGAAATAGGTAGTTTTAAAAAATATAAAGATTAAAAACGGAAGATTTTTCAAAAAGGTAGTTTTTTGAAAAAGGTAGTTGTTTGAAAAATAAACTTTTGTTGAAAAGCTTTTTTTTTTTGAAAAATGTTTTTTTAATGGTATTTTTTTTAAGTTACTTTTTGAAACTCCACTTTTTTTTAAAAGCACCTTAACTTTAAAAGCTTTTTATTTCAAAGTAAATTTTGTTAGAGGAATTTTTTAAAAAGCAGCTTTTTAAGGATTATATATAGGCTCTTTTGTAAAGATATTATTTGGAATCTAACTCATTCGATAACGTCTTTAAGTACCGTCCGCCAGGGTTTTATCTCACTCACTTTCTGGATCAAAAGAAAAAAAAAAAAAAAAAAATTTGCGTTCATTCATTTATACTATTGATGTATTTTATTATTATTAAAATAATACTTTACAGTTTTAAGTTACTTCTTGTATTATCTGACTTATCATAGCTATTTCGCTAGTGCTCAACTAGCTCATCAGTGGAGTTTTCCCAATTTTCCCAATATAAACTCAGATTCTTATGCTTAAAACTTAATAGACTAAATGAGAAGTTCAATCAGTCTAGAAAGAAAGCCAAATCTAAATTTCTAAACAAAACAAAAACCATAGTAACCATTTCGATTTCAAAAAGTTTATTTTATTCTTCTTTCAATTTTCTAAGAGTCTAAGTTTATATTCAGAAAAATTGGGAAAAATCCACTGATGAGCTAGTTGAGCACTAGCGAAATAGCTATCTGGATATGCTTTCCCCATAGTAATCAATATTTCTATTATTATATTTTTTGAAAATAAATATTTTATGCTCATAAAATATTTATTTAATAAATTTTCAAAGGATTAAAAATAAATAATGAAAAAGTAAATTTTAAAAAATAAATCTTTTTAAATATTATTCTTCTTAAAAGGCACTTGTTTAAGGATTCTTTTTAAAAAGCATAATTATTTTTGTAATTATTTTGAAAAGGTGCTGCCAGTAGGTAGAGTTCTATTAGCCTGGGGGTTGCGGGATCGGTTCCCACAACGAGTGAAGGTCTCTGTTACTATGCTCGGTAAATAAAGTTACAATATAATTTGTAATTGTGTTGTAACATTTAATAAACCAAATTTTTTAATGCTATTTTAAAAAATAAATATTTAAAAATCACTTTTCTATACCCTTTTTAAAAAGGTACTTTTTTAGGTACCTTTTTAGAAATTTCTTTTAAGAACGTAGGCACGTTTTTATGATGTTTGGTATTGTATTTTTAATGGTCTTTTTTAAGGCAATCTTATTTAAAAGATACTTTTACATATTTAAAAGGTACCATTATTTTAGAAGTACTTTTAATAAAAGGTACTTGTTTTAAGAGGAACTTTGTATAATGTATTTTTTATAAAATTCTATTTATAAGGCTTAATTTAAATATTTTTTTTTTTTTATAAAAGGAAGTTTTGCAAGGTTCCTTTTTTTAAGGTTAATGGCTAAAGGAGTTTGTTTTCAAGAAACAATTTTTTTAAAGGCAATTTGAATGAAGTATTCAAGGAAGTGTTTTTAAATATTAAATGAATTATTTAGAGAAGAGTTACTAAAAATAATTTTTAGATATTAGAGTTTTTAAAGGCACTTTTTATAATAGCTCCTTTTCAAAAAGGACATTTTTAAGGACATACTTTTTTCTCAGGTTCGTTTTGCCATAGCAATTTTTTAAACTGTTGTTTTTTAATGCTACAAGAAATTATTTTTTTAATTCCTGCTTCTATATCGGTATATGTATATATTTTTTAGAATTTAGTTATAACTTAAATTATAACTAAATTTAATTTAAAAAATGTAATTAAGAAGTCAGTTTCTTTAAAAAAGTACTTCTTCTACGAGGTACCTTTTTGTATTTCTTTCTGTTTCTTAAAATAAACTTTATTATATAAATTATATTTTATATAAGTTTATTATAACTTTATTATATAATTATATAAGTTATATAAAATTATATAAGTTTGTATTAATAGCCCCGGATTGCTATGTACCGCCCTAAAGAACATAAAATTGAATTTATTTTTCGTTTATAAAAAACATATTTTTCTTTCCTAGTGTATTTATATTCAATTGAATGTGCAAAAGGCAGACATATAAAACATAAAAGATAGAAAAGATGGGTCAGTTGGATTGCGTGTTTTGCAGTGACATATTAAAAGGTAGTAAATATGGAAGAAAGGCATGTCATTACTCCTCGCACACTAATGCTGACATACATTCACATTCGAATTGATAATAGATCGAAATGTAGTTTTTTCATACACAACGCTCATGAAAACAGATTTTCAAAACTCTTTTTGCCCAAAAAAATAAAAAAAAAACTCTAAAGAATATGAATAAGGCTTTTCCTTAAAAATAAAGTGGATACAATTTTTTGGTACTTTGTCAAGCCTACTTACAATATAAAGTTGTAGTAAATTACCTTAAATAGTTTTAAATGTACATAAAAATTACTAAAATAATCTGCCAAATAATCTTGTTTAATTAAATATATATTTCTTATATCACCTTACAAATAGGCTTCTATTTATTAAATTTATGACAACCCCAAAAGTATGCTTCATGTTATGAAAATTTGATTAAAACATTCGACTTAAAGTTATTTGTAAGGGCATTATGTATATATTAGTAACAAATTATATTTTAATGAAATTCATTGTTAAATGTGCAAAGCAAATTAAAATTAAATTTAAATTTTATTTTAACATTAAATGAAACTACATAAATTCTTGGCAAATTTCTTGTATTTTTGAGGATCAACTAAGTTTTATTTGAGAATTAGCTTTCAGATGTTAAGAAAAATTTGTAAAATTATAAATAAATAATAAATAAAATTTATTTGAAATCTATTTTAGAACAAATTTTTCATACAAAAGTTGTTTTAAAATACATCTCAAATCAGTTTTATTTTTTATAAATATGGGGATAACTTTTACAAAATAGTATTAAAAAAAAAATAAATTTAAAAATATTACTATTAAAAACAAGTACTTTTTTAAAGTACATTTAAACCAGATCTTATAAATACTTGCTCAAAAATTTGTCTTTTGAAAGAGCTTTTTATAAAAAGTTACTTTTAAAAACGTATCTTTATTTAAAATACCTTAAAAAAGGATGTCTGTTAAAAGTGGCTTCTAGAAAAGGTACTTTGTTAAGAATTATATTAAAAAAATTCCCTTTTTAAAATACTAATTTTTAAAAATCACTTTTCAAAATCAGAAGATTATTTTAAAAAAGTACCTTTTAATAAATTACCTTTTTTAAAAAATGTAGTTTTTTGAAAAGATTAGTTTTTTTAAAAGGTAGTTTTTTGAAAAAGGTAGTTTTTGAAAAATAAAAGGTACTTTTATAAAAGCTTCTTATTTCAAAGGTAGTTTTTTAAACGTACTTTTCTGATAATATATTTATTTTTTTAATGAATTCTTTTTGAATGATCCTTATTCAATGGTATTCTTCTAAAAGTTACTTTTTTGAACGCCATTTTTTTTTCAAAGAAACTGTTTTAAAAGTTTAAGCCTTAAAAAGGAACTTGCATGTACTTTTTTGAAAACGGTACTCTTTTTTTAAAAATATAAAAAATAATTTTTACAAAAAAGTTCTTTTTTTATAAAGATATTTTTTTTTCAAAGGTACTTATTTGAAAAGGTACTTTTTTGAAAAGTAAATTTTTAAAACGAAATCTTTTTAAAAGTTATTTTTTTAAGTCACTTTTTGTAAAAGTGCTTTTTAAAAAGAACCTTTTAATAAATTACCTTTTTAAATAGTACTATATAAAAAAGTACCTTTTAAAAAAGTACTTTTCAATGAATTAACTTTTAAAAATGTACCTTACAATAAACGGTACTTTTCAAAAGGTTGATTTTCAAAAAAGTACTTTGCCAAAAAACTACTTTTTAAAATGAAAAATGGACCTTTTAAAAAGTTGAATTTTAAAATATTACTATTAAAACACGTACTTTTTTTAAGAGCTTCATTAAAAAGAGTTATTATAAAAACTGACCTTAAATTGGTCTTTTAACAACTTTTAAAAAAAACCCTTTCAAAAAGAGTATTAAAAAAGTGGTTTTCTTAAAAGGTACCTTTTAAAAAGTATTTTTTTTTGCTGTACCTTTAAAAACGATCGCTGTTAAAAATGCTTTTGAAAAAAGTGCCTTGCTAAAAATTACATTTACTTTTAAAGTAGTAAATTTTAAAAGTGCATTTCAAAATGAAAAGATTATTTTATAAAAGTACCTTTTAATAAATTACATTTTCAAAATGTACCTTATTAAAAGTAGCTCCTTTTGAAAAAGCAACTTTCGATTAAGTAACTTTTGAAAATGTACCTTTCACACAAAGGTACTTTTTAAAAGGTGCTTTTTAAAAAAGTACTTTTCAGAACAACTACCTTTAAAAATTAAAAAATTAGTTTTTAAAAAAGTAACGTATAAAAATATACAATTTACTTTGAAAAGTTTGGATGTTAAAAAAATGTTCAAAGTTATAAATTTTGCAATTAAAATACGTTTAAGAAAGGCCACGTAAAGTTATAAAAACATATTTAAAAAAAAAAGTAACTTTTCATGAAATCCTTTTAAAATATGCACCTTTTATAAAATGTCCTTAAAAAA
Source organism: Phasia obesa (assembly GCA_949628195.1). Taxonomy (NCBI): domain Eukaryota; kingdom Metazoa; phylum Arthropoda; class Insecta; order Diptera; family Tachinidae; genus Phasia; species Phasia obesa. Next base: position 98,811,766 of record OX451219.1, read on the forward strand.
CTGGCCTGGCTGTTTAAAAAAAAACTTTAAATACGTACCTTTTTAAAAGGTACTTTAAAAAAAGTACTTTTAAAAAATATACGTTTAAAAAAGTACTTTTAAAAAATATACTTTTAAAAAAGTACTTTAAAAAAATATACTTTTAAAAAAGTACTTTTATAAAAGTACCTTCTAAAAAAAGTATATTTAAGAAAGTAACTTATAAAAATATACTTTTTAATTTGAAAAGTACCTGTTAAAAAGTACCTTCAAAAAATAATTTAAAAACTCTACCTTTTAAAAATAGTATCAATATAGTACCTTTTAAACACGTGTTTTTTTAACATATCTTTTCAAAGAAACTTATACAACATACTCATACGTCTCTCTAAAAGTATCTGATTTGTATTAACTCAGTGGAGAACTTGTGTGCCAATTGTTCATCATGGTTACAATGTTCAAACTTATATTTGCATTAATTAAATATATATTTTTGTGTATTTTATTTTCGTAGACACCTTCTTGCATTGTGTTTCTGCAATTTGTTGCAATTATTGCTATTTAAAATTATTATATTTGCTCAACAATTAGTTTCTTTTGTGTGCTAAATGTTGAATTGTTTATGTGCCCAAGTTAGCAAACACATTTATATGATTCTATGATTCCTATAATTGTTTAATTAATTAATTTAAAATAATCCACATATTAAACATGTTATAGGTTATTTGGTATTTGTATTTTCTTTAGTTTTAGGCTTTCAAATGGAAAGAATGCAATTTAAGCCTTAAAATATGCACACATTGTATGCCCCTTTAAGTATGCAAAGTTATTTGCTTGTTAATAAAATTTTATTTAGTTGAATGATTTAATTAGGACTTAAGAAACACATTATTATGAGAGTTTTATTAAGAAAATTTATAATTAAAATTGAATTAAACTTATTTAATAGTAAATGTAATAAAATATTAAAACATAATTTAAATAACTTTAATATTGTGTGATTTTGTTGGCTTACGATTATTTGAAATAGAAAATAATATATTTTTTTCTTTTACTTACAGGTAATTTTATTTTGATGTAGTACTTTGATGAATTTGTTATATTGTAAGTAATTGAAATGTTATTTAGTAAAGTTGAAATATTAACAAATCCTGTTAAAAAAGAAATTAATAAAAAAAATATTTAAGAAATAAATTTAACATGGCAAGTTGCTCACATCACTGGATTAAAAGACAGAAAAAGAGATACCAGAACACTAAAAAAAATGTTTGTAAAGTGTGAGACGGAGACACATTAGAGGAGCGTCACCGTACATTATTAAACTTTCCATTAAAATTATCATAAATAAGGTGTTCACATTGGTTTTCAGTTAGTAAACAACACTTATTTTAGTACCCATATTATGGACTGCAATGCAATCTAAAAAAAATTCAATCACATCAACCGATTCTAACTTGGAGATATTTTCTTAAAAAAAAAAATTAAAAATATGTTATACTAGCTGTGCCCACACAAGTTGTATGCGTTATAAAAATATTTCGATCGATTTTGCTTCAAAAGTAATCCACACCAAATTTTGAGACTCTTACGTATTTACTTTATATAAAGATAACCATCGCTGGACATAATTCAAAAATTTATATAAAACTAGCTGTGCCTGCCACTTCGTGAGCATCCTTGCAATATTTTGTGCGATTTTGCTTTGAAAGTAATCCACACCAAAAAGCTTTACTTATTTAGTTCCGCCTTAAACTATGCTTCAGTTGTGGTTATGCATTTAATTTATAATACATCGCCATCTGTTAGTGGTTAATGATTCAGTTATGCTTTCTGTATTTACTTTACTACTAAAATAATTGCACTGCGTTTTCTCCACTTTCTCTTGGAAATAAAATATTTTTGCAGAAAAAATATGCTATATTGGAATGCGGATACTAAGGAACCTCCCCATAAAATTTTGTTAAAATCCATCCATTAGTTTTTACGTGTTGCGATGAGTTACTATTTTATTATATGTATGTAGATTCTAAAATTCTAAAAATTATTGTAAAACTCTGTGAAAGGTGTTTAAAATATTTTAATAACTGTGTAGTTCCTCAAAGTAAAAATTCAAATCGAATACAAGTTTTATTCAATTTGTTATTTGGCAGAAAGTAATTAATCTGGTATGTTCTGTTATCCGAAACCGAGTGAAATTGAAATCAAATAAATTTTTTAAAAAATATATAACTTATTTGCGCCTATTATTTTAAATCATTAACAATCAAGGAAGTTATGTGAATGGCCTTTAATCAAATGTATAAAAAATAATATGAAAATGTTGGAAGATTTAAATGTTATGACAATTTAAAATTTCATTCCGATTTAATTTCACTCGGTTTCGAACTACAGAACATACCCGAATATTTTGTCAAAAAATTTTAATTGAAAACGATATATTTAAAACAGCGCCATCTGTTGCGCAGCCATGTTTAAAACAAATAAAATAAAAGATGCCTTAAAGTATGCAGTACATTTAAATCGGTAAAAAAATAGGCGTACTTTTACTGCTTTTTCTCCACTTTCTCTTGGAACTAAGATATTTTTGCGAAAAAAAGTATACTATATTGGAATCAGGATACTAAGGTACCTCCTTACAAAATTTTGTTTAAATCCATCCAGTAGTTTTAAAGTGATGCGAAGGCAAAATAGAAATAGACAGACAGACAGACAGACGGAGATGAGTTACTATTGTATTATATGTATATAGATTCTAAAAACTATTGTAAAGCTCTGTGAAAGGTGTTTAAAATATTTTAATAACTATGTAGTTCTATAAAGTAAAAATCCAAATCAAATACAAATTCTATTCAATTCGCTATTCGGCAGTAAGTAATTATTATTTTGTCAAAATATTAATTGAAAACGAGATATTTAAAACAGCGCCATCTGTTGCACAACCGTGTTTAAAATATCTCGCTTTCAATTAAATTTTGTAATTATTTAAAAACGGCGCCATCTGTTGCACAACCGTGTTTATCGGAAAAAGTATCCTATATTGGAATCAGGATACTAAGGGTACCTCCTTGCAAAATTTTGTTAAAATCCATTCAGTAGTGTTTACGTGATGCGAACCTAAAGAGAAAGACAGACAGACAGGAAATGAGTTACTATTTTATTATATGCATTGATATTTTAAAGCCTTAACATATGCTAAACACTTTTGTACATATCTTACACGGTTTAATTAAAAGAAGCGACGACATGTTTTTGATACTTTTCAATATTGAGACGTTAAAATTGTGTTTAGAATTTATGTGCTTAGGTTGTGTTTGACACATTCATACTCATAAACACACACATGCATGCCTGCTACATGCAAATATAATTAAGGCATTTATTGTTTACAATGGCTGATGTCAAACAGCGACATAAACAAATCATAAACATTGACTCACGCACACACACATAAACAAATCATAAACATTGACTCACGCACACGCACACGCATTAGCCAAAATACCAATCCATATATAAACATTTATATAAATTCCCCTAATTATAACTTTAAAATTAGTTTGATTAGAAATGTAGACGAAATGATTTGGTAACGACGAAATAATTGTCATCTTTACATATAAAGGGTGTTTTTTTTAGAGGTATAAAACTTTAAGTTGTCATTACTTTTTAAGATGGCGACCGATTTAACAGCTGTCAAGTGATTTATTCTCAGTTTATTTTTGCAACTCATTATGAATAGACTCACGCCTGAACAACGCTTGCAAATAGTGCAATAGTGCAAATAGTGCTTGCAAATAGTGCAATTTAACACCGATTTAACACCGCTAGACTACTTTCTGTGGGGCTATGTTAAGTCATTGGTCTATGCGGATAAGCCACAAACGATTGACCATTTGGAATACAACATTCGCCGTGGTATTGCCGATATACGGCCACAAATGTTGGAAAAAGTCATCGAAAATTGGACGTCCAGATTGGACTACATCCGCGCCAGCCGTTACGGTCATATGCCAGAAATCATATATAAAATGCAATGCCACAAGATTATCTTTCGGATAAATAAAATTCATGTCAATCGAATAATCCATCGTTGTTTTATTGCCACTTAAAGTTCTATACCTCTACAAATACACCCTTTAATAAAACATTATTTCATTTCCTGTCTGTCTGTCTTTCTCTTTGTGTTCGCATCACGTAAAAACTACTGGACGGATTTTAGCAAAATTTTGTGAGGAGGTACCCTAGTATCCTGATTCCAATATAGGATACTTCTTTTCCGCAAAAATATCTTATTTCTACAAGAAAGTACAGAAAAGGCAATTTTTACTGATTTAAATGTACTGCATACCTTAAGGCATTTTTTCTTTTTGAAAGCAGGATATTTTAAATACAACAGATGGCGCTGTTTTAAAATAATGACAGAATATGAAGTGAAAGTGGGATATTTTAAACACGGTTGAGCAACACATGACGTTGTTTTAAAATAATGACAAAATATTAGTTACTTTTTGACAAATGCGAATTGAGTAAAATTTGTATTTGATTTGTATTTTTACTTTGTGGAATTACATTGTTATTAAAATATTTTAAACACCTTTTACAGAGGTTTACAATAATTTTTAGGATTTTAGAATTTTATATAAATTTTAGAATTTTATCCAGGGATGGGTACTTTTATATAAAGCAAATACGTAAGAGTCTTAAAATTTGGTGTTGATTCTCCTCAAAAAGTAATTAATAAATAGTAACAAATTTCTTATACATATTTTGGCGCCGCAACTGCCACAAAGCTCATTCCATATTGGAGATTTTGCGCGAGCGATTTGAGAGCATGGTCATCAGGTGGAGATGATAAGAATTAGCCACCAAGATTGTGGGAATTGACCCCGTTCGACTTTTTCTAGTGCGAGTTGCAGTTCTAGTTATGCGATCGAGCCTCAGACTTGAGAGATTGGGGTTTATTTTATTATTATTATATTAATGTAGGAGGAATAACGTAGCCCACCAATTCCTTAATGGGCTCCTATTCGTCCTCCTTCCGTTCTCAATGATTAAAGGTTCATTGATTTGTAATTTACGGCAACCTTACTTTCATTGAGTCACGTGCTACCAGTGCCTAAAATAGGCACTTACTTGCAGCACTTACTGCAAGTATCATCTTCTTCGATTTTCATTTTGGCTAAATGTTACTTGAAGTTTCCATGACCTTTTACTAATGCAGTTATCCAGCTTAAGGTACTTCTAATGTATAAGAGCATCTTACTGGCTTTTCTGCCAAGAGGCTTTTTGACCACTATTTGAGCCTGTCTCCCTCTACCTTGTCAGGTTAAATGAGTTTAACCATTGTATGCCATTTCCCGCTGCTACTCTGGGTTCTAGGCTGCAGACACTCAAAGTAGATCTCCTTTTTGCTGTTTTCCCAATACGAAATATAAATTTTTAAAATAAGATACCAGCACCAGTATCACTACTTTCCAAATTAGAGCCCCGTCGGAGAACATTGTCATTGTTTTCCGACCATCCGATCTGATTCAGCCGTTGTTTATTGTCAGGAATAAGGACACAGAAATTTTAAAACGCCATCAAAGCTTGTGGCAAGATTCATTTTCAAAATGTTTGGTATGATTTCGATATTTATATCGGTAGGAACTTCAATAACGTGGTCTTCCGTGATTCCGATTAAGGAAGTTTCATATTCGCTCCGAATTTAATTTTTTAGTCTAGCTGTATTTTCATCATCACTCTTGATAACGTTTGCAGGGATAAGTTCTCGCATTATTTTCAAGGGTAAAAGGTTTATCTGAAACTGTTCAAAGATCTTGCCGGCCAACAGACCCGGCAGCGGCCTACTTTTCCAGTGCACTGTACAGGTAGGAACAAGTAATGACATGGAAGGAAATACTGCAGAATTTCGAATGCAGGTGCAGTAAGCATCGGGGCTTAATCCGGTTAGAAACACACATTTTTTCCAGTCCAAATTTTGCGATTAGCGAAGCAGAAAGTCGTTAAGCATGTACTGCAGAGTCCCAGTAGTCGAAGCAGAAAGTCATTAAGCATGTACTGCAGAGTCGCAGTAGTCGTTTGGCCTGCGATGTTTTGGAAAAAATAATTGTCTGATGACTACTCAAAAGCAAACAGTGCACAATGCTCACTTTTAGCTGGTATAATGGTTCTATGTGAAGGTTATAAATTGACTTTAGGTGTCCCAGAATTGATAGTATTGTTTAGTCACATATAAATTGACATAAACATGGGCATCATTGTCGCGATTCAGGATGGTTTGAGCGAGGATTATACGCAATTGGCGGTTGACATTTCTTGCAATGGTTGCATTTTGTAAGGGAAGTTTTTATTTCGAAAAACCATATCAGTGGAAAATTTAAACTTTTAAAATCTACCGGCCAAATCATTTCGTCTGCATTCATTAGAAACAGTGTGTGTTTGTGGTACTTCAGGTATATTTGACATTTTGATAATGACAGTCAGTATAATTATGTCAGTTAATGTGGTTAAGTCCGAAAGCCATATTAACAACAGTCAGTAATCATTTAAATTGAAAAAATGAGGGTCATTTGCTTAGCGATCGACAATGGCGCCATTTATACCAACAATTCAAATTAAACAAGAACAAAACAAAATAAACAAACAGCAATACGAGGTCTGTTCATTTTTCTGTTTATTTTAATTTATTTTTGCAAAGTTTTTATTTATTCATCAATATCCATATTGTTCCCTTTAGAGTAATCCTCCTCAGATATAATACACTTGTGCCAGCGCTTCTTCCTATCCTCGAAGCACTTCTGAAATACACTGTTCGGTATGGCCATCACCTTGTTCTACGATTCTGACTTTATCTCATCAAACGCGTTCCTTTCATTGGTCTCTTCATTGGGAATAGGAAAAAGTCGCAGGGAGGCATGATCATAGTGTTGTTTTTGGCCAAAAAAAAAAAAAAAATCACGAACAAGCATTGACGTGTGAGCTGGTGTAATATCGTGATGCAGAATCCATGATTTTCTTGTGGTAGTCCTTGTTAACCGTTGGCAAAAACACATGATGCACCACGCCCATGTAATCGAAGAAAACAGTGAGCAAATCATTTGATTGAACTTGGCGTGCTTTTTTTTGTCTTGTCTCATTTGGCCGCTTTCATTGGGATGATTGGGCCTTGTTTCGACGTGACCCTTTTCAGCGTTCGTCGTTGACGTCATTCAACAACTCTTGAGCGATACTAATGCGTCGTTGCTTTTGCTCAAAATTTATCAATTTTGGAACAAACTTCGCTGACAATTGCATGGCCGTCGATTGATATTCCAACATCCCTAATAGTGATTCGACGATTTTCCAAAACCACTTTTTTCACTGTTTTAATGTTTTCTTGACTTGTTGACGTGGTTGCAACTCCAGGACGCTCATCGTCATCAGCAACTTCTCGGCCTTCTGTAAAGTACTTGACCACTTATAAATTTTTTTTCGAGACAAAGTGGAGTCGCCCAAATCAAGTGCCTTGGAGTTCGGCTATTCGCACCATTTTTATAACAAAATTGAATACATGTTCTTTGGTCCTTTTTTTCAAAAGTCAAAAATCGAAGAACACACACAAACGTGACTAACCTTGTCAGTTGTCAACAACAAAATACTTATCCAAATTGGGTGATAATGCCAACACATGACTAACACATGTATAACAACATAACAAAAAAATTTCGATAGTTGAATGTACACAGCCCCCAAAAATTCAGAATAAACCTTTTCTTTTGCACAAACCCCGTATAACTGTGCGTGGGTGATGAGTGGGTTTAAAAAAAAATAAAAAATTACTTTTGGATTAAAAACAAAACTTTTTTTAACTTGATATAGTTTTATACACCTGAAGTTTTTTTTTTGTAAACAATTCACTGACGACTTTGTCACTTGTATAGTAGGGTGGTCCAAATTGGCCAATGTTTTTAACCCTTTCACGCACATAGTGCTATGAGAAATGAAACAAAGTTGTTTACTTATTTGAACTACTTATTGAACTGAAACGATTTGTCATTTACGGCAACCTTACTATCATTCAGTCACGTGATAGCACCACCCTCTACTCTTGAGTTTAGTTATTTCTGACTGTCGACTGGTAACTGTCGGTCTTCTTTCTCATCACGAAGCCCCTAGTAATTTCTAGCATCTGTGCAAGTCTTAGATCTCCAGTAGTATCCAAATTTAACAAGTTTCTGCCTTTGCTCCTAAGTCTTAGGCTAGCCAGTGCTGGACATTTACAGACAATGTGCGCTACCTTCTCACTCTTTTTCAGGCACACTCTGCAATTATAATCTTCGATTTTCATCTTAGCGAGATGATACTTGAAGTTTCCATGAACTGTCGCAGTTATATCTGAGGTCCTTAGTGGTCGTCCCCCCAAGTAGCCTACCTACATGTGGTAGCTTTCCTCCTCCTTTCCAAGTTTAATAAGTTCACCCATTGTAGGGCCTATGCTCACATTAGGCCGTTTCCAAGTGCTAATCGGTGTTCTGGTCCGATAGGTAGTTGGTCTGCTGCTTCATTCCGAGCTGTACTTATGTGTCCTTAAACTCACATCGTTACCTCATTAGTCGGGGCACATTTGTTAGGTTTTTTAATATAAAATTTTCTTACCTTTTAGGTGAATTTAGAGTCATCCTAATACACGAACTTCTACGTTTAGATTGTGAGTAGTTATTTAAACGGAAACAAATTTCACAACCTTTTCTTTTTGTTTATGTGAAATATTTTAAATTGTTTTCTATCAATTTTATGTGTTCCAATTACATCAAGTCAAATAGTTTTCGGGCGCCAAAAGAAATGATAAGTTACAGTTGGCCAATAAAATGCAGTTGTAAAATGTTTTAAATTTTCATCTGACGCTTTGTAAGTGCAAGAACACATGGCTATATTTTATGAGAGCAGATGAAAAGTTACTGAAAGTTGGCAGCTAACACTCTAAGATTAGCGGACGTGGTGCAATTGAAGGTTTTAGAAAAACCTTACATTAAAACAAACTTTTTACACAGAAACAATTTTGTTCACCAATTAAATGTTTCAACCAGTTTTAATTTAAAGTTTAATTAATTTTGTAATTGATTCAAATATATATTAGTTAAAACAGAACAAAAAAAATCCTAATTAAACAATTAATTGAATCAATTAATTATTTAATTAAATTTTAATGTGAAACCAATTAAAACCTTTAATAGATGATATTATTTTTTTCTGTGTACTTATGACTAATCTGAGGTTTATATCAGCATAAATCTGTAAACTAAAAACAATTCCTTAGGATTAGCTTCTGTGTAAACTGTACGATGTACTGTACATAGTGTGGTCTTGTTATAAAACCAGCTCTAAGGGGATGACCGCAATAGATTAAAATTATGTTTGGAAAATTATACCGGCCAACGGAGCGCTTCGTATAAATTAAGAGAAATTCTGTGTTCTGTAACCTGCCCAGTTGTCAGCCGATCACAGATTGTACCTTATTCGCTTTCCTGCTTTATCATCCTTGCTAACTTTGAAAATCCGGAATTATTTCCGCTTCCCATTTAGACTGGCTCAGAGATGCCAGAGTGTTTACCCCAATCACTGTAGCCCCTCCTCAAATATCCACCACTTTACCCATAGAGTTGCATCATAGTTTACTTCAGTCGGCAGCATAGAAGAAAGCGAAGAGGTGCAAATTAGGTAGGGCTGGTACTTAGCTCGCATACTAGCGACCATGCATCCTCTAAGATAATGTTTTTCCTAGCGGATTCCTTTTCTCCCCACAACTTTTTGTATCAGCTGATTTTGTCAGCCATGGGCAGATGTGATACAGAATTTATGTCAGTGCCCTAGCTTGTCTCCTTTACCCGTCGGTGCTCTTACTACTGGGTGAATACAATGTGACTGCAGATATGATGAAGATTATCGTCAGTACCTAGCCGTGTTGGTTGGTTCTTATCTGACGGTGGTCTTACCACCGAGTGAAATGAAAGCATAGACTAGCGCCCCCATTGTGTAGTAACAGCACACTTTACGATAACGTACCATGTAAAATGGCACCCATTTCGTATTATATATACAGCCACAATGAGTAGCAATTTATAGAATACGGCAAGCCTGGACACATGTTCTAACCTCTTGCTTAGGGGTTTGAAAACTATCCAAACTTCTTTCTGTTGAGAGTGCAACAGCGCACTTTGATCCACAATACATCATCCCTGCATACATTGATCTTAACCACAACCACCACGAGATCCCTCGAAGGGGATCTCACCAACAACCGGCCACAGAAATGAGAGGTGCTCTGTGGGGTTACCGGTTCCTTTGGGCATTGGTTGGACCTGGAAGAGGACCCTTAATAAAATAGAGATGTTCTTCCAGATTCAGGTTCCAGGAACCCTGGCGTCTGGTGCCCCATTTTCCCCAAAAGCACTTTGCAAAGCTTTTGCAAATCCTGCAATGACGTTGGTACCCCCGAGGGAAAAATGTAACAATTAGCAATTTTTGAATATTACTGACATGACCATACTCATACCCTGTGTAGGAGTTCGAGACTCCTAAACTCCCGCCACACCTTTAGTGGTCCAAAACCCAATACCGCGTTAATCCCCAAAACCCTTACCAATAATCAGTTACAGGGACTGGGGAAATCCCCGTGGGGATACCTGTTCCCGTTTAAACATTTGTTAGACCTCGTAGGTTTTTATACTCCAATTTAAGACCCCATTAAGCTGGTGCCTCCATATACTACGAAAGCAAGTTAGAGTTAAAAGTCTACAATATGCCCCCGGAGGTTTCACCATGTGGAGATGTACGATGAACTTCTGACTGTGTAAAATTTAATTAAACTTGGTAATTTATAAAAGGAGTTTCCAGACCCCTACGGACTTTGGTAATTAAAAGTTGTTTGAGGATATATATCTCAAGTGGGATTTTCGTTTAAGAGTACAAAATGAATTTGAATGATTGTCATAAATCCATTTTAAAGCAACTTTTGCGACACACCATATATCAAGCCCGTGTCGAGCCCAAGTCTATTTCGAACCTTATTTAGCATTCCTCGTCTGCTAAATAAAGTCACGCAAATTTCAAGGAAATACTTCCACAATTAAGAAAAAGAATCCAAGTTATACCAAGTTAATTTTCAAGAATTATTTTTGAGGAATTTGTAAACTATAAAATAAACTCTCTTCTGGTGCACTCTAACAAGATAAATGTTATATGGTTTAATTGTACTTTAAATCTAGTTCAAAAAATACAAAAGAACTCAAAGTCAATATTGGATTTTTTAATCGCACATACCAACTGCTGTTTTCGTTTTGTTTTTGGGTAACAATGTTATTTATAACCTCAAAAACTTCTGCTGCAGCAACAACAACACTTAGCCAAAGAACGTGATTTTAGTAGCGGCGCTACTTTAAAATAGTTGATTTGTTTGTGTGCTGAAATGTTAGTTACCACATGCATTGGACTGTATGTACAGTCGCGAGCAAAAAATATGCAACGCTCTATTATATCATATTTTAATGCATCTATTTTTAAATAATGTTAACACATTCATCTATAGTTTTAGTCGTTCATTCATTTAGTGAAAAGTTTTATATTGAGGGTGGTGTAGCCTAGGTAATTAGCAAGTCGACTACGTGTTGAATACAAGTTGGCTTCAGTCGCCAGCCGCGTCAATTATCAATATCAATTTATTCATTATATATTTGTTTTTCTCTTCCTAATGTATATTTTACAGCACCCTCCTTCGCCGTTATTGCTCTATAGCACTAAATTGACTTCGAAGTCTTGACGCTAGAGGCGCTGCAACAATGCTCTAAAATATATTATGATGTGCAATTGCAGTGTTGCCAAAAGTGAAGCTTTTCTCTAATCCCTTATTTCACAGCCTGTCTATCTCTACACTATCCCTTTCCCAAAGAAAGTAACACGATGAATTGCTAGGCATAATTACGTGAGTGTTACTTCTCTAAAAAAAAGGAACTATTTTAATAAAATAGTTAACTCCTGCAATTCTTTTTTTGTTTTCCATAAAATAGTTCTTCAACCTAATATTATCTTCATCTTCATTATCTGCTATAACCGCGCGTATTCTGCAGGGTAGGTACGTAATCAAATAATAATGTGAGACCGTTGATATATATATTGTTCCATTTTGATCCGAAAGTTAATTTTAATTCAATCAGATTAGAGTTATATTTCTGTTTAACTTTCTGCACAGCAAACTCTTAGAGGTTTCTAAGGTTAAAATTAAGAGATTATATAGCCAATCATCATGTTCGCTTTGAATGAAACTAGCTAAGTGACTGGCATACTTAAGAGGCTTGTCTTGTTGGATTATACTACCAGTTGCCTTTTTTTCTTGAAGATGTGGGATCATGAATGTGTCCCACTCCATCACGTTAACAATAGCGTCTATAATTTAACGTTAAAATGACAAGTTTTAAGTACTTCACTTTAATATTTTTGATGATGATGAATTTGTTATCATTATTTTGGAACAGATGCATTCATTGTTTTACCCGCTACTGTATGTACAGTACCGGTCAAAATAATAGCACCAACGACAAAATATGTCTCTCATTCCAACGGAAAAATAAGTGGTAGATGAGTCCAGAATTGTATTATTTGAAAGCAAGGGATCAGTTTCCTACGTAAGAAGACTCCCAAATGAAGAATTCAACCCAGAACTTACAACTAAAACCATAAAATACGGTGTGGATGTAGCGTAATGGTATGGGGTAGTTTTTCTTACAAGACCTACAAAATCGCAATAAGAATATTTATGTTGGTATACTGAAGAAATGCCATTGGTGTTGGTCTTCCAGCAAGATAACGACCCGAAGCACACAAGCAAGCTTGCAACAAAGTGGTATCGGGACACTACAGTCAATGTAATGGAATGGCCCGCTCAGAGCCCAGACCAATTAGAAATTTATGGCCAGATATAAAAAACAGTGTCTCAAATGCAACCAACTAACAACGAAGCGCTTTGGACAGCTGTCCAGCAAATCTGTAATAAAATTCCAAAGGAAAGATGCCAAAATCTTGTAAATTCGATGCCAGAACGTTGTGCAGTCTTTATTACAAATAAAGGACATGAAAGAAGGTATTAATTAGAATATAAAGGATGTTTTTTATAGAGGTTATATTCGATTGACATGAATTTTATTTATCCGAAAGATAATCTTGTGGCATTACATTTTAAATATGATTTCTGGTATATGACCGCCACGGCTGGCGCGGATGTAGTCCAATCTGGATGTCCAATTTTCGATGACTTTTTCCAACATTTGTGACCGTATATCAGAAATAACACGGCGAATGTTGTCTTCCACAAACGCTTATCCGCATAGACCAATGACTTTACATAGCACCACAGAAAGTAGTCTATCGGTGTTAAATCACAAGATCTTGGAGCCCAATTCACAGGTCCAAAACGTGAAATTAGGCGGTCACCAAACGTGTCTTTCAATAAATCTACTGTGGCACGAGCTGTGTGACATGCTGCGCCGTCTCGTTGAAACCACATCTCCTGGACATCATGGTTATTCAATTCAGGAATGAAAAAGATGGTAATGATGGCTCTATACCGATCACCATTGACTGTAACGTTCTGGCCACCATCGTTTTTGAAAAAGTACGGACCAATGATTCCACCAGCTCATAAAGCGCACCAAACAGTCAGTTTTTCTGGATGTAACGGTGTTTCGACATACAGTTGAGGATTACCTTCACTCCAAATGCGGCAGTTTTGTTTGTTGACGTAGCCATTCAACCAGAAGTGCGCTTCATCGCTAAACAAAATTCGCTTATGAAAATCGGGAACAACGGTAATCTCGTTTTGGGCACTATTTGCAAGCGTTGTTCAGGCGTGAGTCTATTCATGATGAATTGCTAAACCAAACTGAGAATAAATCACTTGACAGCTGGTTAATCGGTCGCCATCTTGAAAAGTAATGCCAACTTAAAGTTCTGTACCTCTATAAAAAACACCCTTTACAAATCATGGTCAACGTAATAAATGCATCATTTATAATTCATTTTAATTTGTTCTTAGTTTAGTGTTTAATATTAGTACACATTGAAGTGAAGTGCTATTTTTTTGACTGATCGTTTTTCAAGTTTTTTTTTTTTTTTTTTTAAATAAAGTAAAAATTTCAAAACAAAATAATTAGAAAAAATAAAATTTATTATTTTAAGTAGTTGTACAGTTTCCTAAACGTCTTCTGACAAATGTTGAAATGTATCAATTTAACCTATAGGAAAATATGTATCGTAGAAATATTTTCTTAGGCTTGGTGCTATTTTTTTGACCGCAGCTCTATATGCCCCTACATACATACTACATATTTAAAACTATTTTTATATTAATGCTTAAAGCAAGAAATGTTTTTTATTTTTTTTGTTTGGATTAAAAAATCCGCAGTGGTATAATTAAAAAGGCCTTCTCACAGCAGGCCGTCTATAACACAGGGCAACAGCAAAAATATGCTCGAGTAACTACTATATACATTTGATGTATCATGGCTACCTTAGTACAAAAATTGTAAAATTTTTAAATTCTATGGATAGATTTTTTTTTAAAAAATTTTTTTTTAAAATTGCAATTTTTTTGAGACGTTTCTTCAAATAATTAATGATAACTCAAAAACTACTAGTCCGATATTATTAAAATAAATTCAGAAAAGTTAAGATTTGCATAGCCTTTAATTCGTCTATATATCGCGTTTCAATCGGATCAATAGTATCGGAGTTATAATAAAAAACTTAAGAAAAAAATATATTTTTTACGTAAAAATGGCAAAAATTTTCGTTTTAAAAAAATCATAAAAAATCGAAAACGGCAAAAAACTTCCAGATTCATTTTTTTATCGCATAGCGACATATAATAGCAACAAAATGAGATATCGACCATAAAAATCGATTGATTTTTTTCGAATTTATTCACAATTTAGTGAATTCGCTCATTTTCACAAAATTTTAGTTTTTTGCTTGATATACGCATTATAGCGGGTTTTCAAATGTGTGAAAAACATAAATTTTCCAATTTCAAGGGGTGCATGTCGGATTAATGTTAGATTTGATGAGAAACTTCCACCCACAAAATTTTAGTCGAATTCGACAACGTTAACACGTAGCGCATAGGCCCCAAATCTGAAAAAAAGCGTTTAAATCGAAAATAATTGAAAAATTTTCAGTTTTTGCAAAATTAACGCTATTTATTTCCCCTTTTGCAAAAAAGTGGATCCTGGTCCTTAGGGCAAACACAATGAGATTTACAATTAAAGGCTATGCAAATCTTAATTTTTCTGAATTTATTTTAATAATATCGGACTAGTAGTTTTTGAGTTATCATTAATTATTTGAAGAAACGTCTCAAAAAAAAAAATTTTTAAAAAAAAATCTATCCATAGAATTTAAAAATTTTACCATTTTTGTACAAAGGTAGTCATGATACATCAAAATTATATAGTGGTTTTAAGAGCACATGAAATTTTTTTTTATTTTGTTGTGCTGTGTAATTTAAATTTTCCATTAATAGCGTGCTATTAACCCCAATTATAAATTCATTGAAATTAATTATTTCTGGATAAGCTTGCTTCGATGGCCATTTCGCTAAGTGCTCAATTTAGCATCATCAGAAAACCTTAAACCAAATTTTTGATGAGTTAAAGTTACTCCTAAGTTGAGTAGTTTATTTGACAAAATAAGAATTAACATTGTCTACGTATCTAATTTATCTGTGCCTTCCAAAGATCTGGTACATAATCCTACTTCCCTTCTGTAGAAGGGAAGCCTGATGTTCTATTTTTATATCTATCATTTTGTATGGGAAAAACATAATTTGAAGCTTTGAGGGCCTTCTAGCAGACAAATGTTGGAAGACCAGCTGAAGGACTTGTCGACAGAGGCAAGAGTTGCAGGCCTGCTTCGCAATGCAGCTTGTGTAAAAAAGATATGAGAATGGAAGGGTGCCTCGTGCCTATTAAAGAAGGAGTAAAGAGGCCTTATAGAAGGCCTTCATACTCCTTCTCTTGGAGACTGGGTTACTACTGTGGAATAGATTGTGTACGTGTTTTTTTTTTATTTTTAATTCTCAACTAAATTCAAACCAAAGTTAATGTTGTTGTCATTGTTTTCTCCTGCCCTGCTGCCACAAAAAATGCCAAAGGACATTTTTTCACTACTAAATGTGAAAAAAAACAAAACAAAAATGGAGAATTGAGACCAAAATAAGAAGAACAAAAAACAACACATAACATTAAAAAACAAAAAAATATAAATGTTTCAAAATACCACATAATGCAACGTTTTTGTTTTCACTCTAACAAAAAAAAAAAAAAAAAAGGAAAACAAATGAATGGTTTCACATAAAAATACTTCTTTTTTGTACTGGTTATATTGGTGGCTAAGAATTTTTGTTTTGAACAAATAATGTTTATAAAGTCAGTTGAGAAATTCCTTTTCCTCCCAACTAATGCAGTCAGTGGCTGCAAAAGTAATACTTATGTGGAAATGATAAAAGAAAAAAAAAAAACAGAAATATAAAAATCAGCTTTAAGTTGCATTTTTCTGGGTCAATAAACTCCCAAGCATGTGTGGTGGAGTTTATGAATAGAAACGGAAACACTATGAAAAAAGGAAAACAAAGTAGAAAGAAATAATAAACATCAAGACGAACAAATAACGTTTCCTGTGGGAGTCATGAGATGATCATCATTGCTTTTTCTTTTATTTTAGTTTTTTGTAGTTTTTTTTTGCAGACTTTAATTTTCTATGCCATTCATTTGTTTATGCTTTGAAATTCTATATAAGAACACAACTCGCCATTGTGCAAATAAACAAGAGCTGAAATGATTTTAATTTGTGGTTTTTTTGAATTTCAGAAAAAACTTAAATAAGAGCTTACATTTTTGGTCATTATCCCTCACACAAATTCATAGACCTCAGTTAACTAGTGACTATGGTTTTTTAAACCCACAAACTCCATTAGTTGCCAATTAGTAACTCAAGAGTTGAGGCTTAAAATTAGTATTAAAATTTGATTATTTGCGCAATGGAGTACGAGAGTCTCAATTCGGCCACACTTTCACGAAAACTATATACATACATACATATAATAAAATAGTCTGTCTGCATGTCTGCACGACTGTCTGTCTGTCTGCTTTTCTTTTGCGTTCGCATCATGCAAAAACTACTGTATGGATTTAAAAAAAATTTTGTGAGGAGGTACCTTAGTAACCTGATTCCAATATAGGATACTTTTTACCGCAAAAATATATTTCTTTCCAAGAGAAAGTGATGAATAAGCAATGAAAGAACGCAGTTATTTTAGTAGTAAAGTAAATACATAAACCGTAACTGATGCACTAACCAATAACAGATGGCGCTGTTCTGCAAAGTAAATAGATAACCATAACTGAAGCGTAGTTTAAGGCGGCACTAAAAAAGTAAGGGTTTTTGTGTGGATTGCTTTCAAAGCAAAATCGAACAAAATATTGCAAGGACGCTCACAAAGTGGTGGGCACAGCTAGTCTGTCAACATTTCTCTTCGATCGACCTCGCCGGATGTGGTGAGGTATTTTAGTTTTAGTTACGTTACCCACTTTGATCGAACTGTTCCATCAAACTCCAATTTGTGCGGTTAGAAGGTCGATTATATACACGAAAATATTTACCCAGAAAGTGAAAAGGAAAAGTTGCCATAAAAGGCTCACTGTCTGGAACATAAAATAAGTCAGATAGCTCTGTCGAGCCAACATAGAGTGGGCTAAAAAATCCCATTGCCCATTGCGTCATTGTACAAAATAAAAAGTGTATGAAGAACAACATCAGCAGATTTACTGATGGTTCGCTTATAGGCGGTACAGCTGGAGCAGGTGTATACTCAGCTGAGCTAAGCTTTCCTGTAGTCTACATTTGAGGGAGCCGTTTACCAGGCAGATTTGTTTGACTTGTTGCATAGGTGGAATCATCTGCCGAAAAGTCGGGGTCATATAAGAAATATTCTCATTGCACTTGACAATTAGTCGGTTATTAAACGGATGAGGCAAATAAGCGTGTACTCTAATCTAGTGCTGAAATGTGTTTTAAAACATAACAGATGGTTTTGTTGACCGACCAGACCCCAGAGTATCACTGGGAAATGAACTCACTAAACCTAATAAGGTGGAAGTAGGCTACTACTTATAGACAGGCTCGAATGGTGCTCAAAGCAGGGAGACCAGTAAGGTGCTCAGATATAATAGAAGTACCTTAAGTTGGATAACTGCGTTGCAGTTTTCATGACAGGTCATGAAAACTGCAAAACTGAGTAAATGTCCAGCACTGGCTTGCATTAGACTTAGGACCACGGGCAGAAACTTGTTAAATGTGAATGCCATCGGAGATCTAAGCCTTGGACAAATGCTAGCATTTATTATAGGCTGTCGTCTGAAATCACTAAAGTCAAGAGTAAAGGCAGATGGTAGCAGCACGTGACTCAATGAAAGTAAGGTTGCCGTAAATTATAAATCGGTTGCCTTTAATAATTAAGGATGGCAAGAAAGTGTACTGCTTCGACATCTCCTAACATTAACACTAGTTCCAGTGATGAGACATCAGATAGGCACAAGGTTTTGAAAGCATCGGTATTTCAGGCATAATTAGAGGAGATGTTCGATAGTTTCCTCCTGTTCTTCATCTTGCCAGATTCTGCCGGACAGGCAATTGTTTTGTGTATTGTTGCTCCATGACTAATTTTGTAAAATACCTAGAATATAAATCTAGTTTTGCTAGCGATGCAATGGCAGTGGCAACACTACCGTGTGGAAACTATAAAAAAAAAACATTTTTCACCAATTAATTTTTATTAATTCAATTACTTATTGAAAAATGAACGAAGAAATAATATGATGCCCGCGGGTGTCCTGCCAATATTTTCCTCGATTTTGCTTTAAAAGTATTCCACACCAATTGTAAGACTCTTATAGTGCTTCAGTTATGGCCCATTCCTGAATAAAATTCTAAAATTAAAAAAAAAAAAATCCTAAAATTCCAAAAATTATTATAAACTTGTGTAAGTGGTGTTACAAATTTTATTCAACTGGCGCCATCTGTTGCGCAATAGTGTTTAAAATATCCCATTTTCGAAAATAAAAGTCGCACAACCATGGTTAAAATATCCCAGTTTTAAACCGAAAATTTCAGTACTTTTAAACCGGAAATTCCGGTTTTGTACTGCGTTTTCTCTACTTTCTCTTGGATATATATTTGCGGAAAAAAAGTATCCTATATTGTAATAGGGATACTAAGGTACCTCCTCACAAAACTTTATTAAAATCCATATAGTAGTTTTTGCGTGATGCGAACGCAAATGAAAAGCAGACAGACAGATTTTATTTTATTATATGTATAGATAAATAATTCAATCGATTAAAAACTTAATTAGGTTTGTTGCTGTGTTGAACACCTTTGGCCAAGTGTGACTCGGGTCATTCCGGAGAGAACATTCAATTCAATGTTGTCAATTATTTTATCACAGTTCGGTCTATAGATCTCTTTGTAACCTTAGCCTTTGTATATTTGTTTTCTTCTACCTTCTGGGGTATAGCACAACCTCGAGGTGCATTACAGTCCCCGAAATGGCTTAACTTATAGCGCTGTGTATATTTTTTTTTATAGAAATAGCACACTACTAACTATATGGTCCTTATCGTTTCTCAATGATTTGTGGTACCCGATTGGTAACTTACGCCTACGTAACCTTTTACTCTCGACTATAGTGATTTTAGTCTAGCCAGTGGTAATTGTCGATCTTATTCCTCGCCACAGAGCCTCTCGTAAGTGCTAATATTTGTGGTGGGAATTTTTGCTATCTACTTTCAATTACTCGATACTACTCAATACTTTTCAATCGGGTACTCACAAGTACTCACTACTTCCGGTTTGATAATAGCAATGATAATATACCGCCGTATTCGTCATAGATTCTATTCAATTTATTTCTAAAAATAGTTTAGTGTTACCATTGATTAACTACTTTTATGTTTTGAGTACGTAAAAAAAATGAACGAATACTCGATACTCGGTACTCACTACACAATACTTTGTCAGCACTATCACCCATAGCATTCATGTATTAATAGTTATTTGTCTGTCTGTGGTCATTAGCCTAATGCAAGCCAGTATGCTAGAGATTCACACACAATGTGCGCTGTCGTCTCAGCCTATTCCAGGCTTAATGTGTAAGTATCGTCTGGTTCTATTTCCATCTTGGCCAGGTGATACTTATGGTATTCAAGGCGTGTCCCTAACGCAGTTGACTAGAGTTTCTGGGCTTTCTGCTTACTTTTTAGTGAAGACAGACCAGAGTCTTTAGTGGGAATCGAACTTATAACCGCACAAGTCTGATAGACTGGCACATTACTTAATGATGCATTGTGGTACCCCTTTTAGTATTGGTTAGTTTTTAGTCTAATCTGTAGTTTAATTTAGACTAAAGTTTAACCCTCCGATGGTCATATGGGTCTGGCCAGACCCATTCGATCTTTAAATGAGCGTAGGTCTTTTTTAAAAAAAACTGAAGTTCCTAAGTCCATGACTTCCAAAAACATAGTGTGCAAAACACCGTAAAGTAGTGATATTTAAATTTTTGGTACATTTATTGTAAAAAAAAATATTTTAAACTACTTTCGTTAATTAAGCTCACATGGGTCTACGCAGACCCATATCAACTTTGCATGTAAATTGTTTGACCATTTGATGTAAACAATAAAACTGCTGGATGAAGATGATATGATGACTCGTTTGCTTCGTAAGCTAAGTGTAGCAAATGTGTGCCGAAAAAACGTGAACGACTTCAGGCACAAATTGAACAAATATGGGACAGGAATCCGATCCCTTTGAAACAAGTAGCAACGTAGAAGATGATGACTATTTTCCATATGATGAAGATTGTGATGAAGCATTAGCCATAGAATACGAAATCGAGTTAGAAGCCGTTGTGAATGACAACCATGATTACGTTGAGAGTTTGTATAGAGGAGCCATTATCATCCAAGCACTTCTATCACTCAGGACCTTATGTACCGGTCGAAGGACGGCAAGATGTGGAATTCAAAGCCTCCACCACGTGGAAGGCCTCGCTGACTAAATGTTACAACTTTTACTAGTAAAGGTCCATTGCGAGGAGCATCACCGATTCATCGAGCTATTTTCAAGTCATTATTGTCTCCTGAAATCGTTAGTATTATTGTGCGGGAACAGAAAAGCCGTTAGCGGTGCGGCAATGGAAACAAATAAATAACAAACAGTGATCATGGCTAATTACTAAAGAAGACGAAATGTATGCTTTTTTTGAGATTTGTGAAACAAGATTAACGTGAGTACCTGCCATACTCGGTCTAACCTCACGGTGGTCTTACCACCGAGTGAAACTTAGGCGTAGACTAGCGCCCCCATTGTGTAGTATAACAACACTTTACGATTGCCACCAATCGCTTTTTGTGTGTGATACAGTCACAATGAGTAGCAATTTATATAATATGGCAAGCCTTTCCAAGGCAAGCCTAGATCCATATTATAACCTCTTGCTTAGGGGTTTGGAGACTATCCAAACTCCGTCTGTTGAGAGTGCAACAGCACACTTGATCGACCTTGCACCTTACCTACTTAATCGATCTTAAACCACAACCACCACGTGTACCCCCGAAGGGGACCTCACCAATAACCGGTCAAAGAGAGGATAGGCTCTCTGTGGGGCCACCGATTCCCGTGGTACCAGTCCTTTGGGCACTGGTCGGGCCTCGAAGAGAACCCGTATGTTTTCACACACAGACCTTTTCTTCCAGATTTAGGCTCTAGGAACCCTAGCGTCTGGTGCACCTATTTTTCCCGAGTGGACCGCGTCAAAGCATTTGCCATATTCCTGCAGTGACATTTGGAACCCCCGGGGGTAGCTTTTTTTTTTTTTGATATGTTGGTAATTGCTGCTCTGTTCCACTCGAATTCTAAGCCAGCAACAGAATTGTATGCGAATTATAACATGTCAATTTATAAGGCCGCTATGTCCTCGAATCGATTCGAGTGCTTGACTACTTTTGTCCGTTTCGATAACAGTGGTACGTCAGTAGTGGCCTGTAAGCACTATATTTTATTACCACAATAATAAAATCGCTCTGTGCTTTAATATGGCAAGGCCAAAGAAGCCAGTAATTATGTTCACTACTGTCCATTACCGTCAAAACATCGTTCCATTGAAACTATTGAAGCCAGGTTAAATTTTGCGCTACAAAAAATTTAAAGCGGGCTTAGATGCAATGGATCAGATGTTGACTGGCTATTTATGCAAACGCTCGACAAATCGCTGACCACTGGCAAAACGCTTGATATCGCTGTTTTGGTCTCATTTATCATCTATGACAAGTTGAGTTCGCCATAAATGTAATCGTAATATATGTATGTCTTAACGAACATTCTATTGAATTACATAGTTGTAAACCCAATTGCTCTTTTTTTATTTATATTAAAATGCTTAAATAAATAAAATTATTTCTAAAACTGTATTTCTAATATTAGTTGTATGAGTCTGGTCAGACCCTTATGATGCACTTATTATATCATACGGCACCGAACATACGAGGGTTAATTCATAAAGTAGTCTTAGCCCCTCATTATTTTCGTATAGCCTAGCCTACTTTATAATCTAGACTATATGTAATGAGGTTTTTGTGTAGATATTGTTTGTTCTTTAGTATAATTTAGAGTCTAGACGACTAAAACATTTGCCAATAAAGTTGCTCAAAAGCTAAATTTGCTTTTTCAGCATAATGAAATGACTCATGGCAATCATTTTAGCACGATTTTAGTTTTGTTATTTTCAGTTATTTAAGGTGTAACCACACAATTACAGTTGCAACAGCAAAAATAACCAATAATTAATTTTTGGTCAAATAATACGTAGAATCTTTAATACAGGATTATGTTCAAATTACTCCTCCTCCTACTCCTCCTTCTGTTGTATTGATTAGAGTGATTGAACTATTAAAAATGCAAACATTTCGTAATAACTGAAATCATATATACATACGTTCGAATCTACTCATACATATTTAGTTGCAACTAATCGATACATTTGCCACAATCCTAACAAAACAAAAAAAAAAAAAAAAATATCTATATAATTTTCAAATATCTATTTACCAAACTTCAATTGCTCTTTAATTACAATTCTGACTGCACTACTACAGATTTTAGAGTTTGTGGTGTGTAAAACTAAATCAGACTAATGCATCAACAGCATACAGCCTCAGACACACATATCTACATACATTTACTTCAAACTCTGAAACGCACTTGATAACTTTTGAAAAATTTTAAATTACTTTTATACAAAAATAAAATATAATTTTATTACTATTAAGAGAAATATTTTATAGAGCAGGAAATACAAACAAATGTTAAAAACAACTCACTTACACATACATACACTTACATACAAACTTATATGTAGGTACAGACAGGGTGGCCTGAATACAAATATTTTTTTCAATCTTATAATATTTTGATACTGAGAGATTAATAGAAAGTAATAGATCCTAAGCACCCCGAGTCTTAATGTTCACCGAACAGGTTTTAGGCTACAGATAAAGCCAATCATTTTAAACAGTGAAAGATCACTGATATTGCCTGGAGACAATAGACAGCCTCCTAGGAATTTGGTTCTATGAGACTCCCAAGGCAGGGCACGTCCAAAGTACGTGCTTCGAAGTCTAATTCTCATTCAGTTCACAGTACCTGCAGGTTTCGATCTCACTGTTTCCTAAATTGAATTGGTAGCAAAGAAAACCATAATGTCCGGTAAACCACCCCGAAAGTAACTTTAAGTCACTCTTATTGAGTAATAGTAGCCTTTGGGATGTACACCAAGATAATTTGATTAAACTAAAGCACTGCATGAGCACAAAAGAAAAAGCTCGTAAGACGCTCATTATAATATTTTATTGAATTCATGTCGGTTCATATAACGATGAGTGGACAATAATAAACAGCGAAGAACAGCCAGCTAAATGCGATGAGCTTGCAGAGTTTCCATAAGCAAGTTTAAATAGGTATGAGTAAATTTTGAACATAATAACAATGAACTTGATAGAGTTCAAGCAGTTATATGCTTTGAGCCAAACGCGAGCACAGTATTAATGTAAAAATGAAAAACACGGAAAACAATTACAAAAGTAATTTCTTAAGAAATACAAAAAATAAAAACCACTAGTGCAAGCAAACCGCACTAAGCCTTGTCAAAAAGTTCAACACAACTACTAAACAAAACATGCTGAGTTTTCCAAACCGGAGACGAGTAAACACAGCGCTCACTAGTATAGAAAGTTTGTTTTATTCGGTCAGCTCATTGCAGAGGTTTGCTTACTAATAGTATGGTATGAGTAGGTCATGTATTCAGTAAGTTAATTTGTGTTCGAGTATAAGCATTTGCTCATGAGGGCATGAGTACACCCATTAAATAGCCTTGCTCATGCAACTGTTTGGATAAGACATTTGTATTGCCTGAGTTCTGTTAGAGTTTCCCAAAGGCGAGAGAACTTTGCTTCGGCCCAGGAATCAGTGGATATGCCGAAGAAGGTTTCTAGTCCTAGAAATATACTTCGGGGTCTTAGGATGGCTAGGCAGTCTGCCCGCTCGTTGCCAACATGACCCTCATGACTGGGAACCCAACATAGTTTTAACCTATTGTGGGAACAGTGTTCATTTAGAGCTGTTGCACAATCCATGACTACATCAGACCTTAACTCAAATGATTAAAAGGTCTTTAGCCCAGCTTGACTGTCCGACATCAGATAAATGTTTTCACCCTCTATCTTTCTCCTTATACATTCCCTGGCACAGATAAGGATGGTGTATACTTGTGGTTGAAAGATCGCTGAGCCAAGAATACTGGCTTCCGTATCAGCATTTTCTCGTTTGGAGAAGTCAGTAAGCCAGGGGCCAAATCACGGCATTCGATATCGATCAAAATTTCCATTTAAATTCTGTTGAAATCGCGATCGATATCGAACGCCGTGATTTTCCCCCTGATCTTGTCTGCTACATCGTGCTACCAAGTGTTATTGTCCCAACAGATGCTATCGGGAATAAGGAGCTTAAAATTCCTGTGCAACACAAGGGTCGGATACTGAGAGATTGTTTTTTTGGTCGAAATAGTGACTATAAATCAGTATTAGTACCTCTGCGCACCAAAATGTATCGCTTTACGCTTGAACAATATTAGGAAAAGATGCAAACTTATTTCCAAAGACCTCAATTACTTCATAATTTCGAAATCATAATTTCTAACAAAGCGCACGCAGTTTTATTTTGGCGGTTATGTCAACAAACAAAAAGCCACTGCATCCAAAGGGAGTCACGGATTTTGGAGTGGTGGCATCATTGACACATGCCTTTCGGCAATACTGCTGAAAACGTCTTTTCATTCAACTACCGAGTCATGACAATAGAAGCTGTTGACTTAAATAATATTTGACTTTGGGTTATTATATCACATAGCTGACTAAACAATCAACTTTTTGCGCATTAAGTTCCTTAATCTTGGCGATGCCAAGTGGCTGTCATGGAGCTTTTTTTTAAAGACAACACTGTCTGCGAAGCTGTTTTGCTTTTTTGCAGAAAACACCCAGAGAATCTGGCAGGAATGAAACCCGCAACGCCCAGACTGATAAGCTAGCGCGCTACGAATCAGCCTATCGAAGCAATCTGCTTTGAAGCCTTTAGACGTTTTCATATAAAATAACGTTAAGACCAATGATATAATCCAGCAACATTCCACCTGCTTTAAGTTAAAATTATTCGTGAGATGGAACCATAAACCGTCATCACGCAATATCTTAGAAAATGGGACTCATAAAATGAGCTGCTGCGAAACTAACAGTGAATGGAATCGTGCTTCATAAACACTGAGAATATTTGTTATTTCTAATAAAGCCATATTATATTAAATTAAATTTATTTCATTTTATAAAATTTCTAAAAATATACTTGTATTTGGATCACCCGTTATATAAACACTGGAGCCAAAACCAACACTAAACAAAACTGCAGTATCCATGCAAATATTGACTTAACCATGGCATGCCATTGATATGGTGGTTATGATACGTGTAATGGTAAATTAAAATCTTACACACACACACTCGCACTCAGCCACACACACACACACGCACACACAAAACACTTACACGAAAACACAAATCGTTTTTGAAACCAAAAACAAAATTGTAAATGTAATACAATGAACAAATGAACTTTAAATAATCGACTAAGGTTGTTTACATTTTGAGAATTTTAATTCGAAACTTTCGATATGCCACGACTATGCAACAAAGACTATATAGTCAACAGTTTAGACTAAAGAAACAATAAATAAAGGCGTGACTCTGTCGCATAAATCCGGCTAAATCTGATCGATTATGACAATTTTAAGGTCCACTGTTGTTTATAGCTTCTTCGCATAGACCTGCGACTAAAGAAGAGTCAAGATAAAGTCCAACGGCGCCAAATAGCGTTATCGCGATGGCCAGTTCCACGACCATACGCTTGAATCGCTCGTGCAGAATATCTAATGTGGCATGAGTTATATGGCTTGTAGCGTCGTTCTGTTGAAACCACATGCCATTTGTATCCATATCATCCAATTCATATCAAAGAAGTCGTTAATTAATAACCTATTAGGTTCGTTGCTAAAGGTGACTGCCTGGCCTAAGTCGTAAATTTTTCGGAAAAATTTGTTCATTCCATGGATTTTATCGTCTATTTATGACGTGAGACAATTATTATGGGTGACAAAACGCTTCATTTCTGCAGGTACAACCGCAATGAAACTTAGGAAACCATTTCTTACCCGTTAAAATTGAGTTCCCTTAGTACAGGGTGCAGCAGAAAGATCGGACGGTTTCAATAAAGCATAAAATAGTTAAAATTGTTTTTAAATTATATGATCAGCGATAAACTCTAGAGCTGTTCAGAGTTGCTGTTAATCACATTTTGTGAGTGCTGAAGCGGTGACGGTAATTACGTTAAACTGTCGTGATCGACTCCTTATTTCGGACAAAGCTATTGTCAAAAACAAGGTAAGAGACGAAGAAGCGTGCTCAAAATTCAACATTATCCCAAGAATAAATTACCAGAGTCTCAATAGAGTGTGCTAATCTATTAGTCTGGGTCTTGCGGTACGATTCCCTATCTAAGTTGTCTCTACAGTGCTCATCGTAAACTGTAATGTTCTAACTATCGTTATTTTTTAGTAGATCTGGACCAATGATGCCATATCAGATTGGCCAATAAACTAAGGATATCCGACAATCGTTAAGAAAACGTAATGGGAAAAAGATCCGAAGTTTCTCGAAATAATAACTCTAATGGACGATTGTCAGCGCCATAAAGTGCATCTAATGTCCGATGACTTTTACGACGAGTCAAACTTCCTTTCATTAGAGCATTTAATTTGAGAAACTACGGATCGTTTTCCCAATGCGTTTTCTAATTGAACCAAGATTTTTAAAATAAAATTTTGCAAACATTACTTTGGCATGAGTCCATTAATTATAAATTGGCAAACCAAACTACTCAACTGGGAACTGTCAAATCAGCCGTCACACAAAACTGTGCTGCCAAGTTAAAGTTCTCATCCTCTAAAGAGCAAGCTTATCTAATGATGAGCAAGCTTATCTAATGGATATGCTCATAAGCTCATGAGCAAGTGGTCGTACTCAAACACAAACTAACTTACTGAACACATGCTTACTCATACCTTACTATTAGTGAGCAAACCTCTGTTCGCATCATAAACGTAATGAGCTGACCGAGTAAAACAAACTTTCTATACTATTGAGCGCCGTGTTTACTCATCCCATGTTAAAAACACTTAGGCCCATTATAACTTCCCAAATGCTAAAGTTAAGATTTTATAGGAGAGATAATTATTTTTTGCTATAATGAGGAGAGTAAGGTCGTTACTATAACTTCCCTTTTAAGTACGTGATGGTTAACGATTAGTTTTAGCTTATTCATAATTACAAAAAAATAATTATCGCTAGCTATTGGCTAAAGTTAGGATTTTATCGGAGCGATAAGTAGTTTTTCGTTATAATAACGATGATAATGTTCATTACTATAACTTGTCCTGAAAGTACGTGATTTAACTATCACGGTTGTTTTTATCACTCCAACAAAATCCTAACTTTTGGATAATGTTTAGTGCTTTTGGCTTGCACTAGTGGCTTTTGTATTTCTTAACAAATGGAGACCTTAAAATGAACGAAAGTAATGTTGTTAAACAGTTCTGTGTTTTTTGTTTGTACACTCGAACTGTGTTCGTGTTTCACTCAAATCATAAAACTGCTTGAACTCGGCTAAGTTCATTGTTGTTTTGTTCAACATTTATTCACACTTATTCAAGCTTGCTCATGGAAATCTGCAAGCTCATCGCATTTAGCTCGTTGGTAGTTATTCAGTGTTTATTATTGTATACTCATCGTTAATCATGTGCAATGAACAGTCATGAAATCAATGAAATATCATAATGAGCGTCTTATGAGCATCGTTTTTTATGCTCATGCAGTGCTATAACGTACAACACTGCCCTATTTAAACAGTACTACTGGACCCAGAAATAGTTTAGATAAAGGTTTATTTCCAAATTTATTTTGATTTTGGCTACTGTGCGATGTTATATGCCATAATAAAGTGCGATGTTATATTCAACATTTTATAATTTATTAAAAACAATTTCAGTAACTTTTTCAAAGTTTATATTTCTCAACTTCAAATTTTGTTCTTGTTCTCTATTTATTTAAATAAAAACATTTAATTTGTACGGACGTACGTACGTACGTATGTAATTTGTGCCTACCTTAAGGACTTTATTCAGGGGTTACAGCAGTATTTTGTATTAAAAATTTCATTTCCTTTTAATTTCCTTTAGCTTTTCAATAGTTTCTTTAAAGTGATAAATAAACTATTGAAGTTCGTTCAATTACTATGAAGAAGGGAGCTTACATTAGGTCTTAAATCTGATTAGTTGTTGATTAAATTGACTAAAATAATTTAATAAAAGATCTTCGAAAGAGACATACGATAAGGAAAATGTTCCTTAATTATTATTAATTGAATTGCATTTGTACTATTTTTAATTTAAATACTTTTTAGTTTGTTATTGAAAATAAAAATTAATTTCTTATTGAATAAGAATAAAAGTAACACTGACCGAAATATAATAAAGTCTTTGATTTTTTTAATTCGGTCAATAAAATTTTTATATCATAATTTCTTTTTGCTGATATTTCTTTAATAACAAATCAGTCAAGTGCGAGTTAGTCTCACACACGTAGGGTTCCGTACTATCTTAAGTACGACTTTAAAAATTCAAGTTAATTTTTTTATGTCTTATGGGGCACCCTTTAATTTTAAAATCAAAGTCATATTCGCGAAAATTTGCATCATTATTGGAACTCTCTTTAAATTTTAGTAATTTTTGTTATAGCTGCCATGGTAATACATTTTCTATAAAAATATCAGGAGCCTACCCATTGGGGTTAAAAAATAAGGTAAAATTCGTGAAAAACATGCCACTAATGGACACCCTTAAGTTTTTAGTAATTGTTATAGCGGCCGAAGTAACACACCTACTACGAACATTTCAAGAGTCTACCTATTACGGTTTATAAAATACGGCTATTTACATAAAAATCATATCGGAACACCCTTTAATTTTATTATTTGTTATAGCGACCATGGCAATTCCCTTTCTATAAATACTCTCTCCCGACTCTCGATAGTCTACATATTACGATAAACACCCTTTACAGCCGGAAAACCGGAGTGTACCTCTTATGGCCATATTCATACAAATCACGTCGCTGTGGGAAAACCCTTTATTTTTTATTATTTGTTATAGTGGCCATAGTAATACACATCCTGTAAAAATTTAAAGATTCTACCTATTATGGATCAAAACTTAGGCCATATGCATACAAATTACTTCGCTATCGGAACACCCTTTAATATTTAGCTTCAATTATATGTATACTTGTTTATAAAGTGAACATAGTTTTAAATACTGTCTGCAAATTTTAAGCGTATGCCTCCTACAGTTCAAGAAATAAACACATATAAGTGAGTAACACGTCTCTATCGAAACACCCTATAAATTTAGTATTTGTTGCTATAGCGGCAACAGATATACATTTCAAGACTCTACCTATTATGGTTCCAGCGATAAAAAGCGCTGACATACGGGCAGACGGACAGACATTGTAGCGAAATTTTACCCTTTGGGTACGGAAACCTAAAAATGAAGCTTCCAAATTAGCATGAGTTTGCCCTTGGTTCTCCATCTAGATATTCACATATATCGCTCGCATTCGTAGCAGGCGATATTTGAGGTTGCTTTGGATACTCCTATTGGACTGGTCTTGTCGCTGTTTCAAATGGTTGAATTCGAGATATGCAATGACGCATGGACGTTATTCCGTTATCTTTGTTTGGGTACCACGACATGAGAGCATTCGTGGAACTGAGATGGAAGATGAGTGTGTGAGAAATGATTCGCACCTGCAATTTTTAAATCCTTAAAAATATATATTCCAATGGCCGTATTGTCGGATTCTCGTAGATGGTCTACGATAACCATTTTAAGATGGTCCAGAATCCCTAACTCGGGAGTACTGTATGATTTGACGTGTGTACATAAGTCGGAGCGTACCAGTAATGTGGGACATGTTGGCAATGAACGCGCGGACTACCTAGTCAACCTTAGAGCCTGACGTATATTTTTCTTCTTTGGCATATCCAATGTTTTTGCTAAAGAAAAAACTTATTCCTGGCCCGAAGCAGAGTTCTCTCGCAATTGGGAAACTCTAAAAGGGCTCAGACG
Organism: Phasia obesa; assembly: GCA_949628195.1. Taxonomy (NCBI): domain Eukaryota; kingdom Metazoa; phylum Arthropoda; class Insecta; order Diptera; family Tachinidae; genus Phasia; species Phasia obesa. Next base: position 98,842,673 of record OX451219.1, read on the forward strand.
CCAGGGTTCCTGGAACCTTAATCTGGAAGAACAGGTCTGTTTTATTATTGGTTCTTTTCGAGCCCTGACCAGTTTCCAAATGACTTGTATCAAGGGAACCGGTAGCTCCAAAGAGAGCTGATTCTCTCTTTATCTCTGTGGAGGGTTGTTGCTGAGGTCACCTTCGGGGGTTCACGTGGGTGTTGTGGTTTGGATCGATGTTTGCAGAAATGGGGCATTGTTGATCAGGTGTGCTGTTGCACTCTCAATAGAACGGAGTTTGGTAGTCTACAATCCCTAAACAAGAGGTCAGGACATGGGTCCAGGCTTGCCATGTTCTATAAATTGCTACTCATTGCGTACGTATTGTACACTGTGCGATATTTTGCAATGATGGGACAATGGCATAGGTGCGCTAATGTCGCTTCATTGCACTTGTATTGTGTAGTGTGCGGTATTCATATGACGTAATGGTCTGGTCAACATTTAAAATTTCGCCTAGTGTTAAGTATACCGTCGGATAAGGGCCAACACAGCTAGGTGCTGACAGTTAATCTTGATAACATCCTCACTCAATAAGAGTGACTTAATGCTACTTAGGGGATAGTTTACCGGACATTGCGGTCGTCGTTACCACCAATTCAGTGTAGGACACACTAAATGAAAACTTGCAGGTACTTTGAGGTACACGATGTGACTTCGAGCGTGTCCTGCCTTGAGGTCTCATGGAACAAAACTACTAGGAGACTCTCTGTTGTCTCCAGGGTATTTTAATGAACGCTCACTATACAAAATTGTTCGCTTTACCCGTAGCCTAGAACGTTTTCGGTTAATATAAAGTCTGTACAATAGATGCTCTGGGTAGCGGCTCTTAGGGCCTATTGCTTAATAATAATAGCGCATAGGGAATCTCTCGTAGTGACCCCTGCAGAAGCTGCCTGAATAAGAAGGAATAAGAGTCCATTAAATACCCTTTCTCTCACTGCCGACACTCCAGAACCGCAGGCAAAAGTTTATTTTAGCACCGGAATTGTCTTAGGAATGCAACACTGAAAGGTTTGGTTTTGCGAAAAGCTTTTATTTCCAGAGATACGGCAGTGTTGTAGGAAGCTGTAGGGATGTAGATAGTGGTCAGAGCATCACAATGGTCCTTTGGTTTCCGCCATAAATTGCTGTATTCTATACCTAATCTATCCCAAGCCAACACCTACCATGCCCGTTATCTATCTTATCTGTTGTATTGTTTTTAGGGAACATGCGAGGCTTTTGCTCTTTTCAGCATTGGTATTAGGTTAACTGGATTTGTTCCGCCCGTAAATGAAATACTCTTGTCATACCTTCCGGAGAAGACCGTCATCACTGACTGTTTGTTTTGTGTGGTTGGCGAGCGCTTTTGATGTGACGACATCTACCCTCTCAGCCATTTTCCAAGCACAGTCTGCAATTATCGTCTTAACTCGATTTTTATCTTGGCCAGATGATACTTGAAGTTTCCATCACTAACGCAGTGGCGACCTGTTTAAGGTTACCCATATTGTAACAAAGTACCAGAGTCCTTGTTGGGTATAAAACCCACAAGCACTGGCTAATATACAAGCACGCTACCTATAATTATATATGTACAGCTCAAATCTATCCAAATCGAATATATGTACATATAGTAGTCCAATGATGGCTCCAGTCTTAAATTCTCACAAAATTTATGCTCGGACCATAGAAGCTTTTTTTATTAAATTTGCAATTTGGCTTCCTTTTAAACTTAATTTTTATATTTAAATTTTTATATCTAATTTTATTTGTTATTTTTTTTTTTTTCCATTAAAAATATAATATTCTTTTAATTTAATTTTTTTTTCTTGCACAAATCTTTTATTTTCTACTTTAAATTCATATGCCATGAAATTACATTTTGTTGTGTTCGGTGTGTTCGCCTTTTTTACCTTTTAGTCACTACTTTTTCTTATAATTTAAACTTTCATATGTATTGATACTCCTGCATACGTGCAGCACATTGATGTAAAATTACTAACACATACATATGTAAATGCACTTAAGCTTATACGAACCCAGCAAACACGCAATGTTCATATCAAATTGAGAACGTTGTAAAATTAATCTCTTTCTAAAACGTTAAGCATTTGAAAGGGATTTGACAGTGTTATTTGAGAATTTTTGCTTTTTTTTTTAGCAAAAAGGGTTTTACCTAATCTATGAAATTTAAAAATGTTTTTATACCTTGTGGATAAGTTAGGGTTTCTAAAGTTAATTATCTGGGAGTTTTTGACTAACTAAATTTTATTGATTTAAATGTAAAATAGAAATATGAAAATTAATATTGGAATATGATGTTGGTGAAATTTCCATCTCGAACACGATGGCAGAAGGCCAGGCCTCTCTTCTCAAAAAATGTTTTACCACATTTTTGAAACATGTTTCGGTTAACTCGTCACATAATGCCGAATTTCATCTTTTTGATTATTTCCACCCTCACATTACCTTGTAACACCTTGACGCCAATTGGGGACCGGGGTATATTGGGGACCAGTTCTCGAGGCATGTAAGGAGCCTGAAACTGAAAGATAATAACTTTCTAGTCTGACCAGGCTAAAAACGATTGGCAACACGGAAAAAGGTAGCCGCACAGGGCTTTTCCAAGTCCCTTATACCGGTTATTGGTGTGCTCCAGCCGGGGAGTAATGTGGTTTTTGTGTTTTAGACCCAAATAGCATAAAGGAACATTTAGTCCGATGTGCTGTGGTACTCTGAACAGAGGTACCAACTCAACTCCTAAATAAGGAGTATGAGCACAGTTCTGCCAGCCATATTCTACAATTTCCACGTGTTGTGTCGCTATGTGCAACAAGGGCGTTGATCACCGTCATTTTTAGGCAACACGTAAATTCAACCAATGACGCCCATAATAGCGAAGAGAGAAACTTACAACGTCGTCGGGCATACATTTTGTGTTTTAAATATCACCAATAATTAGTTTATAATTCAATTGTTAAGATTCTAGAGTGCCGCTACCAAACTTCTGTGAAATTTAATTAAAATGGTAAATTTTGGCATAATTTAGCGATATTTTTTAATAATAAGTTCGATATCAAATTGAGCTATTATCGGTTTAAAATCAGTTGGAATTTTTTATCCTCAAAAAAAGGCTTATATTAAACTCAATTTGTATTTATTATTCAACATGAATTGTATGTTATATAATAAACAGTTGCATGAGCAAGCTGGTGTGCTCATAAGCTCATGAGCTTACTGAAGACATGCCAACTCACACCCATACTATTGGTGAGCAAATCTCTGTTCGTATCATAAACTCAATGAGCTGACCGAGTAAAACAAAGTTTCTATACTAGTGAGCGCCGTATTTTATTATTATTAATGTAGGGGGAATAACGAAGCAGACTACTACTAAATGGGACCCTTTTCAACCCCCTTCCGTCCTCAATAACTATAGACAACCGACATAACTTGAGGCAATCTTACTATCATTGAATCTCGTGCTACAACCAGCCTTTAATCTAGACTCTAGTGATTTCAGAGTGTTGACTGGGAATTATCGGCATTCTTTCTCATCACGGTGTCTTTAGTGATTGATAGCATTTGTCTAAGGCTTAGTTCCCCCATTGCATCCACATTTAACAAGCTTCTGCCAGTGGTCCTAAGTCTTACGCTAGCCATCGCTGGACATTCACACACAATATGCGGTACCGTCTCAGCGTCTTCCAGGCATAGTCTGCAAGTAACATCTTCTTTGATTTTCATCTTGGCTAGATGATACTTGAAGTTTCCATGACCTGTCATTAACGCAGTTATCCAGCTTAAGGTACTTTTATTGTATCTAAGAACCTTGCTGGCTCTCCTGCCAAGGGGCTCTTTGAGCACCATTCAAGCCTGTCTACATGTAGTAGCCTCCCTCCACTTTTTCAGGTTTAGTGAGTTCAGCCATTGTAGGACTTTTGCTCGTATTAGGCCATTACCCAGTGATACTCTGGGTTCTGGTCCACAGAAATTCTCAGCAAATCCCCTTTTTGCTAGTTGATCTGCTGCTTCATTCCCAGCAGTGCCAATGTGTCCTTTAACCCACATCAATGTTACCTCGTTAACCGAGGAACATCTGTTAAGCTTTAAAACACATTCCAGCACAAGTTTGGAGTACACGACCACCTGCTTCATGCGTTTTATAACCGATTGGTTGTCAAGTGCAATAAGAAACTTTCTTCCCTGCACCCGATATTCCAGCAGGTGATCCAACGCATGTAGCAGCCCAAGCAATTCTGCCTGATAAACGGAGACGTACTCCCCCAAACGGAGACTACAGGACAAGTTTAGCTCAAGTGCGTGTACACCTGCTCCTGCTCTACCGTCCATAAGAGAACCATCAGTGAAAATGCTGATGTCATTCTCCATAGACTCATAGCGTAGAGCACCGTGTTTACTCGTCTTATGTTCGAAACACTCAGTGTGTTTTGTTTATTAGTTTGTAGAACTTTTGGATAAGGCTTCATGCGTTTTGCTTGCACTATTGGTTTTTTGCTTTTGTGAAGACTTAAAACTGAACGTAAATGAAGTTTTTACAAAATTCTGTGTGTTTGTTTATACACTCTAACTGTATTGGTGTTTCACTCAAAGCATACAACTGCCTGAACTCGCCCAATTTTATTATGTTAAACATTTACTCATAAAACTTGCTTATGGAAACCCTTTAAGTTCATCGCACTTAGCTAATTGGTCTTCGGTCTTTATTATGGTCCTCTCATCGTTATTCGTGTGCAATGAATATACATGAATTCAATGAAATTTTATAATGAGCTTCTTATGAGCTTCGTTTTTTGTGCTCATGCAGTGTTTCATTATATGAATAATTTGATATCAAATTGAGAAAATAAAACTACGTCAGACGTTTTTTTCTTAAAGTTACATCAGTCTTAATTTAAATATTTATTTAAAACTTTTCTCTATCTTTGAAAAAGTGTTGCCAATGAAGCCTAACATAAAAAAAAAAACCATTTTGATTCAAACATACGACTTTATGTTTGCTGGGTATTGAAATATGTAAACGTTTTAGAGAAATCCAAACCAAAAGAAATCTCAGAAACGAAGAAGTGTTTTTATATGCAAGTGTAAACGCGTGAGTGTATTGTTTATGTTAGTGTGCGTGATGTTCTTTTGTATATTTAGTATTTGTTCACTATTAGTTCTAAGACAAGGAATAAATGACAAATTTTTTATAAAGAAAATAATTTTTTTTTTTTTCAAATTTTGATGTTGTCGTTCATCTTGTGTTCATATTTATTCCATATTTTCTTTTACTTGTTTTGCTTTCCGTATCACTAAACACTGTCATAATGTTGATTTATGAAATTGTATATGTATTGATATCAAACAAATACCAAAGAGAGAGAAAAAAAAATAAATGGAAAAAATGAAAATAATACAGACGCAAAGGAAATAGAAAATGAATAAAAAAAAAGCTCCATTGATGCGTTTTTTATGCTTCAGATGTACTGATGTATTTTATATCATCAAACATCTTAAGGTCGGTTAATGATATTTTGTTATTGTTGTTTTGATAGCTACACTAGCAAGATGGCGGCCGAGGAAGCTTTAATCGTTGTGTAGGAAACTTAAAGAAAGAAACTTAAAAATTCATGATTCCCATCGAGTTCTTATGAAAAATTAATGTTTACTACAACATAAAATCTACCATATATTCTATTCATAATATGCTTCATCAGATATCTCTATATGTTGCAATATCGATTCTATTTAAAAAGCACTTCTCAGCTTTTAAGGGCAGTAACGAACCAAGCCAACTTTTGATAATTTTTTTAAGTTAAACCTATTCCAACTAGAGCATTGTTTACCGAATCAAACAAACAGTAGTCTAAAGGAATAAGATAAAAGGATCTGGGGTATATGGCGGATAGGAGCCAAGCTTTCCATTCACTATTTTCTAAGTAGTTTAAACAGATGGCGCAAGATGAAACCGAGCTTGTCAATATTGAAATTTACGGATTCGTTCCAGTCTTGTTGACTGGTAACAGTTTGATGCCAACGCTTCCGGCGTATATGGGGCACCAGTCCTCGAGGCAAGTAGGGGCTTGAAACTGGAAGATAAGAACCTTCGAGGTCCAACCAATGTCCAAACGACTGGTACCACGGAAATCGTTAGAGCCATAGGGTGTTCCCCAAATCCCGGACACCGATTACTAGAAGCACTTCGGGGAGTAACGTGGTGACTGTGGTTTGGACTTAATTCGCAGTAGTGGTGATTTAATTCGGTGCGCCGCTTTACTCTCAACAGAGGCACCAATAACGCGACAGGATTAAAAAAGCCTCCAACTCTTAAACAAGAACGGTATGACCATAGTCTTGCCAGGCATGTTTAGAAATTACCAAATGTTGTGCTGCTATTCGCAACAAGGGCGTTGGCAGAAACATTGTTTTCATCCAGTGGCAAGACCACTTTCAGGTTAAGCCTCACTTACATAAAGCTGTATCACATTGACGGACTGGTCGTTTTATGTACAATGTTATCAGTGGTTTTCGATTCAGGTCTTCTGTGACCTAGAGATACTCTTGTGATCTCACCATTTTGGCGCCTGAGATATTCTGTTTTCGTGACAATATTATAAAAATTTTCTCAAATACTTTTGGAAAAATGTGTCTATTGTCTTCCTACCCCACCAGCTGTGTTTCCCGGAGATTTCTTAAAAAAGTCCGAAAAGCTTTGCAGAGGTTATTTGTACAAAAAACCAACACTGTACTTTCTACAGTTTCTTAGGTACATGATTATAGTTTTTCACGTCAAATGGGTATGGGTTACCACGTCCATTGTTCCAATTCCGCATGTTTTTGTACAAAATATCAAAATTAATTAGTTTTACTTTGTATGGGAGGTACCACACCCACCGTTCTTAATCAGCCAGTCTATCTTTTGCAAGACTATGCACATTAATAAGAGAGTTACTGGCACGATACCACCTTGTTTGCATGAGAGGTGCCATGCCCACTTTATGTTTCAAAAAATTAAATACTCTATTTCACCAACCGCATAGATAACATATTGTGATAGTAATGTAGAATAGGGTTGTGTGCGTCCTAACGTATTTACTTTATTTAAAGGTACCCATCCCTGATTAAAATTCTAAAATTTATATACAATTCTAAAAATTGTTGTAAAGCTCTGTAAAAGGTGTTTATTTTTATTCAATTTAGTATTTGGCAGTAAGTAATTCATATTTTGTCATTATTTTAAAACAGCGCCATCTATTGCGCAATCCTGCCTTAAATATCCCGATTTCAATTCATATTTTGTCATTAGTTTAAAACAGCGCCATCTCTTGCTCAACAGTGCTTAAACTATCCCGCTTTCAAAAATAAGAGATGCCTTAAAGTATGCAGTAGCTTTAATCGGTAAAATTGCGTATTTCCATTTTAATGCTTTTTCTCCACTTTCTCTTGAAAATAAGATATTTTTGGGGAAAAAAGTATCCTATATTGGAATCAGGATACTAAGGTACCTCCTTACCAAATTTTGTTGAAATCCATCCAGTAGTTTTTACGTGATGCGGACGTAAACAGACAGACACGAAATGAGTTACTGTTTTATTATATTCATAGATGTAGATTTAAAAAAAAGGAAAAGAAAGATTTTTATTTTTTATGTAATTTGCTTTCAATTACACAGAAAAAAAAAATAGACTCTTTCTTTGTTTAACATTTTTTGTTTTTATTTAAAATTGTTTTTCATTTACATTCGATCTCACGTCATCTTCATGGAAATTTAATTAAAATGTTATTAAAATGCCATTACGATACTAAATGTATTTTATGAAATTGAATCCTTTATTAAATATTTTCGAATATTGACTTCAGAGAATTAAATATTTTATTTCTTTTGAATAACAATGTGCTGCTTGCTATTGCCAACTATGAGCACAAGTCAAAAAGTGTTGTGAAAGGCAAACTGCTTCAGAAGACAAACAATGCAGACGGATAAAGTGATTGATGGAAGAACAAATAAATTCTAAACACAAACAAAAAATTAATTTTTCCTTACGAATGAAAAGAATTCGAGAATATTAACATCCGTTTTTTTTTTTTTTGTAAATATTTCTTACTTTGCCGCAATTGTATTTAATTAAATTGATGAATTCGCAAGAAAAAAACTGTGTAAAAATTTGAACAAACACCTAATTGTAAAATAAAGTCATATTTTAAAACTTTTAACAACTTTGCAGATCTTGCCACTCGTTTCGACGGGTTTCCCCGTAGGATTATGTAAATTTTGTACATGCAGTCTACCACAGTGCATTAAGAAGTTAAAAAGTCTTTACAAAAACAAAGAAAAAATTGTTTGACTAAGTCTGTATTTCCAGGCTGTCGTACTCAATAGGGTGCCAATGGAACCCTTTTAATATTGCTTCAATGTCTGTCATTTTATTACATGGGTGTATATATATATATGAATAAGGTGTGCTCCATTTCGAGGTTCCCTACTTTTTTAAAGAAAAAAAAAAATCAAATTTAATGTTTATTATCATTTCAAAGAATATTATTTGGCATTTATTTTTTGAAGATTATGTCTATCAAATGTTGGCCGTTGCTACGTCGCAGATGGTCCATCCGTTGAGTCCAGTTTTCGATAACTCGTTTGAGCATTTCGGCTGGTAACTGGCGAATGACACTCGTGTTTTCCTCTAAGGCCTGAATCGAAGCGAGTTTGTCTGCATAAACTTTAGACTTTACATATACCCACAGGAAAAAGTCTAAAGGTGTGATATCACACGATCTTGGCGGTTATCATGGCACGATAACGGTCGCCATTGAGGGTTACGTTTGCATCGGCAACATATTTAAATAAATATGGACCGATGATTCGACCGTCCCACAATCCACACCAAACCGTTGTTTTTTCTGGATGAAGTGGCTGCTCTTGAATCTCTTCAGGTTGCTCTTCGTCCCAAATGCGGCGTTTTTGTTTGTTTACACACCCATTGAGCCAGAAATGGGCCTCATCGCTAAACAAAATTTGCCTCGAAAACGTCGGATCTTCTTGGAATGTTTGAAGAGCCCATAGAGCGAAGCGATTTAGGCGTAAGTCTTTCCATAATGAAATGCCAAACAATACTAAACAAAAATAACATGACAGCATGACTCGACTGACACGTGATCTGTCAATAAAAGGCCATTGAAAAAAGTACCTCGGAATGGATCACCCTTTAAAAAACAAGTTTAAAATTCAGGGGACTCCACATACAATAAATGTCGCTTTACACAAATTTAAATAAACCCTAAAAGTATGCTTTAAATAATATACGTCTAATGGTAGAGGATCGCATTTACAGTGGTTATACGCAAACAAAATAAAATCGTTAGAATCGTACAACCTATTGAAATCGTCAAAAATTAATCGGCGTAATTTTTACTTTATTTTTTATTGTACAATAAAAAATTAAGTAAAGTAAAAGTTATTATTATTCTTTATAATTTATTTATTTCTTTTTACTAGCTGTGCCCACATACGTTGTGTGCGTCCTGACAATATTTTGTTAGATTTTGTTTTAAAAATTTTTAGACTCTTACGTATTTATTTTATATAAAGGTACCACCCACCCCTGGATAAGATTCTAAAATTTAAATAAAATTCTAAGAATTATTGTAAAACTCAGCAAAAAGTGTTTTATATATTTTAATAACAATATAATACCACAAAGTAAATATACAAATCAAATCAAATACAAATTTTATTCAATTGGCTATTTGGCAGTAAGTAATTCTATTTTCTGATTATTTTAAAACAGCGGCAACCCTGCTTAAAATATCCCGCTTTCAATTCATATTTTGTCATTGTTTTAAAACAGCGCCATCTGTTGCACAACCGTGTTTAAAATATCCTGCTTTCAAAAATAAAACATGCCTTAGAATATGCAGTACCTTTAAATCAGTAAAAAAAAATCGGCATACTTTAACTGCATTTTCTCTTTCTCTTTTAAATAATATATTTTTTCGGAAAAAAAAAGTATCCTAAATTTACATCAGGATACTTAGATACCTCCTTACAACAATTCTGTTAAAATCCAACCAGTAGTTTCTACGTGATGCGAACGCAAAGAGACAAAAAGGCAGACAGACAGGAAATGAGTTACTATTTTATTATATGTATAGATTTTTTTTTAACAAATTGTAATCCACATGATTTGCACTTAAACGATAAGTTTAACACAGCCTCCTTCAACCTAAAGAGGCTTTTTCTAGCGACCTTACTTATGTAAGCTCTTCGCAGAGCAAGGTTGCGAAAGGTCTTTCAAATAAGCCTTTATTATAGAGATGACCTTCTCAACTTACAATTTTTTTTTTAAATTGAAGACATGAGAAGAGCACTGGATGCTAAATTTAAATTATGGGGTTTATCCACCAATTCGGTGTATTAAAAGTTTGCACTACAGCTCACTTTGATGGCAGATTACACTTTTGATTGCTATTTATTTATGTCTGCCTATCGAAGCAAACCACTAACTTTATGGGGCTCTTTTTGACCGCCTTCGTTTCTCAATGATTTCTGCTACTCGATTGCTAATTTACGACAGTTTTGAATTAACGATTTTTATCCTTACGATTTTTGACGATTTTTTTTATTATTTTATCTGGTAACTGTGAATGTGAATTAGTAATATTTAAAGCATATTATTAGAAGCATACTTTTAGGATTTATTAAAATTGATATTACTTTAAAATTTCGTTAGAAATTGAAATTTCGCTAGAAATTAAAGGGCCGTAAAAATAAATAGTTCAATTGACGTACAGATGAATAAATATAATATTTATGTAAATAATTATTACGAAATTAAATTTTAAAACAATTTTCTGCCACTTATTCTTTAACTAGAATTTATTAATTTCCTGGAAAAAATCAAATTTTAATAAACTATTAATAAAATTAACAAACAATTCTGTAATTAAATAGAACTTTGTAACAGAAAAGTGCTTGCTTGTGAATTTCAAATTCTATTTAATTTTAAAATTTCTTTTAATATTTCACGTTTCAATTATCAATATTTTTTGGTTTTAGCAAATTTGACGATTCAGTTGAATGAAATTCTTTTGTTGTTTCATTTTGCATTTTGAATGCAGCAATAGATTTTTCAATTTATCCTCTTCTCTTCTCTTCCGTCCTTCCTTACTTCCTTCCATTGTTCGTTCAGTCATTGCTTTATTTGAAAGCGTCAATAGAAGCGTGTTTAGGAAATTTTCAATCGTGTCTGAAAATATGTATTTGAAATTGTTTGGAAAGTAATTTTGTGGCTGGCAAAAGTGGTTGGTTGTGTTCGACGGAACTTTTGTTGAAATTGAAATGAAATTTTAAATATTAAATTAAGAGTCGAATGAAATGAATCGTTAGCAAAATGCACAGCATTTATATTTAAATGATTTTCTATTAATTTCTTGCTGCAGCAACAAAAAAAAAACAAAAAAACTTTAAAATGTTTTCAGAAGTAAAGGACAGATGTTAGAAAAAGAATTAAACCAGTTGCGGCGTGTAATTGATACCGAATGCAAATTTTTGGCTCATGTTTCAGTTCGTTTTTCAGTTGTATCCATGAAATATAATTTTTTTTTAAATTAATTTTATAAAATTTTTTTAATCTTAGGCAGCAAGCACTGTTTATATTTTTTAACTGCTTTGCAAGAGCTCTTTCTGTTTCATTTTGTTTTTTTAATAGCTTCTGAGAATTGTTTTTATTGAATTTTAAATTAACAACAAAACAAATAATGTGTATAAACACATAATGTGTATAAACACGTAAAGTCTATAAACACATAATGTGTATAGACACATAATGTGTATAAACACATAATGTGTATAAACACAAAATGTGTATAAACACATAATGTGTATAAACACATAATGTGTATAAACACATAATGTGTATAAACACATAATGTGTATAAACACATAATGTGTATAAACACATAATGTGTATAAACACATAATGTGTATAAACACATAATGTGTATAAACACATAATGTGTATAAACACGTAAAGTCTATAAACACATAATTTTAAAATTAAATAGAATTTGAAATTCACAAGCAAACACTTTTCTGTTACAAGTTCTATTTAATTATAGAATTGTTTGTGTATAAACACATAATGTGTATAAACACATAATGTGTATAAACACATAATGTGTATAAACACATAATGTGTATAAACACATAATGTGTATAAACATATAATGTATATAAACACACAATGTTTTTATACACATAAACTGTATATAAACACATAATATGTTTATAAACATTTTACATAGAAAATTAACAAAAAAATCCATTAATAGGTAAGGTTTGTGGATCTTCTACAGCTTAAATATACATATATCTTTAGGGTTCCGTACCCAAAAGATAAAAACGTAACCCTATTGATTTCGCTACAATGTCTGTCCGTCCGCCAGTTAGTGCCTTTTATTTCTGCAACCGTAATAGGTAGACTCTTGAAATTTTCACAGAAGATGTATAACTGTTGCCGCTATAGAAAAAAAACTATATATTATCGGGTGTTCCGATAAAGACTTGTTATTGCTTATTTCTTGAACTGTAGGAGGCATACAGCTAAAATTTACAAACAGTTATTAAATCTTAGTTCGCTATAGAAACAAGTATAAAAATTAAATCTAAAAATTAAAGGGTGTTCAGATAGTGACGTGATTTGCATGAATATTGCCTCATTTTTAAACCATAATAGATAGACGCTTGCACATTTGGCAGATGATTTGGTTTATTACTAAGGCTTGTATAAAAAATAGCCAAAATTAAAGGGTTTTCCTACAGTGACGTGATTGTTATTTATATGTCCTTATTTTTTAACTATAATAAGTAGACTCTTGAAATTTTCACAGGTGTATTAATATGGCTCTTATAAAAAAAAGTAAAAAATTAAGGGGTAATCCGACAGTGTTATGATTTGCACGTATTTAGCCTAAAGCCTCTGTTCGAATTTGTGGAAAATATTGAGCAACATTTATTTTTTCACAACGAAAATTTGACATTTAAAATGTGGTGTCTATCTCGCGATTTGGAAGAATTTTACGATGTTATTGCTTTTAAATATATCACATTGTTTTAAAAAATTTTCCACAAAAAATTTTACAAAAAAATTCCACATGCAATAATGCTCATTTGCTTTATTTCACAGTTTTGATAAAATGTTGCCAGAAACATTTCATGTTTTTCCACAGTAAAAACAGAGTACTACTACTTTTATCATGAGTTTTTCATACAAACTTTTTATGTATGTAATTTGACAGTATTCCGCACGAAAAACTGAACAGAATACCAGGCTTAAGACTTACAATTTTTAAAGAACACGACCGCTATGATAATTAATTAAAAAAAAGGGCTTTCCGACAGTGCCTTCCGACATTGGCTTATTTTTTTGAATCGTACCACGTATACTCTTGACATATTTATAGAAAGGGAATTGCCATGGCCACTTTAATAAATAATAAATTTAAAGGGTGTTCCAACAGTGACATGATTTGGACGTATATGGGCTAATTTTTTGAACCACAATAGGTAGACTCTTTAAATTTTTACAGTGGCTGTGTTTAGCAACAACAATATATGTAGGCTGCTGGATATTTTTATAAAAAATTCTTATTTTTGAACAGTAATAGGCGAAGACTTAAAATTTACACAGATTATATTTTGCAACGCCGGGTAAAATCAGCTAGTTTTTAAATAAATTCAAAAGTCGTGCATCGATTTTTTTTAAACTATTGGTCATTTTGTTAGAAACAAATAAAAAAAAAATTAAGCTCTGCAAAAACATTATTTTTTCGCCTGCATTTTAGCAATATCTCTGAAACTGTCTAAATGAAATTAAAAAATTAAAAACCACAAATAAAATAAAAAAATATAACTATATAAGATTTGAAGACAAAAAAATAAGTTGAAGGCTTCTGTGGCACCTCATAACTTCCCAGCAAAAAAATTTGGGGTTTTGGAAGCAGTAAAATCTTTTCCTGCCATACAAAATCTCTTAATAGTAAGCACATAAGTATATTTTGCCTAAATAAATGCAATTTTGTATGACATAAAATGTTAAGTTTTCAAAAAAACAACAAATTTTTTACATTTCGCCTTACAGTAGTGCATACTTAAAAGCACAACTGTAAGGCAGAGATAAACAAATTTCGAATTTACGAGGTGTTACGACGAATTACGAACTTAATACCGTATGATTTTAGAACATCTATACCAGTGTTGGGATATGTGGTACAATTGTACCAAATTTGTAAGTATCATCTATTTAACCAACCAAACTCAGATAAAGGAATACGAGAAAACTGTAGTTAATCATAAACCGTCACTTGGTGAGAACGAAGTCTACCACTACCTAAAGCTTCCCTCTTGTTTTAATATTTTTTCTTTAATATTTACCACCTTATATTTGTTGTTGCCTTTAAATTGAGAACCTTACACCCTCAATTTTTTTAGGGCTTGGCATTTTTTAAATTTTTGTTCGATTTTTCAAATTTTTACATCGTTTTAAGATCTATTTAGTATTAGTACATTTTTTTAGTTTTTTTCTTTGAGTTAACAACTAGAGGATTTTCAATTTGAAAACTTAAAAATTATTGCATTTTTGTGTATTTTAGCCTAAAAAAGAGCCATTAAATTTTTTTCATAAAAGAAATTCTTAAGAAATATATAAAAATTTTATGTTATATGAATTTTATTTGAACTATTTTTTAATGAATAAATTTTTTATTTAAGCTTAAGTTCTTAATTATAAAGAGATAAAGAAAAATTAGACACCAGCAGAGCATAATGCATTTTCTAGACAGCTACGTCTGTCTTCAGTACTCTTCGTATCTATCTAGCTGGTAGTTTCAATTATTATTAATTTTCTATGAAATATAATGTAAAAAATTAAAAAAAAAAATTTCTCATATTCTATTTCTTTGATAAGTTTGATTAAATAGAAAATTTATAACAATTGAAACTACCGGGTAGATTTATACAAAGAGTACTGATGACGGACGTAGCTGTCTAGGAAATGCATAATGCACTGCTGGTGTCTAATTTTTCTTTATAATTAAGAACTTAAGCCTAAATAAATAATTTATTCATAAAAATTTTATATTTTAAACCAAAATTCTGTAAAAGTGATGATCCTAATATAATATGGAGGTCCTTAAATTTTATCTATTTTACATCAAAATTTTGAAATTAGCCTATATGTTCTAAAATACCAAAGGGATCGGAAAAAGATGACTACTGAAAAACAATGTTTATATGACTTAAAGGAAATATTAATAGGAATTTTTGAATTTATTAGTTAAACGAATAGGGTACACCGTTATCTAGTTATGCTTACAAATGTCGGGAAACTTTCTTCATTTTGGATATAACGATATATCTCGAAAACCTGAAGCAATTTACCAAAACATATTATATGTGACTGCAGAAACAATTTTCACTTGATCCTGTCCAAGTTGACCTGAACTTATTTAACTTGTGTTATTTAAAATATAAGTAAAAAGACTTTTAACAAATAAATCTATATTCAAAACATATTTTAATAATTTTATTTCTATTTTTTTTTTTCAGGTAAGCTTTTTAAATTTTTTGGAGTGCTATAAAACGATTTTGAAAGTGAGTTGAAAATTTTTTTTAAACAATGAAAGATCTATTGAAAATTTAAAAAAAAAGATTTCCATGGATTTTATAAAATACTAGCTGTGCCATCACACGTTGTGTGCGTCCTGACAATATTTTGTTCGATTTTCCTTTAAAAATAATCCACACCAAATTTTAAAACGTTTATACTTTATATGAAGGATAAAATTATAAAATTCTAAAAATCTAAAAATTATTGTAATGCTCTGTAAAAGACAGATTTGTTACATATTATTTTAAAACTGCGTCATCTGTTGCGCAACCGTGTTTAAAATAACAAAAATCAAAAATGCCTCAAAGTATGCAGTACCTTTAAATCTGCTTTTTCACTGCTTTTTCTTCACTTTCTCTTGGAAATAAGATATTTTTGCGGAAAAAAAGTATCCTGTATTGGGATGTGGATACTAAGGTACCTCCATACAAAATTTTGTTAAAATCCATCCAGTAGTTTTTACGTGATGCGAAAGACCGACAGACAGGCAGACAAAAAATGAGTTACTATTTTACTATATGTATAGATTATTTGGCTAGAATAATTCTTGTGCTACTTTGAATGTTTCACGAAACATTCTGCAGTGAAATTGGCATTATCAGGCCATGCTTTAGATGGTTATCATGTTAAAAAAATATATTTTTATTATTCTCAAACTTGTAAAACACATCCGTATTTTCATCACATATCTCGAAAGTAGACTCATTAACATTATTTCTAATTATTATCTAGCAAAACTCAGAGAGCCTCAAAACCTTTCTTGAATCCCGGATGTTCAAGTGTCGCCTACTGCAGCGCCATTGATCATTAAGCTACAAGATCATGCAGACTCAGCTTATAAAGCCTGACTCCTTTTCTAAACATGTTTCAAGTTGCAAACCAATTCAATTAGCAGTTTAGAAGTTACAGATTTATCATCATTTATTTCAGGAAGGAGCATTTATTTAGAAGTTACAGATTTATCATTATTTATTTCGCGAAAGACCCCACTGTGCATTCCTATATTTAAACTAATTATACAATAACACTCCTCTGCTCAGAAAAAACTATTAGCAATGAACTTGATACTTTTTTTTTAATAATTGTTCTTTCGTATATTGTTATTCTTTGTTTTAAATATTAAAAGGAAAATTATTTTTTAGAACAATTATTCAAATAGTTTCCTCAATTTTATTTGCTTTGCCAAAATGAAATCAATCACTTAAATGTAACACATAGCACAAGTGTTTTTCTATTTCTTATTATTCAAAATACTGCATGATATAAATCATGGCAAATATTGATTACCAACAAAAAAGGGAATAAATTTTTATTGAAAACATTTTCATAAACTATATATTTTCACTAATACTAACACTTATTTGAGTGGCATAAGTACATAAATGAAGCAGTACCCTGCAGTTCTGATGATTTAAGAGAGTATTCACTTGAAAATTAAATGAAAGCCTTTTATTTAATAATTCATTTTAGGACAAGTGGCTTCAAAGAAAAAGAAATGTGCAAAGGGAATGATAAATTTACACAAGGCTCGCCTTATAAAATGTTTGAACAGAGATCTTGGAGATCTTAACTTTAATTTGACACATTTCCAGATAGAACATGAAGGGTATAGAAGTTACTTTGCAACTTTTTAATCAGAACAGTTTACTGAGATTTTAACATTGTTTCGAGAATATTTAAAAAAACTACTGCTAACAGTTTAGGCTTCTACATTGAATTATTAAGAATATTATGATTTTAACAAAAAACTCGCAAATTTTTTTCTAAAAGATTATATTTGTCAAACCACTAACCCTACTGATGGCATTAATGTGCTCGTCATAATTTTCAGTGAAATTTATGCCAAGCGCAAGTACAATGGCGGTTATTTTGTTCTGCAATTATGTTCGATTTGGCCTTGAAACCTGTACTATTCAATCAGCTTGATTTGTGAACGCGCAAATAGAAAGGGACTTAAGGGTTAAAATGTAAATTTTACAGAAGAGTAATTTTAAGTTTACCGTTTTTACGACCCTTTTTAACGAGTGTAAATATTGTTAGCATACCTGTTATGACTCCGAAATGACCAATTATGATTTTTAATTTGATACTCCAATTGTCCACTGAAAAACTAATTTTTTGATTTTAGAAACACTTCGAGGGGGTCTGGCCCACTTCCATATGATTTCTTACTATATTTTACCCCAATTAAATCAAAACATTGTTAACCCTTTAAAACGGTTAACTAAACGACTTCGAAGTTTTAAAAAATGTTGAAAAATTCGATGCGATTCTTCAGTAAACTTTACTTCAACTTAAAAAAATTGCGGTCAACCTACCCTTGAGTCACCACGGGACCAAAAGCACCCAAGTGAGTCGGTTTCTCCTCTACACGGAGCGGGCGACCCGTGCAACCTAACCCTTGGATCCCTTTCTCTGTTCTCGGTCCTTTATGAAGAAGTAGGGATTGTTAAGTCATTAATGTCGCCGTGTTGTGAAAACATGCGTTCTGAAAATCGCTGTACAAAAGCTTGTTGAAACTCAGAGTGCCCGATGTTTTTTAAATGGATCATGGATGTATTTTAAAAACTAGCTGCCCAATAGCTTGATGAAACTCCGAGTGCCCGATGTCCAATTATATTTAGCGATACTCAAATGCAGGATTTGGAGGCTCACGAAATTTATTTTAAACAAAACCGCCATCTTGTTAAGGCATCGATTCGATAAACACATAATAAACACATGTCACATAGAGTATACTAATGAAAATAGTTACACAAACATTCTGCGAACTACTGGGTATAAACAATATTCTAACACACAAACTTTTCAAATATAGACGTTATGTTTTCGGTACAAGAAAAAAAACTACTAAACATATAATGCCAAAAATCTATAAAAATAAAACATTTTATGTGTAAAATACTGCTGTTGCAGTTTAAAAGGAAGTAGATATAAAAAGCAGGTGGCCCACAAAACAAAAAAAAAAAAAACCCACTGTTCTTTGGCTTATATTTTTATTGAATGATTGAAAAGTAAATGTTATATTTTTCCAATATTTATTTGATCCTTTAAATTTTATTACATTTTGTTTTAAGAGACCACAACAGACGTTGTTATGTTCTGTAAAGGCCATACGAAATAAGACGTTCCAGCCATCGTATTTTGAAACACTTCTTAAGATAATTTTCGAATTTCTTGACCGAACTTCTTCTTAAGAGCCAGTTTAAAAAACTTGTGACTGTAACATCACCTTCAAAATGTAGCCTGGTACGGTTAAATCTGATTCCTTTTTGGCGGCCAGTGATTATCGTGAGGACTTATTATAAAACAGCGTATTGCGTCGGGTGTTGCTGATGCACCGCATAGACCCAAAGCAGTGGTGTTTTCGAATAGAGCTGTCGACGGCCGGCCCCCTAGGGTAAAGTGGGGCTTATCTGTATGTCCCAAAATTTTTGAAACTCCGGCATACATTTTTTTCTTAAATGTCATCAAAAGTTGATTTATAATTCAAATGTGTTTCAATTCAGATAGTCCTTGAAAATATGGAAAAATTTTAATTTTTTAAATTTTTGTATGACCTTTATTAGTATTTTTGACGTAGTGGACTCACTTATGATCGCATTCAATTTTTCAGTTTTATAGGTAAGTAACATTTGAAGAAAGTGGTGCGAACAAAATTCTGTACGAAACATTAATCTAGAAGTTGTACACTTTTCTCTAATATCAATTACAGTGAAAACTCTCCTAACGGACACCTCCCGTAGGCGATCACCTCTTTTAAACGGACAATTTTCCAAGTCCCTTTATTTACCAAGAATTTTTTGAACAAATTACTCTCTTATAGACGGACATCCCACTGGCGGGACGCGGACACCTTTTTTCTATAAAATAGCTCCAGGAGACGGACAAAATCGTTAGCACAAAATAAAAATCTGGAGTGGCCTACACTAAACTTTCCCATACCCAATGGAAACAGATATTTTTATGGATATATTACATAAAGAATAGAAGTTCAAAGTACAATAGGTATATTCGAATCGAAAAATTAATTATTTTCTGTTTGATATGTTAAGTAAACTTCCCCTTACCCCTTCCCGATTATGCCCAAAATTTACAACATCGATCAAATTGCATATACTGAAAATGATGACATTGAAACTTCGAAGATGCTAAAACTCCAGAGGTAACATCAAGTGATTCAGAAGAGGAATTTGTAGAGCACAAAATCTTTCAAATTAAATGATTCGCGTTTGAATGAATGAATAAAAAAAGTAAATAAAAAAACATACTTAAGTTGTGTTGGAGTTCGTGTATTTATTAGTCATAATTGCATATTTAATAGCATAAAGTACTGACCTTTTTTAATAACCTATCCCGTGAGCGGACACCTCCCGTCAACGGTCAAATCTGCTGTGACGGTCGGTGTCCGCCTACGGGAGATTTCGAAAGTATTCGACACAAATAAAATTTTATTTGTTTTTCAATAAAAACAAATTAGATTCTGTTTAGTGCCAAAATTGACATACAATTTTATTTACTAAAGGCCGGGGCACATAGAATCCGTCAACGTTATACTTTAAAGCTCTCAGTTGAAACAACGGAAGAGGTTGACACAATGTGTACTTCGTTCACGGACAGTTAATCAGAAAAGAAAACACCAGAAAAGCTTTTTTCTCCATTTTACTCTATTAAATTAAATTATTTTGTTGTATTTTGTTTTATTTTTGCTTCCACTCAACACAAAAATTTAACCTTGAGAGCGAGTTTGTTTCTCTCTATTTATAGCTTTTAGCGTACGTCAAAAGTTAAAAGTTGCCCAACTTTCGTACTTTGCATTGAAGGAGACGTAGTGATTGTGACAACACTCATTAGAAAAGCTGTATTTCAACATTCTTGTACGTTGAAAAAAAAAGACGTAAAACGTATGACGGGTTCTATGTGCCCCGGCCTTAAGGAACAAAGAATATAATTCAATAAAAACCATGAGATCTTAACAACTACTAATACAAAAAGACATAATATTTACAACTTAAGCTAAAAACAGAAACAAAAAAAGTATTCGACATTTTTAAAATTATTTTAAAATTAAACTCTTATTGATATTCTAGTAACGAGTTGCTCTTCCTTTGCGTCGTATAACCTCGTTCAGGCATAGACTTTATCAATGAGATTGTGTATCCTGGATCTGGTTTTTATTTGTAAACTCGCCAGATCTCAATTTTTTTCCAGTTGACCCCAAAGATCTTCCGGGCAGTTGTACAAAAGCCATAGTTTTGTATTCATTGCAGAATGTTTTAGATCATTATTTTGATAAAAATTAAATTTGCCTGCACATCTTAATTCTTCTGCGCTTGGACACAAATTTTCCTTCAAAAGGTCAATATATTTCAAATGATCCATACTTCCATCAATAAATTGTAAATTACCCACTCCTAATACCGCCATACATCCCCAGACCATAACACCACCACCACCACCGTGTTTTTGGTTTTTGATATACTAGAACCTTACCATCACATCCAAAAAGATTATATTTGCTTTCATCAGCAAAAGTTACATTCATCCAGAACCCTACTGACTTATCTGCGTACTTTTTGGCGAACTCTAATCGGATATTTCGATTTTTCATTGAGATGTGAGGTTTCTTCCTAGTCGGTCGTGCATGAAATGGGTGCTTCTTTAAAATATTTCTTATTGTTTGGGGAGTAACTGATATGCCTGCATATTCCTGGGTATTTTTGGCTAATGTTGATGCCTTAACTCGGTGATTTTTTTTACTTCACGCACAGTTTGTCGCTCATGTACCTCTGTAAGTTTCCGTGGACGACCACTCCTGGGCTTATTTTCAACTGTTTTTGCTTCTTTGTTGTTTTTTATTATATAATGGACAGTAGTCCGTCGTGGCCTTCCAACGTTTTCTGAAAAAGAATTTTCCTATTTGCCTAATTCAAAAAGGTGGATTATTAAATTTCTTATTTCGATAGAAGTTTCCCCTCCTTTGCATCCCATTTTTGTAATTACGTAAACCTAAATGAAAATAATTCTTGAAAACAGCTTCCATCTAAACTCCTAACGGTATTTACAACAACAACAATACGCATATTCAATATATTAATGCAAAGGCGACAAAAATTACTGATGTCTTTGTACTTTTTTTGCTTTAAGCGATTTTAGCGATTTTTATAAAACACGCACAATTATCTCACATCTTCAAATATTATACCCCCGGGGGTTCCAATTGTCACTGCAGGAATGGCAAATGCTTTGACGCGGTTCACTCGGGGAAAATAGGGGCACCAGACGCTACGGTTCCTAGAGCCTAAATCTGGAAGAAAAGGTCTGTGTGTTAAAACATACGGGTCCTCTTCGAGGCCCGACCAGTGCCCAAAGGACTGGTACCACGGGAATCGGTGGCCCCACAGAGAGCCTATCCTCTCTGTAACCGGTTATTGGTGAGGTCCCCTTCGGGGGTACACGTGGTAGTTGTGGCTTAAGATCGATTTATGTAGGTAAGGTGCAAGGTCGATCAAGTGTGCTGTTGCACTCTCAACAGACGGAGTTTGGATAGTCTCCAAACCCCTAAGCAAGAGGTTATAATGTGGATCTAGGCTTGCCTTGGAAAGGCTTGCCATATTATATAAATTGCTACTCATTGTGACTGTATCACACACAAAAAGCGATTGGTGGCAATCGTAAAGTGTTGTTATACTACACAATGGAGGCGCTAGTCTACGCCTAAGTTTTACTCGGTGGTAAGACCACCGTGAGGTTAGGCCGAGTAGGCAGGTACTCACGTTAATCTTGTTCCACAATCTTCAAATATTATTTATTTTTGTAACTTTTAATAAGAGAATGCATTCACTGAAATAAAAAATACAGTTAAATGCTTCAAATTCTTTTCTGCAACTACCACAATAAATGATTTTTAAAAATAAGATTTGCTGTCGAATACTTTTTTAGACCGCTGTATGTATATTTAAGCTGTAGGGGATACACAAACCTTGCCTATTAATGAATTTTGTTTATATACATTATGTGTTTATAGATATGTATAATGTGTTTATATACATTATGTGTTTATATGCATTATTGCCAATTTTTTGAAGTTCACACATAATGAGTATAAACACATTATAATTTTTTGAGGAACTGGGCCTTTTTTCACATTTAAAGCCTAGTACTCTGTTTACGATTTTATTGTCTATAAGTATACCACATTGTTTTACAAATGTCAGTTGTTTGAAATAATGTCCATTTGCTTTATTTCATAGCTTTGATAAAATGTTGCCATAAATGTTGCCATACTGGGCTTAAGTGGTTAGCGCTTTATCGATGCTTAAAAAGAACCTAAAAGTTGGCCCAGGCCATCAAACATTTCTTTATATACATTATGCTTAGTGTTATTGCTAGTATATTTAACATGCGTACGATTTTATATGCTTACAGCTTGTAGTTTTCACATGTCATTCGGCGTTATAAATTTTATTTTTCAACTAGCTGTGCCCGCACACGTTGTGTGCGTCCTGACAATATTTTGTTCGATGTTGCTTGTTGTATAGAATGAAAATTTTAGGACACTAAAAATTATTGTGAAACTCTGAAAAAGACAAAGAGGATATAAGTTATTCATTATTTTAAGAGAGCGCCATCTGTTGCACAACTATGCTTAAAATATACTACTTTCAAAAATAAAAGATGCCTTAAAGTATGCAGTACCTTTAAATCGGTAAAAAAAATCGGCATACTTTTTCACCAGCTTCTCTTGGAAATAAGATATTTTTTTGGAACAAGAATATCCTATATTGGAATCAGGATACTAAGATACCTCCTAACAAAATTTTGTTAAAATCCATCCAATAGTTCTTACGTGATGCGAACACAAAGAAAAAGACTGACAGTGTATTGTGTTAATGTTTTATTATATGTATAGATGTATAGATGTATAGATGTTACATTTAGACATTGATTGTTGTTATGTTTAAACATTTAGAGAGGAATTATGAAACAACACAAAACGAGCAAAGCGAGCACAAATTTCCAATTTTAAAAATTTAATACTTTGTAAGACATTAAATAGTACAATTCTTGATATGACTTCTTTTCTTTTTGGATGAAAAACAAAAAACAGAATAAGGAACTGTTCATTTAAAATCTAGACACATTAAGATTTAAAATTCTTCTACTTTCGACGTTTTAAGTTTTGTACATGACAGGCCTTACAATTTAACGTACTGTATTTCTAGTTTTTAAAAGAACACTTCTTTACACAAAAATATACAAATGTAAAACTTCTTTCTTCGACTCCCTCCTTATCTTACGAAATTTTACCAAAGATATAACAAACTACAGCAGCAGGTCTTGAATATGTAAACGATTATAGTGGTGGCAGCCACGACTTAAATATTCAACAATAACGACATCCCTGACACCAATCTAATTTACCAATAATAATGATGAAATGAGAAAACAAGAAAATCAAAACAAAAAGAAAAATACTGGTAACAAGAGTTGCCAGATTTGCAGGTCTCTAACTCTCGAAGTTGGATAATGTTTCCTGTTGTACAGAATGAAATTTTTTTAATTTTGGGATTGATTGTTTTTACATTTTATTACATTCAATAAAATAAAACTGCTGAGTTTGTCAAAAGTAGAAGTTTAGCATCGTTATTTTGAACAAAAGATATATTTTTCTCTATGATGACTTATTATGCCACTACACTTATAGTACAGCGACAATGTCAAACTATGACTTTCTATTCTCAGAGACAAGAGCAATAATGATGGACAGACAGATAGTAAATATATTTCATAATCAATGTGAAGGTAATAACGTCGGGTTAAATACTTTTCTAAAAAAAATATAGCATGCGATAAAAAAGTTTTTCCAGGCATTTAGTATATACTAGCTGTGCCCACAACACATTGTGTGCGTCCTGACAATATTCTGTTCGATTTTGCTTTGAAAGTGATCCACACCAAATTTTAAGACTCCTACGTATTTACGTTATATAAAGGTAGCCATCCCTTGATAAAATTTATATAAAATTCTAAAAATTATTGTAAAGCTCTGTAAAAGGTTTTTAGAATATGTAAATAACAATGTAATTCCACAAAGTAAAAATGCAGATCAAATACAAATTTTATTCAATTGGGAGTAAGTAATTCATATTTTATGATTATTTTAAAACAGCGCCATCTATTGCGCTGCGTGTTTAAATTATCCCGCTTTCAATTCATTTTATCGTTATTTTAAAACAGCGCCATCTATTGCTCAACATGGCTTAAAATATACCGCTTTAAAAAATAAAAGATGCCTTAAAGTATGCAGTGCTTTTAAAACGGTAACAAAAATCGGCGTAATTTTAGTGATTTTTCTCCATTTTCTCTTGAAAATAAGATGTCCTATATTGAAATCAGGATGCTAAGGTACCTCCTCACAAAATTTTGTTAAAATCCATGTAGTAGTTTTTACGTGATGCGAGCACAAAGAAAAAGACAGACAGGAAAGGGGTTACTATTTTATTATATGTACATATATGGATTCTGCAAACATTTTCTGACTTTTTTCAAAAATAGTTTCCAAATCATTCCATGTCAGGGAATCAAACCTGAAGAAAAAAGCGGACAATAAATCATACCGACAAGTTGTGATCACATTCTGTCCAAATTGAATTTGTGAAATGTTTATATTAATATATGTATAAAGATGTACGTCATTTGTGTTTTTATTTTCTTTGGATTAATATTTTTTTTTGGGATGCCTTAAAGTGTGAACACCTTGTGTTTATATCACTCTGATGTCCGTGATATATTAAAGTGACAGAAGTAAAAGCTGTCCTTATACAACAAACATGTCTTTAACACAAGTTTTAAGAAATCCTCAAAAGTATGCTACGTTTGAAACAATATAATGCACAGTGGTTTCTAAACGATTTATTTTGGTCATATTTCGGTAACTCATGAATCACTAAAGATATCTTAATAAATTTTTACAGGGGAAAGCGGCCCCTAGGGTAAAGGGGGGCTTCTGGATAAGCCCCCAAAGTTAGGTACCTCGCGGGTATATAATTTTTTGGAAATGTCATAAATCGTATGTGTGTGAAGATAAATAGGTATTTAACTATCAGAGACAAAAACCATTGTTTTTAATTGAAAATATATAGCATGCGATAAAAAAGTTTTCCCATACATTTACATGTATTCTGCACGGATTTTCGGACTTTTTTAAAAAATATGGTTACTGCTTCCAAACCCTTCCATCTCAGGGAATCAAACCTGGTGGAATAGGAAGATAATAGATCATCCTATCAAACTGTGTTCACACTTTTTTCCAGAAGTATTTGTGAACATTTTTATAACATTTTGAAAATGTGAGTTAGTGAAAATTTCATTAAGATATCTTCAGTGGTTCATGAGCTACTGAATTATGTCCAAAATAAGTCATTTTTAAACCACTGTGTAATGTTGCATTCACATTTGCACAGGTAAACTTATACAAAGTTGTAAGATGAGGGTTGAAATTCCTCCTTTAATACCACCCATGTACGAGTATGTAGGCTAGTTTGACATAGACCAATTACACGATATACCAGAGTAGAGCATTCACTCATCTGATTTAGACATAAGTTGAAAATTTATTATACGATTTGAATGAGTTCCCTTAGAAAGGTGGCAGCATGCACTACTTTCAAACAGACAGTTTTTTACGATTTTTTTTTTTAACTGGGGATGACGAAAAAACTAACTGGCAGCACTGACTATTAAAGTATTCTTTTTTTTTTTTACTGTTAAGTGTTTTGTTGTCGATTGGGTGAAAAATGTTTTCAGCCTTTTGTTCTTTTTGCTAAAAATCTCTCTTATAACTGTAATAGTGTTATTGTTCAATTTTGCTGTCGCTGTCGCTATGGTTGTGTATCTACTTTTATTGTTATTTCAACTGTTGGCAAAGTTTATGTAACATTTTATTGAAACGTGATGTTTTGTTTTTTCTTCACTTTATCTCTCTTACTATAAATGTCTGGAATACATGTGTAATATCTCGGCGGTTCGGTTATAAGTGACTTACATGACACTAATCACCAAATGTCGTAAACTTTTGATATTGAAATCATAACGAGAGTTTTAGTTATTGGCGGCGACCCACATCTTGTAAAGAAAATGTGGCAGAAATGTATTTTTTTTAACTTTAAAGTTCAAAATTAAAAAAAAAGTTAGGAACATCAAGAGGACGAATAGAATGTGATAGATAAAAGAGCCAAAGAGGTTATTTTATAGGTTGCTCTAATCGTTAGTTTATGTATATGGACAAAGCCGACACATTTCTCACATAAGCCTTTGCGAAATCATAAGGGGGTTGGCGGTGGTGCAAATCGTTGAAATTGCTTCGGTTCATGTTACTGATCGACACAACCATTAATGTCCCCAGTTGATTTCGAGAAATCACCTCCAGAGTTTTATTTTTCCTGCAATCATGCTGAGGTCAAAAAAGTCACAAAAGTCTCGAATTCAACCAGTTACTTCCAGTTAAAACTAATTCCTAGAGTACCCTAAAGAGCTGATCTACTTCCCCATTCCATTTTCGAAACCATTTGCACGCTCCGGTACACAAAATAATTCGTGGTAGTGTGATTCGCCACCTCTTAGAGATGCCCAACAAACCAATAGGTGTGTCGTATAGACACCCGGTAAAGCATGTGTAGCGGGCTTGAATAACTCCGCGGATGCTGTATTCCTTGTAGTGCCTCTGTTAGTCGTTCGTTTTTCAGGTTATACCTAAACCAAACTGGTTTGATTTCTCTTTTGAAATCCACCGATAAATACGCCTGTCCCAAGACCAGTCTTTGAATTTGACTCATCCATATACACCTTAAGTAATTCATTTTGATGCCGGGAATCTGCTAACATATAAGGCATAGCTGCTTACTGTTCTTGTAAATAAAACATGGCTCTTTGTATTCATTAATCTTAAGCTAAGATTAAATTTACTGTGCTGTCTTTAGTGTGACTTAAACTCGTTGTCGCTGGCTAAAGCAGTACTCTGGTGGAACTTTTTAAATAAGTCGAGTGGAGAGCTGTGCAAGGGATCTCCCACTCTCTCTCTCTATTTTACTGTGGACCGGAGGGAACCGAACCAGATAGGCTGAAGAAGTTCATTCTAAAACCATACGTCCAGCATATAATACGCTTAGGAACAATTTCGCATCTAATAAAATCCTGCAAAAGACTTCAGTATGGTACTAGAAACTCCAACTTACAACAATGCAGAAATGAAAAGATTCTCGCTGAAAGAGTCGAAATATGATATATTGTGGCATTCTGAGAGCCTAGGAATGCGCTTAGTAAATTAGTGGAGGTCTTGCAATGGTTAGACTTTGGAGGGGAGGGCAGACTTATAAGGTACTCAAGAGCCACTTCTATTTTCTAGGTAATAATCGAAGAAGATAGGAAGAGTCTTCCAGTAGGAACTTCTAAACTTTATCAAATGATAGCAGGCATTTTATTGATATTTCTTTTGTCGCATGGGCTGTCATTTATTCAGTCTATTTTGCCAAATCCACGTGGAGTTTTTATCGAAGAAGCATCTTCAGCGATGAGGTTCATTTCTGAATAAATGGGTACGTCAATATGCAACATTGTCGAATTTGGGACAATACCTATTTACCTGTTACTCGAAAAAGCAACTGTTTCGTGTAGAATTTTGGCTGGTGGCGTCGTTAGGAAGTATTTATTTTAGAACGACATTGGCCACCAACAACGGCGACGCTTTAGGTCGATGATTTCCAACTTCTTTTGAATAGAATTGCATGATCTGGACACTAAACGGCATGCGGTTTCAATAGGACAGCATAAAGTGCGATTAGCTTCCACATTGGACATACTGAACGAGCGATTTGAGTGCATGGTCATCGTAATCTAGCTGCCGAGATCTTACGATTTGACCCCTTTAGACATTTTCTTGTGGTGTTTTCTTAAGTCGCATATCTATGCGAATAATCCACAAATCACACCGGCCCGGTTTAGATGTCGGGACGTTGTTGTTTTTTTTTTCTCCGGAATTATATTTTCTATTTTTTTTCTCTACAACATATGCTTGATGCTTTAAACACATAGACTACAGCGGCTACACCGCTACATGACTACAAATGCCGTAGGCTATAATCGTTGCCGTGTAGTCAGCTACTTACCACGTTCGCGGACGCTACAATTTCAGGAAGCTGCAAAAATAGGCATAAATGCTATTTAGTTATCAGTTGTAATAGCTAAATAGCATTCACGTCATTTTTCATCACTATTAAAATGAATGCTATAGGATATTTCGTGAGGAGTATCCTGATAGTATCCTGATTCCAATATAGAATACATTTGTTTTTCGCAAAAATATATTGTTTCCAAGAGAAAGTGGAGAAATAGCAGTGAAAGTACGTCGATTTTTTACCGATTTTTTACAGCATACTTTAAGGCATCTTTTATTTTTGAAAGCAGTATTTTTTAAGCCATATTGCGCAACAGATGGCGCTGTTTTAAAATAATTAGTAACTTATTTCCTGTCTGTCTTTTGCAAAGCTTTTCAATCATTTTTAGAATTTAATATAAATTTTAGAATTTCATCCAGGTATGGGTACCTTTATATAAAAGTTTATACGTAAGAGTCTTAAAATTGAGTGTGGATTACTTTCATAGCAAAATCAAACAAAATATTGCCAGAAAGCACACAATGTGTGTGGGCACAGTTTTCCTATAAATGTGTGTTTTTGAGTTTTGACAGTTTGTAGTCGGTAGCCTGATGTCTATGGCTATGTGTTCAATGCATGATTTAAAAAATATTTTTAAATCAAATATGTACTTTATATAATTTAATTCTCTATTCATATAATTTAATTCTCGTTATGAATTTAGAATTTTTATTTTGTACTTCAGCAAAAAACTTCCGTGTTGTTACAACTTATTTAATGGAATTGCTCTTAGTTGCTTCAGTAGTTAATTTAAAAATCATGTTAATACGAGTATATTAAGCTGCCCATAAGTTTTTATGTTCAGGTGCTCTCGTGCACATTTTACTCACTTCGTTTTATTTTTTATACATTTTGTGCAAAAGTTTTCAAATGGATTTTTTTTGTTTGTTTGTTTATTGTTTTAACTCTTGACCTATAATAGGAAATAATGATAATAAGTTTATTCATTCAGCTTTTTTATTAACACTCCACTCGTACAAGAAAAAACGTTTATAATGCTAAAAACAAAAATATATATATATATATATATATATATATATATATATATATATATATATTGCTGCAACAACCGCACAGTGGGTGGTATTGTTTTTAAGCGCAGAAGAAATTATTTTTAAAAAATATGAAAAGAAATTCGACATTTCCGTAGTGAATACGATCTAAATTAGGCAACCCAGAAAGAAGTGATATAAACATATTGTTATGTTCTTATTTCTTCGATAGGTTCTTTTAATTGCAAAATAAAACTCACCTTTTTAGGTTTAATGAGTCCACCAATTGTAGGACCTTTACTCGTATTATGTCATTATCCAGCACTACTGTGAGTTCTGGTCCACAGAAATTTACAGCAGATCCCCCTTTTGCTAGTTGGTCTGCTGCTTCATTCCCAGCTGTGCCTATGTGTCCCTTTACCCATCTCAATGTTACCTCCTTAACTAAGGGTCATCTGTTAAGTTTAAGAACACATTCCAGCACTATGAGGTGCCTACTTCCGAAAAGGAGTTACATATGCCAATAGGGTCAGGTGCGTCTAGGTCATCCGCATTCACCTCAATGGCCCCTAGGAGTATTTTCACAGATTGACACATCCACTTCTTGCGAGGTTTCCTTGTCATTCTCGTGCAATAACACCCATTGGCCAGTGACAACCGGAACTCCTAAAGGATTAACGAGGCTTCCTTGTCCATCCCTATCGAATATATAGGAATATATCAGTTCAACGACATGAGCCCTTAGAGATTAACTTGTTCACCCCTTGAATTCTTCCTTTGGCCAGTTAAGACCGGATTTTCCTGAGGGATTAACCTTTCCGGCTCTTGCGAGGTTTCCTGGCTTATACCTTTCGGATTCCCAAGGAGATAATAAAGTCCACCCACACAGAGCTCCTTATGCGTGGGTAAGTCTAGATTTAAACTGAAGGTCGACCGGTATCCAAAGTTCACATACTAAAGGTCAAGCACCCTCTTGACCACGTATCCCTGGCGTATGCTGTTCCACCGTGGATTAGGGGAGCTGTTAGCGACTAGTCCTCTTTAACCACTAACTAGCCATTCAGGTTCTCGCCACAGCTACCAACCACCTTAACCCTACAAGTGGTGTTCTTCCAGATTAAAGTACCAAGAAACCTGGCGTCTGGTGCCCCCATTTTCGCCGCTTTAAAGAAAGCTTTAAAAATCAAAATTAGTAAACGAATGCAAAATTATCATCGACAAGTATATGATGAGATTCTATTTTGTTCTCACTATATGTTACTATCCCATCAAACCACGTGTTCCGATTTCATAAACAATTGGTAACGACTGGTCGACAAAATCTTCCGATTTCGGAACCGAAATATTACCGAAATTGAACGGATTTTTATATATAAAAGTGTTGACATGACTTCGCAACGATATGTAGGAACGAAATAGCAACGATATTCAAGGCATTACTTTAACGTAATCCAATCGATTTCATATGTCCATCTTGCATATACTTATGTATTTATTAAATTTGTTCGTATTTACTATAATTATTTTTTATTTAATAGGAATTCTGGTTTTTATTTACTTACATATAAATCAAAGTTTTATATATTTTTTTATTTGTTCAGACCAACAACCGAAATGTCTTGACGACTTCCTTACGACAAGTCTGACTTCAGAAAAAATTGTAACCTTTGATTTGGTGGGTATATAACTGGGTAGCAGAATGAGCTAATCATTTCTGGTGATCGGTTAAAACCAAACTTCTCCTAAGTTTGGGCGGTAAAATACCAAAAGTCCTGGCAGTTGCAATCACTGGCCACTGTGCCATTAGGGCAAGCAACAGTTACATTAATGTCTTTAGTACATGCGAGGACCATGTGTCACTGCTCGGTTTTACGAAGCCATGTGCTTAGATGGCTAGGCGAAAGTTTTTACAATGGCCCTTTGATGTCGCCAGCTAAATCAAGAGAACCAAACAGGTGGCTAAGTGATAGATAACGGAACGCAAGTGCAGCGGCTTAATCTTAGTTATTTAAACGAAATCTGGGTCTCCGATGGGAGGTGCCATTTCATAGGACATTCCCTCTTAACTTAACCTAACCTATCCGATATAAGTTGTTAAAGCTTATGATTATAATTAAAACAGCGTTACGTTTATCCAAAAGATATAATAATGTTGAAAAGTATATTTGAAGTGAGGAAAATTATATTTTACATAAAACATATTAAACAATAATAACTTGATCAAATTCATTATGTTGAAAACAAGTATTTTACAGTGAATAACAACACTTATACCTTTTGATTTTCTATTTGACGTTGTAGTATACGGCCGGTATTTCTTTGCACTTCTAATTGAAGTTATTGTAATTAACGTAAATAAATTTTTCTCCGTTTACCGCAAGGCAATGTAAAATACCTTTAGGGATTCATGACCATCAAATAGTTGTAAATATATATATAGGAGAATGTCGCGGGATACTGAAGCAGACTACTAACTTTATGGATCCCTTTTCGAACCCTTTTGTTCTTCAATGGTTTCTGAAACCTTATTGGTTATTTACAACTCCTTTATTTTGATTGAGTGTCGGGCTGTTACTAGATCACTTACTACGACACTCTGTACTGTAGTGCTTTCAGACTTGTGTCTGGTGACTGGTAACTGCCGAACTTCTTCCTAATCACTGAGTCTCTAGACATTGCCTATATTAGTTTAAGGTTAGTGTACCCTATAGCCAGCCTCCATATTTTTCTTTATACATCTGCTTGTTCAACTTTTAGCTTGGACAATTGCTACTAATTTCCCACCGCAGTTAACCGACCCAGCATTTAGACTCAATCCATCATGACATTCTTTTTTGGTATGTGCCTGCCAGTCTTCTACCAGTCAGTGCTTGTTATTGTATTTACAAACATCGTGCACTGAAGTCTCAGTCACCAAATGACACTATTAAAGATTTTCGTCCTAATCAGTTGATAGTCATAGTCAAGTCATAAAGTTGTGTCCTATTAATTGGCGAGTTTTCAACCTAAGTTTGTTTTTAAGTGCCTTAACCGCTTTCTCGACTAAATGCTCCTTCAGCAGCAAACCTTTTCAGGTTTGCATAGATCTTGGTTTCCATTGCCGTAACGAAGAAAGAGTTCATTAATGCTCTCCAAACGTCGCATATCACTTTTGTGGCTCAACTTGATGGGAGTTTCTAAAATTGTGTCTCGTAAACTTCTTTCCAATTCTTCTTTTATAGTTCTGACAATATGTTGTGCGATTTTGCTTAAAAAGTAATCCACACTAAATTTTAAGACTCTTATGTATTTATTTTACATAAAGGGTACCTTATCCCTAGATAAAATTCTAAAATTCATATAAAATAAAATTCTTTAAATTATTGTAAAGGTCTGTAAATGGTTTCTAAAGTATTTTAATAACAATGTAATTTCACAAAGTAAAAATACAAATCAAATACAAATTTTAGTTAATTGCCTATTTGGCAGTAAGTAATTCCTATTTTTTTTTCATTATTTTAAAACAGCGCCATCTGTTGCGCAACATTGCTTGAAATATACTGCTTTCATAAATAAAAGGTGCCTTAAAGTATGCAGTACCTTTTAAATCGGTAAAAAAAATCGCTGTGCTTTCACTGGCTTTTCTCCACTTTCTCTTGGAATTAACCGATATTGGGATCAGGATACGAAGGTACCTGAACAGAAAGACAAACAGACAGAAAGACAAACATATAATAAAGCAGACAGAGTTACTGCTTTGTTATATGTATAGATTTAAGAGTTACCTCAGACATTTAAGCTCTAAAACAAGTTTGTTGACCCTGCCTGCCAAAGGTCTTACTATAAGATAAATATCGTGCATTTTAATCTAAAATTAATACAGATTTAATAAATTTTGATTTCAACAAATATAATATTTTCTTTCATTCGCTGAAGTCAGGCCAATGTGCGGAGGTTAATGTTCCTCTCTTGCATTGATTTTATTTAAAAATACCATCGGATGTATTTTTAATATTTTAAAACAGAGTTTTTTATCTGTTTTATTTTTTATTAAGCATAACATGGTTTATTGTAATTATAAATTTATTAAGTACTTTTTCCCATGCACACAGGCTCTCGTCTCCTCACTTAAAAATTATAAACATAATTTTAAATTTACATAAAGTTTACATTTACATAAGTGTCAGGCACACACAGGAGTAATACAGGCGCTAAACAAGTAAAGTGAAACTAAAAAACAACTATTATTCAATAGCCGGCATTACTTGCGAATGATTTATGTAAGTGGAGAGCTTGAAAACTCATTGACTTTGTGGACAAAAGATATTCGTAATTTTTTTCTACGTTTTATATATATTTTGTTGAATAATTCTTTTATAAAATAAATACAGATATTCCTTATTGTTAACCAATTTTAATTCCACCACCCGACTAATTGGAGTTCTCAAGGTTCTCCAAATTGGTGTTGATTTTCTATTCAATTCAAAGTTCGTACATCCTTGTGTGAAACGTTTTTGAAAAAATATAGCATGCGATAAAAAAATTTTCCCATACATTTTGTACATATTCTGCAATTATTTTCGGACTTTTTCAGAAATACCGCTGCTGTTTCCAATCGTATCTATAACAGGAAATCAAACATATTAAAAGGGGAACTCAGTAGAATATACTGTGGTCACATGTTAAGTTTATTTGAGTTTGTGCAAATTTTTATAACATACTAGCTAACTCCGGTGCGCTTCGCTACACCATTCCCATTGGAAGAAAAATATGGCTAACCTCTAACTCGTAAAAGCACGATATGCTCACGACAAAATTGCTTCAGTTTATATGCAAGGTACAACGCCTACTATTCCTATCCAATCTGTTTATTGCTGGACTATGCGTAATAGCATGATAATAACATTTTACTTTTTATGGGGGGTACCATTCCCACTATGCTAATCTATATTTTGCTTGACTATTCGCATTTCAGGATTACTTGTGTAAATTTTCAAGACTCCACCAATTGTAGTTTACCTAGAGAACTACGATAATAATTTTTCACTTTCTACGGGAGGTACCACGCCCACTGTCCCTATCCTGTCTGTGTTTTGTTAGACTATGCACATTAGTATGACGTTAACTTTTGCAAAGTGTAGTTCTCTAGATACACGATAATTATTATTTTACTTTGTAAGGGAGCTACCACGCCCACTATTCCAGCCTGTGTTTCGTTTAACTGTATATTAACAAGGGGGTTACTGATGGAGTTTCAAAGATACATTGATCAAACCTTTCTAGCTACTTAAAAAGTGGGCGTGGTCTATTTGTATTTCCGTAAACCCCTAAGTTGGGTTATGATGAGGATTTAAAAAATAAATTGGCCAAATCGGTGCAGCCATTCTTAAGTGATGGGACTACCAACGAACAACCAACGATGAGTAGACGAGTAGATGAGTTTTCTGAGGGAAATACCCACCCACTGTGTCCAAACGTGTCTTAATAATATTTGCTTGAAAAGAAATAATTATCTTTTTTCTCTTCTTACACCTCCCGCAAAACTCTTTACTCGTGCAATGTCATTTTCTTGTCGAATTGATTGAAAAATAAACAAAAAATGTATTTCTGTTGTCCATTAAT
This sequence comes from Phasia obesa, assembly GCA_949628195.1. NCBI lineage: Eukaryota > Metazoa > Arthropoda > Insecta > Diptera > Tachinidae > Phasia > Phasia obesa. The sequence continues at coordinate 98,878,154 of OX451219.1, forward strand.
GTCCATTAATGTCAAGAAGAAGGACCAACAAATGAATACAATTGAAGTAATGCTGCGAAATCATATTGATTGGAAATACGTGCTATAATTTTTGTTTCTTGCATGCAGACTCCTTAGATCGAAGTATCGTTTTTCTGTGAAACATTTTCCTGTCATTATGCTCACGAATTGCCCAAGTGATGATGTGATAATGGAAAACAGACAAAAATTAAAATTTTAAGATGTGAAGGAATTTAATGATGAATAAAACATTGTTTCGCACTTAAAATAAGATTTGCGAAAAGGGCGCATAGGAGGGTACAAAAAAGGAGCATTGTGCTACGAGTATATTAGGTTGGTCCCGTTCAAATTCTAAATTGATATGTTTTTACTCCCTAAAAGTTCCTAAATACACAGAACAAAATTTTTTCATCAGCTAAAGGTTTGACATTAAAATTTAATTAAATAATTAATTGGATCAATGTTCTGTTTTAAACAAATATATATTTGAATCAATTAAAAAATTAATGATACTTTAATTTAAAACTAATTAAAACTTTTAATTGATGCAAAAAAATTTTTCTATCTAGGAGCAAACATATTTTGAGTAAACATCCTATTGTGGCTCAAACAATTCGTAATAACGGTTAAGGACTCAGCTAGTTTGCTGTAAGGTTCTCGGCGACCTCATTTTTGAAGAAGTAAGAACCAATATTTTTTACCGACACATAAAGCGTAACAGTGATTTTTTGTGTTTGAAGCGATGCCTAAACAATATCTCGTAAATTTTCCCGGCTCGAAATGAGGCAAATATGCTTACCGGCAGCTCCAATGAGCCAAAATTAAGCCTCATTACTCAACTGATTATTGAGCTTAAGCACTTTGAAAGTGAACCACTATTGTCGAAATTAATTTGGACTATTTGTAAGCGCTGTTCTGGCGCTTACTTGTCATCATTGAAACCTTATAATCATTTAAATTTATCTTAGGTTGAGATCTTCCATAACATTCATATTCAGTCTTTGTTCGCCTACAGTCGAGAGTCGAATGCTACAATATGCCTTTTCAAAACACATCCTATAAATGATAAAATTTCGAGGAATTTCATATTTGTTAAACAATATTTAAGATGGTGATGACTGCCTCCACCGCTAGTATCTAGCACAGGGTACTACGATTGTATTTAAGTATTCATTTGGGTTTCGACCTTAAGCGCTAGGAGAATATTATTAGAGCTTGCGTGCATGTGGCTGTGTCTCGCTTTCTTTTCAAGCTTAATTCGTCCAAACATGGAACGACCTTAGGTTTTGACTATAGAACTCCACATATGGTTTCCCCTTTCCGTGGTTGGATCTAATGTGAGGTTTTAGAGTTCTTACCGTTTAAATGCGGTCAAGACGTTTCAAGGGAAGAACTCACTTCCACCTACACTATCTCTCTCTCTCTCTCTTCACTTTAGTTGGCAATTCAATTGTTGCTAGGCTTCATCCATCGCTATGATGGAGAACAAAAGCCCTGTGGTCCTTGGCCTAATGCCAACCCTTACTTCACATTAACACACAACATTCACTGTCTATCGTTGTTGGGGACCAAGGAAGTACACCTGGTCGTAAACTTTTATCCAGACTTCATTTACTAGTGACCAAGCTTGCTTTTGTCATGTACCCTTTGGAGTATGCCATTGTCGGGCTAAGAAAAGTGAACTCTTGGACGCTTAGAGTGAACTTTATAAAATGCCAACCACGTAATGGGAGAAAACTTCGATTGTACTGGATAGAATAGAATAAAATGGATCATTCAGGCTGTACGGGGTGGACACGTTAATTTCTAACGTAATCTCGAGTGAAATAAGCGAGGTGGCCACTTTGAAAATGAAAGGAATAGGAAAAGGGAAATGTGGTTGACAACCCCAATTACTAGGACATAGTCAAATCACGAAGGGATTATAAACATCGCGTAATTAGGCGATGGTATAAAAGCATAACCACTTAAAGTCCTGGATATAGTTGAAAGACTGAAGATAGTCGAAAGACTGCACAGTGAGTGTATGGAGAACGACATCAGTATTTTTACTGATGGTTCTCTTATGAACGGTAGAGCAGGTGTTTACTCAGCTGAGCTGAACTTGTCCTGTACTCTGCATTTGGAGGAGTACGTCCCCGTTTATCAAGCAAAATTTGCTGGAATTTCGGGTGCAGGAAAGGAAGGTTCTCATTGCACTCGACAACCAGTCGGTTATAAAACGCATGTGGCATGTGAACGTGTACTTCAAACTAGTGCTGGAATGTGTTTTAAAACTTCACAGATGTTCCTCGTTCAATAAGGTAAAATTAATATGGGTTAAGGGAAACACAGGCACAGCTGGGAATGAAGCGGCGGACCAACTTGCAAAAGGGGGATCTGCTGTGAATTTCTGTGGACCAGAACCCAGAGTAGCGCTGGGTAATGGCGTAATGCGAGCTGAAGTTCTACAATGGGTCAACTCACAAAACCTGAAAACGTGAAGGAAGGCCACTAAGTGTAGGCAGGCTCGAATGGTGCTCAAAGAGCCCATTGGCAGTAAGGCCAGTAAGTTGCTCCGATATAATAGCAGTACCTCAAGCTGGATAACTGCGTTGGTGACAGGTATAGGAAACTTTATGTATCATTTAGCCAAGATGAAAATCGAAGAAGGTGATATTTGTAGACTGTGCCTGAAAGGCTGAGACGGCATCGCACTTTGTGTGAATGTCCAGCACTGGCTAGCATAAGACTCAGGACCACTGGTAGAAGCTTGTTAAATGTAGATGCCATGGGGAACCTAAGCCTTAAAAAATGCTATTAATTACTAGAGACTGTGTGATGAGAAAGAAGGCCGACAGTTACCAGTCGACTGTCTGAAATCAATAAAATCAAGATTAAAGGCTGGTTTTAGCACGTGAGAGTAGATTGCGGTAAATTAAATTTCGGTTGCCAGTAATCATACAGGACGGAAGGCGGTCGAAGAGGGACCCATTATGGAAGTGGTCTGCTTCGATATTCCACCTACATTAATAATAAGATCCTAAACTCAGTCGTGAACAGTAAAAGTCTTGTAAATATTAATAATATTTGTAAAGCCTAAACAATTCCTGTAACTACTCCTAAGAAAGCTTTAATTGTGCTCAAGCAACTCTTAGCTGATGAAGGTGATATTTTATCAGCATTTCCTGCTTCAGTCCAAGATGGCATCTTACGTTGTGTGTAAAAGTCCAGCACTGGTTACTATATACTGGTGGACCCCGTACTAAGGCTGAGATTATGGGGACTTTTTTTTATTTTAAGACAACAATAACTGCGAAGCTTCTTGCTTGTCTACACAAAACACTTCGATTTTTTGGCGGGAATCGAACCCGTAACCCCCAGACTGATAGGGAAGTGCACTACGAATCAGTCTGTCGAGGCATTAAATGATGTTAAAGAAGAAATATAACTAACTTTTGACAGAATGTCCGATTGCGTTGCCATTTCATGGGCACAAACCATCTATCTTATGACTGAGGAACGAATAGGATTGAAAACTTAACGAAACAGGAGCGGCCTGCTTATGTATCCCTCCACACGTCCGTTACTACCAAAACTGGTAGTCACCAGCAAAACTGGTTGCCTCCACCTCTACCAATTATAACGAGTGATTTTTTAAGAGCTTGAGAACTTTTTTTTAAAAAAAAACGCATAAAATTTGCAAAATCTCATCGGTTCTTTATTTGAAACGTTAGATTGGTCCATGACATTTACTTTTTGAATATAATTTCATTTAAATGTTGACCGCGGCTGCGTCTTAGGTGGTCCATTCGGAAAGTCCAATTTTGGGCAACTTTTTCGAGCATTACGGCCGGAATAGCCCGAATTTCTTCGGAAATGTTGTCTTCCAAAGCTGGAATAGTTGCTGGCTTATTTCTGTAGACTTTAGACTTGACGTAGCCCCACAAAAAATAGTCTAAAGGCGTCAAATCGCATGATCTTGGTGGCCAACTTACCGGTCCATTTCTTGAGATGAATTGTTCTCCGAAGTTTTCCCTCAAAATGGCCATAGAATCGCGAGCTGTGTGGCATGTAGCGCCATCTTGTTGAAACCACATGTCAACCAAGTTCAGTTGTTCCATTTTTGGTAACAAAAAGTTTGTTAGCATCGAACGATAGCGATCGCCATTCACCGTAACGTTGCGTCCAACAGCATCTTTGAAAAAATACGGTCCAATGATTCCACCAGCGTACAAACCACACCAAACAGTGCATTTTTCGGGATGCATGGGCAGTTCTTGAACGGCTTCTGGTTGCTCTTCACTCCAAATGCGGCAATTTTGCTTATTTACGTAGCCATTCAACCAGAAATGAGCCTCATCGCTGAACAAAATTTGTCGATAAAACACATTTCGAACCGAACACTGATTTTGGTAATAAAATTCAATGATTTGCAAGCGTTGCTCGTTAGTAAGTCTATTCATGATGAAATGTCAAAGCATACTGAGCATCTTTCTCTTTGGCACCATGTCTGAAATCTCACGTGATCTGTCAAATACTAATGCATGAAAATCCTAACCTCAAAAAAATCACCCATTACTTCCCTTCTCTTTAATTGTTAAATGATGGGAGCTAAAAACAAATAACAGTAAAAACCTTCTTAAAAATGCATCAACTTTTTAAGCTCATTAAAAGGCACAATACGAGTAACAGTAACAAAAACTTTCAACAAAATGACAATTTATATGTTTGGCTGTTCGTTATTGTTAACGTAAATAAAATAAAATAAAATTACTGTGGCATACTTTTAGGCTGGCTGTGTATACTTGTGTAAATGCAAAAATTCTGATAAAAAGGAATAATAATAAATGTTACATTGTTGTATTGTTTAAACGAAAACAAGTTGAAAAAAAATATCTGCAAATGTAGAATATGAAAAACTTTGAAGGAAAAAAAAACCCCAAAGAGATTAAAGCCGACAATAAAATAACACACACACACACAAACACATATGTTTTTATTTCATATCCTGTTGTTGCTGTTGTTATGAAGTTGCATGGATGTTTTAGCAAAAGTCATTTTAACCTTAATTAAATTGCATGTACATATGCATGTGTGTGTTGTACGTGCCATTTGCGGTCTATTTTTATAAATCCCTTAATTTTTTTCCCTAATGATTTAAAAGAAAAAAATGAAAAAAAAAATTATTACTTCAGTTTTGATGCATTATATGAATATTATACTTTCCTAGCAATTCCCGGTGCGCTTCGGTCACCAATACACAAAAAATACCTCTAACTCGAAAACTCACGCTATTCTCACGCCAAAACTCTTCAAGTTTATATACAAGGTACGACGCTCACTGTTCCCCTCCAATCTGCTTTTTAACACAATAATAATTTTTCACTTTGTATGCGGGGTACCACGTCCACTGTGTCTGTGTTTTGCTACATTATGCACATTAGTCTAAGTGTTACTTGTGCTAAGTTTGAAAACTCTACCTATTGCAGGTACTCTATAATAATTGTTCACTTTGCATGGAAGGTTTCACGCCTACTATTCTAATCCAGCAAAATTATTAGCCAATAGTAAGAAAATTTCATGACGTCATTAGGCCGACATCAGCAGAAAATTTCAATTTTATTATCGGGATGGTGTAACCTTGTCTTCTATCATTCTTGGTTTTAAGAACAATATTTAACTGTTGTTAACACGTTGGCAGACGCTAAAAATTTTAGGGAGCTGCAAAAATAGTCATAAAGGCTATTCAGCTATTAGTTGTAATAGCTTCCATTCACGTCATTTTGCATCACTATGAAAATGAATGCTATAGCATTCACGTCCGCGAACGTGTTAATTGTGGTAGTTTACTTCCTTTGTCGCCAAATTTTTTCCCGTTGATATTCTAAACCTATAATATACTCCAATAGTCAAGATGAGCTGTTCTGGCCCACTTTGTGCTATAAATTTTAACACTTATTTCGTTAAACAATTACTTTGTCTGAACTGGACTATATATGATTGAAAAATATACAAACGAAACCCTTAAGAGCAAAGGCCCCCAACCAAAAAAAAAATGGTTCAAATGAAAATGCATTGGTTTGCTAAATATTTAGCAAAGTGACACAAATCTCTATTGTTGAAAGCTTATTAGCATATATGATTTAAAATTTTTAATGTGTGTGAAGATAAATACGTATTTAACTAGCAGAGACAAAAACCATTTTTTCTTTATTAAAAAAATATATCATGCGATAAAACAGTTTTCCCATACATTCAGTACGTATTCTGCACAGATTTTCGGACTTTTTTAAGAAATATTGTTACTGTGTCCAAACCCTTCCATCTCAGGGAATCAAACCGGTACTATTAGGAAGGTAATAGATCATACTAACAAACTGTGTTCACACTTTTTTCCAAAAGTATTTGTGAAAATTTTTATAACATTTTGAAAATGTGACTTAGTGAAAATTTCTAGTATATGAGTTCTCTGACAGAAATACCCACTGTGTCCAAACCCTTCCATCTCAGGGAATCAAACCGGTACTATTAGGAAGGTTATAGATCATACTAACAAACTGTGTTCACACTTTTTAGGAAGATAATAGATCATACTAACAAACTGTGTTCACACTTTTTTCCAAAAGTATTTGTGAAAATTTTTATAACATTTTGAAAATGTGACTTAGTGAAAATTTCTAGTATGTATATGAGTTCTCTGACGGAAATAGCCACTGTGTCCAAACCCTTCCATCTCCGGGAATCAAACCGGTACTATTAGGAAGATAATAGATCATACTAACAAACTGTGTTCACACTTTTTTCCAAAAGTATTTGTGAAAATTTTTATAACATTTTGAAAATGTGAATTAGTGAAAATTTCTAGTATATGAGTTCTCTGACGGAAATAGCCACTGTGTCCAAACCCTTCCATCTCAGGGAATCAAACCGATACTATTAGGAAGGTAATAGATCATACTAAAAAACTGTGTTCACACTTTTTAGGAAGATAATAGATCATACTAACAAACTGTGTTCACACTTTTTTCCAAAAGTATTTGTGAAAATTTTTATAACATTTTGAAAATGTGACTTAGTGAAAATTTCTAGTATATGAGTTCTCTGACGGAAATAGCCACTGTGACCAAACCCTTCCATCTCAGGGAATCAAACCGATACTGTTAGGAAGGTAATAGATCATACTAACAAACTGTGTTCACACTTTTTTCCAAAAGTATTTGTGAACATTTTTATAACATTTTGAAAATCTGACTTAGTGAAAATTTCTAGTATATGAGTTCTCTGACGGAAATAGCCACTGTGTCCAAACCCTTCCATCTCAGGGAATCAAACCGGTACTATTAGGAAGATAATAGATCATACTAACAAACTGTGTTCATACTTTTTTCCAAAAGTATTTGTGAACATTTTTATAACATTTTGAAAATGTGAATTAGTGAAAATTTCTAGTATATGAGAGTATATGAGTTCTCTGACGGAAATAGCCACTGTGTCCAAACCCTTCCATCTCAGGGAATCAATCCGGTACTATTAGGAAGATAATAGATCATACTAACAAACTGTGTTCACACTTTTTTCCAAAAGTATTTGTGAAAATTTTTATAACATTTTGAAAATGTGACTTAGTGAAAATTTCTAGTATATGAGTTCTCTGACGGAAATAGCCACTGTGACCAAACCCTTCCATCTCAGGGAATCAAACCGATACTGTTAGGAAGGTAATAGATCATACTAACAAACTGTGTTCACACTTTTTTCCAAAAGTATTTGTGAACATTTTTATAACATTTTGAAAATCTGACTTAGTGAAAATTTCTAGTATATGAGTTCTCTGACGGAAATAGCCACTGTGTCCAAACCCTTCCATCTCAGGGAATCAAACCGGTACTATTAGGAAGATAATAGATCATACTAACAAACTGTGTTCACACTTTTTTCCAAAAGTATTTGTGAAAATTTTTATAACATTTTGAAAATGTGACTTAGTGAAAATTTCTAGTATATGAGTTCTCTGACGGAAATAGCCACTGTGTCCAAACCCTTCCATCTCAGGGAATCAAACCGGTACTATTAGGAAGATAATAGATCATACTAACAAACTGTGTTCACACTTTTTTCCAAAAGTATTTGTGAAAATTTTTATAACATTTTGAAAATGTGACTTAGTGAAAATTTCTAGTATGTATATGAGTTCTCTGACGGAAATAGCCACTGTGTCCAAACCCTTCCATCTCCGGGAATCAAACCGGTACTATTAGGAAGATAATAGATCATACTAACAAACTGTGTTCACACTTTTTTCCAAAAGTATTTGTGAAAATTTTTATAACATTTTGAAAATGTGACTTAGTGAAAATTTCTAGTATATGAGTTCTCTGACGGAAATAGCCACTGTGACCAAACCCTTCCATCTCAGGGAATCAAACCGATACTGTTAGGAAGGTAATAGATCATACTAACAAACTGTGTTCACACTTTTTTCCAAAAGTATTTGTGAACATTTTTATAACATTTTGAAAATCTGACTTAGTGAAAATTTCTAGTATATGAGTTCTCTGACGGAAATAGCCACTGTGTCCAAACCCTTCCATCTCAGGGAATCAAACCGGTACTATTAGGAAGATAATAGATCATACTAACAAACTGTGTTCATACTTTTTTCCAAAAGTATTTGTGAACATTTTTATAACATTTTGAAAATGTGAATTAGTGAAAATTTCTAGTATATGAGAGTATATGAGTTCTCTGACGGAAATAGCCACTGTGTCCAAACCCTTCCATCTCAGGGAATCAATCCGGTACTATTAGGAAGATAATAGATCATACTAACAAACTGTGTTCACACTTTTTTCCAAAAGTATTTGTGAAAATTTTTATAACATTTTGAAAATGTGACTTAGTGAAAATTTCTAGTATATGAGTTCTCTGACGGAAATAGCCACTGTGACCAAACCCTTCCATCTCAGGGAATCAAACCGATACTGTTAGGAAGGTAATAGATCATACTAACAAACTGTGTTCACACTTTTTTCCAAAAGTATTTGTGAACATTTTTATAACATTTTGAAAATCTGACTTAGTGAAAATTTCTAGTATATGAGTTCTCTGACGGAAATAGCCACTGTGTCCAAACCCTTCCATCTCAGGGAATCAAACCGGTACTATTAGGAAGATAATAGATCATACTAACAAACTGTGTTCACACTTTTTTCCAAAAGTATTTGTGAAAATTTTTATAACATTTTGAAAATGTGACTTAGTGAAAATTTCTAGTATATGAGTTCTCTGACGGAAATAGCCACTGTGTCCAAACCCTTCCATCTCAGGGAATCAAACCGGTACTATTAGGAAGATAATAGATCATACTAACAAACTGTGTTCACACTTTTTTCCAAAAGTATTTGTGAAAATTTTTATAACATTTTGAAAATGTGACTTAGTGAAAATTTCTAGTATGTATATGAGTTCTCTGACGGAAATAGCCACTGTGTCCAAACCCTTCCATCTCAGGGAATCAAACCGGTACTATTAGGAAGATAATAGATCATACTAACAAACTGTGTTCATACTTTTTTCCAAAAGTATTTGTGAACATTTTTATAACATTTTGAAAATGTGAATTAGTGAAAATTTCTAGTATATGAGTTCTCTGACGGAAATAGCCACTGTGTCCAAACCCTTCCATCTCAGGGAATCAAACCGATACTATTAGGAAGGTAATAGATCATACTAACAAACTGTGTTCACACTTTTTTCCAAAAGTATTTGTGAACATTTTTATAACATTTTGAAAATGTGACTTAGTGAAAATTTCTAGTATATGAGTTCTCTGACGGAAATAGCCACTGTGTCCAAACCCTACCATCTCAGGGAATCAAACCGGTACTATTAGGAAGATAATAGATCATACTAACAAACTGTGTTCACACTTTTTTCCAAAAGTATTTGTGAACATTTTTATAACATTTTGAAAATGTGAAGTAGTGAAAATTTCTAGTATATGAGTTCTCTGACGGAAATAGCCACTGTGTCCAAACCCTTCCATCTCAGGGAATCAAACCGATACTGTTAGGAAGGTAATAGATCATACTAACAAACTGTGTTCACACTTTTTTCCAAAAGTATTTGTGAACATTTTTATAACATTTTGAAAATGTGAATTAGTGAAAATTTCTAGTATATGAGTTCTCTGACGGAAATAGCCACTGTGACCAAACCCTTCCATCTCAGGGAATCAAACCGATACTGTTAGGAAGGTAATAGATCATACTAACAAACTGTGTTCACACTTTTTTCCAAAAGTATTTGTGAACATTTTTATAACATTTTGAAAATGTGAATTAGTGAAAATTTCTAGTATATGAGTTCTCTGACGGAAATAGCCACTGTGTCCAAACCCTTCCATCTCAGGGAATCAATCCGGTACTATTAGGAAGATAATAGATCATACTAACAAACTGTGTTCATACTTTTTTCCAAAAGTATTTGTGAACATTTTTATAACATTTTGAAAATGTGAATTAGTGAAAATTTCTAGTATATGAGTTCTCTGACGGAAATAGCCACTGTGTCCAAACCCTTCCATCTCAGGGAATCAAACCGATACTATTAGGAAGGTAATAGATCATACTAACAAACTGTGATCACACTTTTTTCCAAAAGTATTTGTGAACATTTTTATAACATTTTGAAAATGTGACTTAGTGAAAATTTCTAGTATATGAGTTCTCTGACGGAAATAGCCACTGTGTCCAAACCCTTCCATCTCAGGGAATCAAACCGGTACTATTAGGAAGATAATAGATCATACTAACAAACTGTGTTCACACTTTTTTCCAAAAGTATTTGTGAAAATTTTTATAACATTTTGAAAATGTGACTTAGTGAAAATTTCTAGTTTATGAGTTCTCTGACAGAAATACCCACTGTGTCCAAACCCTTCCATCTCAGGGAATCAAACCGGTACTATTAGGAAGATAATAGATCATACTAACAAACTGTGTTCACACTTTTTTCCAAAAGTATTTGTGAAAATTTTTATAACATTTTGAAAATGTGACTTAGTGAAAATTTCTAGTATATGAGTTCTCTGACGGAAATAGCCACTGTGTCCAAACCCTTCCATCTCAGGGAATCAAACCGGTACTATTAGGAAGATAATAGATCATACTAACAAACTGTGTTCATACTTTTTTCCAAAAGTATTTGTGAACATTTTTATAACATTTTGAAAAAGGTGTGAACACAGTTTGTTAGTATGATCTATTATCTTCCTAATAGTACCGGTTTGATTCCCTGAGATGGAAGGGTTTGGACACAGTGGCTATTTCCGTCAGAGAACTCATATACTAGAAATTTTCACTAAGTCACATTTTCAAAATGTTATAAAAATGTTCACAAATACTTTTGGAAAAAAGTATGAACACAGTTTGTTAGTATGATCTATTATCTTCCTAATAGTACCGGTTTGATTCCCTGAGATGGAAGGGTTTGGACACAGTGGCTATTTCCGTCAGAGAACTCATATACTAGAAATTTTCACTAAGTCACATTTTCAAAATGTTATAAAAATTTTCACAAATACTTTTGGAAAAAAGTGTGAACACAGTTTGTTAGTATGATCTATTATCTTCCTAATAGTACCGGTTTGATTCCCTGAGATGGAAGGGTTTGGACACAGTGGGTATTTCTGTCAGAGAACTCATAAACTAGAAATTTTCACTAAGTCACATTTTCAAAATGTTATAAAAATTTTCACAAATACTTTTGGAAAAAAGTGTGAACACAGTTTGTTAGTATGATCTATTATCTTCCTAATAGTACCGGTTTGATTCCCTGAGATGGAAGGGTTTGGACACAGTGGCTATTTCCGTCAGAGAACTCATATACTAGAAATTTTCACTAAGTCACATTTTCAAAATGTTATAAAAATGTTCACAAATACTTTTGGAAAAAAGTGTGATCACAGTTTGTTAGTATGATCTATTACCTTCCTAATAGTATCGGTTTGATTCCCTGAGATGGAAGGGTTTGGACACAGTGGCTATTTCCGTCAGAGAACTCATATACTAGAAATTTTCACTAATTCACATTTTCAAAATGTTATAAAAATGTTCACAAATACTTTTGGAAAAAAGTATGAACACAGTTTGTTAGTATGATCTATTATCTTCCTAATTGTACCGGATTGATTCCCTGAGATGGAAGGGTTTGGACACAGTGGCTATTTCCGTCAGAGAACTCATATACTAGAAATTTTCACTAATTCACATTTTCAAAATGTTATAAAAATGTTCACAAATACTTTTGGAAAAAAGTATGAACACAGTTTGTTAGTATGATCTATTATCTTCCTAATAGTACCGGTTTGATTCCCTGAGATGGAAGGGTTTGGACACAGTGGCTATTTCCGTCAGAGAACTCATATACATACTAGAAATTTTCACTAAGTCACATTTTCAAAATGTTATAAAAATTTTCACAAATACTTTTGGAAAAAAGTGTGAACACAGTTTGTTAGTATGATCCATTATCTTCCTAATAGTACCGGTTTGATTCCCTGAGATGGAAGGGTTTGGACACAGTGGCTATTTCCGTCAGAGAACTCATATACTAGAAATTTTCACTAAGTCACATTTTCAAAATGTTATAAAAATTTTCACAAATACTTTTGGAAAAAAGTGTGAACACAGTTTGTTAGTATGATCTATTATCTTCCTAATAGTACCGGTTTGATTCCCGGAGATGGAAGGGTTTGGACACAGTGGGTATTTCTGTCAGAGAACTCATATACTAGAAATTTTCACTAAGTCACATTTTCAAAATGTTATAAAAATTTTCACAAATACTTTTGGAAAAAAGTGTGAACACAGTTTGTTAGTATGATCTATAACCTTCCTAATAGTACCGGTTTGATTCCCTGAGATGGAAGGGTTTGGACACAGTGGCTATTTCCGTCAGAGAACTCATATACTAGAAATTTTCACTAAGTCACATTTTCAAAATGTTATAAAAATTTTCACAAATACTTTTGGAAAAAAGTGTGAACACAGTTTGTTAGTATGATCTATAACCTTCCTAATAGTACCGGTTTGATTCCCTGAGATGGAAGGGTTTGGACACAGTGGCTATTTCCGTCAGAGAACTCATATACTAGAAATTTTCACTAAGTCACATTTTCAAAATGTTATAAAAATTTTCACAAATACTTTTAGAAAAAAGTGTGAACACAGTTTGTTAGTATGATCTATTACCTTCCTAATAGTACCGGTTTGATTCCCTGAGATGGAAGGGTTTGGACACAGTGGGTATTTCTGTCAGAGAACTCATATACTAGAAATTTTCACTAAGTCACATTTTCAAAATGTTATAAAAATTTTCACAAATACTTTTGGAAAAAAGTGTGAACACAGTTTGTTAGTATGATCTATAACCTTCCTAATAGTACCGGTTTGATTCCCTGAGATGGAAGGGTTTGGACACAGTGGGTATTTCTGTCAGAGAACTCATAAACTAAAAATTTTCACTAAGTCACATTTTCAAAATGTTATAAAAATTTTCACAAATACTTTTGGAAAAAAGTGTGAACACAGTTTGTTAGTATGATCTATTACCTTCCTAATAGTACCGGTTTGATTCCCTGAGATGGAAGGGTTTGGACACAGTAACAATATTTCTTAAAAAAGTCCGAAAATCTGTGCAGAATACGTACTGAATGTATGGGAAAACTTTTTTATCGCATGATATATTTTTTCAATAAAGAAAAAATGGTTTTTGTCTCTGCTAGTTAAATACGTATTTATCTTCACACACATAAATTTTTACATGTTTTGTTCTTTTTGTGAGATTCTGGTTGAGATTGTGTATGTGCTCACAGACCTTTAGAGGTTTGCGTGGGGGCTCTTGCTTAAGAGATATGCATCTTTTAAATTTTTCAAAGTACAAAATGCTTTAAAATATTTTTCTTGGAATAAAAAAAATGTATTTATTCTACATTTTGTGGTTTTTGTGCAAAAGAGTCATAACTCCAAATTTTAAATTTCTAAGTAGATGATGCTGAAATGTCCTTCAGAGCTATATCAAGGAGTATGTTGTGAAAAATAATGATTTTTTTTTAAAGTTAAAACTTTAATGGATAAAAATGCCTTTTAGTAAAAAAATAAGGTGAAGGGCAGTCGTTGGTACTGCCAATAGAAGTGAAAACTAAGTAACTTGTGATTACTTTTCCCCACGATTTTTTTATGAAATACAATATAACAAGATCATTTAAGTTTTGACAGAATAATTAAGTTCAAATCTTGATAATAATCTTTTTATTATTACATTTGATAGTTATACTACAGTTCTCAGCTCTACTAGTTTTGTTTCTTTTTTAAATGTCCGCTTATTACAAACTTTTTGTGAAAATTTATACATATCTATACACCAATGTATAGAAACACTGTTAGGTGACGATGGTAACGATGGTGCGAGTTCAATCATTTTTCTTCAGTCAAAACGTGCAGACCAATGTAAAGAAACAATGTTAGGTGACGATGATGCGAGTTCAATCAGTTTTCTTCAACCAAAACGTGCAGATCAATATATAGAAACAATGTTAGGTGACGATGGTGACCATGATGCGAGTTCAATCATTTTTCTTCAACTAAAACGTGCAGACCAATGTAAAGAAACAATGTTAGGTGACGATGATGCGTTTGCAAAAATTGTTCTTCAACCAAAACGAGCAGACCTACATACATATAAAAACCAATGTTAGGTGACGCGGTTACGGTTGTTGAGTACAATATTTTTTCTTTAATCAAAAAGTGCTCAACGTGCCTAAAGAAGTTTTCACCATGATATAATAATAGAAGGTAATTCCATATTCTCTTTTTGTCGCCATATTAACGTTCTGACTTTTGCGGGAATCATTTCAATTTGTGCTACCAAAGTATGTGATACTTTGTGAAATCCCCTTTTGCGATTTTTTCTTTATTTGAAATTTTAAAAATTCAAAAAAGAAACAAGCCTTAAGTTTATGTGTATAAATAAACAAACGAAAATTGTTTTCCATACCGTAGTAATAAACTTTTGCAAAAATTCACAAATAAGATTTTTTAATTTCCCTATATCTGACAAAAGTGTCTAAGTTTCCATTTTCTTATTACCAAAGGCACCCCTGTGCCTTATTATAAGTGTTCTTACAACAATACTCATAATTTGTTTGTGCACTTTTAGAATTTTAGCGATAGATTTAGCTAGGAGAATTACAGAATATGGCATATGTTCATTAGAGAAAATATCTTTTTTAACTTAGATAGGAAGCTAATCTGTCAGGAGTATCAAGAAAAATTGACAATTTCAATATCATAGGAACTTAAAGTTAAAAAGTTTGGTTGATTTTGTTATGAATGAGGGGGCTGCATGCAAAATAACTCTATGCAAAATTGCTTAAAAGCGAAAATGAAAAATAACCTAAGAAATCCGCATGCAGAATTACAGAATATTTTATATAAAATATATTTTATATAAAAAGTAACCCCAAAATATTGAGTGCTTTTCGTAATTTTTTGAAATTTTTCAAATGGACAATTATTCAAAACTTATTAATGAAATATGTTGATACCATATTTGAGCGGTTTTATATTCACCCTTATTCTACTTGGCGACGGCTACATCGTCGTCACTTTTGACCGAACATTTATATTGATGTCAAATTCAATTTGATTATAATTTTGTATTTCCTAATGCTCTTATGGCGACGTCGACTGCTTATTGATAACACTGTTCTGTAGAGAAATATTCATTTAAAAAAATTAATGTTTTGGAGTGATTTCAAATAAGAATCTCATTGAAGTTTTTTTCTATCACGTCGAGATTTTCCATTTCTTCAACTAATTTTCCGTATTTGGGTCAAACTTGTTATTTAAATCTTTTCTATTTTAAATTTTGTTGGCACTTCAGTCGTTTTTAAAAACCAAGGCATCGTAATCGCCGTCGGTACAAGAATAATTCAACGTCACATATTCTTACAAAATACCAAATAAAATTAAAAAGTCATCGATAAATGTTGATGTCGACAAAGGGAATACCTATTTAGTTTAGTGAAAGGTCGTCGTATTATGTCGACAATAAGAGTGTTTATGTCCTAAAAACTAGCTAAGTAGTTACGTTGTCTACCTGAAACTACAGAATTGTGAACATTAAAGATTTATTAGAATTAAAAAACATATCCATGCACTTACTGCCAGTATTGAACTTTTTATATTTGTTTGCCAAATATCCATTTTTTATGGTAATTATTTATTTGGCAATATTTAATTTTTGTTTTGTGGCGATTTTTCATAGGGTCAATTAGCATGCAGCTTAAATAAAATTGTAATGTAATGTTTTTTTTTTTTTTTATATAAAAGTGTACCTATAAAAGATTAAGGAAATCATAATCTACAACAATATTTATTCCTCATAAGTTTCATTATGAAACTAAACTACGTTTTTATTTTACGTTATTTATGTAAATTACACACTTTTTTAAAATAATTTCCAAAACAATTTTTTTTTTCGATTTTAATTTTAATTCCGGTAAACTTCAAACATTTTTGAAATGGAACTACCTTGTATTATTATATCATGGTTTTCACTTCAAAACAACTATTATTGAAAACTTCAAATGCACTTATCCCCGTTCGATTTATTTTTTTTTTTTTTTTTTTTGTAGAGATATGTCTTTCTTGCAGCAAAGGTTTTCGATAGGTTGTTCATTAAATATGTTCTTATTGGAATTGCAGAGTTTAAGAAAATATAACATTAAATTTTTATATATTTTCTTCTTTCTTTTCTTCGAAATATTTTAAAAATGCTTAAAATTACGTGTCAAGTAATGTCAAACAAATTTTTCTTTCTTTTTTTTACATTGAAAAATATTTCATTTTGCTTAAGGGGAATATCACCAGGCTGCTTTATCATCATTTTTGGGTGTCAATTCTGAATGGAGCAAGAATAAACAAAAGAACAACAAAATTCAATTTCTCAGATTGAAAACAGTAGTTTTATTAAATTGTAAAATGACTCGTGATTTATTCGCAAAAAAAAAAAACACAGACAGATAAAGCTGAGCAAATATAAAAAACTTTTTACAGTCCCAAATTACATTAAGCAACTTTTGTCGCTGCAATTATTCTCTTTTATTCTTTAAAATTGCATTTGTGTTTATGTCGTGCAATTTTTATTGCACCAGTTCGTTTATATTTCATAATTAAAACTACGAATGAGAGCACTTAATGAATTTTAAGAATCGTACATGCATGTTTTTACCCCTTTTAATTCTTCTCACCCCTCTCGACAACTAAGAAAGAAAAAAAGAAGTTTCATAATGTAAAAGGGGACTAATAAATAGTGTAAAACTACAGCTGAATTGTTTTATTTTTTCTCAATCAGTGTAAAACTAACAAACAGCTGTTGAAGTAATACAAGTTCTTACTGAAAACCTACAATCAAGAGTCGCTTGTATAAAATAAAAAAATCTTCGATTGCTGAATTTGACTGAAAAAGAAGGCTAACAAATTTTATCAGTTGTATATTATAACGATTACCTAATTGTTCCCTTCTTTTATTGAATACACTTTTTATAGCTAATTATATTAATTGAGGCTGATTTTTTAATTATTTCTATTATAAATAATTGAAAAGGTCGCAATATGTCCCGATTTTTGTTAATAAATTTATATATGTATTATATAGCTTGATAGCTTTGACGTGCAGACCAATTAAATTTTAAGAAAATATCAAAAGTTATATATTAACTTTTCCTTATTAAAGGAAAAAAATTAAGATTTTTTATTGCTGAATGTGATTTTATTACAGCTGAATAAACATGTACTATAGCTTAATGCATATATTTACACAAAATGGAAAAATGTATAAAAAGATCTCTCTTAACATGTTCGCGAACGTGAATGCTATAGCATTCATTTTCAGAGTAATGCAAAATTACGTGAATGCTATATAGCAGCTATAACAACTAATAGCTGTATAGCATTCAGCTCCCTGAAATTTCTAGCGTCCGCTTACGTGTTAAGCTGAGGTTTTTAAATTATTGTATGTATAGAACACAATTTACTTTTGCTGAATAACTTCGAAATGTAGCCGAATTTAAAAATATTGCTGTTAGTAATAAAACTAAAATGAAAATTAATTAAAAATAGTCATTGTGGAATATAGTAATGTTGCTGAATATAAAATCTTTTAGCTGACTAAATATAAAATATATATATATATATATATATATATATATATATATATATATATATATATATATATATATATATATATATATATATATATATATATATATATATATCGCTCTTATGGACAATATTACTGTTGAAGAATATAATTTTTTATCTGAATTAAATTAAAATTTGAGCTGAATATTGGTGTGTTAAATAATCTTTAATGTTTTTAATTACTGATATGCTATTTTGTTTTATATAACTATAATTTCCATTGCTGAGTATATCCAAATTAGTGTTCACATATTTACAACAAATTAGCCAGCTTCAGCAAAATTTTGAGAACAATTAAGTTTGCTGAATACGTGTAACTGCAGCTGAATACCAAAAAACTAAAGCTGAATCTAATACATTTTTTTAATAATAAAAACATATGTATCATTCATTCCTATTAATGCTCTTTTGTTCATATTATCGTTGCTTAATATATAATCCTCTAGCTGAATGATGTAAATATGTAGCTGAATTATTTTTACACGTTCGCGGAGACTAAAAATTTTAGGTAGCTGGAAAAAATAGACATAAATGCTATTCAGCTATATGTTGTAATAGCTGAATAGCATTCACGTCATTTTGCATCACAATGAAAATGAATGCTATAGCATTCACGTCCGCGAACTTGTTAAAATAGTAAAAATCTGAATAATTTAATATGCAATAATTGGAAATTTTCGGAACCATTAACCGTAACTGCTTTTCTTGAGAGAAAATACGACGTTTCTACTACTTTCCAAGATTTATTCAGCTTTATCGCGTTAAACTATATGAGATTTTTTAATTTCTACGATATTTCAATTTGCTCTTTTCGTAGACTACAGAGTTCCATTTCTCAAATATACAAATTCCCCTTAATACTTCAACCATTTATACCCAAATGAAAATAGAAAATAATCAGATAATTAGTAACTAGCAATACTGTAGTCACTTTCAACACTGCTGGTATGTTTCCTAGTTTCCTAGTTTGCTGTTTTTTCTTTTTCGAAATAAAAAAGTGGTTATTTGAAATTCGAAATGCACTTTCACACACATTTGTGCTTCGTAAAGGCAAACATTTAAATTAAAAATATTCTCAATACTCAACACTCTTACGTTACAATGCTTTTGCATGAAATATTGAAAGCAGCATGTACATATGTGATCCTTTGTAAAAGTTTATTTTTTTGGAGAATAACAAAAAATAAAAAACACAATACAATTTTTTTATTACACAGCAAAGGTGTGACTTTATTCACAGTGTTTGGAGTTTTAGGGAAAATTCTTTATTTAAAATTGTATTTCAATGGAAATTGGGTTTTATGTAAATCTGCCTTAAGCATCAAACGGAATTTATTAAAATAAAAATAAGAAACAATTTATACATATAATAAAATAGTAACTCATTTCCTGTCTGTCTGTCTAACTTCCTTTTTTGTGTTCGCATCACGTAAAAACTACTGGATGCAATTGCAGTGTTGCCAGAAGCGGAGCTTTACTATCACACTAACCATCTATCTTATCTACTACCCCTTTTCCCTATCCCTTTCCAAAGGAAGTAACACAATTAATAAAGGCACTAATTGCCTGAGTGTTACTTCTCTTTAAAAAAATAAAAAAAAAGTACGCAATTTTATCTAAGTCTATGCGTACTTCAAGGCGCCTTTTATTTTTGAAAGCACTAAAAACGCAAGTGTCTTCGGTGTGGATTGCTGTCAATGCAAAAGCGAAGAAAATAATGTAAGAACGCTGACGAAGTGGCGGCCACAGCTAGTGTCCAAATTAAAACTTAAACCACTGTGCGCTGTAACTTGTCGTAGTGAGTTTTCTTTTTGGCTGTCGGTCTTAAAAAGTGAAAATGTTGTCAAATACGGGAGAGAAATGAAGGGTCGCCCTTTAACCTTAAATGTAAATAATTCAAAATAATGCCAAGCTTCTTGGCAGTGCTGGCAATTTCTACTGCCTTCAATCACTCGATACTATTTAATAGGTCGATTATGGATGGCAACTCAACCGCAGTTGCGTTGTCAGTTGCCGAAATTGTATTACGTATGGCAACTGGCAACTAAAACTTGTTAATTTATTTATGGTTGCCAAAATGGCAACCATAAATTTCTGGTTGCGGTTGATTTTTTTTTTTTGTCACAAATTATAAACAAAAAACTGCACTAAAACTGAAATGTAAGTTTATTTTTCTTCATCTCTATTCTCATAATCTTGCATACAACATACATATATTGGCCCTCTTTCTGCGTTGCTTACATAATCAATCCAACAAAAGAATAACGATGATACGAATAATGTTCCGTATTTTTATAGGCATATATTTGATCAGCACCTGGTCCCAGCTTTCTAACTTTTGATGAAAATGGTCGAAAAATAGCTGCTGGTATGGAACTTGATATACATATCAAAGGCTAAATGCTCAAGACACGGAGGATTGTAGTTTGCAGGAGGATCGTTAGGTGGATTAGCAGTTTTTCTTTTTGGAATTATCGCCTGGTCTGGAACATCATGATAAATTTGCTATTTATTAAAAACTATTTTATTTCCAGTTGCTAGACTGTCAAAATAGCGTTATCGATAACTTCATGGTAACTGAAAAATTTTGTCTTTCATAATACTAATTTTGTCGCCAGTTGCGTTGTCAAAAGGCAACTCAACTGAGGTTGAGTTACTATCCATAATCGACCTATAAGTCTTGTCATATGGACACTTAATAGTACTAGTAATAGAAACGCACTGTTAGCCAGAGCTTTAACGAAGTCATTTAATTTTATCGTCAACTAGCTGTGCCCAAACACGCTGCGTGCGTCCTCATAATATCTTGTTCGATTTTGCTTTGAAAGTAATCTACACTAAATTTCAAGACTCTTACTTATTTACATGATATAAAGGTACCCATCCCTGGATAATATTCTAATATTTATATATAATTCTAAAATACTAAAAATAATTCTAAAGCTCTGTAAAAGACAAAATAGAAATGAGTTACTCATTATTTTAACACAGCGCCATCTGTTGCGCAACAGAGTTTTTCTCCACTTTCTCTTGGAAATAAGATATTTTTGGGGAATAAAAGTATTCTATATTAGGATCAGGATACTAAGGTACCTCCTCACAAGATTTTGTTAAAATCCATCCAGTAGTTTTTAAGTGATGCGAACACAAAGAAAGAAAGAAAGACGGACAGATAGATTTGTTGGTAAACATATAACTTTAAAAGTATCGGGTAACTACTATTGAGTATGGAGTACTCAAAAAAGGAATCAAATACACGATACTGAGTACTTACTACTCAATACTTTGCTCGCCCTAATTCTTTGTATATTTGAAGTATATGTATGTAAATGGGTATCCAGTACCAATAACTACTTTCCTTTTTTCAGATAAAAAGTCCATTTAATTTATTTTCATTGCCTCATCTCCCTCTCTCTCTCTCTCCCTGTATATCTCTCGCTCATTTGGTTTTGTATTACGACTTTTATTTGTTAATTTGGCTAAAATATATATATTTTTTTAAATTTATATGCAAAAACGTAAAGTACAAACGACTATCAACAGAAACCAAAGATTTGTTTATATTTTATTTTACTTTTCGGTTTTTTCGACTGTACGACTGCTTGCTTGCTTGCTTGCTTGTGTGTCTGAATATTTGAGTTTTGTTGGTCCTGGTGAGCGGTGGGCATTAAGCCAAATGCATTTTACTTGTTCAGAAAAAAGGCAAAAACAAAAAAGAAAATAATAACTTTGAATGTGTTTTTTTTCTGTTGACAATTTTCAAAATTGTAAACTAAAGTTGTTTGTTTAACAAATAAAATCCTGGTTGGAAAAGCGTTACTGGCTGGCGGTAGAAGCATAAACTGTAAGAGCTAAGGATTTTCTAAAGGTCCTTCATTTGCTCGGTTACTCTCTCTCTCTCTCTCTCTCTCTTTATCATTCGTGGTTTGTGAGTCTGTGTCCGTCACTGCATTTTGTTTTAATAATTTAATTCATTTCTTTAAGTCTGTTATGGAAGCACAATCTCAAATAGAATTTGTGGTGGTGGTGGTGAGGAGGATTTTTGTAAAATTACAAACAAACGAACAAACAAAAGCAAAAAAAAAAATTGATTTAATTTCGTTATCTTTTTCCAAATTTCAACCAAAATGAAGCTGGTAACAAAAATAACAACTTTTCACAACTAAAAAGATAATTAAAGCTTTAAGGTAATGGTTTCGAAAATGCAATTGCTTTTAATGGAAATTCTTTGTTCAAAAATATTTAAATATTTACGCTTCAATACAACACTGTTGCAAATTTTGTTTTTAACTATTAACACTGCATAGTTTTAGGGTTATTGGTTTATTTTTTTTACTCATTTCAAATATTCTCAGTGGTTGTTTCAAATATACATAAAAAACGTAAAACTAAAACAGAAATAGATTAATTTAAACAGATAAAAAAACAAAAAAAAAAATCTTAGCTGGCTGAATAAAATTAAAGAACTTTTCTTGAAACTAAATTCACAAAAAAGAGGGTGTGTTATTTTTTTATGTTAGGTTAGGTTAGGTTAAGAAGGGTTGTGCAATGAAGGGTCTATTGTGATTCGCTTCAACTAGATGAAACCAAACATGAAGAAATGGAGAGACCTATATGTGCGGTCTGGTACCCATCACTAAGGCCTTTGACATCCTCCAATTTGCACTGAGCGATGTCATCTAGCCTGTCTTGAAATCTTTCACCTAGCCATTGAAGTTTGTGGCCTTGTATTACCGGGCAGGGACACGAAATGTGCTCTACAATTTCCAATTCCTCCTTATCCTCACACTACTTGCAAAATTCAGATGTACCAATCACCCATCTACTGGTTCTGCTCTAATGGCGCAATGGCCAGTGATCACACCCACCTACCACGAGTCTTAGAACTTTCCTATCTAAACCCATAAATAGATTAGTTTTTGCCACCTCCAGTCACGGCCAAATTGTCCGTCAGGCCCTGCAACCTTCCCTATCTTCCCAGGTCTGATTAGTTCTCCTTACTACCCAATCGGATAGAAGCCTGTAGTAGTGTATATTATTTTGTTTATCTTTCAGCACAGGGTTTTTAACAGCTGGACTGTCTAAAAAGGCCGAATAACTTATAAATAGTGGGGACAATTTAACTTGCGTTTGTCTTGCAATTGAAATTATTTTTTCGAAAACTCCATCTAACCTACAGATCAATTTGAATATATGGGTTTTTTTTTAAGTTACCCATTCCTTTCTTAGCCAGATAATGATTCTTACATATAAGGATTTTAAGTAGGATTGCTTGTGTGGTACATCGAGAACCATAACGGCATCACGGGTTGTCCACAACGAGGGCTTCTCGCATCTTCTGTAGTCCTTGATCATCGACGATCTACTTGCACAACTTAATGCACCTGCACGGAAAAAATTTGTTTCACCAATTAAGAGTTTTAATCAGTTCTAAATTCAAGTACAATTAATTTTTTAATTGATTCAAATATTGATACAAATAATTGAATCAATTAATTATTTAATTAAATTTTATTCTGAAAACACTTAAAAACTTTAATTGGTGAAAATAATTTTTTCTGTGTGGTTTTCAAAAATATCGTTACGTTGACGACCTCCTTATTTCGGTGGTGGAACTATGCAGCAGGCTCTAAACCAAGTGTTGTAATTTCAAAGGGTTGTTTATTAACCCAATAAAAAACTACACGGGGTATGAAGATATAGGAAACTGAGACTTATCAGGCCTTCTTTAAATGGCGTTACTATAGATCTCTTGTATGATGTCAAATATCATGACATCATTCTTGACCATGCGCTCACTTGGAATAAATATATTTCCTAGCCAAGAACGATCTACTGGTCCTATAATACCATCCAATTTTAACTCCGAAGATCAAACAGACGATGACCAGCATATTATTTGATAAAGTCTACCGCCTAATCTGTTTCTCTATTACCAGAGCTATGAAGACTAGTCGCACCCATGCACTAAGCGCTATGCTGCACATATCGTCACTGCACATAACAGTGATTGTAAAAGCGCTTTTTGGATACCAGATATTTCGTCAGTAATATCCAGAAACCTGGTGGGACATCTGAGCACACTTTGGCTCTCCACCCTAACCTTAGGGTATTTGGCAACATTTAACTGACCCTCTTGTTGCACAGAAATTTTGATGTTCTTATTCCCGATAGGATCTTTTACGACAGCCAGACTTGGTGGCACGAAGTAGCAGACCAAGTCTAGCTAATTGACGGCTCCAAACAGAAAAAAGGTGAGATGGCAGCCGGTATTCTTGGCCCAAACTTTCAACGGGCCTTACCAACTAGCACACACCTGCGCTAGTTAATGTTTAAGAAGAAAGACAAAGAGTTTAAAAATATATCTGATGTCAGACAGCCAAGCTGTACCAAAAGCACAATCGTTATTTGAGCTAAGGTGCATGGATTGTGCGACATCTGTAAATGAACTCAGTTCCCACAATAGGTTAGCACAATGTTGGGTTCCCAGTCATGAGGGGGCCACGTTTGTAATGAGCGGGCGAGCTGTCCTACCAACCTAGGAGACTAACGTAGTTTTATAGGAAAAATACTTCTCTTTGGCATCTTCAATAGTTATGCTATTAGAGAAGCAGCGTTCCCTTGCCATTAAACTCTGACACGGCTGAGCGAATGTTCTGGCCTAGTTTTTTCTTGTTACATACCACCCAGATTATTTGATGTTTGGAATAAAATTTCAAATCGTGCGACCACTATTCATTATTTTACAAGAAGCGCTTGGATAATTCGAACATGTCTTTTCGTTGTGTATTGGTTAAGACTAAATTTGTCGTGTATAGTAAATATTGTTTGTAATGCATAGTCGTACTTTAATGCTTGGGAATTAGCTGCACCTTTATGTGAAAACTCAACTGGAATTAACCGCTACAACTGTACTAGCGGTAAGCTTTCAAGAGTCTTAAAAAAAATTCAAACAACGTACCGGATATACTGTCCCAGAAGGTGAAAAAATACAAAAGTACAAAAATACAAAGTTCTACGACAGTTAACTTCAAACGTTCTTCGCAGCTACAGAGCTACTTTCTTTTCTTTTGGTATCCACAGTATGTAGCAACCAGAGACTGACATAAAGTACTTATAAAATAAATGTAGTTAAGTATTTACACATATTTTTGGGTATTATACATATACTTATAACACAGAAAATACCTACACATACTCATTTGTAGTGAAGTAAGTATGGGTGTACTCAATACTTATAACAAACTTTTTTTATACACAACGAATTTAAAAATGTATACGTAATGCATGTATGAGTACAACTGGTTGTAGGTAGATAATGTGATGTATATCTCTCATACCCTTACTTATAACTACCTAATACTTACAAGTATGGAAAAGTAGTTATAATACTCTAAGTATACTTATAAGTAAAACAACTACTTTTAGGAATTGTGTGTATAAAAAGGTATATGATGTTTGGCAATATTTTGTTTATAACCGAACATTGGTTAAGTATGGAGAACCAAAATAATTTTTATATTAGAATGAAGGAATGATTGAATGTATTTTTAAATTGTAAAAAAATTAATACATATAGTTACATATATTTATAAAATACTCTAAGTATGCTTAGAGTATTTACATACTTGTACTTATTCCTACTCTGTATTTACAAGTATGAGTATAGCCAATACTTTATCCAACTTTTACTTATACTTAATTGTATTGCGAAAAATAATGAACAAGTATGCGAGCACTTATTCTCTGCCTATACTTGTAGTTCTTTAAGTTGAAATTGATATGAGTATGTGTGTATGATATGTTGTTTGAGCTGTAGCTACACACATTTATACATGTTTGGCCTCAAATACTTAATAAGTACTAAAAATGATACTTTTGTCATTCTCTGGTAGCAACATCATTATTATATGATCATAATGATGATGGAACATGTTGCTGTACTACTTGTACATATGCGAGTAAGATTATATACAGATTAGTTTAGTTGCTCACAAAATACGATTCCTCCAACTTGCTAAAGTTTAGAGGCCAATGCAAGCAACCATAACAGCAACGACAAGAGCAGTGTAACAAAACATTTCTGCAATATATTTTAGCATAAGATTAGATAGCAGCAACAACAATATTTACAATTGCCACTTGTTTCAAGTTAATGCCTCCACAATTATAATGCTTTTTATTTTTATTATCTTCTGTCTTGTTTCGAAATCCTTAAACCCATCATCTTTTACAGAATTTATTAAACATTTTGAGTTCTTTTTTTGACAAACTAGTTTCGAGCATCTTCTGGAGGAAAAATGAAAGCTTTGTGTATAGTTTTATTTAAGTTTTATAAAATAAATATATACATATATTTGTAGAATCTCTGCATCGTATAGTGAATTTTCAAGGCTTTTGCTTGAGATTTGTCGTTTTGGGACACTGTTGAAATCAGGAAAGTTGAGTAAATCGCATACGTTTTTATTGACTTTAAACGATTTTGAGAGGTTTGCAATATATATTTTGGTTGCTAAACGAATAAAGATTTTGTATTGAAATTTTTTTTTTATTTTTAATGATAAAAAATTTCGTTCAAAATTAAAAAAAGGGTTTTTTTTTTGTAAAATTGTTTGTCCAAAAAAAAGTGGAAAGCTTTTTAAGAGTGATCTCCATCGCGATCCTAAAAGTGTTATATATCACTATAAAACCTACGATCTCTACTTTTATACTGTAAAAAAAACTTTGCGCGTTTTTGCGCTATTTCTTTTAGGCGATTTATTGAAAATTTTACCTTTTTATGTTTTTTCTTATCTTAGATAAGTAAATACGAGTAAGAAACCCTTGTATATTCATAAAATGTTTTAATACATGGTGCAACTGTTATGAATGAGGCATTGTTGCCCATTAATTAGGCTGTTATCAGAAGAAGCGGCTGAGGCACGAAACAAACATTTTCGGCTGAGGCCGGCTTTATAGCCAGAATTGTGCTAGAGAGTTTTCAAGGGTTCAGTGTAACATAGATTTTATTCATAGGCTTATGCTATGTTCTGACCCACTCTTGACTAGACCCACTCCAAAAAACGGTCATTACCTTTTACGAAAGAAGCAATTCCTTTCATGCTTCCACCTGTACTTAACGCTGAAAATGATTCAGATTCGGAAGAGGTCTCTGAAGAATCAGACGAAGAAGAACCATGGCACTCATCATCATCTTAGTGCAAAGGAGTTGTTGTTTTAAATAAATTAATTGTTATAATTTTAAATAAAATTTATCGTTACAATCATAAATAAGTCATTACTATGAATTAATTAATTATTTTCCTATAAATAAAATACTATTAAGTAACAAATTACAAAAATATTTTTTTAATAATATTCTTGGGAGGCGGGGATTGGTTAGGCATTGGAAAGCTTAAAAATTAATATTTTTAGGAAATTGGCAAAAAAATAAAAAATAAAAAATTTTTTTACAGGGACTTTTTGGGGGTGCGATTGGAGGAATACCTGCCCCTGCCCATAAAAATTTTTTTTTTTGGTTTTAAGAAGTATGTAATCAATTTCTTTTAATAATTGCATTATTTTTTCAAGTAATTTTTTATTTCACCGCCCATAAAAGAGGGCGGGCCTAAAAATGGCCTTTAAGAATCTCTTGAGTTCAACTTTAAGTTTTTGAACATTCTTTGACCTTAAAAGTTGTAATTGCTAAACAAAATGACGGGAAAATCAAAAAAAAAATTGCATTTTTCAGAGGTAGGATTTGTTCTTCCAAGGGGAACTTTTTTCTCCTTGATCAGATTTTTCATTAACCTAGGGGCACTCAGTACATTTTTAGAGCCAATATAAGCTAAAAAAAAGTAATGTCCGACTAGATTGGCAAAATACCCCTATGTACGCCGTTTGTATGCTACCAACATAATTTTTGTTTAGCAACATGTTTAGAGACATCGTCAACGACTAAAATCAATAAATTTTAAAAATGCGTTAGAATTTGTATGACAATGTTTATAGTAGCAGCTATGTATTAGAAATTTTTAAATTATGAAGTCCCGTTTCAGTAATTTTAAATTACTGGCAGGTAACATACTTTTTTTGTAATTTTAACCTTTTATATTATAAATGCATATGTATTTTGTTCAACCTATTCTATTTTTAAATTTTTTTCGTAACTGTTTTTTAATAAATATTTTCTTTTCTCCGCTTTCTTACAGGTAATTGATTATTTAAATTTGGAAACCTACACAAAATTACACTGGTATAGTATATAAAAAATTATGGTATTAGAGCCAAATTTATAATAAATATTTTCAGTTTATAAATGTACCTTGTGAAAAAAAAAATCCCTTTAAAAATAGTTCTTAAAAATACATATTAAAACGGAGTTTTTATAATATTTCCTTTGAAGTACTTAAAAGGAACCTTTGAAAAAGTACCCTTAAAATACACTAAATAAAATCTAGTTCCATTTAAAAAGTCACAAATTCTAAAACATTAAATTAATAAATATTTGAAAATAAATTGCCCTTGAAAAAGTACCTTTTGAAAAACTACCTTTAAAAAATTACTCTTGAAAAACGCACTTTAAAACAAACTAATAGCTTTTGAAAATGTACATTAAAATATAATTTTTAATAACTTTCCATTAAAATATACTGCCTTTGAAAAGTACATCTTAAAAGCTGTAATAGCTTATGAAAAAGTAAAGGGTGATCCCTTTCGAGGTACTTTTTTCAATAGCCTTTTTTTTGACATATCACGTGTGAGTCATGTCATGCTGTCATGTTATTTTTGTTTAGTATTGTTTGGCATTTCATAAGGGAGAATCGCTTCGCTCTATGGGCTCTTGAAAAGTATCAAGAAGATCGGACGTTTTCGATGCAAATTTCGTTTAGCGATGAGGCCCATTTCTGGCTCAATGGGTATGTAAACAAACAAAATTGCCGCATTTGGGACGAAGAGCAACCTGAAGAGATTCAAGAGCTACCATTTCATCCAGAAAAAACAACGGTTTGGTTTAAGGACCGGGGGAAATCATCGGTCCATATTTCTTTAAAAATAATGCCGGTGCGAACGTAACCGTCAATGGCGACCGTTATAGTGCCATGATAACCGACTATTTGATGCCTGAAGTTGAAGTTCGAGATTTAGGCGACATTTGGTTTCAGCAAGAGGGTGCCACTTCCCACACATCGCATCAATCAATGGATTTATTGAGAGAACATTTCGGTGAGCACATAATTTCACGTTTTGGGCCCGTCGATTGGCCACCAAGACTTTTTCCTGTGTGGATTTACATATCTAAAGTAAACCCGCTTCGATACAGGCCTTGGAGGAAAACATCACGCCTTGGAGGAAAACATTACCAGTCGAAATGCTCCACCGAGTCATCGAAAATTGGACTCAACGGATGGACCATCTGCGACGTAGCAACTGCCAATATTTGATAGACATAATCTTCAAAAAATAAATGCCAAAGAATGTTATTTCAAATAATAATAAACATTCTCCATTAAATTTGAATTTCTGGTTTTTTTTCTTTAAAAAAGTTGGGAACCTCGAAATGGGTTACTTAGTTAAAATAATTAAAAAAAATATTCCGTTTAAAAACAGCGTTTGAAAAAGTACCTTTCAAAGAAATAGTAATTTATAAAAAAAAAATACTTTATATAAAAATACATTTAAAACATAATTTGTAATAATTTCCCTAAGGGTAGTTACCCTTGAAAAAATAAAGTACCATTGAAAAAAGTAGATTTTAGAAAACAAAATATTAAAAAATTATTTTTAATAAATTTCTTTCGAAGAATTTTTTTTTTTAAAGTAACCTCGAAAACGTCAACTTAAAAGGGCTAATAAATCCAAGCTCAAATTAATGCATAACTCTGCGCCTCTGTCTACTTTTTTAAAAGGTACTTTAAAAAAAAAGTATCTTTTAACTTTTAAACAATTTCCTTAGAAAACCGGTGTTTAAAAAAATACCCTTTGCTTAAGTACTCTTTAAAAAAACTAGCGCCTTTTAAAAAAGTACATTTTAAAAAACAACATTTACAATCATAACTTTTAATAAATTAAAATTTTCTTTAAAATATCGGGTGGTTGAATTTTAAGGGCCGATGTTGAATGTGTACTACACCTAAACGTCAAGTTTTTTTCTGCATTTAATTTCACATTTCTCAATTTCAGACTAACTCAATTTGAACCATGGAAAGATACACAATCCAGCAACGATTAAAGTTAAAGTTATTCAGGCATGAATGATAAATTTTCGAAGACAATCATCTTCAGTGATGAGGCATATTTTCACCTCAGTGGATTCGTCAAAAAGAAGATTTGCCTCATATGGCGAATGATAATCCAAGAGTGATTGTCGAAAAACCAATGCACCCACAACGAGTGACTGTTTGGTGCGGTTTATGGGCTGGCGGCACCATCGGGCCGTATTTTTTCCAAAATGAGACCGGTCAGGCAGTTACTGTCAATGGTGTTCGCTATCGCGAGATAATAACGAACTTTTTATCAATTATCAATTCGTTTGAATGTTGCTTTTTTTTGTATGTACGTAACCACAGAACTCAGCCATTTCTGAACCGATTTTAAAATTTTTTTCTTTATTTAAAAGTTTATTCTTTCAGTTTGCTCCCGTTTTAAAAACAGGGACAATATTAAAAATTAAAGGCTGTCCCCATACAACTTATATGTATTTTACGTGTATTTAGTTTTACGTGTCGCTTTAGTTCCCAGCAGCAGAATATAAGAAAAAAATAAGTTTAAAATTTAAAGGGTGTCCCCATAGGTGACGTAATTTGACCTATTTGGGCTTATCTTTTGAACCGTTATAGACAAAACCTTGAGAATTTGACAGAATTTCGATTACTATGACCGCTATAATAAAATGTATAAATATTCAAAATTTTAAATTAAAGGGTGCTCCAATAGTTCATTAAATTTGATGTATATGACCATACTTTTGAACAGTTGTACACAGACCGCTGAAATTTACAAAGAACCTGTATTGCTAAGTCCACTATAACAAAAAGTATAATATTTGAATTTGAAAATAAAAGGGTGTCCCAATAGTTAATGTATTTCAATTTTAATTTTTAATTCTATGTATGTGGCCAAATTTTTGAACTGTTATAGACAGACAGCTGAAATTTACAAGGAACCTGTATTGCAAAGTCCACTATAGCAAGTATACAATTTGAATTTAGAAATTAAAGGGTGTCCCCATAGATTATGTAATTTGATCTATATGGCCCTATGTTTTGAACCGTTAAACACAAACGCAGAATGTCCACTACTTTGTCTGGTATAATAACAAGTATAAATATTTGGAATTATAATGTAAAGGGTGTTCCAATAGTTCATGTAATTTGATATAGTATATGGTTAAATTTACAAAGAATCTTTGTGGCCAAGTCTCTATAACAACAGGTCTTTAATTTAAAATTTTAAATTAAAGGGTGTCACAATAGGTGATGTTTTTTGATCCATGTGACCCTATCTTTGAAACCGTTATAGCTAGGGGCTTAAATGGTGTCCCCATAAAAGATGGATGCTGGTGAAAATAGCTTAACTTTTGAACAGTAATAGGGAGAGGCTTGACATTCACATAGTCTTTACCATTTTTCCCACTAATTTTGGCGCATCTTTTATTTGGTTTAAATCTAATTCTTACAGATTACTTCTTACATTTTTAGTTTAGAATTGGTGCCCTTCTATCTGTTTTAAAGTCGTTTTTTTTTTGCAAGAATTATTATGGACCGAATTGGAAGATATGGGGATGTGGACGATATGTGGTTTTAACAGCACGGTGCCACTTGCCACATAGATAACGAAACAATGATTTGTGTTTTATTTAAAATCAACAGTGGGCCTTAAAATTTACCCACCTTTTAGTACGTTTTCAAAAAGTTACATTTAAAAAGGCCCTTAAAGATGTATTATCATCTTGAAAAGTAGCTCGCCACAGCTCATTGAAGCCGGAGTTCCCCAAGGTAGTATTTTGGGACCAATTTTATATTTACTGTACACATCGGATATACCAATTAGGACCCTAGTCCACACATCAACTTTTGCAGATGACACAGCTTTTTTAAGTATTCATGAAAGTGCCCAAGTAGCTTCACAACTTTTACATGACCACATACTCAATTTGGAAAAATGGCTAGAAAAATGGAGAATAAAAGTGAATGTACAAAAAAGCACTCACATAACTTTCACACTGCGCAGGGACTCATTCCCTCCTGTTCGCATAAATAACCAAATGATACCACAACTTTCAGACGTTAAATACCTGGGTATACATCTTGACCGTCGCCTTACTTGGAAAAGCCACATTGACTTCAAGTTAACACAAATGAAACTAAAAGCAGTACAACTAAATTGGCTTATTGGCAGAAACTCCACCCTGAGCTTAGATTGTAAACTTCTACTGTACAAGTCGGTTCTCAAACCAATTTGGTGTTATGGGATTCAGTTATGGGGCACTGCCTCAGCTAGCAATGTAGAAAAAATTCAAAGGCGCCTAAATAAGATTTTACGTATGATTACATCTGCTCCCTGGTATATAAAAAATTCGAACGTCCACAAAGACCTAAACATGCCATCAGTTAAAGCAGAAATTGCGAAACATGCAGTCACATATCTAAAGAGGCTTGAATCTCATCCAAACCCTTTGGCGCGTAACATGCTGAATGAACCTGGTTACATTCGACTAAAAAGAAGAGATACTGCTTTTCTTGGCCGCACATTAGAGGGATGACCCGCAAATGATTTCAAAATCCGTGAAACAAACATTATTTTTGTCTAGCACTGGCTGGACTTAAAAAGAATATTTTATTTTAGACTTAAGATACGAGTAATTATTGTTAGTTCAAAAATATTGAAGATACAATAAATAAATTATGAAAAAAAAAGTAAAAAAAAGTTGAAAAGTAACCTTTTAGAAGGCACCTTAAAGAAGCTAGTACCAAAAGGTACCTTAAAAAACCTGAGCACCTCTT
The DNA here is from genome assembly GCA_949628195.1 of Phasia obesa. Taxonomy (NCBI): domain Eukaryota; kingdom Metazoa; phylum Arthropoda; class Insecta; order Diptera; family Tachinidae; genus Phasia; species Phasia obesa. The sequence continues at coordinate 98,911,386 of OX451219.1, forward strand.
AAAAAAGTTCTTTTTTAAAAATAACAACGTTTTAAAATATACATTTTGAAAGTATTTCTTAAAAACCTTAACTTTGAAAAAATACAATTAAAAGTACCATTAAAAAAGAACTTTAAAAAAGTACTATTTAAAATTTATCTATAAGAAAAGAATAGAAATAATTCAAATAAAAAGAATAATTTAAAAATTTCTTCTTAATTTAACATAATCATAGTAAATATTATTTAGATCTGCTTAAGTTGTATCTTGTTGCAAACTACATTTTGTTTGCAAAATCTGATTTATTAAATTTAAAACTGAACAGCAACACGTCAACCAACATCTGTTGCCTTCTGTTTCCTTTTACAAAATTTAATATTGTTGCTCTAGTTTTTTTTTTTTTTTTTTGTGAAAGTGTGTTTATTTACTTACTTTTTTTTTGGAATTTAATACTCATGCAAATATTTATATTTTCTGGCTTTATGCGGTAGCCTTGCATGCATTTGAACTTCCTTAATATAAAACAAAACATGGATATTTTAAATGATTTTTGTTATTTTGGAGAGAATAAAATTCTATACTATAAAGTGAATATATATAAAAAAAATATGTCTGTATGTACTTGTACAGAGGAATATTTGTATTGTGAATGGCCTTTTCAGTTTTAGTTCATATTATGTTTTGCATAAAGTTAATTTAAAATTTTAATTTAAAGTCTATTCACTCTTTTTGCTATCTCTCTCTCTCTCCCTCCCTCTCGCTCTCTCTGACTCTTTTTGTGTGCATGTGTGGGTGTGTGTCAAATCACATAACTATACAAGTTTTAGAAATTTTTGTTTTATTTTTTGCTCTAAGGGTTAAAATGTCTGTCTATATTTTAAGCCAAATTTTCAACAATCTAAATTTCAACAATATTCAGGCATATAAACTTGTATCTATTCCCCTATCTTGAATGTGTATGTGTTTAAATATTATTATGGTTTATTTCTTGAATGTGTATGTGTTTAAATATTATTATGGTTTATTTCTAGCATAGTTTTAGGAGGCCAAAATATTTTTGATATTTCATTTCTAACATTCAATTAGTTTTATTGGATAAATGTATTATTTTCGATAATTGTTTTCTCTATAAAACATTCTTGTCGGTAAAAAGAAGTGAAGTAAGAAATATTTTAAGCTCTATTTCAGTTATAAAAGGAGTTTTATATGACAAAGATGTTCTTAGTTTTCAGCTCAGTTGTGTTACAGTTTCAGTTCAAATCGAGATTAATTTTAGATAAATTCTACTCTACATATTGTTAAATTATTTAAAGTTCAAAACGTTTTCAATAATTACGTGTCGATGCGAAAATAGAAGAAAAATTATGGAAAGGCCTACACTCAACTTTACCATACCCCTAATGGAAACAGATATTTTTATGAATACATTAACATAAAGAATAAAAGTTCAAAGTATATTCGAAACGAAAAATTAATTATTTTCGGTTTGGGGTGTTAAGTAATCTACCCCTTGCCCCTTCCCGATTATGCCTAAAATTTATACAGCTCTTCATCTTCATAAACCAAAGGCACATACTTAATTTCAATTTGATATATTATACGGTATGACCTGTAGAGGGTTTACAAAATTTGGGAGTAAGTAAACTACCCCTTTCCCCTTCCCGATTATGCCTAAAATTTATAGAGCTCTTCACCTTCATAAACCAAAGGCACATACTAAATTTCGTTTTAATATGTCATACGGTATATGACCTGTAGAGCGTTTACAAAATTTATCCTTTTTTTGCGCAAATTATAGGGTGTTCCGATAGTGACGTGACTTACATGTATATGGCCTAAATTTTGAACCATAATAGGTAGACTCTTGAAATTTTCACAGAAGGTGTATAACTGTAGCCGCTATAGCAACAAATACTAAAACTTACAGGGTGTTATGAAAGTGACTTGCAATTTACGTTTATGTCTTTATTTCTTGAACTTAGGAGGCAACCACTTATAATCTGCAGACAGCAATTAAAAATATGTTCGCATTTTAAGCAAGCACTCAGAATTAAACACAAAAATTAAAGGGTACTCCGATAGTGACGGGATTTGCATGTACATATATGGCCTAAGTTTTTAACGATAATAGGTAGACTCTTGAAGTTTTTACAGGAGGTGTATTAATATGGCCACTATAACAAATAGTAAAAAATTAAAGGGTGTGCCGACAGTGATTTGCATAAATATGGCCTAATTTTTCAACCATAATAGAGAGACTCTTAAAATTTTTACCAATGGTGTATTACTATGACCCCTATAAAAACAGTAAAAATTAAAGGGTTTTCCGACGGTGGCGTGATTTGCATGTATAGCTCCTTGTTTTTTGAACCGTAATAGGTAGACTCTTCCAATTTGTACAGAAGATGTATTTTGCACAGCCGCTATGTTAATAACAAAAAAATTAAAGGGTGTTCCGACCGTAACATGTTTTTTCACGTATAGTGACTTTTTTTGTTAATCGTAATAGGTAGACTCTTGATAAATTCATAGAAAGAGAATTGCCATGGCCGCTATAATAAATAACCAAATTAAAGGGTGTTCCGACGGACAGATGATTTGTACGTAAATAGTATTTTTTTTTTTTAACTGTAATAGGTAGACTCTTAAAATGTTTACAGTAGATGTTGTACTTCGGCCGCTGCAACAATTTCTAATAACTACTGGGTGTTTTATCATCAGTGGCATGTTTTTCTTATTTTTTTTAACCGCAATAGGTACTGATATTTTTATAGAAAGTGTATTACCATGGCCGCTATAACAAAAATTACTAAAATTTAAAGGGTGTTCCAATTTTAAAATTAAAAGGTGCCCCATAAGACATGAAAAAATTAACAACTTGAATTTTTAAACTTGTAATAAACATAGTACGGAACCCTATGTGTGTTAGTCTAACTCGCACTTAACTGATTTATTTAATTATATTCACGTAATTTAACAATATAATGTTTACACTTTCAACATAATATAGTTATATTTTACAGTTTTATTGTAATTAAATTTATAAAAAAATATAAAAATAATTTGGTTTAAAGAAACTTTACATTAAATGACACAAGAAGATCAACCAAGTCAACCATCGCAAACTTAAAAACCTGTTGAGGTTAAGCGGAAGTTCTAGCGAAGCAGATATTTAGTATTAGTATTGCATTTAGTAGATAAAATAACACATTTACTTCATATAAATAAATAAATAAATAAAATTGAAATTGTTCTCTCTTTTTGTTGTTGTAGCTAAAATCAATTTTGAACTCAGCATTTTTATTCGAAAGCTCTGCTAAGCTCTCTTTCCATTTCAATTGTTAAGAAAATTGATATATAAAAATCCGTAGCCTATCCTAAGGCTTTATTTAAATTTATTTTTCTTCTTTCATAACAATTTTGAAGTTTGAAGTCAGATAGTTTTATAACAATTTTTTGCTGTCTGCATTATCCCCCTACTTTTCAGTATAAATATAACTTGGCATATTATTATGTATGTGTTGTAGTCATAAGAACATAAACATGTTTTTACCTCTCAGTTTATATTAAGAACGGTTCGTTTAAAATCTCAACATACATATATTCCTTTAGATATTACTTCTTGGAAAAATGGAATTATTTATTACATACATATATTATATATAATGGGTGATTTTTTTGAGGTTAGGATTTTCATGCATTAGTATTTGACAGATCACGTGAGATTTCAGACATGGTGCCAAAGAGAAAGATGCTCAGTATGCTTTGACATTTCATCATGAATAGACTTACTAACGAGCAACGCTTGCAAATCATTGAATTTTATTACCAAAATCAGTGTTCGGTTCGAAATGTTCAAATGTGACAAATTTTGTTCAGCGATGAGGCTCATTTCTGGTTGAATGGCTACGTAAATAAGCAAAATTGCCGCATTTGGAGTGAAGAGCAACCAGAAGCCGTTCAAGAACTGCCCATGCATCCCGAAAAATGCACTGTTTGGTGTGGTTTGTACGCTGGTGGAATCATTGGACCGTATTTTTTCAAAGATGCTGTTGGACGCAACGTTACGGTGAATGGCGATCGCTATCGTTCGATGCTAACAAACTTTTTGTTGCCAAAAATGGAACAACTGAACTTGGTTGACATGTGGTTTCAACAAGATGGCGCTACATGCCACACAGCTCGCGATTCTATGGCCATTTTGAGGGAAAACTTCGGAGAACAATTCATCTCAAGAAATGGACCGGTAAGTTGGCCACCAAGATCATGCGATTTGACGCCTTTAGACTATTTTTTGTGGGGCTATGTCAAGTCTAAAGTCTACAGAAATAAGCCAGCAACTATTCCAGCTTTGGAAGACAACATTTCCGAAGAAATTCGGGCTATTCCGGCCGAAATGCTCGAAAAAGTTGCCCAAAATTGGACTTTCCGAATGGACCACCTAAAACGCAGCCGCGGTCAACATTTAAATGAAATTATCTTCAAAAAGTAAATGTCATGGACCAATCTAACGTTTCAAATAAAGAACCGATGAGATTTTGCAAATTTTATGCGTTTTTTTTAAAAAAAAAGTTCTCAAGCTCTTAAAAAATCACTCGTTACCTACACTCTTGATCAGATGATAAGAACCACTTAAATTTCTGGTTTTCGTAGTCCATGTCTTTTTAAATTTCTTGTCAACAGATTGAATTTTCCAGCAGCTGAGAGTGCACTATATTTATACATATAATAAAATAGTTACTTATTTCCTGTCTGTCTTTCTTTCTTTTTTGTGTTCGCATCACGTAAAAACTACTGAATGGATTTTAATAGAATATTGTGAGGAGGTACCTTAGTATCCTGATTCCAATATAAGATACTTTTTTCCCATAAAAATATTTTACTTCCAAGAGAAAGTTGAGAAAAAGCAGTGAAATTACGCAATTTTTTTTTACCATTTTAAAGGTACTGCAGACTTTAAGGCATATTTTATTTTTTAAAGCGAGATATTTTAAACACGGTTGAGCAACAGATTGCGCTGTTTTAAAATAATGAGTAACTCATATCCTGTCTGTCTATTACAGAGCTTTACAATTATTTTTAGAATTTTAGAATTATATATACATTTTTTTAATATTATCCAGGGTTGGGTACCTTTATATAAAGTAAATACGTAAGATTCTTAAAATTTGGTGTTGTGGATTACTTTCAAAGCAAAATCGAACAAAATATTGTCAGAACGGACACAACGTGTGTGGGCACAGCTAGTTGAGTATAAAACTCTTTCCGCTAAAGTTGGAGAGTAAAATGAACTTAAGCCTTACTGTGAAACTTTATTTGTATATTGAAAATAGTTCGATTAATAAAATTTAAATTTTTAATAGGTAAAACAAATTTTAAAAATGGCTGTTTCGACAGTTCTTTAACCCATTTACGCCCGCTGTATCCATATGGGTACACCTCTTTATGTATGCACATAATTTATTCTTGGTACGATATATTACTTTTTTATGCTAATTCGTATTGCCATGGGGTTTGACTTCTTAATAAAAATTATGATTTAGAATTCACTGCATAAAGGTACTGAATGAATACGGAGGTTGAATTTATACCTTTAAAAGTCTCAGCGTTATCTCAAAATTCCGCTTCTGTTTTTTTATATTTACATAAATGCTTTTTATATTTTTATATTTTTTTCTTTTCTTCTTTACTTAGAGCCTTTTTTAGCAAATTATAATATTACATTGGTATTTAACAATGTCTGACTGAAAGGGAAAAAACATTGCTATTGTGTCCCCAAAGGGCAGCCAATGGGCACTTTGCTGTTATTTGGCTAAAACTATTTTGTTTAATTTTAGCAAGTAATGCAATAACCATTATTTTTTTATTGTAGTCCGGATGAATTTTTCCAGCAATTTCGAAAAATATCATACTGACGCTGGATTGTCCACAATTGAGGACGGACTTTTTACCCAAAACTGAAAAATTTTTTTTGTTAATTTTTTGCTGTAAAAATGTTAATTAGTCTGTAAAAGTCACGTTAATAAGGTTATTTTAAAAATACTACTTCCAGTTTGTATTTGAGTCTAAATGGGTTAATGAGGCATTAAGCCATTTTGCAAGCGAACAACTTGGATATCTGTGTCGTGAAAGAAACGAAGTAAAAGATCAGCTGTTAAAAAACAAACAACGGTTTTATTAGACTTTTGTGAGCAAACATTGCAAATCTTGTGTAAAATAAGTTTTTTGACAGATATGTCAAAAGATGTAAAAAACATGTCGTGTGTTATAACTTATTTATTTGTATGTTAATAAATAGTTTAAATAATAAAATTTAAATATTTAATAAGTAAAACAAATTTTAAAAATTGCTGTGTCATCAGTGCCTTAAGGAGGCAATAAAGGGCGTTTTAGACGGTACGAATTTACGTACGTAAATTCCAAGAGAAAATATTATCAAATTTGATACGTGTTTAAGAAATGAGAGCTTTTTTGCGTTAAAATCTAGCTGTTTTTGGTTAGTTTTGCCTTTGAAAAGTTAACATCACTTAGAAAAATGCATCCCTGATCTGAGAGCCATACGACTGTCAAATTTTCATCCTTATTTTCTCTCAATGTCTTACAGATTCATAACATATTATGTTTAGAAGATACCTTTCGTGCTCTTCTACACAGAAATTTGACATGTTGTAAGACTCCTGTGATCATGTAAATCGCCCTTAAGCCATTTTGCAACCGTACGACTTTGATACCTGTATCGTGAAAAAGGCGAAATAAAAGATCAGCTGTTGTAAACAAATAAAGGCTTCTGAACAAACATTGCATATCTTGTGTAAAATAAGAATTTTGACTGACATGTCAAAAGATGTAAAAAAACATGTCGTGTGATATAAGCTTAAAGCACAGTTTGGCGATAAAACATTTTTGAACTATGCCACGAATGTCGAAATAAATTTGCACAACTTACAAGCATTATTGTAGCTTTAAACTATTCAAGATAAAATGGTACACCAAATTTAGTACAAAAATATTGTAGGGTTGCCAGATCTCACAACTAGATGACAGTTTAGTTCCTGTCGTAAAATGGGGCACCCGATTTATCAGTGTCTGCTTGTACTCTGCCTTATGGAACTTTTTCAATTTTAATGGCATTTTCATAGTTTTATTTTATTTATTTATTTTACTTTTATGCTGTCAAGTTAGTTTAGTTTAGTTGTCACATATTTACGTGTGTGTGTGTGTTGGAATTTTAGCTGTATGTAAAATTTATGCTTTTATATTGAGCAAAATGTATAGTTTTGCTCTTAGAGAATTTCAAGTTATGTTTTTTTATATTTTTATTTTATTTTATTTTCATTCTATTTTATTATTATTTTAAAAGTTTTTTTTTTTTTGGCCAATATTTTTGTGTTACTCTTGTTTTAAATTGCTACAAATCATGTAATGGGTGATTTTTTTGAGGTTAGGATTTTCATGCATTAGTATTTGACAGATCACGTGAGATTTCAGACATGGTGCCAAAGAGAAAGATGCTCAGTATGCTTTGACATTTCATCATGAATAGACTTACTAACGAGCAACGCTTGCAAATCATTGAATTTTATTACCAAAATCAGTGTTCGGTTCGAAATGTTCAAATGTGACAAATTTTGTTCAGCGATGAGGCTCATTTCTGGTTGAATGGCTACGTAAATAAGCAAAATTGCCGCATTTGGAGTGAAGAGCAACCAGAAGCCGTTCAAGAACTGCCCATGCATCCCGAAAAATGCACTGTTTGGTGTGGTTTGTACGCTGGTGGAATCATTGGACCGTATTTTTTCAAAGATGCTGTTGGACGCAACGTTACGGTGAATGGCGATCGCTATCGTTCGATGCTAACAAACTTTTTGTTGCCAAAAATGGAACAACTGAACTTGGTTGACATGTGGTTTCAACAAGATGGCGCTACATGCCACACAGCTCGCGATTCTATGGCCATTTTGAGGGAAAACTTCGGAGAACAATTCATCTCAAGAAATGGACCGGTAAGTTGGCCACCAAGATCATGCGATTTGACGCCTTTAGACTATTTTTTGTGGGGCTACGTCAAGTCTAAAGTCTACAGAAATAAGCCAGCAACTATTCCAGCTTTGGAAGACAACATTTCCGAAGAAATTCGGGCTATTCCGGCCGAAATGCTCGAAAAAGTTGCCCAAAATTGGACTTTCCGAATGGACCACCTAAGACGCAGCCGCGGTCAACATTTAAATGAAATTATCTTCAAAAAGTAAATGTCATGGACCAATCTAACGTTTCAAATAAAGAACCGATGAGATTTTGCAAATTTTATGCGTTTTTTTTAAAAAAAAAGTTCTCAAGCTCTTAAAAAATCACTCGTTACTTTTGTGTTGAGTTCAGCAAAAAATATTGCCATTAAGATTTCTATGTGTGTGTGTGTATGTGGGTGGGTGGGTGTGCTTGTGTATTACGTGTATTTTTTGTTGCATAAAGTTTGTAACATCTTTGTTGGTTGAATTATAAGTCGAATATATGCTGCTGCCATCAACTTTGTTGGCAAAATAAGTGGGTTGTAGTTTTATTTCCTCAAGTATTCATTTTTTTTTTTATCTTCAAACTTTCCAAAATACAAATTGTTGTTTGGGAGTTTTCTTGGGTTTTATGTTTGCTTATGTTGTTCCCTTTTGATTTATTTTTTTGCTGGTAATAGAAAGATTAGATTTGTTATCCTGAGATCATATATCATGACAATATCATATCAATTTTCTATTATCATTGTTTTTTTCTTTTACCTTTCCCTCTTTCGCTTTTTCAATAAGCGAAAATTACAAGCAGAAATTTTGTTTCTCTTTTAAAGAGTTTAAAAAAGAGTTGATAAAATAGGCTATATTACATTGACAACTAAGACAAACAATGCCTAAGGAAAAAGAATAAATTATAGTCAGATTTTTTTTTATTTTTTGCAGCAACATTTATTTCAAATAAAGAAAATTTATTTAAGTAAAAAATAAAAGCCTTGTGTTCAAGCTCACCTCAGCTTAATGAAGCTAGAGTTTCCCAAGACAGTACTGGCAGCCATGTTATACTTGTTGTATACTTCGAATATGTCACCTAGCAACTGAGTCCATACATTGAAATTTGCTTATAACACAGCTTTTTTAAGCAGTCTACAAGTAGCAACAATCAAATAAGAGTCAGGCTCACACTTATAGGGTTCCGAACCCTGTTTAATAGGGCCCATTTAAAATTCCATTTTTTATTGTTACTACCTATCCCCGGTGCGTTTCGTTACACTAATCTATAAAAAAAATCAAATAAACACTTGGAAGAAAAGTATGTCTAACCTTTAACTCAATACTAATTGTTTACTTTGTGTGGAGGAGGTACAACTCCTTCTATCCCAATCCATTCTGGTTTTTTGGCTGGATAATACACATCAATTTTATTCCAAACGTCGTCAATGGTAAGAATGGTGGCAAGAAATGGCAACACTGGATGATCAATTTTCGAAGAAAATCATTTTCAGTGATGAGGCATATTTTCACCTGAGTGGATTCATCAATAAGCAGAATTACCGCATTTGGGCGTATGATAATTCAGGAGTGATTGTCGAAAAACGAATGCACCCACAAAGACTGTTTGGTGCGGTTTATGGGCTGGCGGCATCATCGGACCGTATTTTTTCCAAAACGAGTCCGCTCATGCAGTTACTGTGAATGGTGTTCGCTATCGTGAGATGATAACGAACATTTTATGGCCCGAATTGGAAGATATTTATGTGGACGATATGTGGTTTGAACAGGACGGTGCCACTTGCCACACAGCTAACGAAACAATGGCTGTTTTGCGCAACAAATTCAATGACCTGGTTATCTCACGTGGTGGCGATATCAATTGGCCGCCAAGATCATGTTATTTTACACCGTTGGACTTCTTTCTTTGGGGTTATTTGAAAGAAGAAGTGTACGTCAATAAGCCAGCAACAATTCTAAAGCTAAAGGATGAGATAATTTGGCACAATAACTGCATAGAACCTCAATTATGCCTCAGTGTCATCGAAAGTTTGGAGCATCGGATGTAGGTGTGCCGCCGAGGTCGCGACGGCCTTTTGGAAGATACCACGTCCACCTCCCCAATCCAGTATGTATTTTGTTAGACTATGCACACTATGAGTGGTAGATACTTATGCAAAGTTTCAACAATCTACCTATTGCGGATCTCCAGGTAGACGATAATTGTTCACATTTTATGGGAGGTATCACGCGCACTATTCCAATTCAGCTTGTATTTCGGTAAATTATGTAAGAGGGTTACTGGTGCAAAATTTCAAAGATCTACATCACTATTGGAACACCCTATAATTTTTAGTAACAGTTCAAAAAGCAGTCCATATATGTATATATACTTATGAGTAGAGAGAATAAAGTTTTTAGTACTAGTAGTAGTGTAAATTTAAGATGTCTGCCTATTACGGGCCCTATCCAAACGCCCTTTAATTTTTCGTATTTGTTGTTGTAGCAGCTATAGTAATACAACATCTGTGCAGATTTCATAAGTCCACCTATTAGAGATAGAGGGCGTTTTGAGAGAGATATTGCGGATTCATGCCCTCTTGTACGTATAAAAACCATACCCCAAGTTTTAGAAGTCAAATACTTCGGTATACATCTTGATCGGCGAGTTATTTGGAAGAGCTATATAAAATAACAAATTTAACACAAATAAAGTTAAAAGGGTCCAATTAAATTTAGTTGTTTGCAGAAAATCTACTCTCAGCTTAAATTGACAACTTCTACGGTACAAGTCGAACCTCCAACCAATATGATTTCAGTTATGGGGCTATGGCTCAGCTTCCAATCTCAAATATTCAAAGACGTTACTCCGTGGTATGTAAAAAACTAGAGCAGTAACAATGATCTGAAAGATTTATTAGTCAGAGCAGAAATAGTTAAACATGCAATAACGCATTTAATGCGGCTTGAAACTCAATATTTTCATGTTTCAATATGGCTGGAGTACCCACTACTCAATACTTTTCCAGCACTAGTTGCTTAAATTTTTACACTAGTCCATGAGTACGTAGCAGTTGGAGCAGGAGAATCAGTGCACATATTAAATTAACAGCGAGAAAAGCTTAAAAAACTCATGGAGTTCTGAAATCATCCTCCTACTTTATTTGCCAGCATCATATTTAAACTCTTGTCTTAAAACATAAAATGAATAGAATATTAAAACAATTGTTCTCTGTTCTTAAATTGTCAACATTTTTGTTGTTGAAAGTTTTAGCACACACACACACACACACACACATTTGCATACACGTTGATTGTAGTCAACGCTTAAAAGTATGCTTTAGAAAATTGTATGCCCTTTAAATAACTGTTCTTAAATAACTGTTTCGTAAAGAACGAAAATGGGAAAATATTCTCTCGTTACTGTTTTAACAATAATTAACGCATTTAACACACAATCAACATAATTACGTACAAAATGAGAGAAGAGAATGAAGGAAAATATATAAAAATAAGTAAAACGAAAGTATTATTAATGGAGTATGTAACACAGAGCCGGAAGGTTTTTACTTTAAATGTCATGTTGTTAAGAGAAAAAATAAGCCAAACATTTTTTTTATTTTTTAATTATTTTTTTGTAATCCTTTTTTATATTTGGTTTTAAAATTAGTTTAACATTTTAAAAATTTTAACAGTTAATTTCTGTCGACGATCATGGTTGGCAGATATTTTTCGTTTTTAAATAATCTCCTCCAAGCTCGACACATTACGTCCGGGTTCTTTCTAGACTTTTTTTATTCCCACCTCAAGTTTTCTCAAGGCCCACAAAATAGTCGTTTGTTACAATAATGACCTTTTTGTTTGACACAGACTTAATAATGGCCGCAAGGGGATAAGTCTAAGAATGAGCTAGATTGGGATCAGTTCGTAGCCCAATTCTTGAATTTTTGCAAAAATTACTACTCACGAGTGCGCAAGTGTACATTGCCTTAATGAAACACCATTTTTTTCTTCACTAGATGAGGTTGTTTTTGCTTTAAATCCATATTGAATTTATCCCAAATCTCTGTATAATATTCGACGGTAATCATTTTACCCTTTTTTCAAGATAATCTAGGTAAACAACAAAACTTTTGCACTGTTACCTTTTTGACCAATATACCCTTAGCCTGTCTTAATTGTCTTTGGTCTTAGGAAAGTGGTAAAGGGTTTATATTACGTCCGCAGTTACAAAACAGCATAAAAACTCGTTCGGAATGCGACTGAAAATTACCACACTCTCCCCTGAAGTGGTCTCACGGTAGCGCTTATAGGCAAGTTTAAACAATATCGCCGCTCATTGCTCATAACTTTTGCTTTATATTCAAATATTCATTGAAAATGTGAAGAACCTGCAGGGTTGAGATGCCAACAGCCTCAGGCAACTCAGTCACCTTTTGCACTTTTATGCTCTTATATTTCATTATTATTCCATCAATACTAACCACTATTTCTGGTCTGGCGTGTCTATTTCTTTTGGGTGACCTGACATAATTTGTACTGGGGGGTTACTACACTTTTCAATTCGATAGAATTTTTCGAAACACTGTGTATGATTTGAATGATTTTCCTTTTCGAATCGAATCACGTAGTAACCCCCCTAGTTCGATGACGACGGTACTGCTCAGTAAAGCTCTTTTTCGCCATGGAAATTAATAGTGCATAGTCTCTATAGTATTTATCAAACCAAATGTATGATCAGCAAGCACACATTCGGCTTTTAATGGCTGTGAAAAAATCTAGCACACACAGCCTGCTTAATATCAGGAGTTTACTAATAGACAACAGTTAACAGTAGCAGTGTTTCTTTGAAAATTATTGAGCTGGGAACAGAAACTGCCTTCTTTCCAGTCGATTGCCAGTCGAATTCAAATGGGACACGGTAATGTGTATATGTAACACAGAGGGGTATTTTAACAATCTAGCCGGACTTTAGACTAAAAATTAAATTTTGTAAAATGTAAAAATTTAGGTACGCAGCTGGACAGACAACAAAATTCTGCATCATATAGTGAATTTTCAAGGCTTTTGCTTGAGATTTGTCGTTTTCGGACACTGTTAAAATCAGGAGAGTTGAGTAAATCGCATACGTTTTTATTGTCTCGATACGATTTGGAGAGGTTTGCAATATAGTTTTTGTGGATAAACGAATTAAAATTTTATATTGATTTTTTTTCTGTGAAAGGTTATATTAGCAGCTGCTTATTTAAATTTTATATATTTTATTTAAAATTTTTATCATAAAAAATTTTGTTCGAAATCAAAAAAAAGGATTTTTATTGTTCATTTTTTGTTCATTTTTTTGTGAAAAAAAAAAGTGAAAAGGTTTTTGAGAGTGAGGGACATCGTGATTCTAAAAATGTTATATATCACTATAAAATTTACGATCTTTACTTTTATACTGTATAAAAAAAGTTGCAAGTTTCTGCACCATTTTATTTTTTGCGATTTTTTTCAATTTTTACCTTTTTCTGCTTTTGCTCATCTTGCATGGATCCGGTCATAAAATGTTTTTGGTTTCTTAGTTGTTTAAATAAAGAAATTATTATTATTTAAAATAAAATTTATTGTTACTAATATAAATAAATATATTATTTATTTATAAAATAAAGCTGTGATTTTATGCCTGTCTGTCTGTTTGTGTTCGCATCACGTAAAAACTACTGGATGAAATACAATAAAATTTTTTGGAGAGGTACCTTAGCATCATGGTTCAAATATAGGATATCTTTTTGCCGTAAAAATATTAAGAAAGAGGGAGAAGAAGTAGAGTGAAAGTACGTAATTTTGCCGATTTAATGGCACTGAAAACTTGGGAGTAACTTTTATTTTTATCAGCGGGTAATTAATAGTCTAATTACAAAACTCTACCATAAGGAATTATATATGTACAAATTTTAGAATTTTATAGAAAGACTATGTGTCTGAGTAATTGTCCAGGGATGGGTACCTCTGTATAAAGTAATTACATAAACCATATCTGAAGCACTATAAAATTAAGAGTCTCTTAAAGTGGATTACTTTCAAAGCAAACTAAGGAAGCTGACGAAGTGGCGGGCACAGCTATGTAATTAATAAATTATTCTCAGATAAATTAATAAAAAAAATTTCTTTTTTAATACTCCTCTCTTCGACATAAAAGCTTAAAAATAAATATTTTTTGGAAATTAGCAAAAAAAAATTGTTTTAAAAATTAACATGGACGCAATGGGGCGTGTGATTGAAGGGATACCTACCCCTGGGCCATAAAAACTTTTATTTTATTTTCATGGTATTAAGGCGTATGTAATCTATTTCTTTCATATAATTACATTATTTTCACAAGTAATGTTTTATGTCACCGCCCGCAAACGGGGAAGGGGCAAAAAATGGCGTTATAGAATCTTCAGGGCCCATATTTAGGTTTTTGAACATTCGCTGATTATAAAAGTTGAACTTGCTAAACAAAAGTATGGGAAAACTTAAAAAAAAACTTAATTTTTTAGTGGTAGGATTAATTCTTCTAAGGGGAACTTTTTTCTCCTTTACCTGATTTCTCTCATTTTATAGCTTTAACAGCCTATGACCATAAGAGATTTCTCTGCCAAGTTTGATTAAATTAGGGGCGCTCAGTCAATTTTCAGAGCCAATGTAAGCTAAAAAAAGGCAATGTCCGGCTAGATTGGCAAAATACCCTCCCCCCTATATGCGTCGTCACTCATCCTTCTTTTTTCGATTTTGATCAATTTTGTACAGTAGCAGTATAGGCGCAGTAGTTACCCGTAGACGATCCATATATGATCACCTTTTCACACTCTTTGTCAAGAGTAATAAAAAGTAATCTTATCTCACACACGAATTTCGAATTTCGCTAAAGATTTAGTTTGATATTAACGTTGCAATTTTTTTGCTCCCTTACCTTTCGTACTTTTTGAACTAAATATGAAATGAAAATGTTGGCCATGTGTAAACTCTCTGTTAAAATAATAAGTAACCGATAGAAGAGATGAATGTAATGTGGTTTCTTTTTTAACGGACATAAAGATCCAAGAGTTGCATTTTTGTTTTATTCCCACCATCCCTTTGTAAAACTAAGGACAGGTTAAGCCTATAAGGAAATTACTTACCTCCTTGAAGGAAATCTCTTCTACAAATTGGTTGGCCTTTCATTAATTTTACTCAAATAAAAAAAAAAAATATTTATTTTAAACTTATTCATTTGTATGGAATTCTCTTGAAATAACATTTTAATTTTTATGTTCAAGCACGTAGAAAGTTCTCCTGTTAAAGCTTTGTGTATTTTATTTAATGCCTACTTTTAGGGGCTGCAAAACTAATGTACTCGTAGTATACTTACAGGATTAAAAAAAAAATACATTTTTTTATTGTTCTTGTTTCTCTGACAACAAGATGCGTCTTTAACTAACAGTTGTTAATTAGCATTTAACTTAATTAAGTTTTTATCTCTTTCGCAAATTTTAAAACTTGTTTAAGAACTTCAAGTAACAATTCCATTTGAAGAAAACTTTTTCATCACTTCACTATCTATGAAACGGGGATTTTATTTCTATGCAGGCAAAAAAAAGTTTTTTATTTATTCTTTTTATTTTCTTGCAAATTTCAGTTTTTCTCAGCTCTAAAAATAATTAATTAGCTAAAGTTTTTGTTTTATCTAATGAAATGTAAATATGCAAGTTTTCCTTTTTTCTAAATGTGTCCATTGGAACGTTAAAAAAGAAAATAATCATTTGATAAAAATGGTACAGGGAATATTGGTTTTTATGATCAACTAATAACTATGATGGGGCATAACTCTTATAATGGACCAAGCTAGTTCAAGTTTAGGGAGACTTAGATGCCGATGAGTAGAAGATGCTTCTCTTAAGGATGCTAAATCAGGTGTGTACTCAGTTGATGTCTGCAATATGTGTCTGAGGGTCTATGTTCTCCGTTTACCAGTCAGAATTGTTTGCGATGCTGAATGCGGCAACTATTCATATTCGAGTATCAAAGAAAAAAGTTTTTATTAGACTAGACCAAAAAACTCGAAAAAAAAATCGCACCTGTTGTCGAAAAAGTTAGTCGTGGAGGTGGCACAGTCAATTTCTGGGGCTGTATAGCATATAAAGGCTTGAGAGACTTGGTTCCCATCTACGGTTCGATGAACCAAAAACAATATTTGAAAAGTTTAAATAAACATGCATTTTCTTCTGGCGATAGGTTGATCGACCGTCATTTATTTTCCAACAGGACAATGCGCCTTGCCACAAGAATAAAATGATTAAGACATTTTTGACAGAAAATAGCATTGAAACTTTGGATTGGCCACCCCAAAGTCCGGATATGAATGTGATTGAGAATGTTTGGTCATATACAAACCGCCAAAGAACCGCAGATCTGACAAGAACCAGGAAAGGAACAATTTCAGATGTTAAATCTTTGTGGGAGGACATACCAACAAAATACATTCAAAACTTGATCGATTCAGTTCCTAAAAGACTCCGGAAAGTCATTGGCGCTAAAGGAGGACACACGTTTTATTAATATTGAAAATATCTAAAAGCATTATAATAGTTGGAATGACATATTTTAGTTTAAAGAGTTAAAATACTATATCTCAAAATACTTAAGCCACCCCCTAAATTTTTAAACTAGTTGCATAGAATGCAAATTTAATTTAAGAAGTTATGATTTTATGTTTTTTTGTTATTAAATAAATGCTAATTTCATTAAAAAAATTGGAATTTTTAATTTTTTGGAAATCTGAAAAAAATTCAAAATGGTAAAATTTCTCAGGTGTCAAAATAAATATGCCGACCACTGTAAAATGCATAAAGCAATTGAACGTGTACTTCTAACTATTGCTCTATTGCCTTCTAACAACTAAACAGACGTGCCTCGTTAAATGAGGTTAACGAACTCATAGAATCACCAGAGGATCTAGCAACTAGCAGAACTGGGGTATGTCATAGAGCGAATAAATTCCCTATTATGAGTAGACTCATTAAGCCTGAAGGGGGCTACCACATGTAGATATCCTCGAAAAGTGCTCAAAGATCCGCTCTGAAAGAAACCCAAAAAGGTGGTTGCATATAATAGAAGTAGCTTAAGCTGGATAACTGCGTTAATTACAGGTCATTGGATTCTTAAAGTATCAGCAGGCCATCAGATGAAAATGAAGAAAATAGTACTTGCAGACTCATTTGGAAGAGGCTGAGATGAGCTCTTAAAACCGACAAATTTTGCAAAGCGACCGATACTATTTTGTATACGTCCAAGGTACCGTGAAATAACTCCCAAATGAAATAAGTCCCAACGAAAATGAAATAACTTCCAAATTAAAAAAACGAAATAACTCCCAACGCCAAAATGAAATAAGATCCAAAAACTTAACCTTTAATTCAAACCAATTATATTTTTACAAAAAAAAAAAAAAAAATGAAATAACTCCCAAATGAAATAAGTCCCAACAAAAATGAAATAACTCCCAATACAAATTATATTTGCACCCGGGCACTGTTTAACTGTTTTAACCTCTATGGTATAACAGGTAGCTCCCGATTAAAGAGGTCCTTAACTTTGATATCACACCATATATCATAGATATATGACCAAAGGCCGGCTATACAGACAATATTTTGTTAGCGAAGCCGCTGTTCCATATACCATAGAGAGATCATTGAGCCATCCCGGCCTGTGTAGCCGGCCTTCGGCCGTATGGAAGGGTTTAACCTCTATAGTATAACCAACACCGGCTTCGCTTACTAAAGTTTTCCTGCATAGCCGGCCTTCGACCGGGCGTTATTTCATTGCGAAATAATTCCCAATGAAAAATTATGAAATAACCTCCAAAAAAATTGGGAGTGTTTTCTGCAGAAGCCAGGAAAAAATGTTGTGTTTTTAAAAAAATCAAAAACTAGGGATACAATCCTGACCATCCAAATGAAGCCACTAAGGGTAGCCACCCATACTAAGAAGACGTCAGCTTGACCGTATAACGCATCCTTGCAGTTCCCTAAGACATGCAGAGCTAATGTGTGATCTCAGTGGTAAGAGCGACTGACTACCAATATTAATGGAGACAGACTCTTAAAATTTCTCCTTTTTAATAGCCAAAATTTTAGCCAGATAAACGCTTGCTCCATCGGGAAGACTTTATGAGAGTCATAAATTAATAACCTTAAAGAAGAACAAGACAAATACCGCGGATCAACCCCGATACAGCATTGTATATCCTCTTGTTACGGACACACATATATTATCGCATACGGGAATCTCGCATAGTAAGAACTGCAGAAGCTGTCTGGATGAGGAGGAAATAGTTCAACATCTTTCTGTGACTGCTCGACTCTGCAAGAACGTAGGCTCAAATTTTTGTGCCAACGATTCAATCACAAAGTGCCTCAATAGCCTCCGAGTGCACTCGCTTTGTGCGAACGGACTGCTTAACCTAATATTGATGTTTTGCCGAGCAACAAAATAGATTTGATTACATAGAAAGTAAAGTTGGACATATGTCTTTGTTGTCCTGTTTTGAAAAATATGTTTTTTTTTGTTGACTTAAAGCAACAGCACAAGAAATGGGGACTATTTGTCCCACGATACCAGTGACCAATTCATTTCGGATTAGTTCGCCTTGAGATAGAAATAACTTCAACTTCGCTCATAGAAGTGTCCTGTTGAGACCTCATCCGCATTATCCGGTTCTTAAGTGTGTGTAAGAAACCTAGTGTTCGTGCCTGGTGCAGCGGAATTGGTTTTTACAGATCTTGTATTTTGAAATATACTGGTTGCTGGCCTACTAATCCCTTTTTGATTGTGATTATGTTGATTCACCACCAAATTTGGTAAAATTTGTAGTAAAATATGACAACTAAGTGAACAGATGATTGATTCTGATATATGTTCCTTTCACTTCCTATAAAGAGCATAGGGCCTCAACAAACGATCTCCAATTAGATCTGTCCAACTTTTTCTTGTCTTGGCACAGCCTCTTAATCAACCTGTCTTTTCCATGTATGGGCGGGTCGGGTTCGTCTTCTTCTGCGACTGGCTTTTGAGGATTTCACTCAATTGGAGTTCGGGTTACGTTATCATGAGCCTTGCATAGCGTTCGACCAATCCAGTTCCGTTTTAGCCTTCTGATTTCAAGCTCATAGGTATTTAGTGTGTTCGGGTGTATAGCACAGTTTTTAAGATTATTCGCATGTTTCGGTTGATAAAGATCTGTAAAGCGTTTAGGTCTTGTGTTGCCGTGTTTCAGGTCTCCCAATCATACAGTTGAATTGATTTGGTATTATTTAATAGCGATTGTAATTTCCAGATTTATTAGTTTTCCGTGAGCTTGTTTTGCAGTTGTGGTTATCGATATTCAAAGTGGACCCACCGGTATTCGTTAATACGCTACCTAAGTAACATCGATTTTGATTACTCCGATTAAATTGCAGTTGATTCTCATTGCGTTAATTTTACCTACATAGATTTTTAGTTCTACCCTGGATGCGGCTTTGACAATATGATCCAACATGACCTTTTGGATATGTAACCTCAAAAATATGTCATCAGCATAGTCCACGTCCTCCAAACGTTACCCTAGCCCCCATACTCATTCTACAAGGCTTCTTGCATTACTCTGTCTGACACAATGTTGAGTAAGGGTGAAATGAAACAACCTTTTCTTACCCCTTTGTTTACAGGAATGTCAGGCTTAGTTGGTTATCGTGGGATATTCGTCAAGTTGCTCCACTGTATAATGATATAATAAGGTTCGTTGGTTTGTTAAAAACGCCTTTTGCAAGCAAGACCAGACCATATGAATTCGAGTGGTAGTGTGCCAAATTTTTTCTAAAAAATCAGTAAACATCAGATACAATGGGGACCGCCATTCTACTCTTCCACCACACATTTATTCTAAGCCTATTTACAAGATAAGTTGAAAGACTTTTGTAGTCGGAACCCTGCTTGCTAAGCCCTAAGCTCGAGTGTTAGAATAATACCTGAATCAAAATAGAGACTTCTTCTTTTGATTGATAATGCAATTTACTTTCTATTTTCTTCCTTAACTTGAATTTTTTCTTCTTCAGTTATGTTCTTCTCTCCAGTAAAAATCAACAAATCAATTGAGTTTTAAAGTTTTTAAGTGCCACCCATCATTATAACTGAAATATTTTCTTAAGCTTGTTTGTTTAATAAAAGTAAATGCACGAAATACTTTCTACTTGAGCTAAAGTTTTGCTTGAATTCCTTTTTTTTTCTTATCTCTTTCTATTATTTTCTACACAAATACTTCATTTGTAATTCAAGTTGCAAATAAGAAAAAAACCAACCACTTTATTTCTGATCATGCCCAACTTTAGCAAAAGTTATGAAGAAAATATTCTTTTACTTTTGCTTAAAGCATCATAAAAGAGTTACTACTCGTACAACTTCTAAACTGATTGTAGAACTGTAAAAATGTTCAATTGACTTCTGTCTTGTGTACTTAGTTTTAATTATTTATTTATTTCTGCAACTCATTGACGGTAATTGCAACTTTTCTTTTTAGTTTAAGAGCTCAGCACCTTTCTTTACTTACTTAGTTACTCACTCACTTGGTTATTAATTACTTGGCAGAAATAGTTTAAAAGTAAAATAATGGCTAAAGTTTAAGCTCATATTTTTCCAGGGTTCAGAATTTTCATTTATGACCATTGAAATTTCTCATAAATGAGATTTTTAAAATTCTAATTTTTTTTCATGGTCATAAATGAACAAAACAAATGCTCTGCCTACGCTCACACATGAAGGAGTGTAAATGTTTGTTTTCTTTGTAGCATAAATAAATGAAGGGTGAAAAACAAAGAATATCATGTATGATAACACAGTGCAACACGGAAAAAAATAACCATATACGGACAGCACTACGTGATAAAAGACCAAAAAAAGACCCCTGTCTCCCAGTTTTGCCCAAAGTTCTCTAGGTTTTTTTTATGGGCCCTCAAAGATGTGGGGCCTCGATGTCATTTTTGCAAAAAAATGATCATTTACTCAAGCTCATATTTTGCAAACCGTTTGGAATTTTGATATACTTTCTGAGGCAAAGTTGTAGCTCTTGTCATAAAGAACAAAAATTGTGAACATATAAAATCAAAAAAACTTCATCTTCAAGGTCAAAATCGCAATAAACTTTAAAAAATTCAATTTTTTTTTTTACCTTTTTTCCCCTGTTCAGGTCCATAGGTAGCAAACCGTTCAAAATTCAAGGAAACAATCAACTACAAAAATGAACCTAAGATCTCAATAAATAACTTTCTAGAACATATGAACTTCCTAGGAATGATTCTTAACACCTAACCTAAGCGCCACCTTGTAGTGGATTGTTTCCTTGAATTTTGAACGGTTTGCTACCTGTTTGTTCTTAGTTGGGCCTTCAGTAACCTTTACTTTTTTATAACAACTCTGTGTTTGTAAGTTATATATGTATGTATATTTTGAGAACAGTCTTGCAAAGCCTGTGGTGTTAGTTTAAAGCTAATACAGTAGACCTCCTTATAACACGGTACTCTTACAACGCATTTTCATATTACGCGATTTCAGTCCCTCTTACAATGCGGGTATTCCCCCATATAATGCGGGGATTTTCACATTATATTTCTTTACTATAAAATCTAGAATGATAAGTAATTTGTTCATAGTGTTAATTCTGTTGCTATAAAAAATTAAATTATTTTATTAAATTTGTGTTCCCAGTTTTTGTATAGTAAAAAAACTAGTTATACGAGAATACTCGTAAAACGCGCGTTCCTTTAACGCGGAACCAATCCACCGTGTTATAAAGGGGATGACTGTACATATAGCCAATTTAATAATTACTTGACTTTGCCTCATTTATTTAGCACTTCATTCTCACATTTTTTTACCTTGTCACCACATATTTTGACTAAGTGTCATCAATAAGAAGACGATGTATCAAGTTCTCATTTGCTCATGAACGCTGTTCCGACAGATTTAATTTTTTATGATTTTTTTTATAATAATTAATTATATGTTTTTTTATATAAAAATTATATAAAAAACAAGTAATAGTATCTTATATACTCTGCACCATAGTAATGCTAGATATTGTGTTACTCTAGATGTTTCTTTGAAAATTTTTTGTAAATTTTTTTTATAATTTTTTCATAAATTTTATGTTATATGTTTTTAAAAATTTGTTTGTAAATTTTTTTGAAAAAATTTTGTTGGATTTTTTTTGTAAAAATTATGTTGAAAATTTTTTTGTAAATTTTTTATTAAAACATTTTTTTATAATTTTTTGTAAAACTTTTTTTGAAAATTTTTTCAAAAATTTTTTGTAAAATTTTTTAAAAATTTATTTGAAAAATTTTTTTTAATTTTTTGTAAATTTTTTTTTTGGAAAATTTTAAGTAAATAATTTTTGGATAATTTTTATTAAATTTAGTTTTTTATTTTTTTTTGTAAAAGATAGGACCTTAAAAAAAAATTCCTCATATTGATCCCTCACCCCCCACCCCAATGGGCCTATTGACTGCTTCTAGCTACCATTGGGCATCTTGTTGGTCCATTCGCTACCTATATATGTATTGCATTCTGTAAAGGTCTTTAATATAAATCAAAGCAGAAAAATCTTACCAACCTGAAAATAAACACAAAATCAGTCCTCGCAGGGGGTTAATGATCCCCTGAGATCTGTGTGCACTCGTTGTGATCTACCATTCGCGGTCTAATATTTATTTAATAAAAAAAAGCAAAAAAGAATCATTAAAACCGAAAAAATAAGAAAAGGGAATAAGAAAAGGTGGGAGTGGTTTTTTGGCCGCAGCATCCAAAGGAATGATCTGATGTTGCTGAATTGCAATTCCTAAATTTTCGAAACTATGCCTTGCATATTAGTAGGCTTAAATCTTCTCTACCTCGTCTGGTGCCGTGGCAAATGACATTTCAACCCAAAGACGAACCTTATTGATGACCCTATATTATAGTGATTATTATAATGTATCATAACATAAAATACACCTAAAATGTGACAAAATACTATGATGACTTCTGTCATTAAAATGATGCCAATGTGTAACCTTATTGATTACATAAATGCGATGATTTGGCGTCATTAATCCTGCCAAGGCTGCTAACACAATGCCGTTCAAGACCTCAGTATTGCTTGTTTTTTAACTCTTATTTCATAATAATTATTATAAAGGGTTCTCCGTATGGGACGTGTATATTTTCTCTGTAATAATCGCAGTCGACTATTCAACGATTTCGAGGTCAAGGTCAAAATCGCAAAAAACTTTAAAAAATTCAATTTTTTTACCTTTTTTCCCCTATTCAGGTGCATAGGTTGCAAACCGTTCAAAATTCAAGGAAACAATCAACTACAAAAATGAACCTAAGATCTCAATAAACAACTTTCTAGAACATATGAACTTCCTAGGAATGATTCTTAATACCGTTTAGGTAGCGCTTAGGTAGCCGCAAAAGTGAAAAATTTCCCGACAATTTTTTAGCTACCTAAGCGCTACCTAAACGGTGTTAAGAATCATTCCTAGGAAGTTCATATGTTCTAGAAAGTTGTTTATTGAGATCTTACATACATACATATATACATACATACATATATACATACATACATACATACATACATACATACATACATACATACATACATACATACATACATACATAAATACATACATACATACATACATACATACATACATACATACATACATACATACATACATACATACATACATACATACATACATACATACATACATACATACATACATACATACATACATACATACATACATACATACATACATACATACATACATACATACATACATACATACATACATACATACATACATACATACATACATACATGCATACATACATTTATGCGAATGTTAATGCGAACAATTTATCTACGATCATTTATAAAAAATGATCAAAATTGTAAATTCTCGTTTATGAGCGTTTGAGTGAAAAACAACAACAACAACAATTTTCACATCTATTCACTTTTGAATAGAAAGGCAATAAAATGAACAAAAACAAAATATTTTCTAGTCTCTCACATACATACATATGTATGAAAAGAAAAACTAAAGTTTACATACTCACACATGATTGAGCAGTGCATGAGCATTTCGGTACCCTGTATTTTTCTTTTTATTATTATTTTCATATTCACAGCATAAATGAAGGTATGGAATGGCCATATAGTTTACTTATTTAACCCTTCCACACAGTTGGAAAGGGTATCTGAAGTTTGTCGTTTCAGTTGCACAAAATTTTGTAATAAATTTTATTTAAACCTCTACACGCTAAGAGAGTCGTTTTAATATGCTGTAGATCACTTGACAACTCAAGTGTAAGACTAATCATATGTTTAATGTTTAAATAATTTACTGCTGAAATTTAAAAAAATTATTCTAGGGCTTACACAAATTTTATGTGACCCATTTTTGGTGCAAAAAAAAATTTCTTAAAAAATATTTTTTTTTGCAAAAATTTATCGCATATTTTTTTAGCAGCATGAGAACATAAAATCAGTGAACAGGACCACTTCTGGAATTAAAGTCGTCATAAAATTGATTTTGCAATAAATCGATTGTTAAGCACGTTGTATGGCAAGTTGCCTCGTCTTGTTGCAACTAAATTTCGTTTATGTGTAGCTGATTCATTTTTGAAAAAAAAAAATCAGTCAGCATGGCTCGAAAGAAATAACGACCGATGATGCCTCTACCAGCATGTTAACCGCGTTAAACAGTAAATTTAAATGAATGCAATGAGGCTTGAGCATTGTCTTCGTTTAACCAGAAATGAGCTTCAGTACTAAACAGACAAAATGCTCATCTTCGGTTAGTTTCAAATGAGTCCAATTAGCAAAAATGCGACGAAAAGATGGTCGTTTGGCTTTAATTCTTGCACGAGCTGTATTTTATAAGCATGTAAGCCCAGACCCTTTCGTAAAATGTTCCGGGTAGTCGCAGGATAAAGGCCAACAAGTTGAGAACAGCAACGAATCGACATTTCGGCGTCTTATTCAATATTTCGTGTTTTTTTTCGCTATCTGTCTGTCTGTCTTTTTTGTGTTCGCATCACGTGAAAACTATTGAATGGATTTAAACAAAATTTTGTGAGGAGGTACCTTACTATCCTGACCTCAATATAGGATACTTTTTTTCCGCAAAGATATCTTATTTCCCAGAGAAAGTGGAGAAAAAGCAGTGAAAGTACTCCGATTTTGTTTTACCAATTTAAAGGTACTTTAAGGGATCTTTTACTTTGAACACGGTTGCACAACAGATGGCGCTGTTTTAAAGAATGAGTAACTAATTTCCTGTCTGTCTTTTACAGAGCTTTACAATAATTTTTAGAATTTTATATAATTTTTAAAATTTTATCCAGGGATGGATAACATTTTTTTATATAAAGTAAATACATAAGAGTCTTATAATTTGGTGTGGTTTACTTTCAAAGCAAAATCGAACAAAATATTGCTAGGTCATACCCAAGGTGTGTGGGCACAGCTAGTCTTCAACTAAAATGGTGTAGGATGCATACAAGTCGGTGTGCATCGGTTGGTTTTCTTTTGCCATTCGCATGTTGCCACAACTTACCCACCAACAAACTGTTAAAGTGATGTTTATGTTAATTCGAATTGGTTGCAACATTTCTTTTGATTTAAGAGTTGCAACACTTACTTTGTCTGTTGGCTCATTTTTTTATTCCTTTTTCTTAAAATAATTTAAGTTTCTTAATTTCTTGCTGCTGCACAGCAGAAACTAAATTTTTAATAATTAATTTTTTACAAACTCTTTGACAACTTGCTTGCAACTTTTACACTTGTATTTAAAAAAAAAAAAGAAAAAACTGCTGGATGGACTTGATCTGATGATTGCGGGAATATTCGTTGTTTTTGTTGTAAATTTAGTTTACAGCAAAGCAAGTTGTAAGTTTATCTTCCAAGTTGTTGTTGGTAAAAGTTCTACATATAAAGAGAGATAATGTTTGATAAAAATTTACTAACACCACCATATCGTGTTGCATATACATATTTTATAATGGCAAAATTTTGTGTTTTTCAGGAGTGAGTTCGTATTGTATCGAAGTATTGTCATCGAAGTATATTTCGATGCCACAGTTATGCCAGGGTTTTGGACTGAAGAAATCAAAGGTTGCTTTTATATTTAGTTATTTAAAGGTGCATGTTGATGGTTCCTTGACTTTTTTGTATTTCCAGCACAGTAACTTTCAATATAGCCCTGCTCTCGTTAACTTCTAGTTGTTATCTATTACTGGACTCCCGGGGGGGCTACTGCGTATGTCGATTCGAAAAAAATCTTTTTCGAAACACAATATTAAAGTCATACAAATTCGAATGATTTTACCTTTTCGAATCAAATTACGCAGTAATCTCCCGTCTTAATTTTATCAAGCTGTAGCTATCAGTTCGTTTACGACAACAATGAAACGCAAGAAACCTCGTTAATTTTAGAACAAAAAACGAATTTCGTAAGCCGATTGAAGATCATAAAAAAAACTTCGCATAAAGCAAAGAAAGGCTTGATAAATAATGGGGGCTGCATGAGAACTATCAATATCGATATTTCTGTTGACAGCTGAGGATGTCAAACTGTGTTGACACATCTGTTCAGTAACGTTCAAGGACAGTAACGTTCTGTACGCGAAGTTCACAAAGCACTTTGACCTACTGTCAGCCTAATTGGCCTAATAAGCCAGCAATTCGTCCAGTTGTTGATCGTTTTCGCACTAAGTTTTCTCTTTTCGATTCAAAACCATCAACAAGACAAAGAAATTTGCATACCGCAGAGAATTTTGCTGTTGTAGCGCGAAGTATTAAAGAAGAAGACGCCAAAATGTCGTTCTCAACTTGTTGGCCTTTGTCCTTCGACAAAAGTGTAAAATTCTACCGAAGAATCTTGGCTTGCGTAGCTATAAAACACTGCTTTTGTAAGACTTGAAGCCAAACAACAATCGTTTGGGACATATATTTTCTGATTTGAGCTGATTTTAAACTGGCTGAAGATAAGCATTTTTATCAACTAATTCTGTTCAGTGATTAAGCTCATTTCGGGTTAAATGGTTGCGTCAATAATCAAAATTTCCACATCATCGGTTCTTATTTCTTTTGAAATGAGCAAGGAGCTACCGTTACGATGAATGGCCAGGCCTATCGAGCCATGCTGTCTGAATTTTTGTTTTCAAAAACTAATCAGCTAAATATCATTTCACATTTGGTTCCAACAAGAGGGCGTAACTTACCATACAGAGCGCTTAACAACCGATTTATTGCAAAATCACTTTGGTGAAAACCTTCTTTCCAGAAGTGGTTCTGTTCACTGGCCCCCTCGTTCGTGCGATTTACTGCTTTTAGTTTACTTTTATGGGGCTAACATGTTATGTCATCGGTTTATGAGCGAAAAACTAGCAACTCTTGATGCCAATATTTATTGGACTGTAACTTGACCATGTAACTCGTAGCCGAGGCAGACATTACCTGAAATCTGATTTAAAAAAAATATGCCACTATTTTTGTGGAGTCTCTACAGGGCATAATGTTTGAATGTTTGACATACCGAATGAAATTCAGTATGTGTTTTAGTCATACTTAGGATTTTTATTATTAATTAGCATTGAATTTGCATTGGCATTATTTCAAGTAGTTATAATGAAAAAAAATTAACTACTATTTAATGCTACTGTTTATTTTTAACTACAATTGTTTTTACCAATGGTAATGGAAATGTAATGAAATTGTATAATTACTAATTATAATTAATAAAAAAATCATTGTTTTGGGGAGACTTCTTAAAAAAAAACCCTACAAAAAGGTTGATTGCAAATGCGGCCAATAATGATAATGCTTTTTTATAAATTAATCATTGATAATGATTTTGTTTTTTAAATAATTACTAATGAAACTTTTCATTAAAAACCAATACCATTAATAAAAGAACATTTATTAGCATTATTTAGAATTCAATGCTAATGCAATTGTCAATTAATTTCTCAATCTAGTTAATTAGTCCCATCTATGGTGTTAGTATATGGAGATGAAGAGCTGTATAGTTTTTAGGCATAACCGGAAAGGGGCAAAGGGTAGTTTACCTACACCTTAAACCGAAAATAATTAATTTTTCGTTTCGAATATACTTTGATCTCTTATTCTTTATGTAATGTATCCATACAAATATCTGTTTCCATGAGGTATAGTAAAATTGAGTGTAGGTAACTTCATAATTTTTAAAGTTAATAATTAAATTCAGTATCTCAAAGATACTTTTAATTATGTCCAATTAAAGTTTTCTTTTTAAAAATTTTTTTCTTCCTTCCCAACTTTTCTTTATCCCAAATATTTATTTGATTTAAACAATTTTCTCTTCCTTTTCTTCTTTCTTTGCAGGTATGTATGTACTCGTATTTGGATGTTGCTTCTTGTCAAAGATTACATTTAAAGTTTTAGCCCTTAAACTTATTAATTATGTGTGAGTGTGTGTGTGTGTGTAATCTAAAAATCAAACAAAACTTATCCGCCCCTTTGAGCAGCTGAACAAAAAAGGTTCAAAAGGTTCGAAAGGTAAAGAAAAACGAATGAACAGGGAAACAAAAGGAACCAAACAAGGTCGGAAGCATGAAACATACAAATTAAAGAGACTTTAAAAATAAAAAAAAAAATATTATAGGGTGGTCCAGTAGGGAAGTGTAGATGTATAGAAGACTAGCTGTGCCCCACCCCCGTTGTGTGTGTCCTGACAATATTTTGTTCTATTTTGGTTTGAAAGTAATTCACACTAAATTTAAAGACTTTTACGTATTTACTTTATATAAAGATACCTATCCCTGGATATAATTCTAAAAATTATTGTATTTTAAAGGCGTTTAAAATATTTTAATAACAATGTAATTCAACAATGTAAAAATACAAATCAAATACAAATTTTATTCAATAGGCTTTTTGACAGTAATTCATATATTGTCATTACTTTTAAACAGCGCCATCTGTTGCGCAACCGTGTTTAAAATATCCCGGTTTCTAAAATAAAAGATTCATTAAAGTATGCAGTACCTTTAAATCGGTAAAAAAACGGCGTACTTCACTTCTTTTTCTCCAATTTTATAATAAAACGCAACTTTTTGGAACATATCTATCCTGTTTTAGGAATGCTATTGTTAAAATATAAAATACTTTTTTATAAACAATTATTTAAAAAGCTCTCATATCTATGTTAGTTAGAAAATTTCTAAATCTATCTTAATCCTTTCAGAAGTTGTATCAATTTAAATTCCATACATTATTTCTCAAAAAATCATTTTATCGTGAATTTTTTAGTTTTATAGGTAAATAACACTTGAAAAAAATAGTGCGAATAATATTCTGAACGAAACATTAATTTAAAAGTTGTGCACTTTTCTCTGATATCAATTATTTATATCAAAATATATATATTTAAGCTGTAGGAGATCCATAAACCTTGTTTATTAATTAAGTTTGTTTATAAACATTATGTATTTATACATATAAGGTGTTTATAAACATTATGTTTTTATATACATTATTGCCAAAAGTTTTTCAAGTTCACACATAATGAGTATAAACACATTTTAATTTTTTAAGGAAATGGGCCTTTTTTCACATTTAAAGCCTAAATTTTTGAGAAAAATGTTGAGCAACATTTATTATTTTTTACAACGAAAATGGTGTCTATCCTGAGATTTGGAAGATTTTATTGTTTATAAGTATACCACATTGTTTTACAAATGTTATTTGTTTTAAAAATTCTACATTGAATAATGTCCATTTGCTTTATTTCACAGCTTTGATAAAATGTTGCCAGAAACATTTCAATGTTATTCCACAGTAAAAACAGTGTACTACTATTGCAACATTTTTTCATGACTTTTTCATACAATGTTTTTATGTATGTATGTATGTATGTATATAGTTTGACAGTATTCTGCATGAAACACTGAACAGAATACTAAGCTTAAGTGGTTAACGATTTATCGTTGCTTAAAAATAACCTAAAAGTGGGCCCAGACTGTCAAACAATTCATTATATAGTATGTTTAAGATGCGTATGATGTTGTATGGTAACATCTTGTCGTTTTCACATGTCATTTAGCCTTATAAATTTAATTTTTTAACAAGCTTTGCCCACACACGTTGTGTGCGTCCTTACAATAATTTGTTCGATTTTGCTTTGAAAGTAATGCACACCATATTTTAGGACAGTGGATAAAAATCTAAAATTTTTTATATTCTAAAAATTATTGAAAGCTCTGTAAATGACAGACAAGAAATAAATTACTGATTATTTTAAAACGGCGCCATCTGTTGCAAGATTTCTTAGAAATAAAATATTTTTGCAGAAAAAAGTATCCTATAATGAAATCAGGATACTAAGGTACCTCCACACAAAATTTTGTTAAAATCCATCTAGCAGTATTTACGTGATGCGAACACAGACAGAAAGACAGACAGACTGACAAAAAGACAGAAAGACAGGAAATGAGTTACTGTTTTATTATATGGATAGATAATGACTGATCTAGGCCAAGTTCTTTGAGTGGAGTGAGCTCTACTTTAATAAACTACCTATTGCGGCCTGAATGACTATCAGTTATACTTAAGAATTATGCCTTCGAAATGGTCGCTCTTTAATTTTAAATTTTATTTTTTATTCTTGTTGTTATATGATTTTCATATAAGTTCATAAACGTCAAAATCACTTTACTATTGGGACACCCTTTAATTTTTAATATCTCTTGTTAAAGCGTCCCTAGTAAATTAGCTTATGTGAATTTCAAGAGACTACCTTTTAGAGTTCCAGTGATAGAGAGCTGTGACAGACAGACAGACATTGTAGTGATAACAATAGGGTTACTTTGTTACCCAAAGGTAGGGAACCCTAAAATTATTTTTTGTGCAACTTTCGTTTATCTTAAATTACAATTCTAAAATTAATTTTTACAGATAATGACGTTTAAAAGTAATACATTTTTGAAACACTTAAAGATTTTGATTTTTAGAAATTTGGATGTATGTTGCTTTAGAGGTGTGGGGTGAGCATAAGTTTGTATTTTTAAATCACTCAGGTGAAGGGTATTTAAGATTCAGAATGACTGATTAAGGATATATTAGTAGTCCTTGATAACAAAACGTCATAATTTACAACAATGATAGAAAGAAGATTAAGCCGTGAGCTTGATTTCCCATTAGATGACGTGATTCGCCCATTTTTTTTATACCCTTCACCACAGGTGGAAAGGGTATATATAAGTTTGTCATTCCGTGTGTAATTTCTACAATATTCATTTCCGACCCCTTAAAGTATATATATTCTGGATCCTTATACATAGAGAAGTTGATTAAGCGATGACCCACTGTCCGTCTGTCCGTGTTAGTGTGGTAATGTCATTTGCCAAGGCACCAGAAGAGATACAAAAAATTTAAGCACACCAATCTATCAGGCATAGTTTCGAAAATTTAGCAATTCAGCAACATCTGATCATTCCTTTGGAGGCTACGGGCCAAAAACCACGCCCACCTATATTTTTTTTACGTTTTTTTTAATTTTTTTCGGCTTGAATGATTCTGTTTTGCTTTTTTTGTCAAATAAATATTAGACTGCGACAGGTAGATCGCAAGGAGTGCATACAGATCTTGGGGGATCAATAACCCCCTGCGAGGGTCGATTTTTGTTTGTTTTTAGATTGGTAGGGTTTTTCTGCTTTGATTTGTATTAGAGACCTTAATAGAAAGCAGAGGTAGCCAATGGACCCACAGGGTACCCACTGACAAATAGGAGCAGTTAAAAGGACCCCCCATGTGTCAATATGATGAATTTTTTTTTTTTTTGTAAGGATTTCTTTTTGCTTTAGTCTGACCAGTCGAACTCAATATAGATTGGAGAAAGGTCCAAAATTTAACCAAAAAATTTCAATCAAAATTAAAAAAAAAAATTATAAAAAAAATTTTAAAAAAAATTTAAAATTTTTTTTCAAATATATTTACAAAAAAATTTACAAAGCATTTTCAAAAAGATATTTTACAGAAAAATATTAAAAAAAATTTTTTTAAAAAATTTTCCAAAAATTTTTTTAATTTTATAAAAGCAAAATAAGTATTTCTACAACAATGTCAGAGTTTACGATGTAGCTGTCGGCTTCAATATCATTAAGTAGCTGACAACACGGCGACAATTGTAGCAAACGGAATTTCTTTTTATTTGTCTTCTATTTTTTTAACTCATGAATAATGATTTTTTCTCATACGAATTTATTTAAGTAAAGAGTCAACAATATGGATAATGCTGTACATGTCTGTATAAATAAAATCACCGTGGTGAAGGGTATAGAAGATTCGGCACGGCCGAATATAGCACTATTACTTGTTTTTAATAATTCTGTAGGTCATAAACTACTAAAGATTTCTGAATAAAACTTAACAGAGGCAAATCAGAGGTGTTTTCGAGTGAAACTGCTGCTGCAGGTCGGAGTAAGATATCTTAACTACTGCTTGAGCTACCGAATTATTTCCAAAATAAAATGTTTTTAATCACTGTACGTAGTGTTTTTGGAATTTTTGGCTTTTTGGAATTTCTTATAAAGTATATTGGAAAACCAAACCTTAAACATTACACCCTGTGTAAATATAAAAATAAAACATTTCCTTTTTTGTTATTTAACTACAAATTTATACTTATAAGCCGATAAGTAAAATTTGAACACTTTTGTTTTGTTACTTCTGTTTTATGCTCTAAAATCAACATGTTATTTCACCTTAAATCCTTGAATACTGTTGCGGTTTAAGCACCCAACTAAAACAACATCATTTCCCATAACACGTCTGTACAAATTTTCTGATTGAAGAAAGTTTTAAATTTATTATAGTTTTGTATCTTTAGTTAAGTCTTTTCATATCACGCTACTTCCTTTCTTCTTTTTCTTTGGTTTTCAACATTTTCTTCATACCAACTGTATATCCTTTTTGTGTAAGAAAAGGAAGTAAAAGATTATAAGTAACATCTTGTTGTGAACATTCTTTTAGTTATTAACATTTATGATCTTTTTCGTAACATGGCCACCTTGTTTTCCTCCTACTGACGCACAATGGGGTATTTGGTGAAAAAAAAAATATGGAAATAAATCTGCAGTTTATAAACTCGATAAATTGACACTTGATTTAGACTTTATAGTGTTAAGGGGGAGGCGCCTGGTTGTTTTAAAGTAGAAATCTATGGGTGTATAAAAAATTCAAACCATGTTGCAAAAGAAAGTGTTGCAAGATTTAAAGGCACTGCATACTTTAAGGCTTCATTTATCTTTGAAAGCGGAATATTTTAAACACAGTTGCACACTAGATGGCGCTGTTTTAAAATAATAACAAAATATGAATTACTTACTGCCAAATAGTCAATTCAAAATTTTAGAATTTTATAAAAATACAAAATATTGTCAGGATGCACAAAACGTTATTGGGCACAGCTAGTACAAGAATAAAATAAACATCTAAAACAGGTCTGCCAGATCTTTATAGAATATAACATTCTAGGCAATTTTGCACGCCTTTAAATAGAATTCAGGCTTACGAGTGATATGCCAGTATTATCATGGACGGCATCTGTTGTTGTGTATAACAGAATGGTGTTTAACAGTGCACAGTTGGGTAGATTTTAAATATTTTGGAAATAACTCAGCCTTTTGCAAAGGGCTACACAGTGGTCCAAGATGCCAATCTAGCTGGAAAAAAGATAATTTTTTTTTGCTTTAAAATTCACATAATTTGTTTGGTATTTGCTAGACAACTATCCACTGTACATAACTGTATATCAGCTATGTGGTCTCAAAGTTGGGCACCTCACACCTGCAAATTTTTTTACAGCTTGACATTTCTCCAGTTTTTGTAAAACTATTAAATATGCACCAACATTTTTATTTGTTAAACGATTCAAATGAAATTTCCAATCGGCCTAGTCCTTTACAAATGGTCGAGTTAATTCGAGAAATTTCCAAAATATTTAGATTCTGCCCCTCTGTGCAGTATGTGTCAATAAAAGTTACACAAAGCTGAATAAATAAAGTGAGTTTTTATTTTGCAATTAAAACTAAAACGTAACAATATTAAAACTAATGTCTGACAAAATTTCATTAAGTCATCTTTTTTCTCTCCGTTATGGTGATTTTTAATTTTAGAAGATGTGAAGAGAACACGAATTTTTGGAATTTAAATCACAAAACTTTAGGTTTGATTCTAATTTATCAATTAAAATATAAAAAAAATATGTATCTGGCCACCCTAAGCTCCTTAAGCTCTTTAAGGCCGAAACTCATAACTTAGGCTCGACTATACTTCTTTTATAGCCTTGTGCTAAGAAAATACAGTTGTATTATTTGGATTTTCTCCCCACTGTGCGCTGTTCATTTTCTTCATAAAGCCAGCTAATGGCTTGTGTTAAAAGAAGAAACACATTTTTTTTTTTAGTTTTTGTTGAAAATTTCCTAAAATCATTAATAACTTTTATTGATAACTGCCAAGACTACTAATATTGAATGTATTTTAGTCTTTTTTCTTCTTCTTAGATTTGGCTTAAAAGTTGCCTTATGAATGAAATAGTGGAACAGAAATAAATAGTAGAAATGAAATATTAAAACCAAGAACATATTTTTTGTTTCGCCATAAGAAGTTTTTATACAAAATTATTTTTGTTAATAAGTTGTGAAAGTTTTAAGTTTCATCCGGAATGTTTTTTTTTTTCTTTGTAGAAATTAATGTTAAGAATTTTTCGTACATTAAAACTATTAAAGAAAAGTTGCTGACAAGTCATAACGCCCAATGGGGCATACTGTTCACAGACATTACAATGCATTACAAAATGCCGTAGTGTCCATGTACGTAATGTAAAGCGAAAAAGTGTCACAATATCCATTAACGAGTGTCATAATGTCTATAGGCATTAAAAGACTTTTTTTTAGCAGATATTAACGCTTATGACGTTTAATGGCGTTTTATGATGTCGATTATTGTAAAGAAATAAATATTAATAAAAGTAAAAATCATTTTCGACTACAGCTATATGTATTTAAAAAATAATTAAAAATGTTATGCCTTAAA
This sequence comes from Phasia obesa, assembly GCA_949628195.1. Classification (NCBI taxonomy): domain Eukaryota; kingdom Metazoa; phylum Arthropoda; class Insecta; order Diptera; family Tachinidae; genus Phasia; species Phasia obesa. The sequence continues at coordinate 98,946,522 of OX451219.1, forward strand.
TGTTTTAATACAATTAATCTTAGATTACAATTTCCAGCACTGGCTAACATAAGACACAGGACCACTAGTAGAATATTGATAAATGTGGATGCCATGGGGGACCTGATCCTTGAAAAAATGCTAGCAATTACTAGAGACTGGGTGATAGACAGTTACCAGTCGACAGTCTGAAATCACTAAAGTCTAGATTAAAGGCTGGCTATAGCATGTGACTCAATAACTTTCTTTACCGCATATTACATTTCGGTTGCCTATAATCCTTAAGAACGGAAAGGAATCGAAAAGGGAACCAGTAAGGACGTGGTCTGCTCCGATATTTCCCCTACATTAAAATAATAAAAATCTTAGATAACAGATTATCAAATTTGCGATCTCTTCTGTTAAAAGATTGCGATTTTTTTTTCCAAATTTCACTTTTTTATTTTTTTGATGGGTAGATACGAGTAAGATACGAGTAAGAAACCTTTTGTCTTCGTTATCGCTAATTTTTCTTTAAAAAATATTAGTTATCGATCCTTTTTCGTTAGTCAATTTTTTTAATCAATAATGTTTCTTTACAAACATTTATTATCCTTCGTTTTTTGTGAATTATGTTTCTTTTCAAAAATGTTGTTATCGATGATTTATCCTCTCAGAAATTCTGTTGCCTGTGATTTTTTCCTACAAATATGTTGGGGAAACTTTTTTTATTCGTCAATTTTTTTAAAAGCATTTTTGATCGCTTGTTACTATTTTCCTTTTGAATAATAGTACAAATAAATTTTGTTATCGATAAATGTTATAAGAAAAAAATGAAAGTTTTGGAAATAGTAAAGTATCGATAAATTTACTTTCGATAAGTTTTGATTATCAGAGATTTTTTCTTTAGATAAATTCTGTTGCAGCCATTTATCTTAAAAAAAAAATGGTATTTTTGGGAAACTATTTTATTTTTCACTTTTTACAAACCTTTTTGACCGATTATTACTTTTCCTTTACAAATAGTTTTTTATTGACTATTTTTGTTTACAATAATATTACAAATAAATTCTGTAATCGATGAACGCTCAAAGAAAAAAATATTTTTTTTTGGAAATATTAAGCTATCGATAAATTTTGACTACGATATTACATTTTTTCTTTAGATACCATTTTCTGATACAGCCATTTATCTTAATAAAATTTGTTGTTAGTTTTGGAAAAAATAAAAATTGTTTTCTTAAAAAAAAATCGGTAGAATAAACGCTGTATTCTAAGGAAAAAAATACAAATTGTTATCGATAGATTTTCTTTAAAAAATCGCTAGAATAGTTGCTAAATGTTTTAAGAGAAATAAATAAATATTTTTTTTGAAAAACATTAAGCGATAAATTTACTTTCCATAAATTATGACATCGATATATAATTTTTTTCTTTCGAAAGATTCTGATGCAGCCATGTTTATCTTAAAAACATTTTTGTTATTTTCCTGAAGAATATAAATTGTAATCGGTAGATTTTCTTTTAAATGATTGTTTTTTCTTTTAATTATAATGTAATTTTTGTTTACTAAATTGTGTTATCGATGTTTTATTTTGGTATTATCGGTACTTTTTTTTAGAAAATTGTTGCTATTGTATGCCACTATTTTGTAGAGTTTGTACTACAGGTCATACCGTATGACATATTAAATGTGCCTTTGGTATATGGTGATGAAGAGTTGTATAGTTTTTGGGCATAATCTGGAGGGGGCAAGGAGTAGTTTTCTTACCCCCAAATTTTGTGAACACTCTACAGGTCATACCGTATGACATATTAAAATTAAATTTAGTATGTGCCTTTTTTATATGGAGATGAAGAGTTGTGTAAATTTTGGGCATAATCGGGAAGGGGCAAGGGGTAGTTTACTATCCCGAAAATAATTAATTTTTCGATTCGAATATACTTTGAACTTTTATTCTTTGTGTAATATATCTATAAAAATATCTGTTTCCATTAGGTATGTTAAAGTTGAGTGTAGGCCACTCCAGTTTTATTTTTGTCCAATCCTTGTAGGTTTTACTACAGTCTGTTCCTGTTAAGCACTTGAGTCTTTTTCTCCCTTTTGCTTTCTATTTCTTACTATTGCTACCACAATAAGATGATTTGTAGTTGTAAATATATTTCTAAGTGCTTGTATGAAGTTCCATATGAACTGATATGTGTCGTTCTTCTGGTCTAGGATTGCACGCGTGTGTGTGTATGTGTCTCCTATATTAACTCTGAACGATTTGTTTAGATGTCTTGGAGATTTCCCTCCACTGAGCTGTGAAGCATCTGGTGTTTTATGTCTTTGTTGGGTTTGTGTTATAATGTCTTAATCTTTCGTTTTGGTATTTTACTATCCCCAACAACAACAACAACAACAACAACAACAACAATCGATTGCAAACGTATGCGTGTCATTTAACAAACCAACATTTGATTTTAGATTTGCTACTGAAAGTGCAAAGATGACGACTGCATGTGTTTTGGCACGTGTTTAACAATCATGAGTTAATAATGAATTCGATTTGGCTAATAACTTTAATAAAGTACAAGAATTAAAATATCCAGAGGGAATATTGTAAAATGAAGAAGTTAAATTGGTTTTTCAAATTGTCTCATTTACTGGCTGGTCTATAAATATTATACTATGATTTAAAATTTCGGAAACAATATTATATTTCTACTACATCTTCTCTGTATTTAAACTAAAACTAAACTAAATAAATTTGCTAAAAGTTTCCCCAAATTAATCCAATTAAAGCAGCAGTATTTGATAACTTTTAATTCCAGGAATATTATTTAATTTAAACTTCTTTTGCAGTAATATTTCATATTTTATATAATTAGAGAAATCTTTTTTCATTTTCGAAAATAGTTTACTCTTACGTATACGTAATATTATTTGCATATAAAGTATACGCTCCGGTAAACCTTATTACCAATTTAGACACAAACTAAAACTACTATTTCGCAGTCTCTTTGTAAATCTGTTAAACAAAGACAATATTTCTTTTATTAACTGCACAACTTTAAATTATTTGAAGTCATAAGTATTCTGTGTGAAACTAAAAGAAAAGGAAGCCACTATTTAATAAGGGCCAACTACATAAAATATATAAAGGTGGTTAAATTTTAAGGGCCGATGTTGATTGTGAATAAAACACTAATTGTTTAGGAAATTATTGTCATTTCTTTTTATTTGGATAATATGGGTATGGTTCAATTATGTATGGAACAAAATATCGGCCAATTGGCCGCCGCGAACACGGCAGCATACCTCAATCCGATGCTCCAAATTTTCGATGAAACTGAGGCATAATTGAGGTTCTATGCCGTTAATGTGCCAAATTATCTCATCCCTTAACTTTGATACCCCCGGGGGTTCCAATTGTCACTGCAGTAATTGCAAATGCTAGGACGCGGTTCACTCGGGGAAAATAGGGGCACCAGACGCTAGGGTTCCTAGTGCCTAAATCTGGAAGAAAAGGTCAGTTGTTTTATAACACGTGTCCTCTTCGAGGCCCGACCAGTGCCCAACGGACTGGTACCACGGGAATCGGTGGCCCCACAGAGAGCCTATCCTCTTTGTGACCGGTTATTGGTCAGGTCCCCTTTGGGGGTACACGTGGTGGTTGTGGTTTAAGATCGATTTATGTAGGTATGATGCACGGTCGATCAAATGTGCTGTTGCCCTCTCAACAGACGGAGTTTGGATAGTCTCCAAACCCCTAAACAAGAGGTTATAATGTGGATCTAGGCTTGCCTTGGAAAGGCTTGCCATATTATATAAATTGCTACTCATTGTGACTGTATCACACACAAAAAGCGATTGGTGGCAATCGTAAAGTGTTGTTATACTACACAATGGGGGCGCTAGTCTACGCCTAAGTTTCACTCGGTGGTAAGACCACCGTGAGGTTAGGCCAAGTAGGCAGGTACTCACGTTAATCTTGTTCCACAAATCCTTTAACTTCGAATTGTTGCTGGCTTATTGACATATACTTCTTCTTTCAAATAACCCCAAAGAAAGAAGTCCAACAGTGTCAAATCACATGATCTTGGCGGCCAATTGTCGCGCAAAAGAGCCATTGCCATCGTCCATATTCTTATCTTCCGATGCCGGCCATAAAAAGTTCGTTATCATCTCACTATAGCGAAAACAGTAACGGCCTGACCGGCCTCATTTTGGAAAAAATACGGCCCGATGATGCCGCCAGCCCATAAACCGCACCAAACAGTCACTCTTTAAGGGTGCATTGGTTTTTCGACAATCATTCGCACAAATGCGGCAATTCTGCTTATGGACAAATCCACTAAGGTGAAAATGTGCCTCATCACTAAAGATGATTTTCTTCGAAAATTTATCATCCACTGTTGCCATTTCTTGCCACCATTCTGACCATTGACGACGTTTGGAATGATCAAGAGGCTTTAGTTTTTGAGTCAATTGCACCTTGTAAGCGTGTAAATGCAAGTCTTTATGCATAATGTTCATCAACGACGATCGTGAGAGCTTCAATAATGTGGCTCTTCAGCCACACTATCGGGAACAGCAGCAATATTTTCTGCAGTACGAGCTATACGAGTATGCACTGGTGTTTTCACTTCTCCTGAAGACCCGGTTTGCTCAAATTTTTGTACGATTTTTCCGATTGTACGCACATTTTGACGATTAAATTGACCGAGAAAAGTACACGATGCATTTTGATTTAAACGCCCATTTTCATAATAAGCCTGAATAACTTTAACGCGTTGCTCGATTGTGTATCTTTCCTTGGTTCAAATTGAGTCTGAATTAGAGTAATGTCAAATGCAGAAAAAAACTTTGACGTTTAGGTGTAGTTTACATTCAACATCGGCCCTTAAAAGTTAAACATCCCAAACAATTTGTTCAAATTTTGTTCAATAAACATTTTATAAAATAAAAATACTTTTTTATGAATTATAATACGAATACAAAATTACGATAACCGACGCAACGCCACGCCGATTGATTCGTCAAATAGCTGGTTGATACACAGATTCGCGGTTCTAGGTTCGTATATATGTACAATGGTTCTACAATACTACAAAGTTTGCTTACACTAGGGAACAGTCAGCCGAAGCCGCTGTGTTAATTATCACGCCTGACCGAAGTCAAATTTATCAGACAATCCAGTCGGCTCTTCTATAAAACGAGTGCACTGTTTAATAACCAAGTCTTTATGATGTTACAAATTCCTGTCTGGGGTGGATAGCAATATGCCGGTTGACTGCCAACCTTTACCACTTATACTTATTTTTACATTATCTAAATGAGAATTATAAATGCACATGCAGGTGTTTGTATACCTTTGCACTTAGGTTGTTTTTAAACGGCAGTTATAGTTGCTTTTAGACGACATGTTGTTTACAATTATATAAGAATAATATGAGAAGAATATATAAAAATAATAATATATAAGAGTATGTACGTGGGAATAATTAATGTTATTGCCACGTTACAAGTCTGTGATGGAATTGAACCCAACATCCGCAGACTGATAGACTAGCACACTACCCACTAGCCTACCGGGGCCATAGAGTTGTATAGTTTATGAACGACCTAGTTCAGTGGAACTAATCTAAGTGAGCTGATAACCACTTCAGTTCAGCTATTTAGTTCAATCCACCTCCTTAGTTCAATTGAGCTCATTAGTATACTTCAGCTCATTAGTTCATATTCCGTTTAAGTTCATGTATATACACAGTTTGACAGTACAAGTAGCCGCAAAATTATCTTGTATATCCACACACCAAATTTTAAGACTCTTACGTATTTACTTTATATAAAGTTACCCATCCCTGGGTAAACTTTTATTTCTATAAAATTCTTAAATTCTAAAAATTATTGTAAAGCTCTGTAAAAGGTAGACAGGAAATGAGTTACTCATTATTTTAAAACACCGCCATCTGTAGCGCAAACGTGTTTAAAATATCCCGCTTTCAAAAATAAAAGATGCCTTAAAGTATGCAGTACCTTTAAATTGGCGTAATTTCAATGCTTTTTCTCCACTTTCTCTTGGAAATAAGATCTTTTGCCGTAAAGAATATATCCTATATTGGGATCAGGATACTAAGGTATCTCCTGACATAAATTATTAAAATCCATATAGTCGTTTTAACGTGATGTAAACACAAAAAAGAAAGACAGACAGACAGACAGGAAATGAGTTACTATTTTATTTTATGTATAGATTAGCAATTGCCAAAGACTCTGCGGTAAGGAAGAAGGTAGCCAGAGTTACCAGTCGATATTTAGCTGACTATGGTCGAGAGCAGAGGCTAATGACCGCTCGACACTTTACGAAATTATGGTAGTCCAAAATTACCAATCCAATATCAAAAATTATTAAAGAATGAAGGGGATCGAAAGGGATACATCAATTAATTGTTCTGCTTCGGTCTCCCTCCTTCCTCCCCCTTACATATGTACATACAAATATATTTTATGTAATCAATGTAGGACCAGAGATAACATTTACGCTAGTTCTTATCTCGACTTCGCCACCTTGAATCCAGGGCCTTGATAGTGTAAGCACTTGCAACAGTCAGTTTTTGTCAAATAGTTTTTTTCTATTATTTAAAGCCATTATTGAAATAGAAATTCAACCGAAATGAAAAAAAACTAACGAAAATGAATGGTCACAAGCCAGAAAAAAAAGGAAACTGTGAATAAAAAATAGTTGTGAAACATACTCCAATGACTAGAACGTAATACAATAAAACGCGTTTTTCATTTATAATGGAAATTATAAATCATTCAGTATTAACTTTTATGTGCCATCATTCTTACCTCTCCCACCGCTACGTTACCAGCAACACCAACTTTTGCCAAATAAAGGCAAACGAATCAAAAAATTATATATAAGAGTGACCAACCATTCAGCAGACAACAAAAGAACAAAAACAAAGCAAATCTGCAATAATTTTAGAGTGTGTCAGTTGTTACAATTTTTAATGCCTCGCGACGCAAAAAGAAAACGAAAAATGAAAAATTATGCTGAAAAAAAAGTGAAAAGGAAAAATTAAAACATTTTACACTCGTAACTTCGAATTATTAGGAAAAGCTCCTTCTTTTTTTGTTTGCTTCCAGTGAAAAATAAATCACTGCTCGAAAGAACAACGCAAAACTTGTAGGACTTCATTAAAAGAAAGAAATTCATTTTAAAACTTAAAAAAAAAATGTGTGTTTTGGAATGAGAACGAAATGAGGAGAATGGCTGGTAATGCAGAAGAACGCACCTTAATATTGAAAACCATTTTAATTTATATACTTTTCAATACAGGTGGAAAGGGTCATTCCGTGTATTATTGCTACAAAATTTATTTGCGAGATCCCATAAAGTATATATCCTATGGATCCTCTATACAGGGTGTCCGCCGGGAAGGTATACTACTTTGTTTGTTTCCATTGTAATCCTGGCTGTATGCGATGTGGCATCGTCTTGTTGATGTGTTCTAGATTAACGTGGGCTCCTGCCACGGTGCTCCAAACACCGAGTGAAACAAAGACGTAGACTAGCGCCCCCACTGTGTAGTAACGGTGCACCCTACTATAACGTGCCCTGTGTAAGGGGCACGATATACGTAATTCAGGTGTGTCGCACGGTCACAGTGAGTAGCAATTCTTAGAACATGGCAAGCCTGGACCCATATTCTAACCTCTTGCTTAGGGGTTGGAGCCTACCCAACTCCTTCTGTTGAGAATGTAACAGCACATTTTGATCAACAATGCATCCACCTTGCATACATCGATCTCAAACCACAGCCACCACGTGCACCCCTGAATTGGGGACCTCACCAATAACAGGTCACAGAGACAGGGGAGTCTCTGTGGGGCCACCGATTCCCGTGGTACCAGTCGTTTGGGCACTGGTCGGGCCTCGAAGAGAACCCATGACTTAACTCACAGACCTTTTCCTCCAGATTTGGGTTCGAGGAACCCTAGCGTCTGGTGCCCCTATTTTCCCCGAGTGAACCGCGTCAAGGCATTGAGAATACTGCAATGACAATTGGAACCCCCGGGGGGAACCGTCTTGTTGATACCACATGTTAATCAAGCCTAGAGCATGAAGTGCAGTTCATGCAATCACATCACGATATCGCTCCACATTCACAGTGACCGTTACGCCGTTTTAATTTTTATAGAATTAAGGTCCTATGATTCCTCCTGAACAATTTGCACACCAGACTGTCACTTTTAATGGATGTAAAGGCGACTGATGAATAATTTTAGGGGTTTCCATTGCCCAGAATCGACTATTCTGTTCATTCACATTTCCATTCAAATGAAATTGTGCCTCGTCACTCATTATGATTTTTTCATAAAATTCGGGGTTGTCATGGGCGAGCTGTTGGTTTATCGAATATTTTTCCATAATAAATTTGCCACTTGTCTACTTCACGACTGCCCAATATGAACTGTCAAGACTAATGTTTACCAAAATGGCGGCAAAACAAAGTAGTATACCTTCCCGACGAACACCCTGTACATAGAGATTTCCTTCTGTATTCGTGTTGAAATCAACTTTGCCGAGGCACCAGAACAGACACACAAACTCTAAGCCCACCAATTTGACAGGCATAGTTTCGAAAATTGCGCTAATGCAATTCAGCCACATCAGACCAGTCCATTCGAGGCGGCGAACAACATACCACGCCCACCTACATATATTTTTTCCACATTGTTTTTCTTTTTTTCAGTTTTAATGATTCTCTTTTGCTTTTCTTTGGTTAAATAAATATAAGACCGCGACCAGTAGATCGCATGGCATGCATACAGATCTCGGGAGATCAATAACTCCCTGCGAGAGGAGTTTTTTGTTTGTTTTTTGATTGGTAGGGTTTTTCTGCTTTGATTTGTATTACAGGCCTTTATAGAAAGCAATATACTTAGAGGTAGCCGCTAAACCCACAGGATGCCCACTGAGAACCAGGAGCAGGCAATAGGCACATTGGGGTGGGTAAATATGAACTCATTAATGTGCTTTAGTCTGACTATTCCGCAAAGTAGTCCTATACTGATAGACTAGCGCTCTACCAATCTGTCTATAGAGGCACTCAATTAATGGATTCGAGCATTAAGAGAATATTTAATCAAGGAAGTCGACTGTTCGACGTAGGCCTGTCAGACAAAAGCCACCGTCCTGTTGGAAAAACAGCATTTCAGTAAACATGCCATCCAAATGGGGTCCCAAATAATTGGTAGACAGGATTATATACCGACGCAGTTTGGTGTAATATACCCACTGTGGCCCCAAACACTGATTTTTTTTTTTGTGTATGTAAAGGTGCCTGGAAAATTTTGCATTTTCCTTACTCCAAATGCATCAATAAAACAAAATCAGTTTCTTTTATGCTTTTCTTTTTTACTTTTGTCATTTAATACGCTTTTCCAACAGCGTTGAAATAAATATACTGTATATTTATTATTTTTTATCAGTTTATAATTCCCTTTAACTTTCGTTTTCATTAAAGTAGAAAATCAATTAAAAATTAATTAAATTTTTATTTTTATCATAAACTATCCGCAATAAAATATTTTAATATTTCTTTTGAACAGACATCGCAGGTATTTATTGTTTTTTGCTTCAAAGCAAAGTAAAGTTTATTTCCATGACATAATTGACAATTATCAGCAGTTTTATTTTCGTGCATAATTTTTAATACAGTGCGAGAAATAATTTGATTTGAAATAATTTGTTTCGTTTGCAAAAGCAAAAATTATAAAGTTTACTGTTGATTGTAGTTGTTTACGACGTAATACTTGTGTTAAATTGCGTTGTTTTAATTCTTAGTCAGTCCATAAAATTTTTGAACTTAAAGTTGGCTTTAGCTTATCTAAAGTTTGGATAAAGGTTTCCTGATCAGCAGCTAAATTAAAGGACTTAGTGAAATGGCCATAGGGACTAGCTTATATTTAAATTAATTTCGGTTTAATAAAACGCTACTAAATTAAATTACAAGAAATTGTTTAATTGCACAAATATAAAAATAAATGTCTGCTATAATTATTTTGCTTACTGTAGTATGATTTTGTTTTGTTTTAATTGCATTTAATAATTGTTTACATGTTGATGGATGCAAAGCATCGATGGCCGTATGCGAGAAATCACGAGAGGTGTTTTAAAATTATTGGAATTTTACACCTAAAAAAGATTTTTATTAAAAGTGCTTTGAGAATTTATTGAAGAAAATAATGTTATTGGACTAGTGTCAGTACAAGTTCTTGTTGCAAGCTTACGAATTTTTAGGTTTCGATTTATTAAAATAATTTTTTTCAGCGTATTTTTATTTATAAAAATTTATGTTCTTATACTGATCTGCACATTCTTCACTTATTTTTAATAATCAATTGAAATTCAATTGCTTTAGTACCATAAAATATTTTTAATAAATTAAGCTATGCCCACACACGTCTTGTGCGTTCAGACAATATTTTGTTCGATTTAGCTTTGAAAGTAATCCACGCCAAATTTTAAGATTAATTAAAAGTGGTTCACGTATATGTATTTACTTTATACAAAAGTAGCCATCCCTGGATAAAATTTTAAAATTTATATAAAATTCTAAAAATGATTGTAAAGCTCTGTAAAAGTATTTTAATAACAATGTAATTCCACAAAGTAAAAATACAAATCAAACACAAATTATATTCAATTGGCTATTTGGCAGAAAGCAATTCATGTTTTATCATTATTTTAGAACAGCGCCATCTGTTGCGCAACCGTGCTTAAAATAACAAGATTTCAATAATAAAATGTGGCTAAAGTATACAGTACTTTTAACGCGTTAAAAAAATCGGCTCACTTTCACTGCTTTTTCTCCACTTTCTCTTGGAAATAAGATATTTTTGCGGAAAAAAAGTATCGTATATTGGAATCAGGATACTAAGGTACCTCCTCACAAAATTTTGTTAAAATCCATCTCGTAGTTTTTACGTGATCCGTACACAGACAGAAAGGCAGACAGACAGGAGATTTGTTATTGTTTTATTATATGTATAGAGTAGCTGTGCCCGCCACTTCGTCAGCGTCGTTGCAATATTTTGTGCGATTTTGCTTTGAAAGCAATCCACGCCAAAGACCGTTACTTTTTTAGTGCTTCAGCGCAGATTACTTTTCTTCCGAGTTTAGATCAGGTCCGAATTTTCGAAATCGTTTGCTGATATTCTCACTTCCGGGTTATGCAGGGCACCCATTTCTATGTTTAAAGTGTTCCTTCTTTCTATTCTCAGCAGTTCACGCAAAGATTCTATAACGTAGTTTTATCTGTTTTGAGATCCTATCACTTCTGAAATCACCTCGTTATTTGTATCGGTCGGATTATTTTAGGCAGGAAACGAGAAGATCGTCTGGTAACCTAAGTCTGCCAGCCACCAAGCTGCTCTTGTTCATTCTACTTTTGTCTTATGCTAATCTATACATATAATATAATAGTAACTCATTTCCGTCTGTCTGTACGTCAGTCTGCTTTTTTTGCGTTCGCATTACGTAAAAACTACTGGATGGATTTTGACAAAATTTTGTAAGGAGGTACCTTAGTATCCTGATTCCAATATAGGATACTTTTTTTCAGCAAAAATATCTTATTTACCAGAGAAAGTTGAGAAAAATCAGTAAAAGTCCGCATTTATTTTATTAGTAAAGTAAATACATAAACCGTAACTGAACCACTTACCACTAACAGATGGCGCTGTTTTATAAAATAAATAGATAACCATAACTGAGGCGGCACTAAAAAAATTAAGGGTTTTTGCTGTGGATTGCTTTCAAAGCAAAATTGAACAAAATATTGCAACGACTCTCACGAAGTGGCGCGCACAGCTAGTTCACAATAAAATGGCACTACTTTTTAAGAGTCCGACTAATTTGGTCAGTTCCGCTAGCAGATGGCATACTAGAAATCCGAGCCACAATTCTTATAGTACTGGACATATGATATATTATTATAATATAATAATATAAAAACATTACTTAGCTTTCACGAAATACTACAGCAATCGCAATACCCAGTGACTTATTCTTTTTTCATTTAAATGACTCGTTTTTAAAGGGTTAATTATTTGAAATCCTTAACGAAATAAGATTTCTATCTGTGGGATTAATGTTAATAATTATATATTTTTTAATAAAAACATAACTACTGGTTAAAAATAAATATGTTTTTGTGCGCAACAATTAATTAATTTTAAATAACAAAGTACTCGTAGTGAAAGAAATAATAAATCGATTAAATTCATTTTTAAATTAAAAGTAATAAGAGAATTTTTTAGATAACAAATGGAGTCATAAAATCATGCTGCTAAATTGTTAAATGTTTGTAAAAAGAATTCATCAAGAGTATTTTTGAAAAATTAATAAATAAACAAATAAAACGAATATTTTATTTAATACGAGCTGTTCCCACACACGTTGTGTGCGTACTGACAATATTTTGTTCGATTTTGCTTTGAAAGTAATCCACAACAAATTTCAAGACTCTTACGTATTTACTTTATATAAAGGTACCCATCCCTGTATGAAATTCTAAAATTTATATAAAATTCTAAAAATCTAAAAAACTAAAAATTATTGTAAAGCTCTGTGAAAGGTGTTTAAAATATTTTATTAAGAATGTAATTCCACAAGTGAAAATACAAATCAAATAAAAATTTTATTCAATTGGCTTTTTGGCAGTAAGTAATTCATATTTTGTCGTTATTTTAAAACAGCGCCATCTGTTGTACAGACGTGTTTACACTATCCCGCTTTCAATTCATATTTTGTTATTATTTTAAAACAACGCTATCTATTGCGCAACCGTGTTTAAAATATACCGCTTTAAAAAATAAAAGATGCCTTAAAGTATGCAGTACCTTTAAATCGGTAAAAAATCGGCGTAGTTTTACCGCTTTGTCTCCATTTTTTTCTTGGAAAAAAGATATTTTTGTGGAGGAATTTAGGATGCAATTAATTTAATTTCGTCATCGTGCGACTTGTGACACAGCCTTGTCTTGGTGAAGCAGCCTTCTTATCGTTTTATTCGATGACGTTTTCTCTTGACTCAATCATTCTAAGAACCCTTATTCTTGACTTCTTTCTGTCAATATTGTCTATTACGAAAATACCATCAGAATCCTGAAATATAGATGACAATGCCAGCTGACGATTTTTGTTCAAAATTCTTTTTCTTGATGATTTGTGTTTTTGTTCGATCTCGATTTTATAGGACAGTCATGATTTTTTGATGAGTTTATTGTTTTAAGAGGTACTTTATTTAAATCTGGTACCTTTTAAAAAAAAAGTATGAAATAAAAAAACCTCTTTAAAAGATTCCCTTTTTTATTTTTTTTTTTTTAAGTATTTTTTTTTTATTTTTAAAGTACTTTTTTAAAGGTACGTTTTTAAAGGTACGTTTTTAAAGGTACGTTTTTGAAATAAACATTTTTTTAAAAGGTTTTCTTTAATAGTAATTGTTTTATAAAGCACTTGTCTCAAAACTATTTGTTGAAAAATAAATACTTCTTAAAAATTAAATTTTTTAAAGGTACTATTTGAAAACTTACTTCATTTAAAGGTAATTTTTTTTTAAAAAAAAGTTACTTACAAAAAAACAATTTTAAAAAGCCATTATTTTTAACTAACTTTACTAAACTTTTACTAAACTTTTAAACTTACTTTTTTTAAATCTACTTTTTTAAAAGAACCTTTTAAGGTAAATTTGTAAAAGTACTTTTTTTAAACGTTTTAAAAGGTATTTTTTAAAAGATATTTCTTTAATAATAATTTGTTTAAAAAGAGGGATACAAATGGTTCTTAAAGCAGTTACGTTTTTAAAATGTACTTGCTTTAAAAAGGTACTATGTTAAAAGGTACTTTTTTAACTTAACTTACTTTTTTAAAAGTAACTTCTTAACTTGTTAACTTACTTTTTTTAAAGTGTTTCGCTGTTTTATCGCTACTACAATGGAATGTGCTCTGATGAGATTAGGGAACTAGTTCCCGATATCCGCACGTTTTCGCGCACAACACGCTTTTCATTAAGAGCTCATCCATTTGTGGTCGATTGGCCAGTGAATCGCACAATGCATTACAGAGAAAATTCATTTTTTAGCCGTACAGTTCGCTTGTGGAATCATCTTCCTACAGAGGTCTTTCCTGTCAACTACAATGTTGGAAAATTCAAATCGAATGTCCACAAACATTACTCCCTCTATCCTCCTTCCCATAACCTAATTTTCTAGTTCTGGCACAATGCTTTGCATGAGTAGGGGTCATCTCCTGAGTGCTTGTCCGAAATAAAAAAAAAAAAAATTTATTTTAAAGGTGCTTTGTTTAGAGCTGCCTTTTTAAGAGCACTATTCTTAAAAGGTACTTTTATTTAAAGAAAACATTTTTAAGGTAAAATTTTTAATGTTACACATTTTTTAAAATAATTTTTAAAATATACTTATTTGCTGTTTTTTATTGAACTTAAAAAAATATCATTATTAAGTTGTATCTCTTTTGAACCAACAATTTTAAAAGGTGTTTTTAATAGCACTATTTGAAATACACCTTGTTTAGGTACTCTTCTTTAAAAGGTAAAGTACTTTTGTTTTAAAAGGTAAAGTACTCTTCTTCAAAAGTTAGGGTACCTTACAGATATGTTTTTTTTTTAAATATTATTGTTATCAGTTCTTTTCCTAAAAATAAATCTTATTATAAGGTACGTTTTTAAAATACTATTTTTTTAAGTACTTTATTGCAAAAAGGTATTTTCATCACAAGGTTTTCTATTGTAAAAGGTATTCTTTAAAAGCTGCATTTTACATTTATTAAATTACTTTTTAAAAAAGTGCAGATATTATTGTACTATTTTAAACGGGATTTTTTAAGATTTTTTGTTTTTCTCTAAATGAATCGTTTCTCAAATGCTCTTTTTAAATGGTACTTTATTATTAAAGTTCCTTTTCGAAAAGGAGTTTTTAAAAAATATCTTTGTGCAAAAAAGTACATACTTCATAAAGAGGTTTTCTGGTAAAAAGATCCTCTTTAAACAGGCCTCGTTTGTAATTAGTTAATTATTTTTGAAAGTAATATTTTAAATTGTACTATTCTTAAGGGCAGTGTTCAAGCAGTTGTTTTTATACCCTTCATCACAGGTAGAAAAGGGAAATATATAAGTTTGTCAGTCCGTGTGTAATTTCTACAATACATATTCAATTCCGACCCCATAAAGTATATATCTGCTGGATCCTTTATAGATTGAGAAGTTGATTAAACGATGTCCGTCTTGTCCATGTTGGGTAGTAATACAATTTGTCAAGGCACCAGAAGACATACAGAGGATTTAAGGCCACCAATCTGCCAATCATAGTTTCGAAAATTTTGGGATTGCAATTCAGCAAAATCAGATCATTCCTTTTTAATTTTTTGGGTTTTAATAATTTTCTTTTGCTTTTTTTTTGTTAAATAAATATTAGACTGCGACAGGTAGATCGCAAGGAGTGCATACAGATCTCGGCGGATCAATAACCCCCTGCGAGGGCCGATTTTGTGTTTATTTTTAGGTTGGAAAGATTTTTCTGCTTTCATTAGTATTAAAAGCCTTTATAGAAAGCAATACATATAGAGGTAGCCAATAGCCCCACTGGGTGCCCACTGGTAATCAGGAGAAGTCAATAGGCCCATTAGGGGGGTCAATATGAGTAATTTTTTTTCAAGGATTTTTTTGCTTTAGTCTGACCATTCATTCTAACGCAATATAGATTGCAGGAAATTCCTAATTAAAAAAAATTCATAAAATTAAAAAAAAAAATTATTAAAATTTAAAAGAAAATTACAAAACATTTTCAAAAACATCTTTAAAAAAAATTTTGAAAAAAATTTTTACAACAATTTTTAAAAAATATTTTAACAAACAATTTTCGTAAAATTTTTACAAAAAAAAAAATACAAAATATTAAAACAAAATACTTTTTTTTTAATTTTCCAAAAAATTTAAAAGTGAAAATAATTTTACAAAACTTTTTCGAAAATTTTTTTGTAAAATTTTATCAAAAATTAAAAAAAAAAATGTTTTTACAAAGAATGAACAAAATAAAAATTTGCAAAATATTTTCCCGCAAATTTTCAAAGAAACATAAGAGGGTAACACAATATTTAGCATTACTATGGTGAAGGGTATATAAGGTTCGGCATGGCCGAATATAGCAGTCGCACTTGTTTTAATTACATAAAAAAAAATATCGTTATTTAATGATGGCTCTTTTCAGGCTACTACTTTAAAAGGTGTTTTTGATAGCACTATTTAAAATGCACCTTCTTTAAAAGGTAGAGTACTTTACCTTTAAAATATAAAGTACTCTTTTTTGAAAGTTAAAGTACTTTAAAGATTTTTTTTAATATACATGTTATACGTAAATGTTCTTTTAGTAAAAGGAAATCTTAAAAGACTCGTTTTTTTAGAGTGGTTTGTTTTAATAAGATTTTTTCTTTACAAGGTTTTCTATTGTAAAAGGAACATTTTAAAAGGTGCTTTTTAAATTTTTTAAAAAGTACATCTATTTTTCGACTAATTTAAAACTATTTTAAGTTTTTTTTTTTAACTCTAAATTCCAAATACTCTTTTTAAAGGTACTTTTTTAAAAAAACTTTTTTAAAATATTTTTTTTCGAAAGTAAGTTTAAAAAAAAAAATTATTTTGCAAAAAAGGTTTTTTTGATAAAACGAGCCTCTTTGAAGAGACCTCGATTATAATTGTTTTTTTAAATAGAAAATTTTTAAATTTTACTATTCTTAAGGTCACTGTTCAACACGTTATTTTTTTTTTAAATTCCGTTTTAAAATATATATTTTTTTAAAGGATTTTCTCCCTTTTAATACTTTACAACAGTGTAAACAAGCAAAAAAAAAGTATCCCACGAACGATGCATGAGTATTGTGACATTCATTGAGATACATTTTAGTTATAATTGTAAATACGTTTTTAAAACAATATAGTTTTGGGTTGAGTACAAAGGTTTGTTTTAAGTTCATAAAACCATCATATTTGTTCATGTTGCTTTTGGAATAAAAACAAAAATTCATTTTTTTTTTCGTTTTTCCATAATCTGTTTGCAATGTGATTGCAATTGAATTGATAAGTAAAAATCAATATGTATCCATTTTATATTCTAAACATACTGCTGGTGCTGGTTTTGTGAACAAATGTTTGCTAGTTTTTGCTTTTTTGCAACACACAACTGTACACAGGCATTTGAATGATTTAAACACACACACACACGTATGGATACACATAAGGCTCTAAGTCCTTTATACCTCTCAGCTTTTTTTCAATAAATATTCATATTACACATGTATTGGATTTTGTTCATCTGTCTCTTGGTTCTCTATTCATCTGTATGATTTTAAGCCAATTTCGAAAAACATTTTGTTTTTATTCCTGTTCAAATTCTGTTTTCACATTTGATTTTCGAATGAAAAAAATTCAATTAAAATGTTTAGAGATGGTTTGTTTGTTGGTTTTCAAAATGGGTTTGAATACAAATTTGTTCTTATTTGCAGAAAAAATACATATTTTTTTCACCTCTCAAAAGAAGTGATAAAAATATACAACACAGAGCAATAAATCTACTTTTTAAAGTAAATAATTTTTTTTTTTTTTTTGAAAGAACATTAAAAACAAAGTTGTAAAGGTAATTGAAGTTTAATGTTAAATGCTGGTACTTACATAGATTTTCTACGAAGCCTAGGTTCGATGAGGAATTTAAATCAAATCGTTTGCATTTCCACAAGTTTTTTTTTGTACATCGCCAAACACGAGTACACAACTTTGCTTTTTTTTTTACATATTTTAGTAAATTCTTTTTCAAAAAGGTAGTTTTTTAAAAAAAAGGCCATTTTTTAAAAGGTACTTTTAAAAAAAGTATTTTTAAAAATAAAATTTTTAAAAATAGTACTTTTAAGAATTTTACATTTTAAAAAGGTACTTTTTAAAAAATTTACTTTTAAAAAAATTTACTTTTAAAAATGGTACTTTAAAAAAAAGGTACTTTAAAAAATGGTACTTGATAAAAATATATATATTTTAAAAATATTTTTTTTTTGTACATCGATAAATACAACAACAGATAAAGGGTGATGAATAACCTTTTTTTGACGGATCACGTGTGTGTCATGTTATTTTTGTTTAGTTTTGTTTGGTATTTCATAATGGAAAGACTTACGCCCGAATCGCTTCGCTCTATGGGCTCTTGAAAAGTTCCAAGAAGACCCGACGTTTTCGAGGCAAATTTAGTTTAGCGATGAGGCCCATTTCTAGCTCAATGGGTATGAAAACAAACAAAATTGCCGCATTTGAAACGAAGAGCAACCTGAAGAGATTCAAGAGCTGCCACTTCATCCAGAAAAAACAGGTTTGGTGTAGTTTGTGGGCCGGTGGAATTATCGGTCCATATTTCTTTAAAAATGATGGCGGTGCGAACGTAACCGTCAATGGCGACCGTTATGATAGCCGACTATTTGATGCCTGAAATTGAAGCTCGTGATCTCTACGACATTTGGTTTCAGCAAGACGGCGCCACTTCCCACACATCGCATCAATCAATGGATTTATTGAGAGAACATTTCGGTAGGCACATAATTTCACGTTTTGGGCCGGTCGATTGGCCACCTAGATCGTGTGATATCACACCGTTAGATTTTTTCCTGTGGGGATATGTAAAGTCTAAAGTTTATGCGGACAAACTCGCTTCGATCCAGGCCTCACGCCTGTCATTCGCCAGTTACCAGTCGAAATGCTCGAACGACTCATCGAAAATTAGACTCAACGGATGGACCATCTGCGACGTAGCAACGGCCAACATTTGATAGAAATAATCTTCAATATATAAATACCAAAGAATGTTCTTACAAATGATAATAAACATTCTCCATTAAATTTGAATTTTCTGTGTTTTATTTTTCTTTAAAAAAGTAGTGAACCTCGAAATGGATCACACCGTATTTTATTTGTTTTTTTTATATGTATATTTTAGAATGTTCTTTTTGAAAAGGCAATTTTTTTAAAACGCCATTTTTCAAAAAGGTACTTATAAAAATTGTACTTTTTAAATAATCTACTTTTTTTTAAGGTACTTTTAAAATTGGTACTTTTTAAAAAGGTACTTTTAAAATTAGTACTTTTAAAAAAGGTACTTTAAAAAAAAGGTACTTTAAAAAATGCACCTTTTCTAAAGGTCTTGTACCATTTTTAACTTGGCCAGATAAGACTTGAAGTCTCTATGACCTGTCACTAACGCAGTTATCCAGCTTGGAGTACCTAAATACTCGTATATCCGAGCAACTGACCTTGCTGCCGAGGGTCTATTGCCTCAGGAATGTCTTAGGCTGACCACTTTTTTACGAAGTATTCTTACCCTGTTGGCCCATAAAAAGCAAGAGTTCCTTCAGAGACCAACGTCTACACCTCTTGCGAGGCTTCCTTGTCAGATTTTTAAGCTCCTATTTGTTTTTAGCAAAATTAGAAATCATAATATGCCTACGAGTAAGAGAAAAAAGAAGCTCCGCTTTTAACAAAATTAGAAATCATAAAATTCCTACTAGTAATAGAAAGAAGAAGCTCCATACACGCAGGTATGTCAATATTAAAACTGCAGTCTACCGGTATCCAGTTGTTTGCATACTAGCAACCAACTTAGTAGCGCGGTCATGAGCATCCTTGATTCATGGTACTCTACCATGGATTAGGGTAAAATTTTTATAAAAGAGCATAACTTCTCTCTGTTCGACTGAATACAGCCAGCTTTCTAGCGGTGACAAGACATAATTGGGGGCTGATTACCAGCCGTCACTGCAAGGGCTATAACCAAGAGCCCCCACGCAAACCCCTAAGGGTCTGTAAGCACATACACAATCTCAACGAGAATCTCACAAAGAGAACAAAACATGTAAAAATTTTAAATCAGTAGCATACGAGCATTCAACAAGGTAGGTTTGTGTCACTTTGCTAAATATTTAGCAAACCAATGCATTTTCCTTTTCACCACTTTTTTTTTTGGTTGAGGGTCTTTGGCTATAACTCCCGAACCTTCTGCCAAAACGCTAAGTTACGGCCTTGTGGCTAATAGGCGAGGGTCGTAAAAAGCTTAAGATTTTATTATGAACTTTAAGAAACCACGCAGGATATAAAATATGATTTCCTAATTCTATTTCTTTCTTTCTTAAATTGTTAAGCGGTCTAAAAACTCCTTTCTGTTGTTATGTGTTACAAATAAATCTCACCACACATTTATTTTTTGCTTCTGTTCTAATTTTTGTATATTGCAATTTGAGAAACCAGTTTTAAGCAGCTTAAACTAGTTAGTTATACATGTCTAGTTTCCTTAATTTGAAGTGCTTACAGTTAGTATGAATGTTTATTCAAATTAAACATGAGTAACGTTAGTCTCCACCACTTCACACATTTACATATTATCGTACCGTACTTACAAAATAATGACTTCGTTGTCTGTCATGAATAACTTAAGTATTTTATAAAAAAGTAATTTCTTTTCCTCTTCCTACTTTTAATTATATTTTCATAGAATTTTTATTTGAATAACGGTTAATTCTGTTAAAAAAAAAAAAAAAAAAACAATAATTAAGACGTGGCATTTTAATTCAGGAACATGGGCGTAGTTGGCTAAAATATCAAAATCATGTGAACAAGTGTGACAAACATAAAACAAAAAACATTTCAAGAAAAAAAAAAATCGTATGAGCTTATTTGGGTGGTTATCTCTTAATTGGACCTACTCTTCTTCCACGCCAAAGATTTGGAGTCTTCAGAAGAAATAATGTTTTAAATTCCTTTTTATTGGCATGTCAATTTGCTTGTTTACACACTTCATATTAAGACTAGTTGACGATTGACATGAATATGCAAAAATATGCGAGGTGTGATACAAATAAAGGAAAATTTAATTACTCCTAAACTTTTATCCTTTTTAAGAGGAAATAATGTTATTTCTTATAAATGTTTCTTTAAATCCAGAGTCTTATAAAAAGATTATTTAAAAAAGAAATGTTTTTTTTTAAATTTTCCTTTTTACTAAATTATGTTTTTATTACCAATTTAGGGGGATATCGAGGCAGGCCGCTTCCTTAATGTGTCCCTTTTTGAAAACCTTCCGTCCTCAATGATTGTAGGCAAACGATTTGTTATTTACGGCAACCTTACTTTCATTCAGTCACGTGCTACCACCAGCCTCTACTCTTGATTTCAGACTGTCGACTGGTAACTGTCGGCCTTCTTTCTCATCACGGAGTCTCTAGTAATTTCATTTGTCAAAGAAAAAGGGCACCTTTTAGAAAAATGTATGTTGAAAAAAAGGCTCCTTTTAAGGAAGTTTTTTTTAAACAAAAGTACTTTTTGAAAATAGCTTAAAAAGTATGTTTTTAGCAAAAAAAAAAATCGTTCAAAATAATATTTAAAAAAGGTACTTAAAACGTGTATTAAAAAAAGTACTTTTTAAACAGTAGCTTCCTAAAACTAAAAAAAACTCTCACAATTATATTTTAAAAAGTACTTTTTAAAAATTACCCTTAAAAAAAAAGTTTTATAAACAAAAAAAGTTCCGTTTATATAAAAAACACCTATTAAAAGTACCATATAGAAGGTGTTTGTAGGGTTCTGGTACACAAAGGATAAAAACGTAGCATAAAAAACACCCTTTGCTATAAAAAACACCCTTTAAAAGTATCGTATAAAATGTGTTTGTAGGGATCTGGGTGGACAGGTAACTATTGTTTTCGCTAAAATGTCAGTCCGTCTGTCAATGCCCTCTAAAAAGCAAAAGCTACACAGAAAAAAATATTTTGACCAATTAAAGGTGTTAATTGATTTCAGATTGAAATTTGATTAAATAATTAATTGATTCAGTTAACTGTTTAATTAGGAATTTTGTTTCTGTTTTAAGCAAATATATAACGGGTGAGCCAATTCGAGGTTCCCTAATTTATTAAAGAAAAAAACACAGAAAATTCAAATTTAATGGAGAATGTTTATTATCATTTGAAAAAACATTCTTTGGCATTTATTTTTTTGAAGATTATGTCTATCAAACATTGGCCGTTGCTACGTCGCAGATGGTCCATCCGTTGAGTCCAATATTCGATGACTCGTTCGAGTATTTCGACTGGTAACTGGCGAATGACACGCGTGATGTTTTCCTCCAAGGCCTGAATCGAAGCGGGTTTGTCCGCATAAACTTTAGACTTTACATATCCCCACAGAAAAAGTCTAATGGTGTGATATCACACGATCTTGGTGGCCAATCGAACGGCCCAAAACTTGAAATTATGTGCTCACCGAAATTTTCTCTCAATAAATCCATTGATTGATGCGATGTGTGTGGGAAGTGGCGCCGTCTTGTTGAAACCAAATGTCGCAGAGATCACGAGCTTTAATTTCAGGCATCAAATAGTCGGTTATCATGGCACGATAACGTTCGCCATTGACGGTTACGTTCGCACCGCCATCATTTTTAAAGAAATATGGACCGATGATTTCACCGGCCCACAAACCACACCAAACCGTTGTTTTTTCTGGATTAAGTGGCAGCTCTTGAATCTCTTCAGGTTGCTCTTCGTCCCAAATGCGGCAATTTTGTTTGTTTACATGCCCATTGAGCCACAAATAGGCCTCTTCGCTTAACAAAATTTTCCTCGAAAACGTCAGAACTTCTTGGAACTTTTCAAGAGCCCATAGAGCGAAGCGATTCAGGCGTAAGTCTTTCCATTATGAAATGCCAAACAATACTAAACAGAAATAGCATGACACAACACGATCGATTTCAAGTACCTCGAAATCGATCACCCTTATTTGAATCAATTGAAAAATTAATTAAACTTTAGTTGGAAACTCATTAAAACCTTTAATTTAAAAAAAAACTCTTAAAATTTTCACAAAAGTTGAAAATACTAAAAAGTATAGGGTGTTCCGATAGTGACTTGTTATTTACGTACATGGCCTTAATTTATACTTAGTTAATAAAACTATATAAAAATTTAAACTAAATAGTGTCCCGATAGTGACGTCATTTGTACGAATATTTCCTTTTTATGAAATTTAATAAATTGACCTTTGAAATATTCACAAAACAATTACTAAAAATTAAAGAGTGTCTCAATAGTGACTTGATTTTAACGCATATCGCCTTATTTTTTACCAGAATAGGTAGACACTTATAATTTACACAGAATATGTAAAGATTTATCTGCTTTATCTGCTTTATAACTAGTAAAAGAAATAAAAATTAAAGGGTGACCCGATAGTGAAGTAGTTTTGACGTATATGGGCTTGTAATACTTAAAGGATGTAAAAATATGTCCGCTATAATGACAAATTTAAAAAAATTAAAATTAAAGGGTGTTACTGAAGTGACACGACTTCACGTAAATTGACTTTGAAATATGGGTATCAAAATTTCTCTTATTTTTTAACGGTCCTCGTACGCGTAAACATATGTATCTCCGTCTGTAGTAGATTAAATATGGCAGATGTTATTATATGAGTTTTTATTACTTACTTTTATATACAGCATAGCATTTACATATATTTTTGAATATAATTCTAAACTTTTTATATATTTTTAAATGTAAATGTTTTCTCAAGATGATAAAGACGATGGTGCTAAAATAAATAGAGTAAAAGAAAAACAAATATTTTGCTTTTTAAAGGAAGAATCCTTTGGATTAAATTTTATATTAAGTGTATTATACAAAATTCCTTTAAAATGTACTAATATAAAAGTATCTTTATAGTAAAATAATAAAAAGTTTTAACAAAAAAAAGTACTTTTGAGGAAGTCAGCAAAATTTTTTTAATTTTTTTTTAATTCTTTTTTTTTAATTCTACTCCCTTAAAGCCTTCACAGGGTGTATCGTAACCCCATGCAGGTGTATTCTAAATGACGCAAATAACCCATTTTTATATGTCTGTTGTTATGGTTATGGTTATTTATTTTTTTTTTTTTGTTACTCCATATATTCCACAGCTTATAGATTTTTCCCTGATAAACAATTGAATTCCATCCCCTTAGAGCCTTCATCGGATATATCGAAATCCCATTTAGGTCTTTTCTAAATGGATTAAATAACGCATTTTTACAATCTATATACCTTTGGTCATTTTGTATTTTCCATCCTATATTCTACCCTTTGTAGGTTTTTCCCTGAGAAACATTTGAATGCATTGTTTCCATTTTTAATTCTACTCGCTTTGAGTTTTTACAGGATTTACCGCGACCCCATTCAGGTTTATTCTAAATGGACCAAATAATCTCATTTTTTATATGAATATAATTATGGTGAATTGTTATTTTCCACCTTATATTCCACGGCTTATAGTTTTTTCCCAAAACATTCCCAAGTGAATATCTTGTTTCCAGTTTTGAGTTCTACTCCCTTAAGGCTTAACAGATTATATCGAAACCCCTTTCAGGTCTTTTCTCAATGGTCTAAATGACCCATTTTTATATCTCTATAATTATGGTGAATTGTTAGGTTCCACCCTATATTCCACCTCTTATAGATTTTTCCCTGAGAAACAACTGAATATATTCTTAGCAGTTTTACAATCTACTTCCTTAGGATTTTCTCGAGATACAACACCATTCAGGTCTGCCCATATATTATATTTTGATCATATACGAATTTGGAAAGATTTTTTGAAACAAAATAAATATCTCTTGAAAGTCAAAATACCGTTTATATTCTTGTAATCTAACCTGAAAGCTTTTTATCTACCTATTATAGGCTAATATTGGTATGTCCCAGGTGTCCCCCATTGGTTTCCAACAATACATGTACCCTATTTTGTACCTGTTCTAGATATTTCCTGAGAATGGTATAAATAATTATAATGGTTAAAAGTTTTGGAATCTACTCAATTCAAGCTTTCACCTGGTAGATCGGAACCCCATTCAGGTCGGTCTGCCCTACATGTAGAGTAGTATCATTCTGAACCTGATTGCAATATTTGAGTTTTTTTTTCTAAACCAACAAAGTTGGACAGTTTTCACTAATAACTAGCTGTGCCCACACACGTTGTGTGCGGCTTGACAATATTTTGTTCGATTTTGCTTTGAAAGTAATCCACACGAAATTTAAAGACTATAACGTATTACTTTTATATAAAGGTATCTATACCTGAATAAAATTTTAAAATTTATATAAAACTCGAAAGTTCTCAAAATTATTGTAAAGTTCTGTAAAAGGTGTGTTTATGGTAATATGAGGTTAGTTCTGTCCTTGTACTCTGAAACACCAAGAAATATTCGGTTCCTCCAGTATAAAATAAAAAAAAAACCAGTAATTAAGATTTCTCTTCAGGCACTTTAAGTAAAGCTCTAATTACTTCCCTTTATTTTTCAAAAAGAGGTTTACAACTATTATTGTTGAACAAATTTCTATTATTTATTAATAAATCTTAATGTTTAATTATTAAATTTCAATTTTTACTAAAAGATGGCTACTAGCCTTCACATAAATTTTATCTTTTATAACTAAAACTAAATGGCGCCACAAGCTCAAAAACAATTTTCTCCAAAAATCCAACGAATAAAACCAATATTACGACTGCAGCGCCTTACAGATGTCAACCATTTAACCAAAATCTTCAACGTTAGCCAAGGATGGGATATCAGCATTGTTCAAACATAAACATCCCGACCGCCTTGCGGTACTGCAATCAAATCTAACTAATACAAAAAATATAAAAATTTTAAATAAAAAAAAAAAGAATAAAAAACTTAAGATTCATGCGAAACGAAAATTCAAATATATTATAAGCCATTTATTTCAGATACAAGAAAAAAAAAACGCATTTTCCATAGGATCCACCTTAAAAAAACTCCATCAACTAAAAGTAAACAAATCATAAAAAAACAAATTACATTTCTCATAGCAATGAATACTCCCATACACTGATTATTTCGAAAACGATCCAGAGATAAGATAACCAAAAATTGAAAATTGCGCCAATGGCTTGCCAAATGCTCCACCTGCTATGCCATTACGAATTATTCTTTGATAAACATCAGCTCCTAACATTACGAAAGCACGAGTCGACACATTAAACTTAGGATCCGCCAGTTGCAAACCAGGATATTCGTCAATGATCCTATCATCTAGTGATTTTTGCGGAGTAAGCACACTGTACTTCCGTCGGACTTTAGCAAACGTCTCTATCGTGGTGCTCATTCCGAAATTTCCTCGCATCTGAATTAGACACATCTCATCTTTGCCCACTCTCACGGTTCTTGCATCTAAGCGCCTTACGACATCCTCAGCTATAATAGAACAATCCGAACTAGGGTCAATTAGTGCTCGCTCTAAAATATAACGGTCGTTCGAAATTATTTTGATTATTGCTGTGAGTAATAATAATATCTTCTCCGTGAACTGATATATCGGTATGAATGGTGTATCAGCACCACATTCTTGACCAGTTAAGCCTTTAACTCTTCGCAGGTCTCTTGAACGAGCTAAAACTAAAGCCCGAGACGAACTAGGTCTCTCGTTTTCATTATGCCTTCTGGACGAACTAGGTCCATCATTACCACTCTGAGACGAACTAGGTCCCTTTTGCTTCTGACGGTTGGACGAACTAGGTCCTCTTTGCTTCTGATGGTTGGACGAACTAGGTCCTTTCCGCAAACGCTTTACCTGCGTTGTTATTATTTTGCCCAGACGAACGAAGTCTTGAGCTTGGTTTATGTAAGAGAGTATGGTGCATATCACCACAACGCCTGCACTTCCCCGTACTCTCACACGTGCGCCAAGTATGGTCATGACTCAAGCAGCCAGCACAGTACTTATAAAAAGTTACCAAACGCATCCGTTCTCTGTAATCTTCTCTCAGAAACCTTTTACAAAAACGCAGTGGGTGGTCTTTTAGACAGACCCTACATACCATTTTCGCTGTTGTTCGATTACCATCAGTGTATTTTTTGCGGGAGACCATAATGCTAGAAAATAAGAATGGCTACAAACAAACAATTAATTAGTTGGAAGAACAACAAGCTTCACAACTGGTCTAGTAACTAAGCCACGCGATGTTTTCAACTCCACAACTCTGACGTGACCATCTTTACCAGCATGAACTTTTTCCACTCGACCTAAACGCCATTCGTTCGTCGGTAAGTTGTCCTCCCGAATTACAACCATGTCGCCAACCTGTAAATTTTTTTGCATAAATCTTTCAAATACTCATCTTTCCACCTACTGCAAAGACGCTGATTTAGTGCTTTCACCCTCTGCCAGCGATTAGTAATGGATACAGGATGTTCCGTAATTTCAACCTCTGGTGGGGCCAAAAGTGGACCGCCAGTCAAAAAATGTCCAGGAGTGAGAACGTCGAAAGATTCGACATCTTCCGTTAAGGCACATAAGGGTCTAGAATTTAGGCAAGATTCAATACGAGCCAACAATGTAGCAAACTTCTCGAAAGTATACTTCAACCCACCAGCGATTCTGCGGAAATGGTGCTTAAAGCTCTTCACTCCCGCTTCCCAAAGCCCACCCATATGAGGTGCACTAGCGGGATTAAAATGCCAATTAACACCTTGAGGTGCATATCCTGAGTTCACCTCAATACCTATGTTCCTGAGAAAACTGCGAAATTCTGCTTTCAGCTCCCTTGATGCACCTACAAAATTTGTGCCATTATCGGAATACATATCCCTTGGATAGCCACGACGTGCTACAAACCTCGAAAAAGCTGCTAAAAAAGCTGGCGTAGACAAACTACTAACCGCCTCTAAGTGAATCGCCTTTGTAGCGAAACACACAAAAACACATACATAACCCTTTGTTATTAAGCACGAGCGACCTGTAAAATTACGTATCTCAAATGGCCCGGAAAAGTCTACTCCACAAGCATTAAAAGGACGAGAAAGCAGAGTTCGAGACGAAGGTAGCGCGGCCATTATCTGACTTTGAGTAGCCTTTTTCTGTATGACACAGATCTTACAACGCCCTATAACCGATTTTATTAGATTTTTTGCCCGAAGAATAAAAAATTCGGTTCTCAAGACCCTTAACATTAATTGGTTACCTCCATGTAATGTTATTTTGTGAATAAAATCTACCAGAAGTCTAGCGAAATGACAGTCCGGAGGCAACAAGATAGGGAACTTTTCACTGTAAGCCAAGTTTGGTGCATTTGCCAATCTACCTCCGACTCGTATTATGCCCTTATCGTCTAAAAATGGATTTAAATTCAATAACCTGCTGTTTAAGATGATCTCTCTTCTTGATAAAGTGAAATATTCATTGGGAAATGATACTTTTTGAGCTACTATTATTAGCTTCTCCTTCACAAACCTTATTTCATCAAATGAAATTTCCGAAGATGTATAGCGTGGCTCACTCTTTTTCAAAATGGCATTAATACCTCTTACCACCCACGCTATAATCCTTAGTGCTCGGGAGTATGAAGAGAAATTTTTAATCAAGTCACAATGAGCCCTAAAATAGGTAAAAAATGCCTTCTGAACTCTTTGCTCCTCGATTGTCCCAAAATTCTCAACCAAATCTTCTTCCCACCCACAATCATCTGAACCAAGCCATGAGGGGCCATACCACCATAGACTATTTTCTACTAAATGTTGAGCACGAACGCCCCTACTCAACAAATCAGCCGGATTGTCGTTAGAACTGACATGCCTCCAACAATCCTTTCCGATTTTTTCCACTATTTTTGCCACTCTGTTTGCCACAAAGGTCGACCAAGAACTTGGCGGTTTCTGCAACCAGGCCAAAACAATCATGGAATCGCTCCAAGTAAAAATTAACGTCTTAGTTTCATCAACACATAAATCCTTTTTTACGGTTTGAATTAAATCAGCCAACAAAGATGCACCACAAAGTTCTAATCTCGGCAAAGAAACAGTTTTCAGTGGAGCTACTTTTGACTTGGCTAGCAACAAGTGGGTCTTTACAGAACCATCTTCGTCCTTAATGCGAACGTACACGCAAGCACCATATGCTTTCTCAGAAGCATCGCAAAATCCGTGTATCTGCAATCTAGCAGAAGGTTTGAAACCTATCCAACGTGATATTCTTATGTCATTAATAGGTCTTTATTGAACCACTGGCCACTGTCTTACTAACTCACTACTTAGCAATTTCTTTGATTTTATTTTTCAATATTTCTTAATACATGCAATGGATTTTTTGCTTGTATTTTGTTGTTGCACTATAACACGTGTACCGGCAAACAATTTTTACGGAACGTTTGATTTATTTCTTCATTTTAATTAAATTCAAATTCCAAACTACACTATTATTTCTGTTGTCCTTTAACAAGAAGTTACAGCTGTTTATTTGCAATAATTTATGAAACTTTGAACCAAAAAAAACTTCGTTTAGAAAATATTATGTTCGGTCGTATATGAGTAAAATAGACAGTGCAAAAAAATCAGAGTTGTAAAATTGAAAACAGGGTGACTCGTTTTTATTTCTTGCCGATAACACAGTATTGTCTTATAAATTACACAATTAATAAACAAATTTTTAGGTAAATACTGTTTTATGAAAATCGTATAAGACAAAGGTGTTTTCTCTTTTTTGTTTGAATACCAAACAAATTTCTTTATGGTTTTAAGAGAAATGTGTATATTAAAGAAATTGAAATTATGTCACCTTTCTTGTCGGATTCCTTTAAAATCTTCTTGGGGTTCCACTTACTTTAGTATCCGGTTCGATTAGACCAAAATGTTTATGGTAATATGAGGTTAGTTCTGTCCTTGTACTCTGAAACACCAAGAAATATTCGGTTCCTCCAGTATAAAATAAAAAAAAAACCAGTAATTAAGATTTCTCTTCAGGCACTTTAAGTAAAGCTCTAATTACTTCCCTTTATTTTTCAAAAAGAGGTTTACAACTATTATTGTTGAACAAATTTCTATTATTTATTAATAAATCTTAATGTTTAATTATTAAATTTCAATTTTTACTAAAAGATGGCTACTAGCCTTCACATAAATTTTATCTTTTATAACTAAAACTAAATGGCGCCACAAGCTCAAAAACAATTTTCTCCAAAAATCCAACGAATAAAACCAATATTACGACTGCAGCGCTTTACAGATGTCAACCATTTAACCAAAATCTTCAACGTTAGCCAAGGATGGGATATCAGCATTGTTCAAACATAAACAAGGTGTTTAAAATATTTTAATAACAATATAATTCCACAAAGTAAAAATACAAATCAAATACAAAATTTATGCAATTGGCTATTTGGCCTTAAGTAATTAATACAGCGCCATCTGTTGCGCAAACGTGTTTAAATTATACCGCTTTCAAAAATAAAAGATGGCTTAAAGTATGCAGTAAAACAAATCGGCTTACTTTCACTACTTTTTCTCCACATACTCTTGGAAATAAATATCGTACTTAGGCTACCTCCTCACAATTTTTTTTTAAATCCAGCCAGTAGTTTACACGTGATGAGAACACTTACAGAAAGACAGACATGAAATGAGTTACTGTTTTATTATATGTATAGATATATAAAAAATTGTTAATAATTTTGTGTTTTACCACAAAAAAAGTTAAATTTTTAAAAATTTACTTTTTATTTTTTTAGAATTTGTGGAACGCAGTTAACAGAGATTCGAGACGTAAATACCATAAAAAATCTGGAGTGGCCTACACTCAACTTTACCATACCCAATGCAAATAGATTTTTTTAATAAAGAATATAAGTTCAAAGTATATTCGAATCGAAAAATTAATTATTTTCGTTTTGGGGTGTTAAGTAAACTATTCCTAACCCCTTCCTCATTATACCAAAAATTAATACAGCTCTTTATCTCCATAAACCAAAGGCACGTACTGAATTTCATTTTGATACTTCATACGGTATGACATGGTAGAGCGTTTACAAAATTTTGGAGTAAGTAAACTACCCCTTGCACCTTCCCGATTATTCACAAAATTTATGCAACTCTTCATCTCCATATACCAAAGGCACATACAAAATTTAATCGTTTTAATATGTCATACGGTATGACCTGTAGAGCGTTCACAAAATCTGGGGGTAAATAAACTACTCTTTGCCCGCTCCCTATTATGCCCAAAAACTAAACAGCTCTTCATCTCTTCATATACCAAAGGCACGTATTAAATTTAATCTCGATATGTCAAACGTTATGACCTGTACAACCTCCATAAAAATAGTGGCATACACACCGACCCACCCAACCACAGACATCATCGCGAAAATAGCCAAAATGGATTCAGAAGCCCTCAAATTGTCGAAATCCCGACCTCGATTTTTTTTATTAATATACTTTACCTATACTACGTATGGTAAAGTAAAAAGTACTCTAAGAGGTGGCTTTTAGGTGTTGAGAAATATAGATTTTATAAAAAAAAAATAAAAAAGTGCCCTTTTAGAAAGTCCTTTTTAAAAAAGTACTTTAACTACATAATTTCTTTTTGTTGTACACTAACAGGTATCTTTTAATAAAGTGTTTCTTTTCTGAAATACCTGCAAAAAGGTACCTGCTTGCATTTTTCAAATATTAAAAGCTCTTAATACCTTTCAACCAGACCTGGGGGATATCAATTACAGTTTTTAATTAATTACACACTCAATTATTTGTAATTGGAATTGGAATTTTTCAGTTTAAATATTTTATTCAGTTTGCATATTATATTATTATATTCAACTATTTGTAATTGAGACATTTTCAATTACACATTACATGTAATTTGCAATTGAAAATTTACGATTACAAATACTAGTCAG
Source organism: Phasia obesa (assembly GCA_949628195.1). NCBI lineage: Eukaryota > Metazoa > Arthropoda > Insecta > Diptera > Tachinidae > Phasia > Phasia obesa. Next base: position 98,978,295 of record OX451219.1, read on the forward strand.
TTGTTATTAAAAAATTGCAATTACATGTAATTGTTATTGAAAAAATTCAATTACACTGTCCAACAGCATTTTTGTAACAGAATAACGACCCTATAATTCTGAAAGGGTATGTTGAGTAGATCATTTTTGTAGAACAAACTTATGGTCCAGCACCTCTTGAGTTTTTTTTTTTTTTACAGTGGGTCAAAGTTTTCATTTTTTGGTCGAAGGGAGCATTATACTATATGAAAAAAATGCTGTAAGTTAATGTCTGAGAGAATTCTTATGTCAGAGTTGTATTGTGGAATTGTATGAGGATTATTTTTGTGGAAGATCTTAACCCTCTAACTGGTCTCTCTATGGGTCAATTTGACCCTTTTTCGAGAAAATCAAAAAATATCCTTTAAAAAAGGACATTTAAGGATTAAAATATTCTACGAAAATGTTTGCCGGAAAATTTCAGTGGGGGTCACCAAAGACACCATTGTTGTAAATAAAGCTCTTTACGCTTACTTAGTAAAATTATACACCAACATATACAAAACAGGTAAAAACGGCGTCAAGTTCGGCCGGGCCAAACAAAATTATAATTTTTTTATAGAAGTTGGCTCGTAATTTTGCCAATTAATCGTAAAAAGCTTACCATAAGAATTCTCTCAGACATTAACTTCCAGCATTTTTTTCATATAGTATAATGCTCCCTTCGACCAAAAAATGAAAACTTTATCCCACTGTAAAAAAAACTCAGAGGTGCTGGACCATAAGTTTGTTCTACAAAAATGATCTACTCAACATACCCTTTCAGAATTATGGGGTCGCTATTCTGTTCCATTCAAAAAGTCTTAATTTGTTGGACAGTGTTATCAAAACATGTAACGGAAAACTGTTAAGAACATAATTGACTTTTGTCCATTTTCAAGTAATGATAATTGCTTAATTACACTTACAATTACTTATAATTTGTAATTGAAAATTTCCAATTAGAATTACTTTAGTTGTAATTAAATACTTTAGTCCCTGATTTAAATTACAATTACTTGTATTGTGTAATTGAGAATATGCAATTATCAATTAACTGTAATTTTAATTATAATTGAAATGTAAAAGAATCCCCCATGCCTGCTTTCAATACAATACAAAATTTTTATTTTTTCTTTTATTTAAAACTAATTATTATTATTTATTTCATTTCGTTTCAGGTAAATTTAATTATGCACAGATAAGTAAATGAAAAAAAAAAAATCAAATAAACAATAATATATTGACAGATAAATATGATTGATGAGCCCACAGTCAAGCATAAAATTTTAAAATATTTAAGTAGAAATGTATAAAATTAGATTAAAAAATAAATTGAAAATTTTACTTAATATTTAATCAAATTAATTTTGCATTAAAATGTATCTCGCAGACTTACACAGGGGTCGGCTTTCGACTCTTAACGCCGTTATAACAACCCAGCGGCTAATAAGATTGCGTTTATTTTTTAAAAGTTGCAGTCTGTAATGTTATTTCCACACCTTCGTCACAGTTAAAAAGTCGTTTAGTCGTAACAGTATTATTGCTTTGCGTTCGGCTGAAAAACCGCAACTTGCCATTTTTATTACGATCCTGATTATGGTGTTAAAAACAAAAGAAAATCTAGGCTATCAAAATGCTCTACGAAAGCAAGCAACTATACCTGAATGCCGCAGTAAAGAAAACAGTGAGAACAAAACAAAAAGGGTTTTGACAAAAAACAAACGTTTCGCTAACGTTTACCAAATGATTGAATATTGATCACCTAATTTGCAATTAAAATTTTGTTTCTTAGAGAGAATAAAACGAACTTTAACTTGACTTCCAATTTCATCGGTATGTAAATAAAATAGTTCGACTAACATCAATATTAAAAATCGCAGGGCATGGCGCAATCATGCTCACCCAACAACGTTCGGTTGATACCAGATTAGTATCAACTAAAAAAGAATGTTGGGAAAAAATCAATTAACAAAAAGTAGCTTTCATTGTTGTAGCAACAACAAATATGAGGTGGTAAATATTTAAGTATACAAGAGGGAAGCTTTGGGTAGAGGTAGACTTCGTTCTCACCAACTGACGATAGATGATTGAATGCGATTTTTCTTATCTGAGTTTAGTTTGGTTAAATAGATGATGCTTACAACTAAACACTACCCAAAGTAGATAGATGCCAAGAATGCTAAAGATGGACAGCTGTCCAGAAAATGCGTTACATTCTGCTCGTGTGTAAAATAAAATTTTACCAATTTTTTTGTAGTATTCATCACGTAATTTGTAATTAAAATTATTTGTTATTAGAGAAAATAAAAGGAACTTAAGTCTTAATATTTGCTTTGGTTTGCTCATGTACAAAATGATTAAAAAAATTTAATAAGTTTGTATCTTTGCATAAATCGTTTGCCAAACGTTTTGTTTGTTTTCGTACCCTGTTTCAAAGTAAAAATGATTTTTTTTTTTTATTTTGAAATGATCGCATATACTAAGCATCGATATCTGAAGTTATTCAAAATTTTAATTGGTAACACCTTGAATGCCGACTTCCTTATATATAATTTTTATCTCTTTGTTTTCTCTTTTAACAAAAATTTAATTTTTGAAAACCTTACCCCCAAAGTAACCATGTCATTTTGAGCGTTTCTGGTAAATAATATTTCGTTTCAATCGTAATTATAACCTCCACCACAGGTGGAAAGGTAATATGTAGTGGAGTTGATTAAGCGATGTCCTTCTGCCCGTCTGTCCGTGTTCGGGTAGTAATGTCATTTGTCAAGGCACCAGAAGAGAAAAATTTATGCACACCAATCTGGCAGGCATATTTTCGAAAATTTTGGGATTGCGACTCAGCAACATCAAATCATTCCTTTGTGGGCCAAAAACCACACCCAGCTATATTTTTTCACGTTTTTTTCATATTTTTTTTTTGCTTTAATGATTCTCTTTTGCTTTTTTGTCCTACCGTGACAGGTAGATCACAAGGAGTGCATACAGATCTCGGGGGACCAATATCCTCCTGCGAGGGGCGATATTTGTTTGTTTTTAAGTTGCTAGGATTTTTCTGCTTTGATTTGTATTCAAGAACTTTACAGAAAGCAATACACATAGAGATAGCTAATGGACCCACAGGGTGCCCACTGTGTGGGTCAATATAAGAATATTTTTTTAACGATTTTTTTGCTTTAGTCTGACCATTCTAACTCAATATAGATTTTTTTCTAATTTTGTTAAAAAAAATTTAAAAATATTTACAAAAAATTTTCAAAAAAATATTTTTACACAAAAATTTTCGAAAAAAAATTTTTCAAAATTAATTTTTAAGGAAATAGAAAAAAACTGTAGAGTATACATTTAGATCGCCTTTGTCGTCGTTCAATTACTTGTCACCTAAAAATGGAGTTAACTCTTTCCTGCTGCAAACCCCTCAAGTGTCCTTTTACATTTGTTACAAAGCGTTTAAAAGAAATGCAGGTGAGGAGAATCACCAAACAAAAAAAAAAAATATGAAGCAAAATCAAACCATCATTTACTCGTACAATCTCTAACAAAAACAAAAAAAACTTTAAACCGCAAATAACAATTTGAATTTTTTCTGTTGCATCCGGAAGTGAAGGTAAGAGTGAGCGAGATAGGGAAGAGATGAAAATGATTTTAAAAATATTTTTCCTTGTTTTTTTTTTTTGTTCTTTTTGCCTTATCATCACGTATTAATGTGCATGAGTATCTGTTTTGTGCGGGTGCTTTTTGAGTTTTGAATTTTTGTATTTTACAAACGTAAAAGTATAAAGTTCACAATGTTTGACAAATCATCTGTCAAAATAACATCAACTCATAAAAACAAACTGACACAGTGATGACTGACAGACAAATGAATGAATGGCTTGTTTGTTTGGTTAGTTGTTTCGATAGATAAGTTAAAGGACATACATTTTATGCATACACTCACACATTCCTATACAAAGAGCTTTGTTGAGCAGTTCCAAACCAAACGAAATTTTAGTTTTTTTCTTTATTTTTTTTTTTTTTTGTATAAAGTGAGTCTTAAACTTTCTTAAACTCGCAGAATAATAAAACTATACATATAATGAATTAGCAACTCATTTCCTGTCTGTCTGTCCGTCTGTCTTTTTTGTGTTCGCATCACGTAAAAACTACTGGATTGATTTTAACAAAATTTTGTGAGGAGGTACCTTGGTATCATGATCCCAATATAGAATACTTTTTTCCGCAAAAATATTTTATTTCTAAGAGAAAGTGGAGAAAAATTAGTGAAAGTATGCCGATTTTTTTTTTACCGATTTAAAGGTACTGAAAGCAGTCTATTTTAAACAATGTTGCATAACAGATGGCGCTGTTTTTAAACAAAGAGTATTTCATCTCCTGTCTGTCTTTTACAGAGCTATACAATAATTTTTAGAATTTTAGAATTATATATAAATTTTAGACTTTTATCCAGGGATGGATACCTTTAACTAAAGTTAATACGTAAAAGTCTTAAAATTAAAATCGAACAAAATATTGTCAGGACGCACACAACGTGTGTGCTGTGATGTGTTTCTATCAATATAACTCGTGGTGTTGAGCAAATACTTCTTCAAATGGGGTTCTTTTTTAATGTACTTTTTTTTGGAAAAGATAATTTTTATATAGGCTACGTTTTTGTAAAAGATTTTTATAAAGCTGTACCATTTCTTAAGAAAAGTAACACTCAGGCAATTATGCCTACCAATTACGGTGATTACTTTTATTTGGTAAGCGATAGAGTAGCGGTAAAGACAGATGGTAAAACACATAAATTGAGAAGAGCTTAATTTTTCAAAAAGGTACGTTTTCTACAAGGTAGTGTTTTGGCACTTAATACCTTTTAAGGCTACCTACCTCATTTAGAACTTTCTTAAAAGTTATTTTTTAAAGAAGGGAGGGAGCTTTTTTAATTCTCTTTAACGAAGTAGTTTTTAAATAGAGTGCGTTTTTGCAAGTACTTTTTTAACAGGTAATTTTTCAAAAACATACTTTTTAAGGTACTTTTTTTAAAATGTGTTTTTTTTTAAATTACGTATTAGGATTTTATTTTAAAAGCTACTTTATTTAAAGGTGCTTTTTTTAAAGGCTACTTTTTTTTTGTATAAATCACTTTTTTAAAAAGGAAATCTTTCGTAAAAGTTCTCTCTAAAATTAAATTTTCTAAAATATTTTTTTTTTTTTAATATTGGGACTTCTTTAAAAAGTACTTTTTACTTTACCATACGTAGTATAAGGTAAAGTATAGCAATCGTGAAAAAATCGAGGTCGGGATTTCCACGGATTTATATGTTTTGAGGTCTTCTGAATCCACTATTTTCTTGGACTATTTTCGCTATCATGTCTGTGGGTGGGTGGGTGTGTATGCCACTACTTTTGTGGAGTTTGTAGTAGGTGCCTTTGGTATATGGAGATTAAGAGCTTTATAGTTTTCGAACATAATTGGGAGGGGCAAAGGGGTAGTTGCTTTACCACACAATTTTGGGAACGCTTTAAAGGTCATACCTTATGACATATTAAAATGACATTCAGTAAGTGCCTTTGGTATATGGAGATAAAGAGCTGTATATATATGTTGGGCATAATCGGGAGGGAGCCAAGGGTAATTTACTTACTCCCAAATTTCGTGAACGCTATACAGATCATAACGTATGACATATCGAGATGAAATTTAGAATGTGCCTGTGGTATATGGTGATAAAGAGCTGTATATATGTTGGGCATAATCGGGAGGGAGACAGGGGTAGTATACTTACTCCCAAATTTGTTGAACGCTATACAGGTCATACCATATGACATATCGAGATGAAATTTAAAATGTGCCTTTGGAATATGGAGATCAAGAGCTGTATAGTTTTCGCACATAATTGGGAGGGGGCAAGGGGTAGTTGCTTAACCACAAAATTTCGTGAACGCTATACAGGTCATACCGTATGATATATTGAGATGAAATTTAGTATGTGGCTTTGGTATATGGAGATAAAGAGCTGTATATATATGTTGGGCATAATCTGGAGGGACCCAGGCGTAGTTTACTTACTCCCAAATTTCGTGAACGCTATACAGGTCATACCGTATGACATATCGAGATGAAATTTAGTATGTGACTTTGGTATATGGAGATGAAGAGCTGTATTAATTTTGAGCTTAATTGGGAAGGGGCAAGGGGTAGTTTACTTAACACGCCAAACCGAAAATAATTAATTTTTCGAGTCGAATATATTTTGAACTTTCTATTTCTACTATTCCATTTATATGTTGTTTATTTGAAAAGTGATGGATCCAGATTATCCAACTTTTTTTTCGTTCGAGAACCTCTGATATTTTGCGGCCATTTCTTTTCCTGTAACCACATCATCACATGAATTTTTATCTTTGTCATCTGCTTCCAAGTATTTGTTTTGTTATTTTTTTTTGCACTTTCTATGCTTTTGATTTAATATTTTGTGTGCAATGAACCAACAGCAATGTGAAGCAGAATAAACTGAATGAATTGTATTTATTTTGTGCAAAATAGGATGCAGGTACTAAATACAACATTTCAAAGAAAATTTTGCAAAAAGAGAAAAAAAAATAGAAAAATTATTCCTTGAACAGCTAAAAGTAAGCAGTAGATAGTCAGTCAGATCCATGTTATTAATGTGGAAATTTGATGCAAGAGCCCTTTTTGCAAACACATTCAAATAAATCATGGAATTTCTATTACTATCTTTCATAGTTTATTTATTGTATCTTCAATATATTTGAACTGAGAATAAGGTTAAAAGATAAGATAAATATACTCGTTTAAGTTCAGTATTGCGTGTTTAGTCGAATGTAACCACGAACATTTAGGAAATTTTAGAATGATGATGAGTTTAGTACAGAGATAATAAACTTTTATGATATGGACGTGTTGCTTGACTCTGTAACTATTACAGACAATAGAGACACTATTGTCTGAAAAATAAAAAGCACATAAATTTAAAAAAAATATATTAAATAGGGCCACTGTGCAATATTTATTTAACACTACATTAAAAGCACCACAAATAAAAACTTCTTGTTCCCTGAACATAAATATGTGCAATATAGTGATCTCAACTCGTTAAACTCAAATCCGCTTTCAGTTTTCGCGTATCACGTATACATTTTTTTATGGGCATGGCTAATCTTTTCCCCTAAACAAGGCGACAACGCTAACTTATTTCTAAGTAACTCTTTAACGGATTGTTCGATTTTAATAATTGAAACACTAAAAAATGCGGGTTTTAATAAAAAAAAGTTATTTATTTTGTTTTCAAAAACGCGTACAAATCTTAAATCGGCAATATTTTACATTTTTGTCCTTATTCGGAAAGTTACCTAACTGGGAATAAAATAAGCCATGATGAAAATCGATGCACAAATATTCACAATTAATTACAGGTACCTACTTTGACAAACACTATGTAATAAAGGGTTTTTCAACAGGGACACTGCAAAAGTAGAGCGAGAGGGACAGCAAACGACGCCATATTTCTTGCCGCTCTTTTGAAATTTCTCTTTAGTAAGGTTTGCCATTTCATGATGGAAAGATATACGAGCCAACAACGAGTCGAAATTATTAAGATTTACTACCGAAATTCAGCCATGTGTGGAGAACGTGTTATCTTACGAAATGGTCCAGTCGATTGGCCGCCTCGGTCGTGTGATTTGACGCCGTTAGACTATTTGCTGTGGGGCTACGTCAAGTCTATGGTCTATGTTAACAAGCCAGCGACGATTGAATAACTTCGTACGAATATCGAACGTGAAATTGCAGCAGTATCGGCCGATTTATGCTTGCAAATCGTCGAAAATTGGGTTCAGCGTCTGGACTTCTGCAAGCGTGCCCGTGGTGGTCATGCAAAAGAAATCGAGTTCCATACATAATGGCATCGAACGTGCTTTTACAGGAATAAAGAATTTCATTGATATCCAAAACCTTTTTTTTTTATTTAAAAAAAACTTTTGTAGCGCTTTTATTGAAAAACCCCTTACATCAAGATTATTAAATATTTCAATATCAGTATTTTATTTAAATAAGAATTACCAAAAAAAAAAAAAATTAGACGTGATAGAATCAATCTGTAAACGGATTTGGATTCAGCACATAAAAGTCCATCAAAGCCACATATTTTTATTTTATTTAAATAATAACATCTCGAAAACTAGACGTGATAGAAAAAATCTGTGAAAAGATTTGGATTCAGCACATAAAAGTCCATTAAAATAACATAACAAGGTTCAAGCTCCCGAGTTATCTGATTTTTTCGCCGACCAGTGTTATCACAATAACTACATATTTAGTATTTTTATTTTATTTAAATAAGAATATCTCGAAAACTATACGTGATAGAAAAAATCTGTAAACAGATTTGGATTCAGCACACACAAAAATCAATTAAAATTACATAACAAACTTCAAGCTCCCGACTTTTTTAATTTTTTGCCGACCAGTGTTATTAAAAATAATAAAATATTACGGTCACGACTTTTTGATGATTTAAAGTTATCGATTTTGTACCAATTTTATGTGGCAACTGTGAATATGATTTAAATTAATTTAAAGCAAAATTTAAAAGTATAGTTTAAGGCTGTATTAAAATTTATATAAAAAACAAATTTCTTGTATGGGGCACCCTTACTTTATAATTTTTTTTAAATTTTGTATACGAGTATTCCAATTTAAGATGTTCAGCCGTGTAATAGGGTATGGGTACAGAACCCTAAAAAATAGTAATATAATCGAAAGCATACGCTAATTTTGTAAAAAAAAATTTAAAAATCTGTACCATTTTTAAGAAAAGTAACACTCTGGCAATTATGCCTAGCAATTACTGTGGTTAGTTTCTTTTGATAAGGGACAGAGTAGCGGTAACGACAGGTGGTGGTGAAATAAATGAATAGAGAAGAGTTTCATTTACGGCAACACTGCAACTGCACGTTATAAATTTTTTTAAAACAGTGTTGCAGCGCCTCAAGTATTAGTTTTGAAGCTGTATAGCCATATTCGTAATATTTTACTTCCCCGACGATTTAGTACTATAGATTAATACTGGCGGAGGTGGGGGGCGGTGTGATAACTATGAGTAAGAATAGAGAAAACCGTTATATATAACAGAAAAAAAATTTATATTAATGGTTTGTCGCAGTTAGAATAAGAACCCGGCGGCTCAAGCTAACGTATGTATGTACATGCTTGGCAGCCGACGAGCTAACCACCAAAGCTACAGCATCCTCAAACCTTAATCTACGAATGATCCTTAATTTCTATTCTGAATTTCGTCCAATTAACACTTTTCGGGTTACATCTAGTCATGGGCAGGGACAGACAAATGAAAAGGCGGAGATACACAAGACACCCAGAAAAGTTAGAAATTTTATACACAACTAATTAAAAATAAGGTTTTTTTTCCCCATATTTATATATAACAGTATCAGCAAACTTGTTAACTTATTCGCTTACCTTATATACGCGCCCTCTATTAGCGTGTAAATAAACATTTCCTGCTCGGCAAAAGCTTTATGAAAACTTTAAAAGCTTTAAAATCTTCATTCGAATTTATAAACCATATTCAAGTGATGATGATGAACGAAATTTGTATGTTAAATGGATTATTTCTTAAACTTCGTAAGTGAACTTTAAGCTTCTGTAAAAGCTTTATTATGAAATTCATTTCTTAATATAAAATGTGCTATAAAGTCTACGGTTAATTTCAAGCTTCAAATTAGGAGGAAAACGCTTTAGTGGAAATTAATTCAGTCATTCAGAGACTACGAATTTATGTTGCTGTTTACTGTTCCTAAAAGCTTGTCTAAAACAAAATGTTGCCAGCATGCAAAAATTAAGTTTACTTCAAGTGTATTATAGAACAAAATTTGCTTGCATATCTATACATACATATAACAAAATAGTAACTCATTTCCGTATGTCTTACTGCTTCTCGTTTGCGTTCGCTTCACGTAAAAACTACTGGATGGATTTTAACAAAATTTTGTAAGAAGGTACCTGATCCTGATTCCAATATAGGGCACTTTTTTTCCGCAAAAATATCTTATTTCCAAGAGAGAGTGGAGAAAAAGCAGTGAAAGTACATATGTAATTTCCGGTTTAAAGTTATTAAAATTTTCGGTTTAAAGCTGGGATATTTTAAACACGGTTGCGCACCTTTTATTTTTGAAAGTGGGATATTTTAAACAAAATTACGCAACAGATGGCGCCAATTGAATAAAATTTGTATTTTTACTCTGTGGAATTAGATTGTTATTTAAATATTTTAAACACCTTTTACAGAGGTTTACAATAATTTTTAGAATTTTGTATAACTTTTAGAATTTTATCCAGAATGGGTACCTTTATATAAAGAAAATACATATTGTGTATTGAGTATCTCGATACTCGAGATACTCAATACACACTCATTACACAAAAGTGGTTAATCTATACTTTCATGTAAGTATTTTTGGAAATAAATTTATAAAAACATTTGACGACTACTACGATAAATTTTTGCTGCTATTATGTAAACAGAAGTATTGAGTACTATTGACTACCCAATTGAAAAGTATTGAGTAGTATCGAGTAATTGATAGTAGCACTAAATTAGTATCATGGACATTGAAAACTAAAACTATAATAGATAGAGTCTTAAAACTAGGTAATATGGATTTATTAGAAGAGTTGGCGTGGCACCATCCATACAAAGTGAAAAGTTATTATCGTGAACCTAGAGAACTACTACTGTTTAGAAAGTCTAGAGTTTGTAACTCCCATACTAAAATAGGTAATGTGTCGTTTTTTTTTTTTTTGTAACCCGATTTTCTATGTTTCCAAATTAGTTTTATATATTCCACTGTTATAGTACCAAAAAGCATGTTTTGAAGCCACATTCGCATTCGGTTTTTTAGTTAGACCTGGTGTCATCTTTCCCTGGTATAAGCTCCTAAATATGGAAAGTCCAAAAAACACGACAGTTAAGTAATTAACAGCTATTAATGAGCTATGTAAAATCAGCTATGTTAAAAAATGGTTGTTGTCTCTGCTAGTTAAATACGTTCATAAATAACTTTACACAAATTACAAAGTAATTATCCTATAACTACAATAACAATGACACTCTCTAAATTTGACATTGCCTTCTCTGAAAGTGTTTATTTTTTTATTTTGTGGAGGGGGTAGCGAAGCGATCAGGGTAGCTTACTTGAAATGTATTTTAGATTTTATTTTGTAAATAAATTTTGAAATTATTTTATTTATTACGCATGTGGATATTAAAATTTTGCTAAATTGACAAAAAAAAATTAAGTACAATTTTGTTACTATAATTATTTTTAAAGAGATACTTCTGCAAAAGTACCTTATTAAAAGTACTTTTTTCATAAGTTAAATTTCATTGGATACATTTTTAAAAGTACTTTTTATAAAATGTTTTTGTGGAAAAATATATTTTATAAATTGTGTTAATAGTCTCTTCTTAAGAGGGGCCCTTTGTTAAAAAATACTTTATTACAATACAATAACAAATTATGTTCTAACATAATTTAGCGAGCTTAGTAACGAAGACCCGTTGTCTTGAAACAGCCAGAGTATTTTGTAGGTATCGAACCCACAACCCCCAGACTGATAGACAAGAACACTACCTACTAGTCTACCGGGGCAGTATGGTACTATTTTCAGCTTTTTTAGTTATCGTGTTTTAAACGGTACTTTTTAAAACGTACCTTCATTTTTCTCTAATAATATTTAAAGCCTTTATATTACTTTTTTAAAAGCTTATTTTTTAGAAAGGTAGTTTTTGCATAGGCACTTTGTTATAAAGAAATGTTTTAAATAGAACCTTTATATTTATTTTTTAAAGATTAAATTTTAAAGTTACCTTTTTAAGAGGTACTTTTTAGGCATCACTTTTTTTTTAGTTCAAATAGTAATTTTTAAATTAATTTTTTCATAAAGTGTCTGTTTTAAAATTCTCTAAATTACCTTTTTGTGAATATCTAATACTTTTATTGAGAGCTTTTTTAGAAAGGATTTTTAATGAAATCGCTTTTTTATGCGTTTTTTGATATAATTTACCTCTAGTGTTTTGCTATTTACTATATTTTCATTAATATAACCATTTCACTAGACTCCTTTATTTACACTGCAATTATTTTCTTTAGCTTTTTAAAGCTTTTAAATAATCCGTTTCATATCCGACTACTAACTATCATATTGTACTGTTTTAAAGTTCTTAACAATGAACTTCATCTTTTAAAGCTCTCTCTGTGTTCTTTTTTCCGCTCTCCATTTTTTTCTTATTTTATTTATATTACGAGCAGGGTTGTCAGATTTATTTTAAGCTATTTTGTCTAATTTAACGTCAAAAGTCGCAAAAATTACTGTTTTGTTAGTTTTTGCTGATAATATATATGTAGTGGGAAACTTTTTTTTGAAAGCTACTCCGTAATTTTATTTTTAATTTTTTGTTATATGAAACTTTTTTTAAATTTATTTATTACGGAATAGAGTTGCCATTTTTTTAATTATGAAAATATTTTTTTTAATAAATTACAAAAAATATATATAATTGGAATAGCTTTTCCGTAAAAAAAATTATTAAATACAAAAAGGACACAATATTTACTGTAATATAATTAATGTATCCGATGCCGATATATCGCAGATACTTCAATTTTTGCCGATATATCAGTATCGGCGATATTTTTATTGTCGATACAACGATCCCTTAGTATTCAAAGTATGACTTACCCTACGGGAAATTTGAGTCATTTATTTAAACATATATAGAGACTAGCTGTACCCGCCATGTCGTGGGCGTCCTGACAATATTTTGCTCGATTTTGCTTTGAAAGTATTCCACACCAATTGTCAGACTTTAACTTTTATAGTGCTTCAGTTATGTTTATGGTTTATGTATTTACTCTATGTAAAGGTACCCATCCCTGGATAAAATTCTTAATTTTATAATTAATTCTAAAAATGATTGAAAAGCTCTGTAAAAAGAGTTTAAAATATATAAATATTTATAATATTTTTGTGGAAAAAAGTATCCTATATTGGGATCAGGATGCCAAGGTACCTCCTCACAAAATTTTCTTCAACTCCATGAAGATGTTTTTACGTGATGCGAACACAAATGAAAGCAGACAGACAGGGCTTTCCATTCTAAGTTTTAATTGTTCTAATGCAGAATTCCGAATTTGTCAATAGATTTTCTGCTTCGGTTCTTTTTTGTTGCAAAAGAATTTAATAAATGGTGAAACAGTACTTTGGTTATGACTGACTGGATGGATTTCCATAAAATTTTGTGAGGAGGTACTTTAGTATCTTGATTCAAATATATGCAAAAATGTCTTATTTGGGAGAGAAAGTAATGAAAAAGTACTGAAAGTACGAAATTTTACAGATATGCATACAACTTTTTTTTTTGAAAGTGGAATAGTTTAAAAGTACTGCACACTTTAAGGCGCCTTTTATTTTTAAAAGCAGGATATTTAAGTAGGGAAGAGACCTTAATAATATAAGTAAATACATAAACCATAAGTGAAACATAAAAAAGTAACGGTCTTTGGTATGGATTGCTTTCAAAGCAAAATCGAAGAAAATATTGTAAGGACGCTGACTATGTTTCGGGCCCAGATAGTCTATAATAAAAAAAGCACACTTCGGTTTTACTTACATAATATATATTATATTAGCTTCAATTTTAATTTACAAGGCATTTCGGTATCGTCGGTATTTTTATTGTATCTTTCAACCATTCGACAAAAAATTTTATTTGTGATAATGAACTGCATAATTTTTAAATGGAAAGATGTTTGTAAACTTGTACGAAGAATTTCTCAATTTTTTTCATAATTTATTTATTGTATTTTCAATGTAATTGAATTGAAAAATTTCTCAAATAGTTTTAATGCCTTTATCACCCATATTGGCGCTGCTTAAGGCAGTTTCAACTGTTAACCAAAAATCAAACTAAATTTAGCCTACAAAATCGCCAACTATTAAATCGCAATAATTAGCTACGAAGCCACACCAAAAATTGTAACTCCAAAAGTAATTTAAAATCGCCAACTTTGGCGATTTCTTGCTATATTTGACAACCCTGACTACGAGTATTAAAAACAATCCTTAAAAGCTCATTTCCAAAAGCTGTGTTATGCACACACACACACACTTGTAAAAATGATTGCGACATTTTCGTTGTTGTTGTTGTTGTTGCTGTTGTTGGTGGTTTTCATTTCGAAAGCTCAATATTTTGTTGTTGATTTTATCGCATTTTATATGATATGTACTGCAGCATCTTATGACGTTTGATAAAAGTTTCATTTGTTTGTTTTGTTTTTTTTATTATCATGTGAAAAAAATCAAACTTTTTGTTTGGCTACAATTTAGACTCTCTGAGTGAGCATGGTTTGCATGTGTGAGAGTGTATCTGTGTGTGTGTATTTGGAAGAACTCTCCCTTGAAGTTTTAGTTGAACGCAAGTAAGTAAGTGTAGAGGAATGTGTTTTGCATGTGTGTATAAACAAACTTTATACAATTATTCATGTGGACTCGTTGTCTTTATGTGTTTTCGTGTCAGTTTTAAAATTATCAGTGAGCCAAAAGGTCGTCGTCGTGAGAGTGTTAAGTTCTAAAGAAAAAAAAATATTTAAAAGAAAATTTAAGAAAATAAATCAAAATCATTTTTGTGACAAACTAAAAGGCACATATTATCAGCAGTTTATTGCTTTATAAACAATTTAGATTTTTCGGTGAAATTTTGTAGCATATTTTCAGGTAAAGTGAGTTTTTTTTTCATCATTTTTATATCTATTATTTACATATATTTGTTTTAGTTTGTATGTGTGCGTTAATGCGATTAAATGTTTAAGTTTTGAGGGTGTAATTGTTGTTAATGTGTTAGTTTTTGAGGGAGAAAAAGTCGCAATTATTTAGGTGTTAAACAGCATGGTATCCGTGGCTGTTTATTTATTTTTAATGCCTTTTTCATGTGGAGTATCTGCTTAAGAATTTTTATTTTGTAAAAATATTTCAAGCTTTCATTTCAATTAAAAAAATATATAAATAAAAATATGCCTAAAAGTAGGCTTTAAAATATTTATAATGTAACATCCTGTTAATATGGCTTTATTTTAATGCAACTTTAATTGCTTGTAATCCTTAAATGTTATAGTTTTAGTTTTTTTATACATATAACTTTTGTGGGATATCTGCTTAAGAATTTTTAGTTGAAAATTAATTATTTGTTTAAAGATACAACTTAAAAAATACTCCTAAAAATAGACTTTTATTATTTTAAGATCCTATTAAAATGCAACTTAAATTGCTTGTTCTAGTTTTAGTTTTTTGTTTCTCTCTCCAATATTTAACTTTTAACGTTTCTTTGTATTATTTTTTAGACTCTTGTCCATATTCAAATGACATGACGTGTAAGAAATAAAAAGTAAAAATGAAACTAAAAAGTAAAAAAAATACTAAAAAATAAAAAGCATCTTGACGTTGCTGTAGGTTTCAATTGAGCACGTTGTTCTAGTTCTGTTCTGTTCTGTTTTATAGTATTTGCCTTAAATGCCCTTTAGCTAAATGGCACACAAATACCATTTACACTCTTTTGATAGGCTACGACGACTGGCTATCGACTCTGCTGTGACGACTTGTTAGTTTAGGAACAATTCGTGGATTTAATTGTGTCCCTAAAGAGACCTAAAAGGATGTCTTTTGTAAACAACTATTGTTGTGTTAATAAAATATGAAGCATTAATTGCTTGTTTGTTGCTTAAAATTTCAAACAAAGACAATAAACGTTTTAAATATCCGACAATTGATAAACTCAAGCTCTGCTTTATGTTTGCTGATTTAGTTATTGACAGCTTTTAGGATTTGTTTTAATATTTTATTAAACTCTTTGACTGCCCCAGCAATTAAGGAGGTTGGAGGTATTTAAAATTTATATGAATTTTCTTTAGTTCTCCGAGGTGTGAAACGATTAAAAGAAAGAAATAAGTAAAGCTATAAAATATATAAGGAAATTATACGAAAGCAATCTGATATGAGCTCAATTCTCTAGAGAAATGAAATCAAATTCTAGGAAAATTTCAAATAAAGTACGGAACATAGTACCTGTCATCTTATTGAGAAGGCACTAAATATGGTTAAAAGCCTTATAACACTGGTCGGCAAAAAATAGAAAAAAATAAAAACTCTTGAGCTTGAATCTTGTTATGTGCTGAATCCAATTCTCTTCATAGATTTTTTCTCTCACGTCCAGTTTTCAAGATATTATTATTAAAATAAAATAAAGATATTAAAATATTAAATATGTAGTTATTGTGATAACAATGGTCGGCAAGAAAAACTAATTTGTTAACAGATTAATTCTATCACGTCTAGTTTTTGAGATATTCTTAAATAAAAATCTGATATTGAAATAATAATCTTAATGTGTTACATAACGTTTGTCAAAGTAGTTACCTTTTTATTTTATTTTTTTTTTCGGACCAGCACTCAGGGGATGACCCCTACTCATGCAAAGCATTGTGCCTAAACTAGGAAATTAGGTTATGGGAAGGAGGATAGAGGGAGTAATGTTTGTGGACATTCGATTTGAAATTTCCAACATTATAGTTGACAGGAAAGACCTCTGTAGGAAGATGATTCCACAAGCGAACTGTACGGCTAAAAAACTAATTTTCTCTGTAATGTATTGTGCGATTCACTGGCCAATCGACCACAAAGGGATGAGCTCTTAATGAAAAGCGTGTTGTCCGCGAAAACGTGCGGATATCGGGAACTAGTTCCCTAATCTCATCACATTCCATTGTAGTAGCGATAAAACAGCGAAACACAACCCACATTGCGTCGATGTTGAAGAGAGTCAATAGAGTTGGATACCCTACTGTCACCTATGAGCTTCTTCGCCCTCTCCCCCACGCGGTCGAGTAGTTCCAAAACAGACTTTGGAGCACCGGCCCATACATGAGAGTTGTATTCCATTTTTGGCCGGATGTAAGTGAAAAGCTTCTTTTGAGACTTGAAAAATGTGTATAGTCCATCAAACGTCACACTGGATTTTCATGCCAAGAACATCAAGAGCTTCTGATTCCTTAATACTTATACCACCCATAATTACAGATGTAGCACCATTATCGGCCGAACACCGGTGCGTTAGCATACAGCATTGAGTCTTACGAGCGTTAAAGTCGACTCTATTTGCCCGGCCCCAATTAGATATTGGTGCGAGATCGTGATTGAGCGTATCAATCATGTTTTGCCGCTTGGCCCCAATCTCTAAAAGGCTCGGCCGTCTGCAGAATGAATACGAATGGCAAATGCTGCTATCATCTGCAAAAGAGTAGATAGGGTTGAAAGTTTGACAGAGAAGGTCATTTAGAAAAATAAGAAACAGGGTAGGAGAAAGAGCCTTGCGGTACCCCTGAATTAATCTTGAACTCGTTTGATGAAATCCCATCTATAACAACTGCACTTTATTGTGAATAAAATCAAGATTGGTGCATCGAACATATTCCTGGCCAACGTTTTCACTTCGCACTTCTAAGCCTTGCCTTCTCCACGTATGAGCTGGGCGTCCTCTTCTTCG
This sequence comes from Phasia obesa, assembly GCA_949628195.1. Taxonomy (NCBI): domain Eukaryota; kingdom Metazoa; phylum Arthropoda; class Insecta; order Diptera; family Tachinidae; genus Phasia; species Phasia obesa. Next base: position 98,995,916 of record OX451219.1, read on the forward strand.
ACATCCTCGCGGATTCCAGTCTATGGCATTTCTTGTGATGTCATTTCTTGTGATATCCTTCCCTTGTCTTCTGAAAGTGTGGCCAATCCACCGCCATTTACGCCTTTTTATTTCTGTGGCCATGATTTGTTCGCTGGATTGTTCCCAAAGCCTGTTGTTGAACACCACTCTAGGCCAGAATAATCGCAATATCCTGCGGTCGCATTGATTCACAAACACCTGAATCTTCTGCAGCATTATGCTAGCCAGTTCTGGACGTTCACACACAATGTGCGTTACCGTCTCAGCGTCTTTCAGACACAGTCTGCACGTATCAGCTTCTTCGTTTTTATCTTGGCTAGATGATACTTGAAGTTACCTTGACCTGCCACAAATGCAATTATCCAATTAAGGGTTCTTTTATTAAATATGAGCATCATACTGGCCTTCCTGCCAAGGGGCTCTTTGAGACTGTCTACATCTAGTATCCTCCCTTTATCTTTTAAGGTTTAGTGAGTTCACCCACTGTAGGACCTATTCGCATTAGTGCATTTAACAGTGTTACTTTGGGTTCTGGTCCACAGAAATTCACAGCGGATCTTTTGCCAGTTGGTCTGCTGCATCATTTCCAGCTGTGCCTATGTGTCCTTTAACCCACATCAACGTTAAATCGAGGCACATCTGTTAAATTTTAAAACACATTCTAGCACTAGTTTGGAGTAGACGTTCACTTTTCACATGCGTTTTATAACCGACTTTCTTCAAAGCACCCGACTTTCCGCCCATAAGAGAACCGTCAGTAAAAATGCTAATTTCGTTCTCCATACACTCATTGTGTATAATACCGTAATGACTGTAAACTTTCAATGCATTACTGCGCCAGTTAACTTTTATTTATTACTAGCTGTGCCCGCCAACTCGTCAGCGTCCTTAAAATATTTGGTTCGCTTTTGCCTTAAAAGTAATCTACACCAAAGACCCTTATTGCTCCAGTTATGGTTTATGTATTTACTTTACATATAGGTTCTCATCCCTACTAAAATATGCCGCCTTAAAGTATGCATATCGGTAAAATTGCGTACTTTCACTGCTTTTACTCCACTTTCTCTTAGAAATAATTTATTTTGAAGAAAAAAAGTATCCTATATTTGAATCAGGATACTTAGGTAACTCCTTACAAAATTTTGTTAAAGTCCATCCAGTAGTTTTTACGTGATGCGAACGTAAACAGACATACAGGAAATAAGTTGTTGTTTTATTATGTGTAAATTTCAAGTCAGTGTATAACGACTTAAACAATTAGGTCATATACATACCTCAAATCCCTGACACACCGGGATGATGACAAAAGTTTTGAGTTTAAAATTAGTTTTGAAACTATTAGTCACTGGACATTCGAAGGAGCTATTCTTCGGAGTTACCGCCCAGCGAAAAAAACATATCTAAATAGAACCGTATTTCTCGCATTAAATTTGCGAAAGAACACCTAGACTGGTCTAAAGGGAAATAAAATACTGTTCTTTTTTCCAATTAGACCAAAGAATGCCGATTGGAAAGACACTAAAATCCAAATATACAAATAACAAAGTAAAGTTTGATGTTGCCAATATACGAGTAATAATGGATATAAATGGATCCAATTCATATTACACAAGATACGATGACGGGAATCGGATTCTAAATGATGCTATGTATCAGCTGCAGATGAAAATATGGTCGTGTTTTCAAGTGACCTGCACAATTACCAAATCTCAATCCCATATAAACTCTTTGGGAAATAGTAGATGGCAAAATACCGACCCAAAATTAATCCAAGAAGGAAGATTTGTCATATATTTGTCATTATAAGCGAATGGTAAAAAATCTCAGGAAAAAATTTTGAATTTAATTGTATCACTGCATCATCGATATGAGATAGTGATGAAAACCCAAATGATATCCCACAAAATATTCAGTTGCTAAAAATGACACAGGATTTTTGTTAAAATTAAACTCAAGTATCCATTGTTTTGAAAAATCCTAAGAACACAACAGAATAACCTCTGATCGTCTCTGAAGGACACAAAAATAGTGAAAGAAAAACGAATGTGTCTGATAACCTCTATTTGAGAATTAGGAAACGATATTTTATTTTTCACGGACCCATACTGAACTGACCTTAATGGCGACCGCCAATTGTTTGATTTCAAATCATTTTAAATCTGAAATCATTCTTGGGTGTTTACTGGGATGTTTTATTTTTATTATTTTTGCTCCTAAAACTATGCAATAAAAACTATTTTTTTTTTTACAATTTCAACAGTTTAATTGTGTGTGTTGATTTGTGGTGGCACAGAGAAAAAATTTACAAAAAAGCGTTTACATGTTACAAAAATAACTGTTCATTACTTGCGAAATAAAAAGAAAAAAAAAATATAGAGAAACAAAATTAAAACAAGGACAAGAATTTAATTTATTTACAAATGTATTGAAATCAGTTTTTTTTTTTTTTTTTGTTTCAAAGCACACACATTTGTGACACATATTCTTTGACTGTGTAAGCACACACTTCTGTTGTGTTCACATCATTCTGGGCAAATTGTTATATAAATTGTTGCCAAAAAAAAAATAAATAATATAAAATAAAATATTTTTGAAATTCAGTTTTTTCAGGGCATTTACATATATTTCCTTTAAATATTTACCAAAATGCTGTGCTTTTTATCATACAACTCTTTTGTTTGCGCGTGAAAATGGAAAATGTTTTCCCCTAAATAGTAAAATTTATTAAAAATTTTTCTCGGCTGATGCTGGTGGTTGCTTTTCTACTGCTGCGCATTATTTTAATATCAACGAAAGCTGTTTGTATTTTTGCTAACTTTTTTTTAGTTTCCAACTTATGAAGTTAAATTTATAAAAGATTAGCCGCGTAGATTTTGTTTGATGAAGGAAAATTGAAATTCTCTTTTTTATTTATTTCTAAAGTTTATTATAAAGTTTGAAAATTTCTCAAATATTTAAGATCGCTAAGCGCATAAAATAACTACAAAACTTAAATGAAAATCTTTAGATAACCGTGAGTAAAAACGCATAAAAATGTAAGTGTGTCGAGGTTAAATCGAATTAAAGTAGCAGAAACAAATTTAATCGAATTAAAATAGCAAAAAACAAATTTTATAAAAATCTAGCTGTGCCCACACACGTTGTGTGCATCCTGACAATATTTTGTACGATTTTGATTTAAAAGTAATCCACACTTATTTACTTTATATAAAGGTACCCATCCCTGGATAAAATTCTAAAATTTATCTAAAATTCTAAAAATTATTATAAAGCCCTCTAAAAGTTGTTTATAATATTTTAATAACAATTTACATTTCACAAAGTAAAAATACAAATCAAATAATAGGTGATCCATTTCGAAGTACTTTTTTTAATAGCCTTTTTTTTGACAGATCGCGTGTGAGTCGTGTCATGCTGTCATGTTATTTTTGTTTAGTATTGGTTGGCATTTCATAATGTAAAGACTTACGCCTGAATCGCTTCGCTCTATAGGCTCTTGAAAAGTTCCAAGAAGTTTCAAGAAGATCCGACGTTTTCGAGGCAAATTTTGTTTAGCGATGAGACCAGGGATGCCACTTTGGTCTGATCGCACCAAAATTAGTAGTTTTATTTATTTTATAAACGATTTGGTAGTTTGGTTGGTTTCTTACAGTTATTCTGCGTTTTTGGTAGAATAAATTCTTTATGCATTTTAAATGTTAAAATTATTTTCCAATAAAAATTTCTATAGGATTTACTAAAACAATTGAAAATCCTATTTGTAAATGTGCTATTTATTTACTTAAAAATTAATTAAAAGGTAGTAAAGGCCAGGATTAAAAAAATCTGACAAAATTCTGTCCTCTCCTATTCAAAAAATCGTTGTAGGTGTCACACTATCATACGAAAAAGATTTTGCAACTCTAATAGTAAAAATAAAAAATATTTTACACATTTTTTCAAAAGATTATCAAAATGTACAGATCTGTCAAAAAGTCTGTCACACATTTCTAATCCACACTATAGCAATTTTTTTTTAGCACACATGCCACTTTTGCCAGATCGTACGGCTTAGTGTGATAGTAAATCATTAATGACATTATAAAATCTAAGCAAACTTTTTTGCAGTTGACAATATAAAGGATTCAATTAATTTATTTAAAAAAAAAAAAATGTGGTAGTTTTTTTAGGTTTTGGTAGACTTAAGGGAGAACTTTGGTAGGAAAATATTTTTCTTCGTAGCAACGCTGGATGAGGCCCATTTCTGACTCAATAGGTATGTCAAGAAAGAAAATTGCCGCATTTGGGACGAAGAGCAACCTGAAGAGATTCAAGAGCTGCCACTTCATCCAGAAAAAACAACGGTTTGGTGTGTTTGTGGGCCGGTGGAATCATCGGTCCATATTTCTTTAAAAATTATGCCGGTGCGAACGTAACCGTCAATGGCGACCGTTATCATGCCATGATAACCCACTATTTGATGCCTGAAATTGAAGCTCGTGATCTCGGCGACATTTGGTTTCAGCAAGTTTGGTTTCACTTCGCACACATCGCATCAGTCAATGGATGTATTGAGAGAACATTTCGGTGAGCACATAATTTCACGTTTTGGGCCGGTCGAATTGGCCAACAAGATCGTGTGATATCACACCGTTAGCCTTTTTCCTGAGGGGATATGTAAAGACTAAAGTTTATGCGGACAAACCCGCTTCGATTCAGGCCTTGGAGGAAAACATTCGCCCGGTACCAGTCGAAATGCTCGAACGAGTCATCGAAAATTGGACTCAACGGATGAACCATCTGCGACGTAGCAACGGCCAACATTTGATAGACATAATCTGCAAAAAATAAATGCCAAAGAATGTCTTTCAAATTATAATAAACATTCTCCATTAAATTTAAATTTTCTGTGGTTTTTCTTTAAAAAAGTAGGGATCACTGGATCAATGGATCACCCCTTACAAATTTTATTTAATTGGCTGTTTGGCAGTAAGTAATTCATTATTTTAAAACAGCGTCATCTGTTGCGCAACCGTCTTTAAAATATCCTGCTTTTAAAAATAAAAGGTGCCTTAAAGCATACAGTACCTTCAAATCCGTAAAAAAAGTCGGCATACTTTCACTGCTTTTTCTCCACTTTTTCTTGGAAATAAGAGATTTTTGTGGAAAAAAGTATCCTATATTTAAATATCAGAATATTTTGTTAAAATCCATCCAGTAGTTTTTACGTGATGCGAACACAGACAGGAAATAAATTACTGTTTTATTATATGTATAGATCTTAAAATCAAAATTGTGGGGAGAGGGTACTCGTTACACTATCAATTAAGTGGTCCAAAGAAACAGTTTGTGACTTACAAAAAAAATTAAGTACCTTTCGGTTATTTTCGTATGATTAGTGGTGTTAGTGGTTCCTCGTGATGCCTATCTGATATTTCCGAAGGGCTCCCCTGATCCTACTCCCAAGGAAAACTTCATTATACGTCATTAAGTCGTCCGATTGATATTTTTTGTATTGTAACGTCAATGTATTTGAACTAAAAATAATTACTCATATCTCTAAGTCTAAAATAATAAATAAATATACTTGTTAAGTTCAACCAGGGCTACACAAATTATTGTGTGTGTCACGGTTGCTTTTATCACTTGCGGGTCATCCCTCTGATGTACAGACGTGGCAAGCAATATCCCTCCCTCTTAGTCAAATATTACCACGTTCATTTAGTAAGCGGATTAGGATGCATTTGAAGCTTCTTTCAATACGTTCATGCAAATCTTTGTGGATATTCAAGTTTTCTATATACCAGGGAGCAACTGTGATCATTTGTAGAATCTTATTTTGGCGCCTTTAAAATTTGAAACCGAAGCAGACCACTAACTTTATAGGTCCATTATCGACTCCCTTCGTTCAATGATTTCTGGTATCCGACTGGAAATTTCCGAATACTTTTCATCCATTGAGTCTCGTGCTGTCTGTCACTAGCCTTTTACTCTCGACTGTAGTGATATCAGACTAGCGACTGATACATGCCGACATTATTCCTCTTCACAGAGTCTATGGTAATTGCTAACATTTGCTTAAGGCTAAATATTATATAGGCACAGATATTATATCCGAGCTCCTTCATGGTCTACCTGCCAACTTGTAGTGAAAAATGCCAAAGTATTATTGAACCCACAAACCCGAACTGATAGACTATCACACTATCCACTAGCCCACCGAGGCACCCTTCTATTCTGCTAGCTCAGACAATGTCCCACAACAGAATTCCATAACACCATATTGATTTATGAATAGAATTGTAGAGTGGAAGTTGCAATCTAAGCTGAGGGTATAGTTTTTGCTAATGACAGTTTAGTTGGAATGCTTTTAATTTCATTTGTGTTAACTTTGATTCTATATAGCTGTTCCAAGGAAGGCACCGATCACGATGTATACCGAGGTATTTGAATTCTGATATTTGAGGTATTATTAGCTGACGTATACGAATTGGGGGTTATTAGCACATACACAATGTGTGGACTCGGTAGCTCGTTGGCATGTTCGAAGAATACTAAAAGTACCAAATAGGTCCCAATATACTACTTTGGGGAGCTCCGGCTTCAATGGGCTGAGTTAAGTTGTAAAGATTGCTTCTTTCAGTATAAACTTTCTATCGGATAAATAACTTTTTAATAGCCTATAAAAGTTTGCGTGAAAGTTTAACTTTAACTTATATATTAGGCCTTGTCGAATGCTTGAAAGGCCGTTAACTAATCTGTGTGTATCTTCGATTGTACTATGTTTTTTTCTATAGCCGAATTGGTGGTTCGTAATTTTTCCTTTGTCGCTTAGAATAGGATTCAGATTAGTTATTAACATCTCAGCTTTGATATATTTGACCGAAGGTTTATAGGCCTGTATTATTCCACGTTTGTGTGGTCTTTTCCTCGAGGAAAGTTCTTAAGATTGCATTAAAAATAAAGTTATTATTGTTAGTGCTGTACGGGGCTACTCAAATAGCATCTTGTTACTGGTTTTGTCGAAGCCAGGAAATTTTTTTGGGTTTATTGCCCTTTCAATATCACAGAACTCTATTTTTAGGGATAATGTGATCAAGACTAATGTCGGCTCCTAGCCGTGTTGACTCTTATCCTACGGTGATCTTACCATCGAGTGAAGAGAAAGTGCAGTCTAGCACCCCCATTGTGTAGTACAGCACACCATACGATACTTGTGTAAAAACACCTAATATCGCATTCAGGTGTACCTCACAATCACAATGAGTAGCAATTTATAGAGATATGGCAAGCCTGAACCCTGCATACTCCAATCCTTTGTTTAGGGGTTGGGGACTATCCAAACTCCTTTCTGTTGAGAGTACAACAGCACACTTGATCAATGGCCCTATTACGGTTTACAACTCAACTCAGTTGAGTTGAGCCACCATGTGTACCCCCAAAGGGGACCTCACCAACGACCGGTCACAGAGAGTAGCGGCTCTCTGTGGGGATACCGGTTCCTGTAGTACCAGTCGTATGGACACTGGGTCGGGCCTCGAAATGGACCCATTATAAAACCGACCTTTTCTTCCAGATTCAGTCTCCTGGAGCCCTGGCGTCTGGTGCCCCATTTTCTCCGAGACCACTTCGTCAAAGCTGTGGGAATGCTGCAGTGACAGTTTGTACCCTCAGGAGGAAATCAAATCTGTCCGCATTATCCAGGTTGTGTCGTGCAATATCGTCTAACCCATTTTGGAAACGTTCGGTCCAGCCAAGGAAGCCTTTAGCTTTGCAGGCTCGGACATTAACAGATAATTTATTCTACAGTTGACAGCACATCCTACGAAAATTCGTAGTGCTACTTTTCCATAAAATGATCCTTGATATAAACAAACAAGATGTTTACACTTATAAAAACCATAAGAAAGAACTTTTCTATGCTTTGCTGCTTTTATTTAATTCCACTAAAATAGTAAAAACTATTTTTAAATTAATACAATGTCCTTTCTTCAAAGACGGTAAAAATATATTTTATTAACTTTATAAAGTCTACCTTTAGGAGTATGCAATAATGCAATACTTAAGCATACTTTGAGGGTGCGAATATATTACTCCCTCTTCATAAAGAAAGCAATGAAAAGCTATTTCTTTAGTTAATGTTATTGCCTTATCAAAGAAACGCGCTTAATTAAAATTTAAAAGTAAAAATCTGAACATTTCTATAAAATCTTTGTTTTATATTTGCAAAATGGGTTCTCCTTATAAAAGAAGTCATACTCATATTGTGAACTATTTTATGTTTAGAAATTTTTTATTTTTTTTTTTGCCACAGCATTCTAACCAACCAACTGACGTTTCATTGAATTTCCGTTTGGTGTTGCAGAGTTTGTCATATTTTTCATCGGAAATGTCATAAAATTATGTAAATGCTCTAAGACTGCAGTGGAGTTCCTTTTTTTCTAGTTTCGCCTTCTCGTGTCTTGTCTTGTTGTTTCCTGTGTTTTTAATTTTTTTTGTTTTTGCTTTCTATACGTCGTCATTTCATTAAATAACGGAAATACTTTATTTACATATTTGCTGCTGCATATTTTAAGGAGTCTAGTTTAAAGTGATTTCTTTGTTTTTGTCTTGCTGTTATTCCAGTTTTGGTTGCAATATCTTGTTTGAATAGAAAAATAAGTTTGCGTTAAAGTATATTGTGATTAATATATTTCGATTTTGCAGAAAATGCAATTTTTAATTAAAAATTTTTTAAACTAAATTCAAAATTTTAATTAAACAGTTAAATTAAAAACAATTAGACAATTTTGATTCGTTGATTTAGTCACTTGAATTAATCTATTGAATTTTCTTGAGTAGTCGCAGCAAGGTAATGTATGCTATATAGTCAAATTACTGTTGAAAAGATTGCCTATCCTTAGGCTTATTTAGTAAATTTTCAAGTGCTCCTTTGATGTGTTTATTAATTATGTTGCTGTGTGTCGTCTGCACAAAAAATAACATTGAGATAAATAAGCCTGCTCTTTTTTGTTAATAAAATCATAAAACAAAATTTAAGCACTACCTTCATTTCTCTAAAGCATTCAATATTAATATAGTCACTTAATATTAATTATTTATAGTATAATATAAGGCGTCGTAAAAGTAAAAATTATAAATTGTTTGATATTCTTTCTATAAAATACTTTTGTTATTGAAATATGAAAATAATATTTGACTCCTCCACTCAACGCTGGTGTGAAACTGCTTTAAAATACTTTTGCGATAATAGCAAAAAGTGCTTCGCCTTGTACTGCTTTTTAACGCCCCATTTAACTTTGTTTAAGTGACATAGGCAAGTGAATTAACGTCAAAAACGATAGAAAGAATATAACGCCATGCGCATTATCAGCCCAATTCTGAATAGAAATTTCCCGGAAATTTTCTCCCTATTCCCTGTTCCCCTATTCTAAATAAAATCTCCCGCGGAAATTTTTCCCATTCCCTTTTCCCTTATTCTAAATGAACTTCGAAAAAATGGGAAATTTTTCCCTGGGAATAAAGTAGGTATTACGAATAGAAATTTAAGGGAGAATCAGCCCAATTCTGAATAGAAATTCCTCGGGAATTTTCTCCCTATTCCCTGTTCCCCTATTCTAAATAAAATCTCCCGGGGAAATTTTTCCCCTTCCATTTTCCCTTATTCTAAATGAACTTCGAAAATGGGAGATTTCTCCCTGGGAAAAAAGTAGGTATTACGAATAGCAATTTAAGGGAGAATATGATAACAAATTTTGGGAATAATTCCGCCACAAAATTCAAAGCGAGTTGTAAAAAGAATTTATGTACTTGATATTTTTTAAGAAAAATGTGATAAATATCGTAATTGATTCATACTTTTAGGTCAAATACAATAAACAGTTTTAAAATATACGTTTTTTTTACTCTCCTTTTACTTTTTTTTTTTTTGTTTTCTTTTAACAAAATGTGGTAAAGTTGACGAACTGAACTATGCTTGTTTTTTTTATTTATTAGGACAGAATTTTATTAGAGATTATTTCCGATAATATTTCTAACATTTTGGACAAAGGAAAAATATTGCGGTGATGCTAAGGACACCACATCACTATCTTGGACGCTTGAACTATTCAAATTGTCTATACCATCATTGCATTTAAAATTAATCCTGATATTAGAGAAAGCACAGCAAACATTTTTTATTTTGGCTGTCTTTTCTGGAACGAAGTGTGGCAATCTAGCAACAAGAATACAGGGGCCAGGGATACGTCGCAATCTTTCCCTATACCTGTTTGGTATCCACCTTCGTCAAAGAAACGTAAAGCTTCACTTAGTTTCAGAAGTGGGAATATTGCGAGTGCGAAGTTAACTCGTCCAGCAGATATTTAAAGGCTGACTTATTTACTCTGTAATATTTTTCGATTCTGCATTGCTAAAGTGAAATAATCACAATTAAAATGAACAAATAAATATATACAATAACATCTTTTTATACTCACAACGTTTGTGGCAGCTCAAGTGGATTTTGGAACTTTTGTAAAACAAATTTAAAAAATCCTCTCAAGAAATTTGTACCAAAAACTACTTATTTCAAATTCGTTTGACAAAAGTTCAAAAATTATTTCAGGAATTCAAATTATACAGTTTCATTAAGCACCCCTTGGAGCAACATTTGTTTATAGTAGGTATATCGTACCCATCCCTATTTTTCTATAATGACCAAAAATTCTCTCAAGAAATGTTTAAATTTAAAGTCTTTTTAAAGCATTTCTTAAGTTATTTTGAAAATCCTTCTATTTAACTTTCAAAAAATATCCCTTGGAGCAACATCCCAAAGTGTTGTTTTAGGTGTAGTTTCTCCCGATTCCAAGTTGTAGCCTCCAAAATAATAGGATTGATATTTACAGTGAATGTTATACCAATAACAGTGCCCTGTTGACTGCTCTGTTTAAACATTTGGTTTTTGTCTCTGCTAGTTAAATTCGAATTTATCTTCACACACATTCTTAAAATTCGATATTCCCTTTCCCGCAATAACATTCTCCCCGTGTGTTTAAAATAGGAGAATTTGTTACCGAGGAGAACTCATTTCCCGGGGAATATTTAGAATCGGGCTGAATATGACGTAGTTTTTCCATTGCAGGGTTTGCCAAAGTACATATGTAATAGAAAAAATTCTTCATACGATTTCGTGCAATAAAACTTATATAATATGCAAAAAGTGGCAACCCTGAAATAAATCACTATTATTAGCTAATAGAAACACAGCTATCGTGACGCCATTTGTACATCATGTGAAGAAAAATTTTATATAATATAAAGTAAAATAATATATATACAGTTTTTTACCTCATATTCGATGGGTAAAATAGCGTATATACAATTTTTGATAGTTTAAGTGGGCGTGGCATTTCCCATACAAAGTAAAAGTTTATCGTCTTACTAGGGCGCTTTGATATGTAGAATCTTTAAATTATGCACAAGTAACGCCTTATTATTGAGCACACACACACACCAGCAGAATTGGAATAGTGGGTGTGATACCTCCCAAACAAAGTGAACAAATTATTATTGTGCACGTAGAGAACTATAGTAAGTAAAGCCTTGAAATTTTTTTGGAAAAACCCCCATATTAATGTGCATAGACAGAAAAATAGAACCAATTCAAGGTTTTAATTGGTTTCAGATTAAAATTTAATTAAATAATTAATTGATTCAGTTATTTGTTTAATTGGGAAGTTCTTTTGTTTTGTTTTAAACAAACATATATTTGAATCAATTAAAAAATTAATTGAATTTTAACTTAAAACTAATTAAAAGCTTTAATTGGTGAAAAAAAAATTATTCTGTGTAGCGAAACATAAAACGTGCTGGAATCTAGAGTTATACTTGCCTGCCAGTTCCTTAAAGTAAACGATCTTTTTACTTCAGATCACTTTACTGTACTAGGTCGGTCTTTTAGTTCTTTCAGTTAATTTGCTCTGTAGGTCACTTATAGTTGCTATAGTAATACACCTTCTGTGAAAATTACTAGAGTCTACATGCTATGGTTCCAGAGATACAAGGCGCTTATGACGGACCGACATTGTAGCGAAAATAAGAGGGTTTCGTTTTTACCCTCTGGGTAAAAAAATAATAGTTTTACTGTCATCATTTTTAAGATTAATTTTGACAAATTCCTAAAGTCGTTTAAGCATTGTCAATCAAAAGGTGGTGCAATGAAAATTTTATAATAAGACATCATTGTGGGAACGCCAGAATAATATTAATTGAAAACAGGCGAATCTAAAACAGTAACACGCGAGTGTGAAATAAAACAATTGGAGATTACTCTTACTATTAATCTCCGAATAAACATGAACTAAAAATTACTATGAGCTAATGAGCTGAAGTGACCTACAGAGCTGACTGAACTATTATTAATATAGGGAGAATATCGAAGCAGACCGCTTTCCTGAAGGATACCTTTTTGACCTCCTTCCGCTCCCAACGGTTTTAAGCAACCAATTTGTAATTCTGACAACCCTACTTTCATTGAGTCACGAGTTACCACCAGCCTTTATTCTTGCATTTGTCCAAGGCTCACGTTTCCCATGGCATCCACATTCAACAAGCTTGTACCTATGCTCTTAAGTCTTACGCTTGCCATTGCTGAACATTCACACACAATGTGCGCTGCCGTCTCAGCTTCTTCCAGGCTCAGTCTGCAAGTTTTATCTTCTTCGATTTTTATCATGGCAAGAAGATACTTGAAGTTGACTAAACTAAGGAGCTGAAGTGAACTAGTGAGCTGAAGTGAACTAGTGAGCTGAAGTGAACTAGTGAGCTGAAGTGAACTAGTGAGCTGAAGTGAACTAGTGAGCTGAAGGGAACTAGTGAGCTGAAGTGAACTAGTGAGCTGAAGTGAACCAGTGAGCTGAAGTGAACCAGTGAACAGAAGTGAACCAGTGAGCTGAAGTGAACCAGTGAGCTGAAGTGAACTAGTGAACTGAAGTGAACCAGTGAGCTGAAGTGAACTAGTGAACTGAAGTGAACCAGTGAGCTGAAGTGAACTAGTGAACTGAAGTGAACCAGTGAGCTGAAGTGAACTAGTGAACTGAAGTGAACCAGTGAGCTGAAGTGAACCAGTGAGCTGAAGTGAACTAGTGAACTGAAGTGAACCAGTGAGCTGAAGTGAACTGAAGTGAAATTAGTGAGCTGAAGTGAACTAGTGAACTGAAGTGAACCAGTGAGCTGAAGTGAACTAGTGAACTGAAGTAAACCAGTGAGCTGAAGTGAACTAGTGAACTGAAGTGAACCAGTGAGCTGTAGGGAACTTTATTCTTGACTAGTGAGCTGAAGTGAACCAGTGAGCTGAAGGGAACTAGTGAGCTGAAGTAAACTAGTGAACTGAAGTGAACCAGTAAGAGAACCAGTGAGCTGAAGTAAACTAGTGAGCTGAGGTGAACTAGTCAGGTGAACTAGTGACCTGAAGTGAAATAGTGAGCTGAAGTAAACTAGTGAGCTGAGGTGAACTAATGAGCTGAAGTGAACTAGTGAGCTGAAATGAACTAGTGAGCTGAAGTGATCTAATGGGCTTAACTGAACTAAGTCGCTGATATAGGCTCAGTCAGCTCACTTAGGTCAGTTAAGTTATTAGTTCAGCTGAACTAGGTCGTTCATGAACTATACAACTGTATTGACATGGATTAGTGGGCGTGTTACCTGCTATACAAATAGCAAAAAATCTCGCGCATCATTTACTTAGAGAACTATAACAGGTATGAAAATGTTCAGCAAGAAAAAATAACAGGGTTCCGACGATTAACTCTGGTACAAGAGACCAAAAAAAAATATTTTTGTGTCTGAGTTTTAAAAGTTTAAGCGTTAAAGTTTCTTAGCACTGACCTGTTCTTGCAGCTTATCTATCCATATAAAAAATAGTAACTCATTTCCTGTCTGTCTTTCTTCTTTTGTGTTAAAAGCTACTGAATGGATTTTAACAAAATTTTGTGAGGAGGTACCTTAGCAGCCTGATTCCAATATAGGATACTTTAAAAATCTTAATTCCGGTGTATTTTAAACACGGTTGCGCAACAGATGGCGCTGTTTTAAAATAATGACAAAATATGAACTACTTACTGCCAAATAGCCAATTGACTAAAATTTGTATTTGATTTGTATTTTTACTTTGTGGTAATATATTGTTATTAAAATATTTGAAACACCTTTTACATTTTAGAATTTTATATAAATTTTAAAATTTTATCCAGGAATGGGTACCTTTATATAAAGTAAATACGTAAAGCACTATAAAAGTAAGAGCCTTTGGTGTAGATTACTTTCAAAGCAATATCGAACAAAATATTGTCAGGAGGCACACAACGTGTGTGGGCACAGCTAGTTAACATATAAATGAATTGTTAAAGTTGGGTCTAAGTTCTTTTATTCTCTTTTACTACTAATAAGGTTGAATGAATATTTTTTACAAATTAGGTGATTAATTTCAAAGAAAAAATGTGAAAAATTTTATTAGACAATGTAATGCAATATCTGCATCGCTACATCCGTCTGCAGCATTCTTCGTATCTATCTACTTGGGGTAGTGTTGATCACCTAATTTTTTAAAAATATTATTTTAGCCCTATTAGTGGTTGGAGAGAATAAAAGAACTTAAGGATTACTTTAACAATTCAGTTATTCATTCATTTTGAAAACAAAGCGAAGTGAATAAGATACAGTTGACCCAGCGTTGCATTTTTGTAGTTATACAGTATAAATTTTCTTAAGCTTGCAATGGAGACAATTATTATTGCTGTAGCATTTTAAATATTTCCATGTGATGTGGTTAACTTTTTTACTCTACTGGCCCTTGTTTAAAACCATCTCTTCCATGCCAGTAAATATTATTTAAATTTAAAAAAATAATTTTTATTATTATTTAAGTGATGTGTAGATATATTTTTCTGTATAATTTGTCATAATGACAGACACATGTTATTACACATCACATACAAATGTATGCATATAAATTCTCCTGAGGATAGACTTTTACATATATTTGACATTAATGTGCATTGCATACTTATTTGATTTGCTTCATTTAAGAGTATTTCATTTTAATGTTGCCTATATCTAGGAGGACTTTTTGCAATAATAATATTTTACTCGTATTTTATCATAAAGTTATTTATGTCTTCGGAATTATTATTAGTGTGTGTGTGTGTGTGTGTGTGTGTGTGTGTGAATTTTAAATAGGAATGGAAGTATATTCTTGCTTTAGTTTCTAAAATTTATATGTTTTGTATGGATGAATATTATTCAACTTGTAACATGTTATAATTTTTTAAACATCAATAAATTGATTTAACTTTACGCATAAATCTGTTGTTTAAGGATTTAATGGTTATTTCAATTATATGTATTCTGAATTTCATTTCATTCCTTGAATTTCTTCTTTTCACAACGTTTTAATATTCTTCTTTGGAGTAGAATTGATTACACAGTTATAAACTGTAGCAGTGGCTTCATGTAAATAGTTCGCCTTTTCATTAGAAATTCTCAGAAATTTTATTTAATACCAACTGTACCCACACTCGTTGTGTGCGTTCTGACAACATTTTGTTTGATTTTGCTTTGAAAGTAATCCACACCAAATTTAAAGACTCTTACGTATTTACTTTATAAAAAGGTACCCATCCCTGTGTTTCAAATATTTTAATAACAATGCAATTCCACAAAGTAAAAATACAAATCAAATACAAATTTTATTCAATTGCTTATTTGGCAGTAAGTAATTCATATTTTGTCATTATTTTAAAACAGCGCCATCTGTTGCGCAACCGTGTTTAAAATATACCGCTTTTAAAAATAAAAGATGCCTTAAAGTATGCAGTACATTTAAATCGGTAACAAAATCGCCGAAATTTTACTGCTTTGGCTCCACTTTCTCTTGGAAAAAAGTATCTCATATTTACACCAAGATACTAGGGAACCTCCTTACAAAATTTTGTTAAATTCCATCTGGTAGTTTTTACGTGATGCGAACACATACAGCCAGACAGGACAACAGTTACTGTTTTATTATGTGTATAGATTGTCAAATTGATGTCACTTAGTTGTTATACATTTTTGCTAGTTTTATAGCATTTCGGTTAAGGGTTCACAGAGCATCACATCCAATTTCAGTAGCTATCTATAACGTACAGCATCTTGAGTGCTTCTTTTAATTACAGCCAACAATACTCCAGATCCAATTTCAGTAGCTATCTATAACGTACAGTGGGGGATTTGCAGAAAAAAATGTAAATAAATATGTAATTCGTAAATTTTTAGTTTGATTTCGTTGAAATGTTACACGGCTAGTGAAGATCTAAGACCGCCAACCCGTTCCACTTTTCCTGAATCACTCTATGGTACCCACAGAATTCGTTCTTTTTTAGCAAATTTAACCGCACAAATTAGAGTTTAGGGACAAACACGAAGTAGTGGTTTTATTATCAGTATCATTATCAGAGCAACACATTAAAACACAGTGCAACACGTGATCAGTGCAACAAATGATCATTTACTCAAGCTCATATTTTGCAAACCGTTTGGAATTTTGATATACTCTCTGAGGCAAAGTTGTAGCTCTTGTCATAAAGAACAAAAATTGTGAACATATAAAATCAAAAAAACTTCATCTTCAAGGTCAAAATCGCAAAAAACTTAAAAAAATTCAATTTTTTTTACCTTTTTTCCCCTGTTCAGGTCCATAGGTAGCAAACCGTTCAAAATTCAAGGAAACAATCAACTACAAAAATGAACCTAAGATCTCAATAAACAACTTTCTAGAACATATGAACTTCCTAGGAATGATTCTTAACACCGTTTAGGTAGCGCTTAGGTAGCTAAAAATTTTCAGGAAATTTTTCACTTTTGCGGCTACCTAAGCGCTACCTAAATATACCTAAATATGTATGCTACCTAAATATGTTCACAATATTTGTTCTTTATGACAAGAGCTACAACTTTGCCTCAGAGAGTATATCAAAATTTCAAACGGTTTGCAAAATATGAGCTTGAGGAAATGATCATTTTTTTGCAAAAATGACATCGAGTCCCCACATCTTTGAGTGCCCATAAAAAAAACCTGGAGGACTTTGGGCAAAACTGGGAGACAGGGGTTTTTTTGGTAGTGGTGTCCGCATATGGTTATTTTGCCATGACTTAATAAATTACACAGTGTGAACGTGACACATTAAAATTGGATAAAAACGTAACCATATTGTTTTCGCAACAATATCTGTCTTGTATAAAAAAATAATTAAAAATTTATAACTTGTACTTTTAAAACTAAATACCACAGTGGTTTGAAAACGATTTATTTTGGACATAATTCGGTATCAAAGTTGAGTACCTCGGGTATATAATTTTTTGAAAATGTCATAAAAAGTTTAGCTTGAACTTAGATTTTTTTTAATTTAAGTATACCTTGAAAATATCTATATATAGAAAATGTGCCTACTGTGTAGGTTATCTCTTTTAGTTTGGGAAAAACACCTGTGCTTTGCCTATTTACGATATCTTCAGTGGTTCATGAGATACCCAATAATGTCCCAAATAAATCCTAGTCAAACCACTGTGCATACGTATGTATGTATATATTAAAGGTAGTACGAAACCCTGACTGATTTATTTTAGTCTTTTTAAAATTGTATGTTCATAATTTAGAAAAAAACAATTTTATATAAAATAAATAAAAAATAAAAATTAATTTCCATAAAAAGAAAATTTAAACAATTTTTGTTGTTTATCAATCAAAAAGTGCTTAGATTATTGAGGTTTTGTTTACTTAACCTTCAACTCATCACACATGCAATTATCAAACGAAAATAATTAATTATTTTTCTATAAAAACTTAAAAAAAACATCCTTCAGCCTTTTTTATTAACGGCCATGTCCAATTTGTTTAATTTTTTTTTGTTTGTTGTATTTCATTTTTCCTAAAATTCCAGACACGTTTCTAATAAACCGTAAACAAATAATGTATTTCAGTGAAACAAAAAGAAAAAAAAAATGTCACATATTTGCTAACAAACTCACGGAAGCAAAAAAAAAAACAACAAAAATTTTTTGAGTTGAAGGTTTCCGTATCCACTTTGGCTTTAATGCGAATGTGTGTGTTGCATGCCTGCTTCATGTTTAAATTTTTCTTTCAGATTATTGTTTAGAATTTAAAAGTGGTTTATATGTTAGCAATGTTGTTGTTGTTGGTGAATGTCTTTGTTGCTATTTTGCGGTTGTCGTAGAACACAATAACACACTCGCCTTTAACGCACAAACCTAAATCAGCGCGCTCAGCGTAACGTTGCCTATCCTATAGCTTTAATGCTGCTTGAGTAGTTGTTGTTAGTTCACATAGATTGAAGATATAATCTATACATATAATAAAATAGTAACTCGTTAATGTCTGTCTGACTGTCTTTCTTTTTTTGTGTTCGCATCACGTAAAAACTACTGGATGGATTTTAACACAAGGTTGTGAGGAGATACCTTAGTATCCTGATTCCAAAATAGATACAACAAATATTATTTCCAAGAGCAGTGAAAGTACGCCGATTTTTCTTTTATACCGATTTACAGGTACTGCATACTTTATTTTTGAAAGCAGTATATTTTGAGCAATGTTGCTCAACAGATGGCGCTGTTTTAAAATAAAGAGTAACTCATTTCCGGTCCGACTTTTACAGAGCTTTACAATAGTTTTTAGGATTTTATAAAAAATTTTTGAATTTTATCCAGGGATGGGTACCTTTATAAAAATTGAATACGTAAAAGTCTTAAAATTGGGTGTGAATTACTTTCAAAGCAAATAATTTACATAATTTTATTTTTATTTGAACTATTTTATATAAATTGTATTAATAATTTTTTAGGCGGCCAAAGTTCATTATTGTAAAGAGATAAAGAGAAATAAGATACAGGCAGAATGTAATGCATTTTCTGGAATGCTACATTCTTCTTCAGCATTATTCGTATCTATCTACAAGGGAGTTTCACTTGTAATCATTTTTATAATTAAACGACTTTTTTAAGAAAAAATACAATACGAGAAATTAAAATTTTTATCTATACATATTTTAAAATAGTAACTCATTTCCGTCTGTCTGTTTGTCCTTCTTTGTTTGCGTTCGCATCACGTCAAAACTACTGGATGGATTTTGCGAGGAGGTACCTTAGCATCCTGATTCAAATATAGAATACTTTTTTTTCGCAAAACTATTTTATTTCCTAGAGAAAGTGGAAAAAAGCAGTTTTAAAATTGGAAATTGGAATAATTTAAACACTATTGCGCAACAGATAGCGCCAGTTGAAGAAAACTTGTATTTGATTTGTATTTTTTACTTTGTGTAATAACATTGTTATTAAAATATTTTAAACATCTCTTATAGAGGTTTACAATAATTTTTAGAATTATTGAATTTTTTTTTTAAATTTTAGAATTTTATCCAGGGATGGGTACCTTTATATAAAGTAAATACATAAACCATAACTGAAGCACTATAAGAGTAAAAGTCTTACAATTGGTGTGGAATACTTTCGAAGCAAAATCGAGCGAAATATTGTCAGGATACCCACGACGTGGCGGGAACAGCTTGTATTTAATATTGAAATTACTTGTAATAAATTATAGGTGGTGAGGTTGGTGAGAATTATTTCAATCACATTTATTTTATTTTTTTATAAATTTTCTTTACTTATAACTGGTATATATGTAATAAACAGTTGCATGAGCAAGCTCGTCTAATGAGTTTGCTAAAAAGCTAATAAGCAAGTGTTGATACTCGTATACAAACTAGCTTACTAAAAACATGCCTACTAATACCATACTATTAGGAAGCAAACCCCTGTTCGTATCATCAACGCAATGAGCTGACCGAGTAAAACGAACTTTCTATATTAGTGAGCGCCGTGTTTACACGTCTCATGTTCGAAACACTTTGTGTGTTACTTTATGCAATAGTTGTGTATAACTTTTTCATATAACTTAGAGCGTTTTGCTTGCACTAGTGGTCTTTTATATTTCTTAAGAAATGAAGACCCTAAAATGAAAGTAAGTAATGTTAAAAAATTCCGAGTGTTTTGTTTGTACACTCGAACTGTGTTCGTGTTTCACTTAAAGCATAAAACTGCTTGAACTCGCTCAAGTTTATTGTTATTATGGTCAGCATTTACTCATACTTATTTAAACTTGCTTATGGAAACTCTGCAAGCTCGTCGCATTTAACTCGCTGGTCTTCGCTGTTTATTATTGTCTACTCGAAAATGTCGGGTTGAGATTTTGTGAAAGTTAAACACATGGTACTTACGCTCCCAATATTTTTTGAATAAGTGACATTAAACATCCTAATTTTTTGCCAAGAATTTGATTGAAGTTAAATATACCGGGATCGCCATCATTCCATGTAATCGCAGGATAAAATTTGTTGTACTTTTTGTTTAATTACAATTATTAAAAAGTGAAATTTTGATAATCTTTTATTGGAAAACTTGAAGTTCGCAAAAACACTCAAAAACGAACACAATTGATATAAGAAGTACATCAGCTGGTCTTGCTCTAACAAAATAGTGTTTTTATTTTTTATAAGGCGAATTGAATTTACCAGCGGGTTGCCAGATCGTGATTTTCTAGATAAAGTAAAATGAATAAACAAATAAATTCAAACGTTATTCAACAAACGTCTAAAAGAAGATTAAATGAAACATCACCAGAAAATTTTGAAAAAACAGATGAAGTTGGAAAGATGACAACGATGGAGCTAATAAAATTAATGTCAACAGTCTTGGATGAAAAGTTAAAAAATATGCCCACACGAAATGATTTAAGGGAAATAACTGAAAACGTAAAGGAGGTACAGACGGAGGTAAATAGATTGACAACAGAAAATAAAAAAATGCAGGATGAAATCCAAATGCTGAAGAATAATAAGGAGAGTGTTCAAAAAAGAATCAGACAGCTTGAAAATGACTTATCAAGGAAAAAGTTAATAATCAGAGGTTTGGTAAGCCAGCAATCTCCCTATGGAGCGGTTAAGAAGTTGTTTAAAGAAGTACTTAAAATAGAAAATAAAGTGGATATTGAACAAACAAGAAAAATTTTTGAAAATAATGGGAAAATGACGGTATTGGTTGAGCTGAAGTTATCATCTATGGTATCTGAGGTATTTAAGCATACTAAGAATCTTGTTGGAACGTATATATATATTGACCGTGAATTAAGTATGGAACGGCAGGAGCACAAAAAAATAATGTTACAGCTAAAAAAAGATATTTTGTTGGTGGATAAAAGTAAACGAATTATTGTTAAAGACGACAAGTTAATAATTGATGGAAAAAGTTTTGGATGGAACTATAGTAAAACTCTAATGTGTGGCCAAAGTAATGGAGGGGAAGTCTTGAAGGAGATATATGGTGAAAAAGCACAAGCTTTTAAGGTAGATTATAATGATATTTTGGTCAATATTAAGTCAAAAAACTATTAAAAAACATTAAAAAACATAGTTGTTTACAAAAAAAATATAAAGAAAATTTAGATTGTTTTAATAATAAAGTAAATTTAAAAATATTATCATACAACGTCCATGGCCTAACCAATAAGTTTTATCACCCGGATTTTTATGAATATGTAGATCAAAACGATGTATTTATCTTGCTAGAAACGCATATTGAAGAAAAAAATATACAAAAATTTAAAAACAGATTTAATAAATTTGAAACTTTTTGGAAACCAGCCTTGAGAAATAGCAGGTTTGGCAGGGGTATAGGTGGTTATGTTTGTGGTGTCAAGAAGGATTTATTGAACTTCGGAGTGAAGCATGAGTACCGAAATTATGGATATTTTGATATTATATTTTTGAAAAGTAATTACTTCGAATATAATATAATTCCTGTATATCTAAGAGGCTTAAATTGGGTAAATGAATTCAATAGTTTTAGAGAATGCTTGGAAAAATATGATGTAAAAAACCTAATAATTATGGGTGATATGAATGCAAGAATAGGAGAACAACAACAAGTTTTGAATGATTATATTGCAACATCTTTTCCATCTGGTTTAGAATTAAGAAGATCAAAAGATAAAACAGCGAATTTATATGGCAGAAAGTTCTTGGAGTTTTGCAATAACTATGGTTTGGTGATTTTGAATGGAAGAACACGGGGTGATGAAGATGGCGATTTTACTTTTGTTAACAATATAGGTAATTCGGTTAATGATTTATGTGCAACTTCAATTGAATTATTAAATGTAGTCGAGAGCTTTGTTATTGAAAATCACATATGGTCTGATCATTTACCTATAACTTTGAATATAAAATTTAATAATGTTTTGAATGGTACGAAAAAAATGGGTTTATTGCCAAAACTAAATTGGAAGTCGCAAAATAATCAAAATTTTGTTCAAAAACTGGATAGGAAGTTACAAACACTTAAATCAACAAATACCGAAATAAAGCTTAACGATTTAAACAACCTTATTTTAGAATCCTATACAACACCGAAAATTTACATTAATCAACATGCTCCTAAATGTAAATGGTTTGACAAAGAATGTAGAAAAGCAAGAGAAAACTCGATGAAATCCCTACAAGCATTTAGAAAATCTCAAACTAGTTATGACAAACAAAAGTACACTGAAAAGCTATATTACTATCAGAACCTATGTAAAACCAAGCGAAGTGATTACTATAAGTATATTGAAAGGCAGTTAAATACAGTAAAGGACGGTAAAACATGGTGGTATTTAGCAAGAGAAATAAGGCAACAAGAAAACTATATTGGATGTAAAGTGAATGTAGATTCTCTAAAACAATATTTTGAGTTATTGCTGAACCCAACAGTTAACACAATGGATGTACTATATGCTCCAAACTTAATAGAAGATTATGAACTAGATACACATATATCGCTTTGTGAAATAAAAGATCAACTATCTAAATCTAAGCCAAATAAAGCACCGGGAGAAGATCGTATTCCTTATGAATTCTACCAAAATGCCAGCAATACTTTTTTAATCGAGCTCGCAAAAGCATATACGAATATACTTAATGGTCAAGATAGTTGTGAGGCATTCCAGAGAAGTATTATTTTTCCTATTCATAAAAAAGGCGACGTAAACCAACCCCACAATTATAGGGGGATATCTTTTATGAATTGTGTTGGTAAAATAATGATGGGAATAATTAATGAAAGATTAACAGCATGGTCAAATCGAAATAGCATCTTGAATGAGTACCAAGCGGGTTTCCGGAAAGGCTATTCTACAGTTGATAGTATTTATAACCTATCATCAATAGTCAATATAAAATTCTCAGAGAACCGAAGAGTGTATGCTTTCTTCGTAGACTTTAAAGCCGCTTTTGACCGTGTACCAAGAAAATTATTAATATACAAGCTAAGACAAATGTGCGTTTCAACCAAAATTGTAAATTTTATAGAACAAGTTTACCACAACACAAAATCTGCAGTGTGGGAAGGTTCTAATCTTTCCGACTTTTTTAATACAAAAACAGGAGTTAAGCAAGGTTGTTTATTATCACCTTTACTTTTAGCCTTATATTTAAATGATATGCATGAATTTTTAAAAGGAGGTTTGTTTGTTGAAAATTTAAATGTCCGAGTTTTAATTTACGCTGATGATATTGTGATAGTGGCTGATGATGTTTACATATTGCAAAAAATGATCCACAATCTGGAAGAATATTGTCATTTATGGGGTATGGAAGTTAATCTTACAAAGTCTGAAATCATGGTTTTTAAAAAAGGTGGCCGAGCTAGATCTACAGAAAAGTGGACATTTAATGGCGAGGAGGTTAAAATAGTCTCAGAATATAAATATCTAGGGATTTTACTCACCCCGAAGTTGTCTTTTACAAAACATATAAGTACCAAAAATGATGCAGCTAAAGTCAGTATTAATGCAACTTGGAAAAACTTTATTGGCAAAAAGGAAGTATCACTTAAAGCCTAGTGATTGGACTAGTTGCAAGAATGCAATATAAACCACATCAATATAGAGCAGAGTAAAATAAGTTGGAAAAATAGCTGTAGAAGTCTGATAGAATCAATGAGTCTTGCAACAAGCCAAAAACACATTACAAATGCCCAAAACAGTCAACAAAGAATTTTTAAACATTTAGATTTCTCTAAAGGCCAAACGTATTGTAATGAGAAGTATAGCCAAGAGCAAATATCTTATATAATGAAAGCTCGAGGAGATCTTTTGTGGTTGAACGGAAATCAGTACAAAGAAGGTAACAACAGAATTTGTTCAATGTGCAATCTTCGCGAAAACGAGACAACATACCACTTCATTGGAAGATGTCCGGTGTTTAACTTTCTAAGATTAAGACATTTTGGTAGTTTGATCCTAGATGATGTTAAAATAATCCAAGTACTAAATGGAGGTGATAAAACTAAATGGTTAAGCCTATTCAATTTTCTTAAAAGTTCATTAAAATACAGAAGTATGCTAATAAGAGAATTTAATTTTTGAATTTCATTAAAAACAAAAAATGTATAAACCAATTTTTCCGACAGACGGTATTGAACCATGTCGTAGTTCTTTATTGTTTAACAATTTGTAATTTACAATTAAGATATATCTTTGAAATGTTAATTTATTACAATAAATAAAGAATTTTATCTATCTATCTATCTATCTATCTTGTCTACTCATCGTTACTCGTGTGCAATGAACAGACATGAATTGAATGAAATATTGTAATGAGCTTCTTATGAGCTTCGGTATTTGTCTTCCAGCTCATGCTTTACTGTATACATATACGCTTTTGTGCATATATACTCTTATTTCTTCTTACCCTAAACCCAAAAAAATATTAGAATAATTGTTAAATTCATTTAACACATTAACATTTTTTAATTACTTTAATGGTTTCTTCCTTTTTGTAAGTGTAAAAAAATGATAAGAAGATTTTAGAAGATTTATAGTCATTTTTTATTTTGAGTCTTAATTTTTTACTTTATTACTTCAAAGAGGATAACAAGAGATAACAAAAAATATAAATTTATGCTCTTCTGGGTCAACTTACTTTTGCTTTCTGTTGCAGCTTTTAAACTGTTTCAATTTTTCACCTTGTCAGCACTTTTCTTTCTTTTTAACACACTTAGTAAATTTGCTCCTATGCAGCACACATTTTTATACGAGGGTAAGTCAATATGAATTTACAAAGACTCTTTTTACTCTTTTTATTTCAACCATCGATTGATTAATTGATTAAATCACGTAATTAATGTTGATGTCAAAAAGCTTGGAGTTCTTTACCTTTCGCTCACTTGGAATAAATTTATATCCTAGACTACCAACAAGACCATTAGGGTAATATATGTTTGTCAAAGGATTTTTGTTGCAACCCAAATTTGGACCAAAATTTTCAGCGGGCCATTCCTAAAAGAAAATACCCAACGATCTTTCCCTGTGTCAGGGAATATTTAAGGAGAAAGGCAAAGGGTACAAATATATATTTGATGTCGAAGTACCCCCGGGGGTTCCAATTGTCACTGCAGGAATATGGCAAATGCTTTGACGCGGTTCACTCGGGGAAAATAGGGGCACCAGACGCTAGGGTTCCTAGAGCCTAAATCTGGAAGAAAAGGTCTGTGTGTGAAAACATACGGGTTCTCTTCGAGGCCCGACCAGTGCCCAAAGGACTGGTAGTACGGGAATCGTTGACCCCACAGAGAGCCTATCCTCTCTGTGACCGGTTATTGGTGAGGTCCCCTTCGGGGGTACACGTGGTGGTTGTGGTTTAAGATCGATTTATGTAGGTAAGGTGCAAAGTCGATCAAGTGTGCTGTTGCACTCTCAACAGACGGAGTTTGGATAGTCTCCATCTCCAAACCCCTAAGCAAGAGGTTATAATGTGGATCTAGGCTTGCCTTGGAAAGGCTTGCCATATTATATAAATTGCTACTCATTGTGACTGTATCACACACAAAAAGCGATTGGTGGCAATCGTAAAGTGTTGTTATACTACACAATGGGGGCGCTAGTCTACGCCTAAGTTTCACTCGGTGGTAAGACCACCATGAGGTTAGGCCGACTAGGCAGGTACTCACGTTAATCTTGTGCCACAATTTGATGTCGAAGTACCTTAACCTCATTTGAGTCATGGATTGGGCGACATCTCTAAATGAACTCGGTTACCACAATAGGTTAACACTATGCTGGGCTCCCAGTCCTGAGAGGACTACGTTGGTAATGAGGGGAAGGAATGTCTAGCCAACCTTTCTTTGGCATATCCAAAGCAAATACTGGGTTCTGTGCAAAAGCAATTGAAAAGCTCTGACAGGGCTCAGACAAGCAAAACATTTTATCACGTTACCTCGATGTACATCCCAAAGGCTACTATTACTCAATAGAAGTGACATAAGAAATGTTTGACCGGACATTGTAGTCTTCGTTACCATTAGTTTAATTTAGAAAACACTCAAATCAAAGCTAGCAGGAACTGTGAGCTGCATTATGAGACAAGAGAAAAACGTACTTTGTATGTGATCTACCTTGGGGTCTCGTAGGAGGCTCTTCATTGTCTCCAGGTGATATGAATGATCTATCACCGTATTAGTTTATTGTTATCCGTAGTCTGTCTGTCTTTTTCTTTTGTTCGCATCACGTAAAATCTACTGTATGGTTTTTAACAAAATTTTGTGAGAAGGTACCTTAGTATCCTGATTTCAAAATTGGTTACCGCGAACATATCTTATTTCCAAGGGACTTTGGGAAAAAGCGGTAAAAATACGCCGATTTTTTACCGACTTAAAGGTACTGCGTACTTTACGGCATCTTTTAGTTTTGAAAGCAGTATATTTTAAACACGGTTGCACAACAGATGGCGCTGTTTTAAAATAATGACAAAATATATAAGTAGAATTTTAGAATTTTATATAAATTTTAGAATTTTATCCAGGGATGGAAACCTTATTTAAAAAAATACGCAAGAGTCTTAAAATTTGGTATGGATTACTTTCAACGCAAAATCGAACAAAATAGTGTCAGAACGCACACAACGTGTGTGGGCACAGCTAGTAAGTTAATAATACAATAAACATACATATGTATTATGTTCTAATCTATATTTATTTTGTTTTTTACTTTTTAGTTTGAAACTTATTGCAATATTTTTATCGAACTGTAAAATATTATGACAGCATGACAGTACACCCTATGAACTCCCCAATTATTTTTGCTTAACAGCCAACAAAAATTTTTTTTGTTTCAAATAGAATAATAGAACACCACGTGAGTCACCCAATTGTATCTTCATAATGACCCAAATACTTATTGACTTGCCCTCGTTAAAAACTCGAATCAATAAAATACAACACAAAAACGTCTTTATAATTAAGTGTGGGATGTTTTTTTTTAGTTCATAACACCATTTTTGTTTGTTTTTATTTGTGCTTTTTTTTTGTCTGCCTTAAATGCCTTAAAACGCTCTGCTATATCTCAGCTGAAAAAAGGTCCCCTTTTGTTTTTTGTTGCTATTAAAAAAGGTTGTTCTAATTTCTTTTAATGTTATTTTATAGATTGAAAAGGGGTGCCTATTATCTTTAAGAAAACAACTTTAGCAAAATGTATCTAGCGCCATCAATTACAGTTAAATGATTTAGATTTATATCTCTAAGTAGTTATATGGGTTAATTTAATGGTCTTAGAAGTTTTCTTTAACTTGTAAATGGATTTTGAAATAATTACAAATAATTTAATTAGGGTTCCCCTTATGAGACATAAACAAAATTTATATCTTGTATTTTTAAAATTATTTATTAAACGTAGTACGGAACCCTTTGTGCGTGAGATTGACTAGCACTTGACTCAAATTGAGTGCCTCGATAGACTGAATGGTTAGTGCGCTAGTTGACTATTAGTTTGGTTGTTGCGGGTTTGATTCCCACCACAGATTCTGGGTGTATTCTGACGACAAGCAGATAGCTTTGCAGGTAGTGTTGTCTTAAAAAATATTTGATTTTAAGAAAATTAAATAACCTTTAGTTATGTATATATATTTTATATATATTTTAGTTATTTGAATTATAAAATATTCAGTTATTCTACCTAAGTACTTTTTATACCACAATGAAATTGAATAAATAAATAAAATAACTAAATCCCACAAAGGTTTCTATATAAATCAAATACAAATTTCTTTCAATTGGCTATTTGGCCGTAAGTAATTCATATTTTGTCATTATTTTAAAACAACTCCATCTGTTCCCCAACGGTCTTTTAAATATCCTGCCTTCAAAAATAAAAGATGCCTTAAAATATGCAGTACCTTTAAATCGGAAAAAAATTCGGCGTACTTTCACTGCTTTTTCACCACTTTCTCTTGGAAATAAGATATTTTTGCGGAAAAAAATATCATATATTTAAATCAGGACAGGACAGGGCAGGACACGAAATAAGTTACTGTTTCATATGTATAGATCATATGTGCCAGGTTTTTTTGACGATGTGCTTTAAAAATTTCCATTTGAGAAATTGTATCAAACGATTGTTGTTAATAAAAGTCAGGATTTTGAAATATAATATTTTATATGGTGCTCACTATTTTATTGATACAATATTCTTTGGTTCGAAGGACTATTACTTCATCATTTTATCACTTTTATTTTTAGTTACACAGTTTTCTACAATTTTGAAAATCCTACTGTTAATACGATGTTGTACTGGACGTAACTACCACTACTTTTTTTTTTAAAGTTGTTTTGATCTATGATGACATTGATATTAAACAACCAAGACGCACTCTTGAGGTACAATATTGAACTTTTCATTAAAAGTACTATATACTGCTGCTTTGTGTTTGAGATAGTTAACAACACTTATTTTTGTACTCACGGAAGGTTAAAAAGCAAAACAAAAAAAAACTAGAACATATAGTAAGATAAACACAAATATTATTATTTTAATTAAAGCCTTTACTTGTATTATTTGTGTAAAATTGCCAACTCTGTACTTAAGAGATCTAATCCTGTGACAGACGTCCATATATCAAACTGACTATCCTACATAATCGTACGATTTAATCACAAAAAATTGTGACAGAATTAAAAATAAAACTGGAGTGGCCTACACTCAACTTTACCATACCCAATGGAAACAGATATTTTTTTGGAAGTTCAAAGTATATTCGAGTCGAAAAATTGATTATTTTTGTTTTGGGGTGTTAAGTAAACTACCCTTGCCCCTTCCCGATTATGCCCAAAATTTATACAGCTCTTAATCTCTATAAACCAAAGGCACATAATGAATTTTATTTTGATATATCAAACGGTATGACCTGTACAAACTCCACAAAAATAGTGGCATACACATGTCATTATTGACAGATCGAACGACTGAGTATGATAGTGAATCATGACCTTAACAGACATGATAACAATATTAGCAGGTTTATATTAATTATTTTAATTTTTGGGTATGGAACTTTTAAAACTAACTTTATTTAAAGCATAATTGGGTATTTTTCATTTGCATTGCATTATCATTATCATTATTGAAAGTAATTGCAATGACAAACATGTTATTTAATGATACTGATCTTTTTTCAATTGCAATTGTTTTTACTAATGGTAAAGGAAATGTAATTAAATTACTTAATTAGTAATTATAATTCGTAAAGAAACACAATTTTATATTCGTTGTAGCTTTTAACAATCTATATGTACGAGTACATAGTTCCAAAACAATATTAGTCCATTTGCCTTCGAACACAATTTTACAAATTACATAAAAATTACCAAAAATGTTGTCAAGTTAAACGTGACACCTATACAAAACTGTTGTTGATGGTGTGAGATGATTAACAACCCAATAGTTTTGTACGACTGCTACGTAAGATTTGACATTGATCACTGCAAATTTTGTGGGGAAAAGCATGTGTCAATGCTAATGCTTTGATATCATTAAATCATTAGTTAATGGTAATGATTCTGTTTTTATAAATAATGTGCTAATGAAAGCCATTATCACTATTGAAAATAATGGTAATGGAAAACAATGCATTAGCATTAAACCAATGGTAATAAAATAATCAATGAATTACTCCTAATACTGCTACTATTTAAGTAAATACGAGTGTTCACAGAAATCGATAGTTCATAAAATATTTGATCAATTTGATTGTAATTTTACTGCAGTCTCTTAACAAAATATAAATTATGCGCTACGTTTTTCAAATTTTTTTTGTAAAAGGTTTTTTTTTTTAGAAGCATGAGAACTTATAATGATAACAGAAGACAGAAATATTATTTTTTATTATAATCTGGTAGATAATTTCATAGCATTTATTTTTAAATATGATTTCCCGCATATGTCCGCCGCGACTACGAGTTACATGGTTGATTCGATCAGTCCAATTCTACTACTTTTTCTACAAAATAAATTTTACCGTATGGAATCAATAGTGTCTTATAGGCTTCCAAAGCATAAAAATTTGCTGGTTTGTCGGCATAAATCAATGACTTAACATACACCCATACAAGTTAATGCAGAGGCCTTTAATTGCATCAACGAGGGGGCCAGTGAACATGTCCACTTCTAGAAATAAAGTTGTGGACGAAATTAATTTTCCATTAAATCGATTGCTAAGTGCGCTGTACGGTAAGTTGCGCCGTAATGTTGGCACCAAATGACGCTTATGTTTAGCTGATTAAATTTTGAAAACTGAATCCAGTCAGCATGATTCGGTAGCGCTCGCCTCGCCATTCACCGTAAAGGCAGCTCCTTGCTCATTTCGAAAGAAATAAGAACCGATGGTGGCGCCAGCGAAGAAACCGCTTCAAACAGTTAATTTTAGTCGATGTAATTGTGATTCCTTAACGGCTTGAGGATTATCTCAAATAAGGAATTTTTACTTATAGATGCAACCATCATCACTAAACACAATGCTTTGGTAAAAGTTCTCATCTTCGGCCAGTTTGAAATGAACCTAATCAGCAAAAATGCGACGCAAACGATGGTCGTTTGGCTTTAATTCTTGCACAAGCATTTTATTGGTATGTTTTGTAGGTACGTAAGCCAACATCAACCCATAAAATTTTCTAGGTAATCGAAGGACAAGGGCCAACAAGTTAAGAATGATGACGAATCGACATTTTCGCGTCTTCTTCAATACTTCGCGTTACAGCAGCAATTGTTCTCTTCGGTACGCAAATTTCTTTGTCTGGCTGATGGTTTTTTAAATTAAGTGCGAAAACGATCAGTAACTGCACGCATTGCTTGCTTACTACACCAAGTATGTTTACCGTAAAATAGACCAAGTGCTGCATGAACTTCGCGAACAGATTTATTTTTTTCAAATTTGGAAAAGTTGTTCTTGCGTTAAACGATTCATGGTGACATGCCAAACCATACTGAACACAGTTAGACATTCTCAGTTGTCAAACCATAACTATCGATATCGATAGTTCTCATGCAGCTAAAAAAACACACCCTATATAAAACAAATAAAACTACGAGTACTTTGGCTTTAATGACCTTTTTCACTTTACGCCGCTGCTGCTGTTCACCATTTATTATTTATGGATGAATATTCACTTTAACTGCAAATAAACTTTAATAAACTAAAAGCATATGCGTTTGTTTGCCTTTTATTCGCTCCATGTTTCTGTTTCTGCGTCATGTACGAGTATATTGGGAATACGTGTCTTATGCTAAATTATCTTTAGCACTTGGATGCAATAATATTTACTTATGACTACAGGGTCATAAATACATAAGAATCAGCATATGGATGGCATTATTTGTTTGATAACAACTTAAGAAGCTGCGACAAAAAAAGCATTCAAACAAACGTAATCCCAACGAGGATGAGATTAATCTCAACAGGCTTTTCAAACTGTCTCCTTATCAGGTCTTAGCTACATAATTGCAAATCAGTTGATTCACTGCTACTTGAGCTATTGAGGTTCGCTTAAAAATCCCTTGATCTCAAAAAATATATGTTTGTAGCCTTTTGTTATATAGAAAATGTTTTTAACATTGAAAATCCGAAGTCTGTTACTATGGCCACTAAACGTTCTAAATCGCTAGATCAAAACCGAAGTCCACATTTGCACATCGGAAGGCAGACCAGCTAGTTGCCTACTTGCTAAGTTGCAAAGAAAACTTTTGGCAAAGATTTTTTTAAGACCGCATAGAAAACTGGATCTACCTTAGTTTCTGGCCAGCTTTAAGTCATCTTTGGTCCCTTTTTAAAGACCCCTCAGTACAGTACTAAAAGATGAAATATTCCCCACAACAACTCTTGTAGAAGTTGTCAGGATTCAGAGGAGGGGACAACTTTGTAATACCTTCACTGCTATTCCACAACTCTTTCGGTGAGTAGCGGGCTCTAATGGTCTCTGTAATCTATAAGTTTTGTAATGATTTTTGTTAGCCTTTACAGCCTCTACAGCCTCTCGATGATTTTAATTTCTTTATTAGAAGTTGGTTCTTATAGAAAATTTAAATAGTAAGAATATTGTGGGAAAATATTTCTAATGATATTCGCTCCGAAGGCATATTGTCTTAAAGATTCTCAACTTTTAGAGGTAGAGTTTATGAAGGCATCTGTACCCGAGATTTGCACGCGACCTGAAACTGGAAGATAAGAACCTTCAACATCTAACCAGTGGCGCCATGGGAACCGATAGTCGCACAGGGATCGGATATTGATAAGATACATTGTGGGGTAATGGCTTTGGTTTTGACCCTAGTCGGGTGCTTCCGGAACTTGCACGGTGCCTGAAACTAAAAGCTAAGAACCTTCGATGTCTATCCAGTGGTACAACGAGAATCGGTAGCCACACGCGGATCGGATATTGATGATATACTTTGTGGAGTAATTGTGACCTTAGTTTTGAGCTCAATCGCAGGAAGGGGGACTTTAGTCAGGTGTACGTGCTTCTGCACTTCAACAGCAGCCACCAATGGTGTGGCTGGAGTTGAGATCGTCTTCAACTCCTTAACAAGCTGTATAAATAGTATAGTCCTGCCAGCCATGTTCTAATATTATACTTGTGTTGCTATGCAGAACACGGCCTCTACTTTTAACTGTTTCTTTTTCCTAAAGAAATAATTCTTTCTTTCTCTTTATCTCGTTAACTATGCGAGTCTACGTCATAGAACTCCTTTCTGCTTTCACTACTAGTAACACAAATACAACCCACATGCAGTAATTGATACAAGTAACAGTTAACGGGTAGAGTATTGCAAAGTCAATGCTCTGGATATATAAAAATGCTCGGCATTATGAAACTGCCCTCGTATATGTGTATTAGATTTTGGGTGAGTTTTATTTTGGTTTTAGTGGCGTTGTTTTGTATGTTTACTACTTAAAGCTTTTAAAACAAATACAAAACTTAATGATGAAGCAAAGGAAAAAGAGTGGAAAACATGTTGGATTTAGAAAATAATAAAAAGAACTTTCTTTTCTATATTAGAAAACTGTTAGGGTGAGTGTTTGTATGTTCAAGAGCATATGCGTCTCAAAAGAATGAACAAAAAAAATAATGCAGAGTAACATAGGCTTAAGATCTCATTAATAATAATTAAAAAAAATTAATATTACAAAATCTGCAGGGTCATGATATCATATTAAATTTCCAAAAGTTCTTTTGTATTGTTTTTTGACATTATAAATTATTAATATCTGATTACTTGGCACATTTTTAACTCTTTTTCTATTAGTGTTTACCTTTCTTTGTCGCGCTTGTTTTGTTTCTCTAAGAGTCGTGGTAAAGGTCAGGATTCACTATGTGTGTGAAGATAAATACGTATTTAAGTAGCAGAGACAAAAACCATTTTTTTTTTAACATAGCTCATTTGACCGTTAAGAGAGTAACAGAGCTCTCACTTCTTTATAAGACATTTTTTAAATCTCTATTTTCTCAAATTCCAAAATTATTTCAGAAATCCGACTAATGGGGTTTCTTTTAGGACCCCTTAATCTACCTTTTGTGTATGGTGTGTCCATATTTGTCCAAAAAGGTCACTAATCTTCTCAAGAATTTCTTTATAAAAGATATTTTTTAAATCTCTATTTTCTCAAATTCCAAATATATTTTAGAAATCCGACTAATGGGGTCTCTCCTGGGTCCACCAATTGTATATATAGGGTGTTTTTATATAGAGCTATAGAACTTTAAGTTGGCATTACTTTTCAAGATGGCGACCGATTTAACAGCTGTCAAGTGATTTATTCTCAGTTTGGTTTGGCATCATGAATAGAGACTCACGCCTAAACAACGCTTGCAAATAGGGCCCAAAACGAGATTACCGTTGTTCCCGATTTTCATAAGCGAATTTTGTTTAGCGATATAGCGCACTTCAGGTTGAATGGCTACGTCAACAAACAAAACTGCCGCATTTGGAGTGAAGGTAATCCTCAAGTGTATGTCGAAACACCGTTACATCCAGAAAAACTGACTGTTTGGTGCGCTTTATGGGCTGGTGGAATCATTGGTCCGTATTTTTTCAAAAACGATGGTGGCCAGAACGTTAGAGTCAATGGGGATCGGTATAGAGCCATGATTACTAACTTTTTCATTCCTGAATTCAATAACTATGATGTCCAGGAGATGTGGTTTCAACAAGACTGCGCAACATGTCACACAGCTCGTGCCACAATAGATTTATTGAAAGACACGTTTGGTGACCGCCTAATTTCACGTTTTCGACCTGTGAATTGGCCTCCAAGATCTTGTGATTTAACACCGCTAGACTACTTTCTGTGGGGCTATGTAAAGTCATTGGTCTATGCGGATAAGCCACAAACGCTTAACCATTTGGAAGACAACATTCGCGGTGTTATTGCCGATATACGGCCACAAATGTTGAAAAAGTCATCGCGAATAGGACGTCCAGATTGTACTACATCCGCGCCAGCCGTGGCGGTCATATGCCAAAAATCATATTTAAAATGTAATGCCACAAGATTGTCTTTCGGATAAATAAAATTCATGTCAATCGAATAATCCATCGTTGTTTTATTGAAACTTTAAGTTCTATACCTCTATACGTGTACTACGTGGGTACTTCCAGATCGCATATAAAATTTATTTTATGAATTTTTCAAAAGATTTTCAAATCGTACAGACCTGCCGGAAGGTCTGTCACACATACACACCTTTCTAATTAACACTATCATACTCTTTTAGCATACATTCTATTTTAGACAGATCGTACGACTAAGTATGATAGTGAATCATGACCTTAACACGTTAATATGGTGAAAAATTCTTTTAAAGAAGTAAATCCTTTAAGTTGCGGCCTAGAAATCCGTACTACTAAGCGACTGCCTCTAGAAAGGTTTTTTTCTCTTTGTTTTATAACAATTTAAACTTCTTGCCTCTATCCAAAATGTGGAGTAGGCTACACTCAACTTTACCATACCCAATGGTTATTTTTGAAAGCTGGATATTTTAAGAACGGTTTCGCAACAGATGGCGCTGTTTTAAAATAATGACAAAATATGAATTACTTACTGCCAAATAGCCAATGGAATAACACTTGTATTTGATGTGTATTTTTACTTTGTGGAATTACATTGTTATTGAAATATTTTAAACTCCTTTTACAGAACTTTACAATAATTTCTAGAATTTTATATAAATTTAAAAATTTTATCTAGCGATGGGTACCTTTATAATACGTAAATACGTAATAGTCTTAAAATTTGTTGTGGATACTTTTAAAGCGAAGTCCACCAAAATGTTGCCAGAACGCACACAACGTGTGCGGGCCCAGCTAGTTTATACATATAAAAAATAGTATGTAATTCATTTCCGTATGTCTGTCTGTCTGCTTTAATTAAAAACTAATGGATGGATTTGAACAAAATTTTGTGAGGAGGTACCTTAGCAACTCAATTCCAATTTAGGATATTTTTTTCCGCAAAAATATCTTATATCTCTCCAAGAGAAAGTGGAGAAAAGGCAGTGAAAAAAACGCAGTTTCCGGTTTAAAGGTACTGATATTTTCGGTTTAAGGCTGGAATATTTTAAAAACTATTGCGCAACTTTAGGCGCCAACTGAATAAAATTTATATTTGATTTGAATTGAATTTTTACTTTGTGGAATTAAATTGTTATTTAAATATTTTAAACCCTTTTTACAGAGGTTTACAATAATTTTTAGAAATTTATATAACTTTTAGAATTTTATCCAGGGATGGGTACCTTTATATAAAGTAAATACATAAACCATAACTGAAGCACTATAAAAGTAAGAGTCTCGAACAAAATATTGTCAGGACGCCCACAACGTGTTTGGGCACAGCTAGTTTTCAATATAATTAAGAAGCTGACAACAACATTTGTGCTCGTTTTGTAGGATTCCGCTGTCTATATGTGGCTGCGCAATTAAAAAGGGACCTAAGAGGAAAAAGGTATATTTACAGGGAGAGCCGTTTGAAGTTTACATTTTTTTCAACGTTTTTCATGAGTGTAAATGCTATGTTATGACTTCGAAATTATCGATTATGATCGAAAAATTACCCACTGAAAAAGTAGAGAAAGGGATAGAGTAGAAGTAAGACAGTGGTGTTATTAATGAATAGAGAAAAGATTTATTTTTGGCAACACTGTAATTGCACGTCATATTTATTTTTGAAGGTTTTAAGTGCTGTATTGTCACTTAAGTTTAGCTCAATTAAAAAAAAATAATTAATCGTATAAAACTGTTCACTGAAGGATAACAAAGTTTTCAAAAAATATTGTAAAATATTATGAATTCGTTTTCTTTACTCCTTGCAGAAAATCCGGGACCAGTCCCAAACCATTCTATTCCAAAACAAATTTTTCCAATATTTACCTACAATCGCTCATTTAAAACTTTAAAACAAAATAAATAAAAATAAATTTAAAATTTCTATAAAAAACACCTAAAGCTTAAAAAACATAATTATCAAATTAAGTTTAGTTATCCCAAATGGCATTTAAATTATTTCTAACGTAATTTGTTTTCTTTTTTTTTGCAGGTATGTGCGAACTACTATTAAAAAGAGAAATGTATGCTCCTATACATTCATGCAAGTATTATAAAAAAATATATATTTCTCTTGAAGAAACCACATCTTTAATTTCAAAATCAAATAAAATCGCCTTAATTTATTTTGTATCACAAGTAATGTGCGTCATTAATAAGGAATTCTTCCTCCTTCTTAGTTCGTGCAATTTGCCTGGACATCCTTCTGTGCATCTACGAATTGTTGTAGGAAATTCTGTAAAAAAGAAAGTTTTCTAATTATATTGGCTTGTGGTACGTAAAGCAACAAATAAAAACAACAAACAACAAATTAACAAATTTATGTACATATTTGCCAAACGTTATTTTTATGTTGCTTCCATTACATCCCAACGGTCTCATATTTGGTTATGAAAGTATTCGTGTGTAATAAAGGTATAATTTTTGAAGATTTTTTTATGGCAAACCCAAAACTAGGCAACGTTTTTTGTTTTTTGTTAATAGAACCCAAAAGTATACTTTTTGTTTTATTTTTTATTTTTTTTTTTAGCCCAGAAGTATACTCTAGTTTTTGTTATACTTTTGGCTGGAAAGTTTTCCTTTATTACAACGCTGAGTTTCACCTTATTACTCTTCGACATCAATTATTTTTCTTAATAACTTCTCGTGGCGATAATTTGTAAATTCTTTTTTTATACCAAATAACTACAAACAAATATTTTCAATTTTAAAATTTTGCAGTGTTTATAATTGGCCTACCGAAATTATAAATTGGATGATATGGACACATGTTTTAGCGTGGCTTCAACACGACGGCGCTACTTGCCAAATAGCTCAAACAGCTTTTGAAATTCTTGATGATACAAGAATATTGTTAGAATGATCTTTTTTTTAATATTATCTGGTATTATATCTGGTATTTATTTCCGTCATTTGTTCGCCGCGGCTACAAGTTACATGGGCCATTCGATCATTGCTGCTTTTTACAATAAATCTGGCCACACGGCCAGAAATTTATTTTATGCCGACAAACCAGCTATATTGGCTTCCAATACTTCAAGAATTCCTGGTTTGTCGGCATAACCCAATGACTTAACATAGCCCCACTAATCTACAATTGTGGCACAAGATTAACGTGAGTACCTGCCTAGTCGGCCTAACCTCATGGTGGTCTTACCACCGAGTGAAACTTAGGCGTAGACTAGCGCCCCCATTGTGTAGTATAACAACACTTTACGATTGCCACCAATCGCTTTTTGTGTGTGATACAGTCACAATGAGTAGCAATTTATATAATATGGCAAGCCTTTCCAAGGTAAGCCTAGATCCACATTATAACCTCTTGCTTAGGGGTTTGGAGATGGAGACTATCCAAACTCCGTCTGTTGAGAGTGCAACAGCACACTTGATCGACCGTGCACCATACCTACATAAATCGATCTTAAACCACAACCACCACGTGTACCCCCGAAGGCGACCTCACCAATAACCGGTCACAGAGAGGATAGGCTCTCTGTGGGGCCACTGATTCCCGTGGTACCAGTCCTTTGGGCACTGGTCGGGCCTCGAAGAGGACCCGCAATGTTTATCGCAGACCTTTTCTTCCAGATTTAGGCTCTGGTGCCCCTATTTTCCCCGAGTGAACCGCGTCAAAGCATTTGCCATTCCTGCAGTGACAATTGGAACCCCCGGGGGTGCCCCACTAATCTACAGGCGTTAAATTGCAGGAAATAAAGTTGTCACCAAATTGATTTTGCACTATATCGATTGTTAAGCCTGCTGAATGGCAAGTTTCGCCGTCCTTAAGAGAGTTAGCTGATTAATTTTGAAAACCACTATTTAATCAGCATAGCTTGATTGCGCTCGCCATTCACCGCAACGGCAGCTCTTTGGCTATTTCAAAAGAAATAAGCACCAATGATGCCGCCAGCGTGTAAACCATACCAAACAGTCAAGTTTAATGTATATAATGCTGATTCTTTAATGGCTTGAGCAGTATCTTCGCGCCAAATATGGCAATTTTGCTTATTGACGTAACTATTTAACCAGAAATTGTCTTCATCACTAAACTCATACATACATATGTATAATAAAACAGTAACCCATTTCCTGTCTATCTGTCTTTCTGTCTGTGTTCGCATCCCGCGAAAACTACTGGATGGACTTTAACAAAATTTTGTGAGGAGGTACCTTAGTACCAAGGCGAATTAGTACCAGGCCAGCTGATAGTTTTTTGCTCTCGGTTTTTGTTAATGTCTTGTCAAAAAATACATTGTTTCATATCTGCTAATCTAATGTCAAAGTTGTTGCTTTGTTGTTGCTCTACTGCTCACACCTGGTATGAATTCGCCTTGCTTAGTACCCAGACTCCAATATAGGATACTTTTTTTCCACAAAAATATCTTATTTCTAAAAGAAAGTGGAGAAAAAGCAGTGAAAGTACGAAATTTCCGGTTTAACAGTGGGATATTTTTAACACGGTTTCGCAACAGATGGCGCTGTTTAAAAAATATAATAACAAAATATGAAAAATTCTTTAAGGAGGCACCTTTTATTTTTGAAAGTGGGATATTTTAAATACTGTGGCGCAACCGATGGCGCTGTTTCAAAATAATAACAAAAAATGAATTACTTACTGCCAAATAGCCAATTGAATAAAATTTGTATTTGATTTGTATTTTTACTTTGTGGAATTACATTGTTATTAAAATATTTGAAACACCTTTTACAGAGCTTTACAATAATTTTTAAAATTTTGTATAAATTTTAGAATTTTATTCAGGGATGGGTACCTTTATATAAAGTAAATACGTAAGAGTCTTAAAATTTGGTAAGGATTACTTTCAAAGCAAATTCGAACAAAATATTGTCAGGACGCACACAACGTGTGTGGGTACAGCTAGTTAGAATTGTAAGTATGTACATTGAAGAATAATGGGGATAATATGCATCCCTGTTTGACTCCTCTTGAGATGGCAATTTCGTCAGTATCTTCTCCACAAGCATTATTTCGTGCCGTCTGATTTCAATATAGATTTTTAATGCAGCGTCGTTTTACGAGTATTTCAGATATTCCAATAGAGTTTAGAATTTCCTATAGTTTGTGATGTTTCACCATATCGAAAGCTTTCTCATAATCGACAAAACACGTGAAAACATCTTTCTGGGCATCTTGGCAGTTCAAAATTAATATTTGAACTTATAATAAACATTCTCTGAATCCAAATTTAGATTCTCTCATCGCAGCTTCGCATTCGGCATAAATCCTTTAAGAAATAATTTTTAGAAAATTTTTTAACGCATCACTCATTAGGTTAGTTAGCCTGTCTTCAGTGCATTTCTTTGAATTATTTTTCTGTGGTAAAGGGTGTTTTTTATAGAGGTATAGAACTTTAAGTTGCAATAAAACAACGGTGGATTATTCGATTGACATGAATTTTATTTATCCAAAAGATAATCTTGTGGCATTACATTTTAAATATAATTTCTGGCATATGACGTCCAATTTTCGATGACTTTTTCCAACATTTGTGGCCGTATATCGGCAATAACACCGCGAATGTTGTCTTCCAAATGGTTAAGCGTTTGTGGCTTATCCGCATAGACCAATGACTTTACATAGCCCCACAGAAAGTAGTCTAGCGGTGTTAAATCACAAGATTTTGGAGGCCAGTTCACAGGTCCAAAACGTGAAATTAGTTGGTCACCAAACGTGTCTTTCAATAAATCTATTGTGGCACGAGCTGTGTTACATGTTGCGCCGTCTTGTTGAAACCACATCTCCTGGACATTCAATTCAGGAATGAAAAAGTTAGTAATCATGGCTCTATACCGATCACCATTGACTCTAACGTTCTGGCCACCATCGTTTTTGAAAAAGTACGGACCAATGATTCCACCCATCCCATAAGGCGCACCAAACGGTCAGTTTTTCTGGATGTAACGGTGTTTCGACATACACTTGAGGATTACCTTCACTCCAAATGCGTCAGTTTTGTTTGTTGACGTAACCATTCAACCAGAAGTGCGCTTCAACGCTAAACAAAATTCGCTTATGAAAATCGGGAACAACGGTAATCTCGTTTTAAGCCCATTCGACAAGCGTTGTTCAGGCGTGAGTCTATTCATGATGAATTGCCAAACGAAACTGAGAATAAATCACTTGACAGCTGTTAAATCGGTCGCCATCTTGAAAAGTAATGCCAACTTAAAGTTCTATACCTCTATAAAAAACACCCTTTATATGGCGACGAAAGTTGATTTTAGCCAATCTTGTGGATAAAGACCTGCCTTAACTATCACTAACTTTATAGGCAAGTTACGTTATGAAAATCGTCCTAAGTAAGACATCTTTAGAAATGAAGTTTTCAAATTCTAATTTAATTTTAAAATTTTTCTAAATTAAATTAAGTGCAAAAAAATAAAATTTCTTCTGCATTTAATTTAAAACTCCCTCTATTTATTCATATTTTAAAATAAACATATGTTTGTACATAAATAAATTAATTTTATTATTTCCACTAGATCAAACGGAAAATTTTATTTTGTGTAGGAAAAAAAAATATATAGAAAAAGACGAAAACTAGAAATAACCAGTGTTGGGATCTAACAGTGTTTAAATTGTACCGCCCCAATGACAAAATTTTACCAAATCAGAATCAATTGTACCAGAATTTGGCATTGAATAAAAAAAAAAAAAATAAAAAAAAAATACACAGCAGCTCGATTTAAAAATAGGACAAATGAAAATACTTTTTCCAGCAAGTGCTTGAGACTCCACCAAAGTCACCGGATCTTAATCCGATATAGCATGCCTGGAGTTATTTGGAAGAACAATTAAAGAGTCGTCTACTTACTAAACAAGACCTTGTGATTTCTCACTAGAAAGAATGTAAAAATATATCAGCTAAATACCGCCGGAAACTAATTGCAGCCATGCAAAAAGGTGTTGCAACTAAACTATCTCGTATTTATATAAAAAAGGGTTATCAAAGTAAATTAAAAAATCCCTAAGCATAAGTGAAGAATGTTGCAATTGAGTTAGTTCTAGACAGGGTTGTAGAACTATGCACTCAAAAATGTTTACTTATTATTTAAAAATAAAAAATGCTGATGAAATAAAAAAAATTATTGAAGGGTACCAGTGTACCACTGATGTTTCATTTGTACAAAATTTGGTACAATTGTACCACAAATCCCAACACTGGAAACAACTTCTTTCTTTGCCAATCCTGTGCAAAGTCCTGATTCACCTTCATTTGTTATTTAAAATTCCATTATAGTTTTACAGTTGTTTTTATGTGTTTCCTTTTTTTCTTTTGTGTGTGTATTTTTGCAATTATTTTGTTGTTGTTGTTGTTGAGTACAACAGCAACAAAATTTAAATTTCTAACTCAATAGCAACTACAAAGTTTCATTCATGCATTCAGTCATCCATTCATTTCGTCTCATGCATATTTTTCTTTTTCGGGTTTTTATGTTTACAAGTAAAGTATGTATGTGTGTATGTATGTATGTACAGCTGCGGTCAAAAAAAATAGCACCAAGCCTAAGAAAATATTTCTACGATACATATTTTCCTATAGGTTAAATTCATATATTTCAACATTTGTGAGAAGACGTTTAGGAAACTGTATAACTACTTAAAATAATAAATTTTATTTTTCCTAATTATTTTGTTTTGAAATTTTTACTTTATTTAAAAAAAAAAAAACTTGAAAAACAATCAGTCAAAAAATAGCACTTTACTTCAATTTGTACTAATACCAAACACTAAATTAAAAAGAATTATAAATGATGCATTTATTACGTTGAGCATGATTGGTATATTCTAATTAATACCTTCTTTCATGTCCTTTATTTGTAATAAAGACTGCACAACGTTTTGGCATCCAATTTACAAGATTTTGGCATCTTTCCTTTGGAATTTTATTACAGATTTGCTGGACAGCTGTCCAAAGCGCTTCGTTGTTAGTTGGTTGCATTTGAGACACTGTTTTTTATATCTGGCCATAAATTCCTAATTGGTCTGAGCTCTTAGCGGGCCATTCCATTACATTGACTTTAGTGTCCCGATACCACTTTTTCGCAAGCTTGCTTGCTTGTGTGCTTCGGGTCATTATCTTGCTGGAAGACCCACACCAATGGCATTTCTTCAGAAGTGCAAGGGAGCATTACTTCCCCGAGTATACCAACATAAATGTTCTTATTGTGGTTTTGTATGTCCTACACCACAGTAAGAAAAACTACCCCATACCATTACGCTAGATTCACAACGTGTTTTATGGGTTTAGTTGTAAGTTTTGGGTTGAATTCTGCGTTTGGGGGTCTTCTTACGTAGGAAACTGATTTCTTGCTTCTACATAATAATACAATTCTGGACTCATCTACCACTTATTTTTCCGTTGGAATGAGAGACTACATTTTGTCGTTGGTGCTATTATTTTGACCGGCACTGTATGTTTGTTTGTATGTATGTATGTCTAAATGTATGTATGCATCTGTCTGTATCAATGATAATGATGTGATATATTACAGATATTTATTCAGCATAACAGTGACAAACGAAACTTTCTAACGAAAATTTTTTAAGGTGAAAATTTAAAATTTTTGACTCACGTATCCTAGATCTCGTGAACATTATTCTTAAAATAACGAGAAATTAGTGTAATTTATACGATATCTTCTTTAAACCTAGTAGACCCGTCTAATCTAGGCGCATGGTACCTATAAAAATCTGGAGTGTAAACTACCTCTTGCCCTTTCCACATTATGACCAAAATTTACACAACTCCTTATCTCCATATACCAAAGGCACATGCTGAATTTTATTTCGAAGGTCATACGGTATGATCTTTAGAGCGTTCACAAAATTTGGGTACCCCTTTCCTCTTCCTCCTTATCTCCATATACCAAAGGCACATGCTGAATTTTATTTCGAAGGTCAT
Organism: Phasia obesa; assembly: GCA_949628195.1. Taxonomy (NCBI): domain Eukaryota; kingdom Metazoa; phylum Arthropoda; class Insecta; order Diptera; family Tachinidae; genus Phasia; species Phasia obesa. Next base: position 99,039,836 of record OX451219.1, read on the forward strand.
ACGGTATGATCTTTAGAGCGTTCACAAAATTTGGGTACCCCTTTCCTCTTCCCGTTTATGCACAAAATTTACACAACTCTTCACCTTCATATACCAAGGGCACATGCTAAATTTCGTTTTAATATGTCATACGGTGTGACCTGTACAGCGTTCAAAAAATTTGGAGGTAAAGAAAGTACCCCTTGCGCCCTCCCGATTATGCCCAAAAACTATCCAGTTCTTCAACTCCATATTTTTTTATATTTTCAATATACTTCTAAGCCACCTTTTTATGAACCCTTGCAGTTTGCTGTCTATGGTGCTGGTGATAATAAAGGAGATGTTTATTTTTGCTTCTGATGACCAATTGTTTCTAAAGCATTTCATTGTTCGCATCAATCCTCTGGGATTTTGTTTTGCCTATATTTATTTTGAGGACAATTTTGAGGAACTCTTCCAATAGGTTATTTAACTTGATCTGCACACTTGTCCAGGTGGTTATTAAAAAAACCGTATTGTCTTCATACTCTAGAAAACCGAGTTTAATGAACATTCTGCAATTTAGGCCAGTTGAATTAGCGTCTACATCTTCAAAAGAACCGTATCAAGAACTAAAATAAATAGAAAAGGCGATAAAGTACAATCTTTAAGGCCTCCACGTGCACTGCCTTTGCGTTAAATTCTAGAAGTCGTTCCATCACAGCTATATTCTATTATCGACACAATTTTATTAGGTACCAGCTGTGCCCTACACTTCCTTAGAGTCCTTGTTCGTTTTTTGTTCGTTTTTGCTTTGTTAGCAATCCACACCAAAGAACCTTACATTTTTAGTGCCGCCTTAAACTATGCTGCATATCAGTTTATGTATTAACTTTATAAGAAACTAGCTATGCCGGCCACGTCGTTGGCTCCTGACATTATTTTGCTCTATTTTTCTTTGAAAGTATTCCACACCAATTGTAAGACTGTTACTTTTATAGTTAGTTCAGTTATGGTTTATGTATTTACTTTATATATAAGGTACGCATCCCCGGATAAAATTCTAAAAGTTATATATAAATTTCTAAAAATTATTGTAAGGCTCTGTAAAAGGTTTTTAAAATATTTTAATAACAATGTAATTCCACAAAGTAAAGATCAAATTTTTATTTTATTAAACTGGCGCCATCTGTTGCGTAATAGTTGAAAAATAACCGTGTTGAAAATATCCTAGTTTTAAACCAAAAATTACAAAAATAAAAAGGTATGTTGAAAATATGGTCGTGTTGAACCTTGTTGAAAATAATTCAGTTTTAAAGCAAAAATTTTAGTACCTTTTAACCGGAAATTGCGTTTTTCACTGCTTTTTCTCCACTTTCTCTTGGAAATGAGATAATTTTGTGAAAAAAAAAGTATTCTATATTGGAATCAAGGTACTAAGGTACCTCCTCACAAAAGTTTGTTAAAATCCATCCATTAGTTTTTACGTGATGCGAACACAAATGAAAAGCAGATAGACAGCCAGACGGAAATGAGTTCCTATTTTATTATAAATATATAGATTCCTTTTGAACGTATTTTTTTGTTTCGGGCGTCGATTGCTTTTTCATTGTCTACGAAGGCCAAATACAGGCTTATATTATATTTGATCGATTTTTCTTAATAATAGAAGTTAAAATTATGTCTCATTTATTATGTTGGACACTGTATTAAAAAACTTTGACTCGTTACCTAACACACTTGCACATTTTTGCTTTTTTTTCTGCGAAACATAGAAATACAAATGAGTACATATGTATGCGGCATGTAAATGTGTACAACAACAACAAAAATCAACATCAATAATAATCAAAGTCAGGGTATTTTCTATAGTAATTCCACAACTACAACTATGTAGATCTCATTTATTTATTTTTTATTTCTGTTTTTCTTTCTTGCTTTTACTTCTTCTTCGCTTATAGAAAAGTGTGCGTATATGTATAGTCTTGTTGTTGGCAGCAACTACAAACATAATTTATACGACTGATGGATGGATGGGTCCTTAAATGCTCGAAGAGCGAACAAGCTCGAACGAAGTGTTTGAAAAATATTTGTTACAGTTATGCAGTCATTCTGACTGTAAAATCGAAACAAATATCATTAAATTTGAAATTTTAAATCAAAACCTTGTACTTATTTCTTTGGTCGAATGTTGTTATTGCTGTTGTGTTGTGTTGTGTTGAAGAAGCATTTATAGATTTTAAAGTTTACTTTTAGGGATACAATTAACAACCTGCACATAGTTTTTACTTTTTCACTTTGAAATATGTACGTAAGGACTTGTATAATTTCTAACAACGCCAGGATGTTGGAAAGAAAGGAAATTGGTTATCGTAGCAGCAGTAAGTAAAGTTAAGCAACTATACTTTGCTACCAAAATGGGAAAAAATTAAAATTAATTGAAAGGGAGGGAGATTGTGGATCTATAGTGTGTTTAGTTACAACAACCTTGCAACGTGTATAATACAATTTTTTAAGCACAAGAATTGTTTAAATTGTTGCAAGAATTGTCTAAATTGTTGCAAGTAACCTCACATTATACCAAGGAGTTTAGCAAAATTATTGTAAGGAATTTGGAAGCAAATGTTTTTAATGTTTTATTTTGTTATTTTAAGATTGAACTACAGAATTAACAACAAAGTGCGACAGCTAATTGGAAACTTTTATTTAAGATCTACTCTGTGTGGCACTATTTTAATACAGAGTATATTGTTTATTGATTGATTATATATAAAGTAATCCACACCAAATATTAACACACCTACTTTTATAGTGCTTAAGATATGGTTTATGTATTTGCTTTATATAGACGTATCCATCCCCGGGTAATTACTGAGCAACAAAGCCGTTATATAAAATTCTAAAATGTATATTAAATTCTCAAATTACACTGGTCTGCAAAAAAAAATGGTACCTGAACATAAACATGTGGAATATAGTGATCTCAACGCGTTAAATCCGCTTTCAGTTTTCGTGTATCAAGTATAAATTTTTTTTATGGGCATGGCTAATATTTTCCCCTAAACGGTAACTTATTTCAATATAACTTTTTAGAGGCATTCTTAGCGCGAAAGGATGCATTCCGAACCATCAATTCGGCTTCAGAAAACAACATATAACGAACCAACAAACACACAGATTAGTAAATGTAATTAAAACGATCTTTGAAGAAAAGAAATACTGTTCTGCGCTCTTTATCGAAATTTCTCAAGCATTCGATAAGGTTTGGCACGAAGGCCTAATATTTAAGCTAAAGCTGAACTTGCCCGAAAACTTGTATAAGCTCTTAAAAGATTATTTAACGAATCGCAAGTTTTTACTAAAAGAAGGTGACTTTTTAAGCTCGCCACAGCTTAGAGTTCCCCGAGGTAGTATTTGGGGCCAATTTTATATTTACTGTACACATCGGATATGCCAATTAGCACCCTAGTCCACACATCAACTTTTACAGATGACACAGCTTTTTTAAGTATTCATGAAAGTGCCCAAGAAGCATCACAACTTTTACAAGACCACATACTCAATTTGGAAAAATGGCTAGAAAAATGGAGAATAAAAGTGAATGAACAAAAATGCACTCACGTAACTTTCACACTGCGTAGGGACTCATGCCCTCCTATTCGCATAAATAACCAAATGATACCACAGCTTTCAGACGTTAAATACCTGGGTATTAATCTTGATCGTCGCCTTACTTGGAAAAGCAACATTGACTTCAAGTTAACACAAATGAAACTAAAAGCAGTACAACTAAATTGGCTTATTGGCAGAAACTCCACCCTGAGCTTAGATTGTAAACTTCTACTGTACAAGTCGGTCCTCAAAACCAATTTGGTGCTATGGGATTCAGTTATGGGGCACTGCCTCAGCTAGCAATGTAGAAAAAATTCAAAGGCGCCAAAATAAGATACTACGTATGATTACATCTGATCCCTGGTATATAAAAAATTCGAACATAAACAAAGACCTAAACATGCCATCAGTTAAAGCAGAAATATCGAAACATGCAGTCACATATCTAAAGAGGCTTGAATCTCATCCAAACCCTTTGGCGCGTAACATGCTGAATGAACCTGGTTACATTCGACTAAAAAGAAGAGGTACTGCTTTTCTTGGCCGTACATTAGAGGGATGACCCGCAAATTATTTCAAAATCCGTGAAGCAAACATTATTTTTGTCTAGCACTGGCTGGACTTAAAAAGTATATTTTATTTTAGACTTAGGATACGAGTAATTATTGTTAGTTCAAAAATATTGAAGATACAATAAATAAATTATAAAAAAAAAACTTTTTAGAGGATTGTTTGATTTGAATAATTGAAACACCAAAAGATGCGTGTTAAAATTACCTTTAAGTAAAAAAACTCGTAAAAAACTTAAAACGGCAAATATTTCACATTTTTGTCCTTATTCGGAAAGATAGTCATAAATGTCATAAATGAAGAAAAACAATGCACAAATTTTGATTTTATTCACAATTAAGTGCAGGTACCTACTTTGACAAACATTATGTAACACAATAAGATTATTAGATATTTTAATATCAGATTTTTATTTGAATAAGAATATCTCAAAAACTAGACGTGATAGAATCAAACTGTTAACAGATTTGGATTTATCACACAAAAGTCCATAACAAGGTTGGAGCTTCCGGCTTTGTTTTTTTTTTTGCCGACCATTGTTATCACAATAACTACATATTTAATATTTTAATATTTTTATTTTATTTTAATAAGAATATCTTGAAAACTAGACGTGATAGAAAAAATCTGTAAACACATGTGGAATCAGCACACAAAAGTCAATTACAATCACATAACAGAATTCTAGTTCCCGACTTTGTTTTTTTCCGACCATTGTTATCATAATAAATACTTATTTAATGTGCCAATATCAGTATTTTTTTAAATAAGGATATCTCGAAAACTAGACGTATTACTAAAAAAAATTCTGAGAACAGATTTGGATTCAGCACACAAAATTCCATGTTCTTTCTCCTACCCTGTTTCTTATTTTTCTAAATGACCTTCTCTGTCAAACTTCCAACCCTATCTACTCTTTTGCAGATGATAGCAGCATTTGCCATTCGTATTCATTCTGCAGACGGCCGAGCCTTTTAGAGATTGGGGCCAAGCGGCAAAACATGAATGATACACTCAATCACGATCTCGTAACAATATCTAATTGGGGCCGGGCAAATAGAGTCGACTTTAAGGCTCGTAAGACTCAATGTTGTATGCTAACGCAGCGGTGTTCGGCCGATAATGGTGCTACATCTGTAATTATGGGTGGTATAAGTATTAAGAAATCAGAAGCTCTTGATGTTCTTGGCATGAAAATCCAGTGTGACGTTCGATGGACTAAGCACATTTTTCAAGTCTCAAAAGAAGCTTTCAAGTGTCTCGGTTTTCTCAAACGGTGTAAAACCAATTTCACCTCATCCGATCTCCTTACTATTTATACCACTTACATCCGGCCAAAAATGGAATACAACTCTCATGTATGGGCCGGTGCTCCAAAGTCTATTTTGGAACTACTTGACCGCGTGCAGGAGAGAGCGAAGAAGCTCATAGGTGACAGTAGGGTATCCAACTCTATTGACTCTCTTGAACATCGACGCAATGTGGGTTGTGTTTCGCTGTTTTATCGCTACTACAATGGAATGTGCTCTGATGAGATTAGGAAACTAGTTCCCGATATCCGCACGTTTTCGCGCACAACACGCTTTTCATTAAGAGCTTATCCATTTGTGGTCGATTGGCCAGTGAATCGCACAATGCATTACAGAGAGAATTCATTTTTTAGCCGTACAGTTCGCTTGTGGAATCATCTTCCCACAGAGGTCTTTCCTGTCAACTACAATGTTGGAAAATTCAAATCGAATGTCCACAAACATTACTCCCTCTATCCTTCTTCCCATAACCTAGTTTCCTAGTTCTGGCACAATGCTTTGCATGAGTAGGGGTCATCCCCTGAGTGCTGGTCCGAAATAAAAAAAAAAAAAAGGTTCGAGCTTCCTGCTTTGTTTTGTACTGCCAGTGTTATTGTAGAGTTCTGTAAAAAGTATTTAAAATTTCCCGCTGTCAAAAATAAAAGATGCTGCCAAGTTTGCAGTACCATTGAATCGGTAAAATTGGTTACTTTTTTCCTATTTTATCTTAAAAGTGAGATATTTTTGCAGAAAAAAGTATCCTCTATTTGATCCAAAATGTTAAGGTAGCTCCCAATAAAATTTAAATAAAATTCATCCAGTAGTCTTTACTTGATGCGAACACAGACAGATAGATAGACTGCTGGTTTGTATTCCATTGCGATTTGAAGAAAAAAAATATTTCATATAAAGAAATTATTCTGTTACAGTTTTGTTATATGAATAGATAATTAAATGTATTTTAATGCTCTAGAGCAATAGCCCCCACGCAAACCCCTAAGGGTCTGTGAGCACATACACAATCTCAACGAGAATCTCACAAAGAGAACAAAACATGTAAAAATTTTAACCCAGTAGCATACCAGCTTTCAACAACGTTGGTTTGTGTCAATTTGTTAAATATTTAGCAAACCAATGCACTTTAATTTTAAACACTTTTTTTGGTTGGGGACTTTTCTCTAGAATTTCTAGCAATTACTAACATTTCGCTAAGACTGAGGTCCCCCATAGCATTCACATTTATTATGTATCGGCCCGTGTACCTAAGCATAGAGCGGGATATTCGCACATAATGTGCGCTACCAGATAATACTTTAAGTTTCCATACCATTTCCCTAACTCAGCTGTACAGGTTAAGGTACCCCGAGTGTAGCCGAGCAACTTTCTGGAGTTCATGCGAAGGCTTATCTTCTCAGGATAGCCTTTAGAGATTTACCCGTCTACATCTTACGGCGCACATAGGGGCCATAGCGGAAAAATTCGATTTTCGAAAGCACTGCTTGCGATTATATTGTTTGTGATTCGTATACCGTATAAGCTAGAGGATCTAGGAGCAGCCTGATTTTTTCCCTAGTTTTAAGGGTACTCACTCCTATGCTACTGTCTGACTTATGGAAGTTTGACCAAATTACACACTTCTCTAAATCAGTGATATATAATTGTAAAAGGGGAGAAAAAAATTATCAACTGATGGTCAACTAAGCAACACAGTCCAACTGGGCAAAGAAAAATTAAAGTACTTATAAGTTACGAATTATAAACGTTATAAGTTACGAATTTTAAATTAGCATTGAGAACAGCTATGAATACAAAAAAATCTCTGGCTTCCTCCGAGATGTGGAACGTCGCTTATCAAACTAGAGGTGTTAAAATAAAGAATAGAACCAAAATCATCTGCATTTATCTGTCTATCCGATTACAACACCGCAACGAAAGGAAAGGATTAGAGTATGCCTTTGATAACAGATAACAGCAACAAATTTTAAATTTTTCTCCAAATATTATATTTTTATTGTTTATATAAATCTAGGTGAGGTAGTCTGCTATTAAACAACACAAGCTGTAGCTCAATATCTTTCTTACCTGCGAAACTATATGATTTTAAATATGAGTTTTTACATATTTATCACGCTTTTATCAGTTTATATTACTGATTTATGTTATGTTATGCTACTGTTATGTTAACGTAAACTGTTATACTCATGTCAAATTTTGGATCAATCGGTCTAGCCCTTTACAAATGCCGGAATAATTTCCAAAATATTTTGATTCTGCCCCACTGTGCGGCGTGTTATATTCAATCGTTTCCGAATAACCCTATAGGCCAATAAAAACATAAAAAAATTGTAATTGAAAGGCTTCTCCACTTTTTGCAAGGCTTTTCCATTGCTGTTGAATGTTCAAGATTTTTTTCGCTTCTAACCAAATAAAAATACTCATTTGAAACGGAGAAAAGACCTCCAGAACTTCATTTACGTCGGAAAGTCTATATTAAAATCGGAGGTCATCAGGACTCCAAAGTTCGCATACTAGCAACCAGACTCTTATACATATATCCAGGGGAATGCGTAAAGAAAAATGTTTAGCCTAAACAAAAACCTCTCAATTTAACAGAGCTCTGTTAAAATGCTAACCTAGCTCTGTTAATGGAATAAAACTTTAGTTTATGCATTAAAACTGCAATTTTCAGGGAAACAATGCAAGACGGGAAAATATAAAGGTATAGGTTTTGCTTCCAAGACGTATTTTTATATTTCTCCACACATGGAATTTTTAACAGTGCGAATTGGAACTAGTTTTTGGGAATATTTGAAATTATAAAATTTGAGATTCTGTAAAGGGATGTCTCCATTTTTCTTGGAAACAACGAAATATGCCATAATGCTAATATTGAATAACTATTCCCAAAAATAGTGTTAAATTAAAGTTCAATTAATTTTTAATTGATTCAAATAAATATTTGTTTAAAACAGAACAAAAAAATTTTTTTAATTAAACAATTAATTGAATCAATTAATTATTTAATTAAATTTTAATCTGAAACTAATTAAAACCTTTATTATTTTTTAAAAAGAGAAGTACCAGTCAGGCAGTTAATGCCTACATTAACTGTGGTACTTCCTTTGGAAAGGGATAGTAATAGATAAGACAGATGGTTAGTGATAGCAAAACTTCGATTCTGGCAACACTGCAATTGCAAGTTATGATTATTTTTAGAAAAGTATTGCAGCGCCTCTGGTGTTATTTAGGCGAATTAGTTCGAAGCTAGCATAGCCAATTTATAATTATTTTACTTCGCCGGCGATTTAGTGCTATTTGGTAATATCGGCGAAGGAGGGCGCTGTGATATGCATTATTATAAAGAAAAATTAATACATATCAGAAAAATTGATGTTGCCACGGCTGAGATTTGAACTCGTGACCATTGCTTAGTAGTTAACGTGGTAACCACTTAAGCTACAGCACCAATTAAAACCTTTAATTGGTGAATTTTTTTGTTTTTGTGTTAACAGAGCTATGTTGAGATTTTAACATAGCTCCGTTTAATGGAAAAGCTTATGTCCAGGCTAAAAGTTTTAAAATTAATTTTCATACTATCTGCTGTTTGAAAGCTTAGCTAGTTAAATTTAGTCAGAGAGGAGAAACACCTTTTAGTAGAGAATATCTAGCTGGGAGCCAGTTACCACCCATCAATACGAAGAGGTATAGGTGGAACTTCTAGCAACGTACTACAACAAATTTCCTTGTGCCTGCCAGCAGACGGCCGCACTTGAGGGCGGAAGGGTAATAAAAACATAATTATGTACCTACCGAAATTCGTGTGTCATGACTACTGTTGATCAAACTTTTAGAAAATAGAGCTAATATAATTGCAAAGGGAAAAATGCTGAAGCAAAAAAAAAATAAATAAATTCAGTGCAAAACGATTGAAAGAGAATATCAGCTTTAACAAATCAAATATTTCACTTAAAAAAATGTTGGTCAATAAACTGTGAAGGTTTATTTGCAACCGAGAAATGAAATGGTTTTTGGCATATCACAACAGTATTAGACAACATCTTCTTTATTTATTTAAAAACTTTTTTCTTTATCTCTTCATATGTTTGTTAAATACAAAAAAATGTTTTAGTCTGTTTTATTTTTATCGACAGCCAAATGTCAAATAAAGAACTACAAAAACTTCATGTTTGAAATGAAAAATAAAAATAAACTAAATAAGAAAAATAAAAAATATAACTTTTTTGTTTATTAGTCAGAGAAAACGTGACACAAACAGTTGAATTTCTCATTACAAAAGATGACAACATATTTAATGCAACCTACTTTAAAATACTATTGACAATAATTTCTGTTTATTTATTTTTTTTTTCTATTTTTTTTTTTTTTGTATTAGAAGTTAAATTTTTAAAATGCAGCTCCTAAAACTAGGCAACATAAAGTTTGGCTGTAAAGTATGCTATGGATTTTATTTACATTGCTTAGTGGTGGGGCAGAATCAAAATATTTTGGAAATAACATAGTCATTTATAAACGGCTAGGCCGATTGATCTAAAATTTGACATGAGCATACAAGAGGAGTATCTGAACATAAGTTTTAAATATGGGTACAATACACCCTCCACTGGTGTAAAGATAAAAACGTAAAGATAAAAGATTTAAAAAAAATTGGTACATATTGTACCCAATATTTTGAAAAAACTGGATCAAGGTAGTGAAAAATTAATAGTTTTATTTCTTAAAATACTTATATCTCAATCATTTTAAATTATTATTTGCAAGATACCATTTTGTAGGTATTTACAAGACCTTTAAGACCATGTATAATTTAAAAAAAAAAATCAGAATAAAACTGAAGAAATGGCAAGCTGTAAAAGAATTTGCAGGTGCCAGGTTCCCAAATTTGGGACCACATAGCGCCACGCCTGGAAGGTGTATAGTACCCACCTTTTAAACTTAAGTTCAGATACTCCTCTGTTATGCTTTTGTCAAAATTTGGATCAATCGGCTTAGCCGTTTATAAATGACTAAATTTTCCAAAATATTTTAATTCTGCTTCACTGTGCATTGTTGTCTGGAATATATAAATTATTTAAGTAAAAGCTTTATAAAAATAATATTATTTTATAAAATTTCCTAAGGCCTTTAGAGGCTGCGTGTATCTTTTCATAAAAAAATATTGAAACTTTCATAAATTATTTATAGATTTTTAACATTAATAAAACATGACCAATATTGCTGTATTTATTATTGAACCGAACCTGTTTCAGTAGACAAAAACAATGCGGCTACAATAATGAAACCATCAGTTCAGTATTTATGTTGTTTTAAATTATAGTTAGAGGTTATAATTAAAAAAAAAAAATAAATATTACCAAATGAACATTGTAAATATGTTTAAAATAACTTTGAAGATTTATTTATAGCATTTATGGCATACTTTAGGGGTTTTCATAATATTTAGTTTTCAATTGTATACCAAAAAGGAAATCGAAAAAAAAAACAAATAAACCAAATATACCATTGCCTATGTTAAGGCTTTAGCTATAACTTTAAGGCTTAAAAAAATTGTTAACGTTTTTGTGTGGCTGGAAAAACCGCATTATAATTTTCCTTATACGAGTCGTTTTTTACACAGTCATCTTTTTAACTTTTTTTTTTTTGTTCGCTCACAATACAAACAAATGTGTTTTTGGCATTTTATCAAGAAGTAAAATTAGACAGCACACCAAAATATAACATGGGGAAAAAAACTGCCTGGAATAGCAGAAAAAATGCTAAATAATTTTTTTCTATTTTCTATTTCGTTTTATCAAGAAAAATTACTAAACGAAAACGAGGAGTTGGAAAATCTACATAATTTTTACACCATTATTTGCGCATACATATAAAGGAACTCATTTTTCACTGTGCGGCAGATGAGGCAGGAAAAGGCAGTGAGATCAAAGAAATCGCAGCAGCTTTAAGTTGCTATAAAGAAGAAAACTCTGGTTTATGAATCGTATTATAAAGGGTATTTTTTAATAGAGGTATAGAACTTTAAGTTGCAATAAAACAACGATGGATTATTCGATTGACATGAATTTTATTTATCCGAAAGATAATCTTACATTACATTTTAAATATGATTTCTGGCATATGACCGTCTGGCGCGGATGTAGTCCAATCTGGACGTCCAATTTTCGATGACTTTTTCCAACATTTGTGGCCGTATATCGACAATAACACGGCGAATGCTGTCTTCCAAATGGTCAAGCGTTTGTGGCTTATCCGCATAGACCAATGACTTTACAAAGCCCCACAGAAAGTAGTCTAGCGGTGTTAAATCACAATATCTTGGAGGCCAATTCACAGGTCCAAAACGTGAAATTAGGCGGTCACCAAACGTGTCTTTCAATAAATCTACTGTGGCACGAGCTGTGTGACATGTTGCGCCGTCTTGTTGAAACCACATCTCCTGGACATCATGGTTAATCAACTCAGGAATGAAAAAGTTAGTAATCATGGCTCTATACCGATCACCATTGACTGTAACGTTCTGGCCACCATCGTTTTTGAAAAAGTACGGACCACCAGCCCATAAAACACACCAAACAGTCAGTTTTTGTGGATGTAACGGTGTTTCCACATACACTTGAGGATTACCTCCAAATGCGGCAGTTTTGTTTGTTGACGTAGCCATTCAACCAGAAGTGCGCTTCATCGCTAAACAAAATTCGCTTACGAAAATCGGGAACAACGGCAATCTCGTTTTTGCACTATTTGCAAGCGTTGTTCATGATGAATTGCCAAACCAATCTGAGAATAAATCACTTGACAGCTGTTAAATCGGTCGCCATCTTGAAAAGTAATGCCAAGACTAATTAAATGGTTAAAATGGTTTAAAATAATACAATTATTTTTGAATTTTTTTTTTTTCATTCCTTAAATAAAATTTTAGCGATAAAAGTGAGTGAAGATTTTTTCGATAACACTTCTCAGTAATTTTTTTTTTTATGCCTGAAAACTGTTAGAAAATTTTTAACAAAATAAGCAGATTCAATTAGCTGCCATACACTACAACAGCAAAATTTTTTAGTTCCTTTTATTAAAGTTTATTAAACTTTATAAAGGCTACAATTTCAAGAAGTGTAGGATTTTTAAAAAGTATTGCTTTTTGTGAAACTCATCACTCATCGCCTCAAATATGGGTTATCAAATATTCACAAAGTTTAAACAAACAAAGGTTCCAAAATTGTACCACACTGCTGAACTAATTAATAGCTTCAAAGGTGCTCTTTAAATGTTTTATTTAATCTTTATATTAGGTTTGCATATTTTGACCGAATTACGCCTCTTCTGTTTGTGCGTGGGTACCTTATCATTCCACCATAGGTAAATTTGAAAAAGACGGCTGTTTGCCACGTTCCCTCGAATATGTTTTTTAGACTGAGCTCTCACATGGTCTCCACTTTTATAAGATGTATTCCAATGCTAGCCAGAGCCTACACATAAATCGTGGTGCCTTCTCAACCTCTGCTAGGTAAAATCTACCAATTGCATCATCGATTTTCATCTTAGGTACATAATAGCTTAAGAATTATTAGCGCAGTTAGCCGGTTTAGGGTACTCCGCTTATAGCTAAATACCTATCTTCCTGACTTGTGTCGGTTTTAGTGCCATCATAGCATGTCTACGTCAACTTAACTCCTCCCATCTTTTGATATTCTAGAAGTCTATCAATTTTCTTTACTTTAGCCCTGGTGAAACTAATTTAAAGAGCAGTTCCCGGTTCGGGTTCAACGAACTAAGCTGTGAACTCTTGCTTTACAACTTGTCATCAGCTGCTTCGTTGTCAATAATTCCAATGTGTCCTCCTACCCCACAGACTTCGTTTGCCATTTGTTTGCCGCATGTGTCTGGTCAGGGATTAGCTGTCCACCGCGATCAGGATTATCGTTTCTAGAACATGACCATGAGAGGATAAATCCATTAAACTATATGATACTAAGATGTGCCTTTATCTCAAAAATTTATGAAATTAGTTTTAGATTCTCCTTTTTCAGAATCTCCTTGTTTGGGTGGTCGGAGAGATTAGACTTAAAAAATTTAACCTAATGTGTACCTCTGCACAGGTTGACTTTTATCTCCTTTATTGTGGTCTAGATGGAAAGGAATGTAACGGATAATAAATCCTCGCATGGGGCATAGAAATCATTATCTATGGTAACTCCAGTTGAAAAATGGGGTAAATATTAACGAAACTAACAATTCAGTGACGTCAATTTCTGCAGCGAAGACCAACAACGCCAGATAAGCAAAAAGATGATCTGTGTATCTGGGTATTGGTATGGTAGACGCTAAGGACAATGGAACCTTATCACTTCAAAAAATGTGACTGGGCAAGTTATCTTGGTTCTTCAGTTAAAAAGCCAAAAAGCTTCTAAAATATATTGGGAGTACCCCCAGTTACCATTTAATTATTATCTGACCAATATGATAACTGTTCAAGATGATGTTCGTTGTGTATGCCTGGAAGCAAATGAGACGATAGTTAACGTGCAGAATGGCTGTGCATCACTGATTAGCATTCGACGACAAGTAGTAAAAAGGTTTGTTTGGGGGAACCTCCTCAGCCTTAGTAGAAAGTGTAGAATTAATTAAAGTCGACTGCTTGTGGTATATTTATTTCGGAGATTTTGAGAGAAGTTAGTAGGTCGATAACTACCAGCAAATAACGAGATGTCACTGTAAAACGAAAAAGAGTTTAAAAATTATAACCCAGCAAAAATTTATTGGGTTTTGGTAAGATAAATTAAAAGTCATGCCTTTCAAGTCATGCATCCTCTCTCGCTTACAAGGATGCAGATATGTAAGCGAATGTTTTCTTTATAAAATTTAGTGAAACAAAGAGACCTCACGCTTAAGTGGGTGTAAGCGAACAAGTTATTATAAATCATTTGATGAAGCAAAGACACCTACCAAGTGTGACATTGCGAAAAAAATCATTCTTTCCTAAAGCAGTTTAAGAGAAGAGTCTATATCTCTCTCCTTTACAAACCTGCTTCCAAGTAAACTTAATTTTTTGCTGGGAAATTGGTATTTAACACAAATTAAAATTTTTTATTATTTACGAAAATCCCAACACAACCTAATTTTGATTTTCCTTGGTTATGTTTGGCGCACGTGGGTCCAATATGCCAGTAAAGAAAAGATAACATAGAAAGAAGAAACAGAGTAGAGGAGGATACAGTAGGAATTGAAAAAGAGAGGAGCTGCCATAAAAAGCTGAAGAGCCAACTGGGAATGGGCTAGAAAACCAACCGTTCTGAAGACGTCGGTATTCCAGAGCATCTTCCTCATCTTGGCAGCTTCTGCAGAAGTCGTTATCTGAAGGACTCATTCTTTTCGCATGTGTTCCGAACAGCAAATTCCCGGTGACTGTAGCTAACAAGTCATGTAGTTGCAGTCAAATAATTCGGCTCATTGGAGCCTCTGACCTGGGCCATATTATAGAGAGCACCGTTTATGCGTTGCCCTCAGCCCCTAGAGGGGAATGCAACAATAGATGTCAATGACACTATCATTAAGCATTATCTTTTTCTTGACTAATTCATCCGCAACATACTTGCCAAGGGTTGTCCCATGTCTCCGCACCTATTTAAGGTTAACTGTTAAATTTTCCGTCATCGCATTCAAGGATGCCCGGCATTCCCGGACGAGATTCGATGTGCTAGACACAAATTTGAAGGACATGATATGATTTCTTATGCTTTTCGTTAATTTAAAATTAAGTTCGAAAAATTCGAAATTAAATTCGAAAATTTTCGAATTAAATTCGAAATTAAATTCGAATTTATTTTTTTTTAAATTGATTTAAAAATGGCTTGAAAAAGCTTTCTCTTAAATTAATACAGAAATTAACCTAAAAAATGTTGATTCCTTTGCTTTGCAAATAAAGTTTTGGATATAAAATTTTAAATAATTCTCAAACAGTATAACAAAATATTTACGAAAGTAAGTATTATAAAGCATACTATTAAAAAACTAATTATGTTAAAACAATGCTGATAAATGCTCTTTACCATATGAGATTCACTCCGAGAAGATAAATGTCGACTAAAATTACACTGTCGTCGTCTTTTTTACTAGATTTTACCACAAGACAATTATTATGGTTTGACGTGGTTTTTATAATCACATACAATTTTAATCACATTTTTATTTTATTCGAATATTTTTTTAATTTCTTCTTAATTTACCATTTTTATTGAAACTTTCTAATCAATCTTAAGAGGGCCACTTAACAAATATCGTTGTATTGGGGTAAACTCCTATTGCTTGAGTTAAGGTATGAGCGAACCCTACAAATAATTACATTTTGTTTTAGTGCTGTTGATGATGTCGACGTGAGTATGTCAATTTTTCATGCTGTCTTTAACTACAAAAATAAAGTTAATTTAAAAATATAAAAGAGGAAACCCGTGCAAAAGCTGAAAAACCACTGAAAAAAACTACCTTTTTGTGTACATTTCTATTACAAACCCAGACATGCCAAAGACACCAACAACATAGCAACAACAAGCAGCATAAGGAAAATGTTTAAAAAAAAGTTAAACGTTGCAATACAACAACCAACCCGCAAAGCAAGAGAAAAATACAACATAATGCAGTTCAGGAAGTGTGGTACTTTGTTAAACATTATTTTTTCCATATTTTCTATACCACTACTACTGCTCGTTACACGTAAATACTTAAGAATCTGGAAGTTCGTATTGGGGTCTTATTACCCAACGATACTGGTGACTGTCTCCCAGTAAAACAAGCCGATTGCTAGTGCTGAAGTCTTTAGCGAATTTTAGCTTTTAAATAAACGAAATGGAGACAAGAGTACCTTCTGAGAATTGATCGGAATAATACACACAGGTCTAAATTTTTTAATTTGGACTTAATAGACTTCAGAGATGTAAGGTGTTAACTCAAGGCAGAAGCTCTGCTAATTATTTTATAGAAATGCAATGCTTCAACGAAACTAAAGTGTAAAAGCTACAATCCTCTTCGCACTTTGTGGGTGTGCATTCAGACAATATTTTGCACGATTTTGCTTTGAAAGTATTCCACACCAATTGAAAGACTCTTACTTTTATAGTGCTTCAGTTATGTTTTATGTATTTACTTTACATAAAGGTACCCATACCTGGATAAAATTCTAACAATACAAATTTTATTCAACTGGCGCCATCTGTTGCGCAATAGTTGAAAAATAATGGAGTTGAAAATATACTAGTTTTGAACCGAAAATTTAAAAACATAACATATTTTTGCGGAAAAAAGTATCCTATATTGGGATCAGGATACTAAGGTACCTCCTCACAAAATTTTGTTAAAATCCATTTAGTAGTTTTTACGTGATGCGAACACAAATGAAAAGCAGACAGACAGACGGGAATGAGTTACTATTTTGTTATATGTATAGATTTTGTAGGATGGTTACCGAAGCAGACTACTAAATTAATAGATCCCTTTTCGACCTCCTCCCTTCCACAATGATTTTCTGGTATCAGACTGGAAATTTACGAATACTTTACTTTAATTGAGACTGTAGTGATTTCATGTATACATTCTTCCTCATCACAGAGTCTATAGTAATTGCTAATATTTGCTTAAGGCTAAGGTCTCCACAGCATCTATATTTAAAAGCCTATTTTATGTTAGCCTTTTTCCAAGCACAGTCTGCAAGTATCGTCTTACCGCGATTTTTAATTTGCCTAGATAATACTTGAGAGTCCGTGACCCATAACTAATGCAGTTAACCATTTGTAGGCACGTAGTTTATATTCAAGCTCCTTCTTGGTCTTCCTGCCAACTTGTAGTTAAATATTTCAGAGTCTTTGATGGAAATCCAACTTACAACCCGGAGTAATAGACTAGCACACTACGTACTTATTATATACATAATCAGGCATTTTAATAATCCAAATGGAGACAGGGGGCGTTGCACCTACTAGCAATTAATATTTCGTTTGTATTTTTTGATAGATTTATAAAGACAAATTCTTCAAAATCTATTTTTCTATCGATGTTCTTTATCAGCACCTGCAACTGGGTGAGAGAGAGGCAAGAGTAAAGGCACCTACTCTTTAAAGAAAATATTATTTATTCTAAGCAGTGGCATGGCTAAAATTTTAAAACTTTTACTGAGTTACTTTGCTCCAAGATTAAAATTGAAGATGATAATTAGTCCGCTAGTACCTAGAATATGCTGAGACGGTAGGGAATTTTGTGTGGAAATGTCCAGCACTGACTTGGACCTCGGTCAGAAACTTATTAAATGCTGATGCCAGGGGGGTACAAAGGCTAGAGACTCCTCGATGTGAAAGAAGAAGGACAGTTACCAGTCGACAGTTAGGGCTAGTGGTAGCCCCTGACTAAATGAAAGTAAGGTTGCCGTAAACTACAAGTCGTTTGCCGATACTCATTTTGGACGGAAGGAGGTGAAAAAGGGACCCGTTAAGGAAGTGGTCTGCTTGGATATTCCCCCTACATTTATAAGTTGCCAAATTTACATTTTAATAGTGGGCTGTCTATCAGTCTGGGGGTTGTGGATTCGATTCCCAATGTAACATTTAAAATAAAAAATAAATAAATTTACCAAAATGAAAATAAAATCGGCACTACAATTTAAACAAGGTACTTATCACTTGTTAGAGAAATGCTGCAAAATTAATTCACAAATATTGTGTGCCAGAGATCAGAGCCAGGATCACTTCCTGCACAACAAAGTTTTGTCAAATGGGAGAAAGTTATAAATATATCAGTCAAAAAAAAAAAGTTATAAACAAATCAGTCAAATAATAAGATATACGTGAACATCAGAACTGCTGGGAAATTCAGAAATACATATATATACATGTAACGGGCGGTCCAAATACAAATATCTTTTTATTCTTCGACAATGATAAACTTTTTCTGTCCTAAATATTGACTATCAGTCAGTATCATACCTGTGCAAACCTAAATGAAATTCTTTATGCTTAAAACAATGTTGGGAAATATTGTAAACCAATCGGACATCGAATTCGGCCGAAAATAATATTTTCTAAGGAGGGACGTCTTCTTATCGGCGGCTATGTCAACAATTGAAGCTGCCGCATCTAGAGATCAGAAAAGCCACACTCCACTGTCGGAAAGCCAATGAATCCATAGCGACAGTTTGGTGGGATTGGATTAGTGGAGTCATTGACCCATTTCTTCATCAAAGACGAGCAGTACCGAGCCATGATTACGGACTTTTAAAGGCCTCAAATAGAAGTTATGATTTGGATTATATCGGTTTATCCTGCTTTAAACAGCATGTCATACAAAACATCGATCTTTTGTGTTAATCATGTTATTAGTCGTCTTCGTGATGTCACCACTTCGGAGTTGCGATTTGACCCCATCAGAGTTTTTCGGCCCTTAAAGACCGACACTATGTACATAATCCACAAACGATTTACCCCCTTAATGATAATACTATCCGAGCCATTTCTGAGATAAACCCAGAAATCTTTACATCTGTATAATTAAACTGTAACAGGATCATTTCTGTACATGAAATATTTTTTGAAAATTTTGGTGCTGGTGTAGATAGTAATCGAAATGGAATTTCTCAGAATTTTTGTCTGGCTGTGTACGCATCACGTAAAAATCGGTTAAAATGGCGTACTTTCAGTACCTTTTCTCTATTTTCATTTGGAAATAAGATATTTTTGTGGAAATAAAGTATCCTATATTGGAATCAGAATACTAAGGTACCTCTTCACAAAACTTCGTTAAAATCCACCCAGTAGTTTTTACGTGATGCGAACACAGACAGACAGACAGGAAATAAGTTACTGTTTTATTATGTGTATAGGTAATTGGGCCACCCTTTGTAGTTTTGTTACAAAGCAGACTTGGTACCAGTAGTAGTTTGTTATATAATGTTTATTTACTTGTAAGAAAGAAGCAGTTAAATTACAACACCGATAACAAAAAATTGTAAAAGGATCTAAAATGCCAGGGATTACAAAAACTACAGCAACAACCTTAACAACTATTCTTTAGTAAAACTAGAAGGTGTTAATAACCGTCAGCTTTTTAGCTGTGTGTAGCTGTGTGTATGAATACATTCTAAAGAATATTTTTTTTCAAAACAAGTTTTATAATTTCTTCCATTTCTTGTTTTTGTTGTAGTTTTTACTGCGACTTTTGTTTTGTTTTGTTTCCTTTTCCTTTTTTGTTTCTTTAATTTCGTTTAAAAGGGTCTTAAACAAAAGACATTTGACTATGGTGGTAAAATTATTGTGGCTTATGTTACACCATCTTTTTTTTTTTTTTGCCTGCAGGTTTTTATTTTGGAAATGTTAATAAACTTTTCTTGCTTAAAGTTTTCCTAGGATTTACTTGACGGTTGCATAAATCCTTTGCTTTGTATTAATTCACAGCAGAACTGTAGAGAGTTTAGTTGTAAATATGGGAAAATTTCCAACATTTTTGGAAATTAATCAAACTATAAAATGTAAGGACTTGCAAAGATTTTTTGCATTCCTTCGAAATATTATTTTTTTATGAAAAAGATTTAAGTTTTTGCATCAAGTCTGTCTATATAATGCGGCAATCAGAAAAAGCCAAAGGTTGCCATGTTAGACAGCCGCTAAAGCATTATGTCGCTTTTACAGTCACTCCACCACAGGAATGCATATCAAAGCAGGTTTTCCTTAACATAAAAACCACTGCATTTATTAAGGCCAGAGGAAATATGACACAATATTAAATTAAGCTTTTTCTACAATACGAAACTGAAATCGTCATACGAGTACCATTACGCTTGTATATATTTAAGGTAAATCCAATGTTTCTACATTTTAAATGGAAACTAAATTTTAAAGTAATTCCTAAGTTTTGAGGTCTAATTAAAGAGTTCAGTCGACGACCTAAGTGACCGCGTACTGAGAAAGGTACAGATGTGTACAAGATTCACATCAGTACCGGGCAGCTAGCCCTGACCTGACCATGCATGGTCTTACTACTGAGTAAAATACAGTGCGTGTTCTAGCGCCCTTCTCTGTAGAATCAAAATATTTTTGAAATAACTCAGCCATTTGTAAAGGGCTAGGCCGATTGATCTAAAATTTGGCATGAGCATAGCAGAGAAGTACCTCAGCTTAGGTTTCGCCGGTGAGCGAGATAGCCATCTTGGAGACCACATAGAGCCACCCCTGGCAAGTAGATGTTGTCTACCGTCAAAACTTAAGCTGAGATACTTCTCTGCTATGGATCAATCGGCCTAGCGCTTTACCAATCGCTGTGTTATTTCCAAAATATTTTGATTCTGCCCCACTGTGCGATATAGCAATTTTGAAACATGGTAATTACAGGACTATGTTCTTCTAACCCTTTGATTAGTGGGTCCATAGACTATTCAACTGCTGACTCCAATTGATGTCTTCTGTTCAATATGCAACAAACAAGTTAAATATGGTCGGCATACAAATAAAGGGTGTGGCACCACCCCTACTAAAAAGAACATATTTTTTAAAATAATTTAACTATTTTATTATAAATGATTTCATAATTTTTCAGGCTTATTTTCGTTATAATAAAGAGATAAAGGAACAAATTTAAACACTGATATAAATTATTAATATTAATGTAGGAGGGGACATCGAAGCAGACCACTTCCTTAATGGGTGCCTTTTCGATCCCTTACCGTCCAAAATCATTATAGGCAACCGATTTGTAATTGACGGCAACCTAACTTACATTGAGTCACGTGCTACCACCTGCCTTCAATCCTGACATTAGTTATTTCAGACTGTCGACTATCGGCCTCCTTTCTCATTACGTCGTCTTCAGCATGTTCAAGGCTTAGATACCCATGGTATGCAATTTTAACAAATTTTTGACCGTTGTCCTAAATCTTATGCTAGCCAGTGTTGGACATTCACGCCGTCTCTGCATCTTGCAGGCACAGTCTACAAGAGTAGTATAAATATAGGAATACTAATCCTAGACAAATATTTTTCCTTCGTTTTGTTGGAAATTTTCTAAAAGTTATTCCGAAAAATAGAAAAATATAAATATTTCAGACTGTCGACTGTCGGCCTCCTTTCTCATCACGTAGTCTTCAGCATGTTCAAGGCTTTGATACCCCATGGTATGCAAATTTAACGAATTTCTGCCCGTTGTCCTAAGTCTTATGCTAGCCAGTGTTGGACATTTACGCCGTCTCACATATTGTAGGACCTTCGCTTGCTCCAGCACATTTCCCAGTGACACTCTGGGTTCTGGTTTACAAAAATTCACAGCAGATCCATTTTTTGCTTGTTTGTCTGCTGCTTCATTACCAGCTGCACCTATGTGTCCTTCAACCCACATCAACGTTACCGCTTTTATCGGAGCACATCTGTTATGTTTTATAACACATTCCATCAATCATAATGTGTAATTCTCGTAGCTATAGCTATCGCTAAAATCTTAAAACTGCATTAAAAATACAAAATTTAGCGATAGCTTTAGCTACGAGTATACAGAATATGGCAGCAGCACTAGTTTGGAGTAGACGTTTATCTGCCTTATGCGTTCTATAACCGAGAAGGTCTATTCCATGTACCCAACTTTCCAGCACGTGCAGCAACCCAAGCTGTTCTGCCTGGTAAATAGAGACGTACTCTCAATTAATAAAATTTATTTGTAAGAATTGATTCCAAGCTGAAAGTATGCAAAAAAAAAGTGGAAAAAGAGTGAATGCCGAAAGACTCAATGTAAGTAAGGTAAAGTAACTAAATTATAAATAAAATACCTAAAATATAAAATTATTACATTCACTTAAAACATTTCTGCTATAGAAAAAATATTTTTGTTCTTCAATTCGATGATAAGCTCACGTAACATTTTAAATTATTTTTTTTATATTTTTCATTTCGCTTGCGTTAATAATGAAGATGTTGTTGTTTCTCTTGTTGCTTCAACAAATTTACAACATTTTCGCATAAGTTTTCCACTTTGGTTAAAATGCTTAAACGATAAAATAGATAAAATGCAGAAAAAATGTAAAACGGAAATATTTTGACCAAAAAGTAGTTGCAATAATTAAAGGGATTAAAATAGAAAAAAAGGAAACAAGGGATAGAAATTCTGATAATTAGAAATGTTGGGTTTTACAGTAAAAATAAAATAAATAAAATGTGTTGTGAAAGAGTGGAGACATAGTCTGTTTTGATGGAGTTTGATAAAATTTTTCATTTAATTATTTACAAAGGCAAATAGGCTAAATTTTACTAAATATATATCTTAGACTTTGTTTGAGAGATAAATTTAAATTGTTAAAAAATAAAGCATACTTTTAGGGTTCATTGACATGACTATGAGGTGGTTGGTTATCTTTACACAAATTTAACACACCAAAGTACACTTAAGATAAAATTTAGAAAAGGCTGAGCATTAATAGAGAAAATTTATTAAAAATATTTTAAACAATTAAAATTGCGCTTTTTGTAGGTAAAGAGAATAAGCACAATTATTAAAAAAAAAGTCATTAAAAAACCATGGGTCAACATTAAATGTAATTTTTGTAAATTATATAATTTACGTGCTATTTAAGTCTGCAAGTAACGCTGCATGTTGAAGGAGTCTTCAAACAAACTTACTACAAATCTGTAGTTCTTCTCCGTTTTTGTTATAACTTTATGCGAACATAGAATAGGTATAGCCGAGCGTTAGTTTTAACCTTCGCTTTACCAAAGGTTTTTATGTACATGGTTTACCAATACCCACCCGGGTGGTACTCTACTTCTATAGATATGTTTATATATATCAAGGCTAGCGTATAGCAAAAAAATTGGTGGGCATGTACAAAAACTATGAAAGAAATGTTACCATAGACAATTTTATTACAACAGTTTCAGTAACCAAACAGCTGGCCACTTAGAAGTTGTACATCGTGGGCACAAAAAAAAACAAAACATGGTCATGAAGAGTTTAAACCGTACGAAAGTCGAGAAATTACATCTAGTTAATTTTTTGATTTTTCCGAAGGTATAACGTTAGTGCCCTACGTTCCACCCAAAAATGAATCAGTTGTGCTATTGTCAGCAATTCACAAAGATAAAATTACACCTGGTCTACAAAATAAATATAATTTTATTGTATAATAAAACTAAGGATAGTGTGGACACAGTGGGAAAGTTGCTATCACAGTCTTCCACAAAAGGAGCAACATTCCGGAGGCCATTGTTACTATTCTTTAACATTTTGGATACAACCGCTTTTGCCTCATTTATAATATACCAAGAGCATTCGCATGTGAGCATTCGCGACGAAAACACTTTGTTGAGAAGTTTGGCAAAGGCCTATGTCGTCCGTTAATATTGACTAGGTCAGAAATACCTCAAATTATTGGAGGATTTTTCATTAGGTCAGCTATGGAGTGCACCTTAGGTAAAAACTAAGAGGAAATAAGACAAAGATATACTTTTTAGGTAAACCACATACTGCTACAATCCCTAAAGGGATGTAACTGGGCATATTAAAATAAAAACCTAATGGTGTATTTGTCACTCTCATAAACAAAAGAGCAACACACGGCAAGTTTGCGTTAAATGCAGGAAAATAAGTTGTGCATAAGAGAGCGTCTGTCGAACTAAATGTACTAACTGCCACCATTTTCCATCATCGTAATTGTAATATGATAGCTTACAATATTTAACTATAATCAAAATAATATGTAAACTACCGCTTTTATGGAATAATAATTTATAATTAAAAGAAATAAAAAAATTTTAAAAATAAATAAACGTAAAAGTTTCTTTTGTACCATCCGGGTGGGTATTGGTAAACCTTGAAAAAAATTTTAAAAAAGAAAAAAAAACCTAAAAAATAATTTTTTATCATGTTTTTACTAAATTCTACAGAACTCTAAAAGTTGTTCAGTGAGTCAAAATTTCATTTAAATCGAAACAAATTTGCAAAAGTTATTAAAGAAATAAAATCAAAAATGTCATCCGGGTGGGTATTGGTAAAGCGAAGGTTTAAATTAAAACTTTATCACATTGCCACATTTCCTCAAACTCGACCCACATAATTATCAAAAAATTAAAACCAACACTATTTCCTAGTTGATATTCTAGTATTTAAATACTAAATATTTTTTAATCAAAGGTTAGTGAAGTGCAAAAAGTTAACAAAACAGTCAAGTTCTAGTTAGACTCAACCAAAAAGGATTCTGTTCATTTAATTTTACATTAAAAAAAAGTACTAAAATATGGTGATTAAAATGTAAAATTTTTCATATTGGTTTTTAGGTAGTTTACAACACTTATTTTCGTACCCATGTAAAGTTAAAAAAGGCAAAATATATAGTTGAAAAAAAAAAACGACAATACGTCACTCGTACAACATTTTTTATTGTTGATGTTTCACCCTAAACGTATGCAACTAATTTATCAGAAGAAAAAATTAAACAGCATAATTATCAAATGTTTATGACATTTCAAAAAAAAAAAATTTTATGTCAGAGGTACCCAATTTTGGGTGCTTACCCACTTAACCACCTTCATTCTAGGGGTCCGACCTTCCGCAAATCCACTTTAAAACACCTCTGCTTAGCTTTTGTAAAATTTTTAGTGATTCATGAGTTACGGAATTATTTCCAAAATAAAACGTTTTTAAAGCACCAGATTTTGACACATTTGTTGGAGAAAGACACACCCTAAAATCATACTTCATTACACAACTTGCCTGCCCATCTCTCCTAAAAATACATTTTACACTGTTCGTGGAAAAATCTGTTTTGTTGATAACAATTTTTTTTCGCTTTTATTTATTTTTAATATCCTGTCAATCTCATTACATTTGGAAAAAGGATACATAAATGCGCATATAACCACATGTATGTTTATGTAGAGAATAATAAAAACAAAATATTGTACAAAATGTATTTGAATATACGAGGGGAAATCAAGAAGTCTCTACAAAATAATAATAGAAAAATAGATTTTAAAAGTTTAAATGTCTTGGCGTTCAGCATAACTTATGCCATTACTGAAATAAAACTAAAAATTAAAAAAAGTTCTGGAAAAAGAGGTCAAAAATTGGACTGACAAGATGAGTCAGTAATGCAATAAAACCAGTCGTGTTGATAATTTATCAGATAACATCTTTTAAAAAATAAATGCCCTGGAATTTCCCTCCATAGAGAATAACAATTTTATTTCAATCAATAATTTTTAGTTGTTTTATTTCAAACTAAAGTACGGACTATAATATGTGACCGTGCACAGAGAAAGCGGGCCAACGTGATCAATATTTACGTCACTACCTGGCAGTTAGCCCTAAATTGAAGGTGGTTTTACCTCTGCGACGAAGTAGCATTTTTAAGAAAATGGCAATTTCTGGACCATATTCTTACCCCTTGCTTAAGAGATCGGACACCATCCAACTGCTGCTAACAATTGGTGTCTTCTGGTGAGCATTCAACAGCTTATTAAACAGCACTACATCATCCTCACAATGCTGGTCGTAACGCCCACCATATGTACCCTGAAGCGACTTTACCAATAACCGATCACAGTGATGGGCGGCTTTAGAGGGCTACCGGTTCCCGTGGTATCAGTCATTTCGACACCAGTCGGGCCAGATTCAGGTTACAGTAAACCCAGGGGTCTGGTACCCCCATATATCACGGAAGCACTGCGTGAAAGCATTAGAAGGTCGAAAATGACAATTAGTGCCCCTGGGGCAGAAGAGGTTTGACTGATTTTTTGTTAATTGGTGTAAATTTCGGGTGCCCAATTCGTGTCGGAAATTTAGTTTTTCTGTATGTCTGTCGATTGCAGAAAAAAAATCATAACATTTAAAAATATTTTTTTTTTTTTTTTGAAAACTTTAATAAAGTGAACTGTTTTAAAGAGGTAACCATTTTTTAAGTGGGGTTAAATTTAATGAGAAATCGAATAGAGGTGGTTTCGGAGGTCGATAAGTTAGCTTTTAGTGTGTAATTTGAGTACTGGAAAAAGGAAAAAATTGTCATAATCGGTAATCAAGTATGTTTAACAGCATTTACACTGGTAAAAACGTTGCAAAAATGGGTAAATCTTAAACGGCTCTCCTGTTAATTTTACTACTATAACCTTAAATAAGTCAATGAAGTGTTTTTTGTTAAAAAGTTTTGACATTTAAGTTTAATAGAGTCAACACGAATGCATTTTAAAGCTTGACACTCTTTAGAAACCAGTTTTGTTTAATTCATAGTGCTTCATAAATAGTTTTGTAATGACATATTGACTTGCCCTCCTATAGTGGTTGTAGAAAATGGTTATAAAAATATTTAAACTAATAAATAGACTTTATACTCGTTATAGACACAATTTTCAATACAATTACTGGTAGTTATTCTAAACACACACACACACACACACACACATATATACACACTTATACTCATAAACTTAAGAACAATATACTAACGATATATGTATGCCTAGCAAACACAATGCAAAACGTTTAAAAAATCTGGAGTGGCTTACACTCAACTTTACCATACCCAATGGAAACAGATATTTTTATGGATATATTACATAAAGAATATAAGTTCAAAGTATATTCGAACCGAAAAATTAATCATTTTCGGTTTGGGGTGTTAAGCAAACTATCCCTTGCCCCTTCCCGATTATGCCTAAAATTTATACAGCTCTTCATCTCCATAAGCCAAAGGCACATACTGAATTTCATTTTGATATGTCAAACGGTATGACCTGTGGCATAAACTACTACAAACCAATGCACCCATCCACTCACCCACAGACATCATCATCGCGAATCGAATAGATTCAGGAGACCTAAAAACGTATAAATCCATCGAAATCCCGACCTCGATTTTTTCATGATTACTATATTTTACCTTATACTACCTATGGTAAAGTAAAAATAAATTAGTCAAGTGCGAGTTAGACTCACACACGTAGGGTTCCGTACTATGTTCAGTATAATTTAAAAATTCCAGTTGTTTATTTCTTTATGTCTTATGGGACACCCTTAGATTTTAAAATTAAAGTAATATTCGCGAAAATTGCATCATAATTGGAACACCCTCTAAATTTTAGTATGTAATTGATTTTATAGCGGCCATGGTAATACACTTTCTATTAAAATGTCAGGAGCCCACCTATTGCGGTTAAAACAATAAGGTAATATTCGTGAAAAACACGTCACTAATGGACACACTTCAATTTTAAGTATTTGTTATAGCGGCCGAAGAAACACATCTACTGTAAACATTTCAAGAGGGTATCTATTACGGTTTATAAAATCATGTCACTGTCGGAAGACCCTTTAATTTTATTATTCCTTATAGTGGCCATGGCAATTTCCTTTCTATAAATATATTAAGAGTCTACTTATTACAATTAAAAAATAAGTCACTATAAGTGAAAAACATGTCACTGTCGGACACCCTTTAATTTTTAGTAATTGTCATATCGGCCGTGGCAACACATCTTCTGTACAAAATTTCAAGAGACTACCTATTACGGTTCCAGAGATAAGGCTTTATACATAAAAATCACGTTACTGGCGGAAAACCCTTTAATTTTTACTATTTTTCATAGTGGCCATAGTTATACACCTCCTGTAAAAATTTCAAGATTCCACCTATTCATTCAAAACTTAGGCTATATACATGCATCACGTCACTATTGGAACACCCTTTAATATTTAAGTTCAATTTTGTATACTTGTTTATAAAACAAACATAGTTTTAATTACAGTCTGCAAATTGTAATTGGTTGCCTCTTACAGCTCAAAAAAAGACATAAACGTAAATAACACGTTACTTTTTCCAAAAGTAACTTTCCTTTTTCCCTACGTTTTAGTATTTTTTGCTATAGTGGCTATACACTTTTGGTAAAATTTTCAAGAGTCTACTTATTATGGTTCAAAACATAGGCCTTACACGTACAAAGCACGCTACTATCGGAACACCCTTTAATTTTTAGGTTTATTTTTTTAGACTTGTTTATAAAGCGAATTAAGTATTAATTACTGTTTGTAAATTTTTAGTGTATGCCTCCTATAGTTCAAGAAATAAACACATATTCGTAAATAACACCTCTCTATCAGAACACCCTATAAGTTTTAACATTTTTTATTTTTATTTTATAATCGTAATTTTTTATAATTCTTGATTAATCCAAAAATTTTTGTTTAAAAAGTGCAATTTTTTGGCTTTAAACTAGATCTTTTATCTGAAATAATGGCTCCGGCCTTGCTAAACATTCTTTCAGGTTTTGTCGAAGTTGCTGGTATGCATAAGTAACGTAAATCAGATGACTTTGTGAGTGACATCTGATCAGAATTGTTCTGTGAATAGATATAACACTGTATAGATTGCTTAATTTACTATATAATTTACCTTCCAGTACTGCAAATTTTCATTCCCAACTAACTAATTGACAATTTATTAATTTATTTTTTCACCGATAGTATCGCTATCGAGAAAAAAACCATCGATAGTCTAATGAAGACAAAACTATCGATACTATCGATAGTACTATCGTACTTGAAATATCAAAAAATATTTATCATATCTGGTAACAAACTGTGAAAATTCCAGCAGGACCGGTCCACTGGTGTAGGCAACAAACATACCGATGGTCTCGAGTTGAATGACCTTGTATTTTTTTGCGAAATTAATTATTTCAGTGATTCCAACACATTTCACACAAACACATCTCGTCACAAAAATTTATTGCAATAGTGTCAAAAATAACGCTTTTACAAATAGTTGGTAAAATTTGGATGTATGTGAAGATAAATTTTAAAATTGTTAGCTTAGACATAAACCTGCGAATTTAACCAGAGCTCTATTAAAATGCTAACATAGCTCTGTTAATAGAATAAAATCTTGGTTTATGCACCAAACCTGCAATTTCCATGGAAGCAATGCAAGATGGCAAAATAAAAGTGAATAGGTTCTGTTACAAGGGAGTCCTTTTATATTTATCCATACTTGGAATGTTTAACAGTGCGAGTTGAAACGAGATTTTGGGAACTTTTGAAATTTTAAAATTTGAGATTCTCTAAGGAATCAAACCATTTTTCTTTGCATTGCTTCCATGAAAATTGCAGTTTTGATGCATACACCAAGGTTTGATTCCATTAACAGAGCTATGTTAGCATCTTAATAGTGCACTATTAAATTAGCAGGTTTGTGCCTAAGCTAACAATTTTAAAATTTATCTTCACACACATAAAAATGGGAGCCTTCTTCATGGATGGATGATGAAGGGCTATCGCCCTTTGTCGTATTGGGATTTTCTGCTGAGTTTTAACGGCATGATCATTGTAAACTTACCTTTCTGATCCATATATATATATATATATATATATATATATATATAATAAAACTGTGACTAGCTCCTCTCTGTCCATGAACCGATAGCAATTTTTATGGAATACAAATCATTAATTTTGTAGAATTAGCAGCTGCATTTCTGTGTACATCATGTGAAAACTATTGGATGAATTTTAATAAAATTGTGGGGAGGTTCTATAGTACCGCGGTACTCATATAGGCTATCTTTTTCCCATAAAACGATCTCATTTCCAAGATGAAATAGAGAAAAAAATAATGTTCTCAATTTCACTGATTGAAATTTGTAATTTTAGACACAACTTTTTGTATTTTAATGTAGGGGGAATATCGAGTCAGACCACTTCCTTAACGGTTCCCTTTTCGACCCCTTTCGTCCTCTATGATTATGGACAAGCGAAATGTTATTACGGCAATCTTATCCTCATAGAGGCACGTGCTACAACCAACCTTTAATCTTGACTTTAGTGATTTCAGACTGTCGACTGGTAACTGTCGGCCTTCTTTCACATCACGTAGTCTCTAGTTATAGCTAGCATATGTTCAAGGTTCAGATCCCGCATGGCATCCGCATTTAACAAGCTTCTACCTGTGGTCCTAAGTCTTATGCTAGCCAGTGCCGGACATTCACAGCCAAGTTGCGGTACCGTCTCAACCTCCTCCAGGCACAGTTTGCAAGTATCATCTTTTTTTCATATTGGCTATATGATACTTGAAGTTTCCGTGACCTTGAACCAATGCTGTTATCCAGCTTAAAGTACTTCTATTGTATCTGAGAAAGGCCAGTAAGCTTCCTGCTCTTTGAGCACCATTCAAGACACATCTTACATAACTCTACAATAATAGACTTTTTTATAAAACCTTTCTAGCAACATTCTGAGTAATTACCCCAGAGATGGGTACTTTTGTACAAAGAAAATATAGCTGCAGCACTATGAAAGTAAGACTAAATAATTGGGCAAATTCGAACAAAATATTGTTAGGACGCTGATTAAGTCGAGGGCACTGATATTATAATAATGGGTGATTCAAGTAGAGATACTTTTTTCAATAGCCTTTTTTTGACAGATCACGTGTGAGTCGTGTTATGCTGTCATGTTATTTTTGTTTAGTATTGTTTGGCATTTACGCCTGAACAACGTTTACTATGGGCTCTTGAAAAGTTCCAAGAAGATCCGGCAAATTTTTTCAGCGATGAGGCCCATTTCTGGCTCAATGGGTATGTAGACGAACAAAATTGCCGCATTTGGGACGAAGAGCAACCTGATATCACACCGTCAGACTTTTTCCTGTGGGGAAATGTAAAGTCTAAAGTTTATGCGGACAAACCCGCTTTGATTCAGGCCTTGCAGGAAAACATCACGCGTGTCATTCGCCAGTTACCAGTCGAAATGCTTGAACGAGTCATCAAAAATTGGACTCAACGGTGGGACCATCTGCGACGTAGCAACGGCCAACATTTGATAGACATAATCTTCAAATAATAAATGCCAAAGAATGTTCTTTCAAATGATAATAAACAAATAAAATTATAATAAATAATAAAAATGATAATAAAATGATAATAAACATTCTCCATTAATTTTAAATTTTCTGTTTTTTTTTGTAAGTAGGGAACGTCGAAATGGATCAGGCGTTATATTAATATGAATATCTAATTTATATGAATTTTATATATATTATTCAAGGCATACTTTTAGGATTTCTTAAAATTTAAATAAAAAGCAGGTATGGGTACTTTAACCTTAACTGGGATTTTATTATTGGCTGTTGTAGCGGTTCTAGTAGTGCTTAAACGCTTTATGAAATCGTCCGGATTCTTTTTCCTTTTTTATTACAGTTAAAGAAAAATAGCCACACAGACATCGAAGTATTCCATCGGCCGTTTTGGGGGACTAAACTCTTAAAATGTTTGGTATTTTAAATGTAGATTGTTAACATTTTAATAACATTTAAGAAAATCGTTTGGAAATAAATTTCTTAATTTAAGAAAATTATCATTTTATATAAATCCTCCGTGATGTCAAACTTTTGTGTTTGCTGGGTGAACAACGTTGCAGCAGACAATGAGTTAAATATACTGTGTAGTGTCATTTTATATTTTTATGTCAATATATTTATGTTATTTTCTAAACAAATGAAATCACTTAGACTGTCGATTACACACGCCCATGCCTATATAATTTGAAAATTTTGTTGGTATGTGTTTGTATACGTATCTGCACATTTGTATTGATTTTATTTGTATTAAATATACATAAATATTCTATAGAGACTTTTTTATTTATTTGTAGTATATTTATTTGTTTATGTGTCATTCTATTTATGAATAATCCTAAACGTATGCTGTACTTTTTTACAACAAAATGCCTTGATTACCTACAATGTTTGTGAAACATATATTTTATTCATTTCTTTTTATTGTTTATTTAAAGCAAAATAAGGGTTTAATATACGAGTATTTTATAAGTTGGGATTAGGTGTTGTTTTATTACAATTTTATTACTTCATAATTAACATACTTTTGAGCTAAGCACAGACAAAGAGGGTGTTTGACATATATTATTAAGGTAACTAATTATGTAATTGCAGCAGTGGTGCACGGTTGCCAGATTTTTTTCTTCTCTCTCCCCTAAAAGCAAATAAAAAACCCCTAAAATCAAGCTTTTTTTAAAAAATCCGCTAAAATAATTTTTCTTGATTACATAAATAAACTTTTTTCTGTAACTTTCAAAAAATAAAATCCAAATTTATTAAATAAAAAAATCCCCTAAGTTAATCCCAATTTTAATAAAAATCCCCCAAAACATTTTATTAAAGTACATATGATTTATAAATATACATATGTGTATACAAATATACCCAGTAGAAAAAAGAAGGAGTATAAAGGCCTTATTTTGGAGGCACAATCCCTCTGTTTTCATTCCGTTCCCATTCCATTCTCATGTTTTTTTTACACAGGTTGTCATTGCGGAGTAGGCCTTCTACTGTCTCTTCTGCCGACAAGCGTTCCAGAAGGTCATCCGAAAATTGTCTGCTAGAAGGCCTTTTATTTAATGTCTCTAGGAAGGGTTTTTGTAGCAAAAACTAAAAAAGTTTGTTCTAATTTTTAGCACTTTTAATTTATTTTTAATTGAAATATTAAACTTTTTTGGCACCCCAACCGTCAACCTCTAGGCTTATAGAGATTCGCACTGCCAAACAGTCTATAGAAGCATGTCAATTTCAAGCACCAATGAAGTAGATAAAGGCAATTCAATGAACTTTTGTGTTTTATAAATAAGAAATCTAAAAATAGAAAATTATGTACATACATATGTATTTGTCATACAAAAACGAAGTAGGAATGTGCACTGAATCTTTTTAGAAGAAAGAGCCAATGCCATCTAAAAGGCCTTCTTTGAAAGGCACACAAAAATGAGGATCCGAGAGAAGGTCTAAGCATGCCTTATAGAAGGCCTGAAGTGAGAAGGCCTTTTTAATTTTACCACTGGATCGTTACTTATTTCATGACGTATTACACGCATAACCCAAAAATCATCGTTCTAATACGTTGTTTAAATAGTTTAGAAGAACCTATCAGAGAGCTGATTATTACATATTTTTAATTTATTGATTGCAAAAAAATAGGAGGAGACCAATTAGGCATCTGGTAAAACATAAAAAATCCCCCAAAAAACACCCTAAATTATTTTTTTAACCCCCATTTTTTCCCCTAAAATATATTAACCCCCAAATTCTCCCCTAAATGAAAAAAAATCCCCTAAATCTAGGGGAAAATCCCCTAATCTGGCAACCGTGCAGTGATGTGGTTTTTCTGATTTCCTATACCCGTGAGCATAGACTCATAGATTTAAGAATATTGTACTTGTACTGCTTCTAACGCTAGCATGCAATTTGATAGCATATGTTTGGGCACCACTGAAAATAAACGCATATTTAAAAATAAGAATTTATTTTTTATTTATTAAGGTCCTTAGCTTCCTTTTAATTATGTTTATCATATAAAAATATATTTTATCTGGTCTCTACAATTTTCTTTTATTCATCGCTTTGTTCTTCGATAAAGATTTAAGATTTATAAATCTAGAAAGAAAACCAAGCGTTGTGCATTTTAGTACATCCATATACATATTTATTTTATTGTGTGAACATTTACTTTTTGTTTTACGAAAACTTATTAAAAGAAATACTATAAATTCCTTTAAGAATTTTTTATAGTTTTATTACAAGAACAATAGCTTGTAAATAAACTAAAGAATTTGTTTAGTAAATTTTGCTGTCATTGTTTTATGGCGTTGAATATTTCAATAGCATGGCCTACTTTAAGGATGAAAGAAAAGAATTATTTTATTTGTTTGAGATTTTAATTGGATTACAAATTCATAGTTGTACTAAGAACAATAGTAAACAAATTAAAAAAAAAATAGAATAAATAAATGAATTAAATTGCAAAAAAAATATAAATATTTAAAGGATATGTAAATGGCTTAAGAAACTTTTAAAGTAATATTTTTAAAGAGATCTCAAGATCTGTGTTATATTGCAGACAAAATACATATATTTATGCCGTAACCAAGTTAAGGTTCAGAAGTTGCTACTTTATTGGTGAGTCCATGAATAACAAAAATATATATTTGGTGCCCAACACTGGCTGGATTGAATCTAGATATATAAAAAGAAGTGTAGACTTTGATGTCACCACTAACTGCGGGAACGGGTCTACCGATTTTAGCCAAAATGTCAGGGTCTGTAGATGCTTTGTGTGAAGTTTGCACGAAATCGGTCCAGTGGCTCTGGAGATATGACATTTACATTTTTCTATATATTCCCATACAAATATCAACAAAATGCCCTCAATTTTCCATACTATGATTATTTGTTACTTACCATATTGTGATTATGATAACCATATTATGATTACATATTACCACACCATGTATCGTAATGTCTTATTTGTACAATGACATTCGATCTTTCTAATTGGAATGTTAAGCTGAATCTTTTCAGTCGTTGCTTCGATCGTATTTTTATTTGTGCGCTGACCATTCGATTTTTCACTTGCTATATCATTGCTGCATTGTATCATAGTTATGTGTTACTTTTTTCTTTCCGTTTCCCTAATCACCTCCTCGATTGGTTGAACCCGATATGTGATGCTGTTGTGTATGCAAATGCTTTCTCGCGAAACTATAATTGTTTCTGCTCTCTTGAAAGTGAAACTACAGGGTGGACAAAAACCAAAAAGGTTAATCATTTCGCAAGCACTTAGAAGGGCTCTAAGGGTGGACCCAGGCAACGCCGGGTAAATTAAACTTGTTAAATATAATTTTGTAGAATTTAGATGTGAATACTTATTGTTCGTTCAAATACATATGATACAGTAAAAAATTTACAATTTAAAAAAAAAAGTTTAGTCATCTTTTAGTATTTTAAAACCGCAGTCAATTTGCGAAGTGTCATTAAACCAATCAAGTCAAAACTTAATTAAATCATTTTCAATTAATTTTATCGAAACCTTTTTAAGTCTTAGTCAAGTAGCAATGATGTCAAAAACGTCACAGTTAAGTCGTAGTCAAATTAATGTCACGTCACAGTCAAACCACAGTTAAGTGGTAATGCTATAGTAGTCAGCAAAATTTATTCAAAATCTAATTGAAGCATGGACAAATTGTACTCAAACATGATTTTAAAAATTATGTTATAGTGTCAAATCGTTGCCAAGTTATCTATACATATATAATAAAACAGTAACTCATTTCCTGTCTATCTGTCTGTCTGTCTTTCTTTTTGTGTCCGCATCACGTAAAAACTACTGGATGGTTTTTTACAAAATTTTTCGAGGAGGTACCTTAGTATCCTGATTCCAATATAGGATACTCTTTTTCCGCAAAAATATTTTATTTCCAAGAGAAAGTGGAGAAACATGAGTATTTCGAACATGAGACAAGTAAACACGGCGCTCAATAGTCTAGAAAGTTCGTTATACTCGGTCAGCTCGTTGCATTTATGATACGAAGAGAGGTTTGTTCACTAATAGTGTGATATGAGTAGGCATCAGTGTTGCCAGGGCCAAACTAAAAAAGTTACGCTTTCCTTTCTAGAAAATTAAATTTTGTAATAAAAAGTTACATTTTTAAATTTCATCATTGAAATTGTAGATTGTCTTTTGTGCAAAAAGTTACGACAATTTGTATAAATGTTACATGGGGCCTTCAAAAGTTACGAAAAATGTAACCAATCATCATCACTAGTAGGTATGTATTCAGTAAGTAGCTAGTTTGTGTGCGATTATGAGCACTTGCTCATGAGCAGGCTCATTAAATAAGCTTACTCAAGCAACTGTTTAGTACCTATTACCAAACTTTTATTAAAATTCATGCAGTTAGCAGACGAATATATATATATATATATACATTATATCTATACATATAATAAAATAGTAACTATTCAATTCCGTCTGTCTGTACGTCTGTATGTCTTCTTTTCCTTTACGTTCGCATCACATAAAATCTACTGGATGGATTTTAACAAAATCTTGTGAGTAGGTACCTCTTAGCATCCTGATTATAGGATACTTTTTTTCCGCAAAATATATCATTTCCAAGAGAAAGTGGAAAAAAATCAGTAAAAGTACGCAGTTTCCGGTTTAGAGCTACTGAAATTTTCGGTTTAAAACTGGGATATTTTAAAAACGTTTGCGCACCTTTTATTTTTGACAGTTGGATATTTTAAACAAAATTGCGCAACAGAAGAAACCAATTGCATAAAATTTGTATTTTTACTTTGTGGAATTACATCATTAATTAAATATTAATAAAATATTAAATATTAAATATATTAAACACCTCTTACAGAGCTTTACAATCATTTTTAGAATTTTTTATAAATTTTAGAATTTAATCCAGAGATGGTAACTTTATATAAAGTAAATACATGAACCATAACTGAAGCCATATAAAAGTAGGAGTCTTACAATTGATGTGTTATGCTTTCAAAGCAAAATATTGTCAGGACGCCCACGACACACGTGCTCGCTACGTCTAAAAGTTATTGTAAACCTCTGTATGAGGTGTTTAAAATATTTTAATAACAATGTAATTCCACAAAGTAAAAATACAAATTTTATTCAACTGGCGCCATCTGTTGCGCAATACTTTTAAAAATATACTAATTTTGAAAATAAAAGGGTGTTGAAAATACAACCGTGTTGAAAATATGTATTCCAGTTTTAAACCGAAAATTGCAGTGTCTTTGAACCGGAAATTGAGTTTTTCATTACTTTTTCTCCACCTTCTCTTGGAAGTAAGATATTTTTGCGGAAAAAAGTATACTATATTGGGATCAGGATGGTAAGGTACCTCCTCACAAAATTTTCTAAAAATCCATCCAGTAATTTTTACGTGATGCGAACGCAAAAGAAAACAAGACAGACGGAAATGAGTTACTATTTTATTCTATGTATAGGTAATACTCACATTTAACTTTAAATTTAACACAAATAATTAAGTGTTATTAACACATACCTATGTATATACATGTCAACATTTCAGCTTATGAGAAGTGTTAAAGTCTAATGCCTACTTTAAGGATATAAATAAATTTGATTAAAATTTTATTCCATAAACAGAAAAACAAAATCATTGTGCAATCACTAAATGTATATTCATATATGTAATAAGTTTTAATTCAATTTCTCGTCTTGTCAAGTTGCAAAACGAAAAGCTTTTAATATTTAATATTTTTTTTTTTTTTTTTGTCTTTTGTAGAATTCTAAACCTTCACCAGCCTCAACAGTATCATCTAGTCTATCACCGAGAGATGAAATTTACATTGATGATGAAGGCCTTGATGGTTCCGGACGTGGTGGGGTAAGTTCTATCTTCAACTGACTACAATTATTGTTATTCTAAAAGTAAATAATTAAAAAAAAAACCATTCTTTAAGTATAATTTTCAAATACAAACTCGTACGTAATCTCATAAATCAAATATTTACCTGCAAATGGAAATGGTGTAGTATGTAAACGTATTCATATGAAGAATATTACATACACTTTTGAACATTTCATACATGAACAAGCAGTTTCATAACTTACATTGTTTTCTGTCACATGTTTGAAAAATGTGCTGCATCCATTCATTCAATATTTTTCTTTTTTATAAATAATTTTATATTTTATATTTACAGCCTTTTATTCGCAAATGAAATGAATATACTCGCACATGATACATCTTGTTTGTAGTAGTAGTAGTAGTAGTTAAAGCTGTTGCTGTATGCTTTAATGCATTTTGTATTGCATATCTTTAGGGATTTTCTTGCATTTAAAAATAACTCTGGTAATATAACAATAACTTTAAAAATTGTTATGGCAATATTATACAAGTGTATGTATGATTACTGCATACAATCGTATGTTGCGTATTGCTGATTCTGTTCTAAAACTATTATGCACAGTGGGATCAATGACATTTAGATTTTTAAATATTTCATATTAATATCACATGTTTCATACAAAAAATGTTTCGCACGCATTAGGCCTAATGGCCTACAATTGGTGAGCTCACTAAGCCAGAAAATGTGGAGGGAGGCTTCTACTTGTCGACAAGCTCGAATGTTGCTCAAAAAATCCATTAGCAGGAAAGCCAGTAAGATGATCTGATAAAATAGATGTATCTTAAGCTGGATAACTGAGTCACAAAAAATCTTCACGTATCATCAAGACTGGTCCTAGAAGAAGCTGAGACGGTAGCGCACATTATGTGTGAATGTCCAGCACTGGCTAGCATAAGAGTTAAAATCACGGGCAGAAACTATTTGAATGTGAATGCCATAGGGCAAATGCTAGCAGTTATTATTATAGACTAGCTGTGGCCACACACGTTGTGTGCGTCCTGAGAATATTTTGTTTGATTTTGCTTTGAAAGTATTCCACACCAAATTTCAGGACTCTTACTTTTATAGTGCTTCACATATATGCATTTACTTTATATAAATCTTAAATTTATATAAAATTCTAAAAATTATTGTAAGGCTCTGTAAGAGGTGTTTAAAATATTTTAATAACAATGTAATTTCGCAAAGTAAAAATATAAATCAAATACAAATTTTATTTAATTGGCGCCTAATGTTGCGCAATAGAGTTTAAAATATTCTACTTTCAAAAATAAAAAGTGTGCAACCGTGCTCAAAATATCCCAGTTTTAAACCGAAAATTTCAGTACCGTTTTTTTACTGCTTTTTCTCTAATTTTTCTTTGAAATAAGATATTTTTGCGGAATAAAAGTATCCTATATTGGAGTCAGGATGCCAAGGTACCTCTTCACAAAATTTTGTTAAAATCCATCCAGTAGTTTTTGCGTGATGCGAACACAAAAGAAAAGCAGACAGACGGAAATGAGTTACCATTTAGGGCTCCGCAACGAAAGGGTAAAAACGTAGCCCTATTGTTTTCGCTACAATTTCTGTCCGTCTGTCGGCGCCTTTTATCTCTGGAACCGCAATAGGTAGACTCTTGAAATTTTTACGGAAGATGTATAACTAATAATAATTTGCAAACAGTAATTAAAACTTAGTTCGCTATATAAACAAGTAGAAGAAAATCAACCTAAAAATTAAAGGGTGTTCCGATAGTGACGTAATCTGCATGTATATGGCCCAAGTTTTGAGCCATAATAGGTATACTCTTGAAATTTTCACAGAGAAGGTGTAAAGCAACAAGTGTGAAGCAACAAATACTAAAACTTATAGGGTGTTTCGAAAGTGATGTGTTATTAACGATTATGTCTTTATTTATTGAGCTGCAGACAGTAATTAAAACTATGTTCGCTTTATAAACAAGTATACAAAATTGAACCTAAATATTAAAGGGTGTTCCAATAGTGACGTGATTTGCATGTATATGGCTTAAGTTTTAAACGATAATAGGTAGAATCTTAAATTTTTTTCAGGAGGTGTATTACTATCGTCACTATAACAAATAGTAAAACTTAAAGGGTGTTCCGACAGTGACGTGATGTGCATGAATATTGCCTGTTTTTTTTTAACCATAATAGCTAGACTCTTGAAATTTTCTACAGAAGATGTGTTGCCACGGTCGATATGACAATTACTAAAAATTAAAGGGTGTTCCGACATTGACATGTTTTTCACGTATAGTGACTTATTTTTTTAATCGTAATAGGTAGACTGTTGATATTTATAGAAAGGGAATTGCCATGGGCGCTATAACAAATAATAAAATTTAAGGGTGTTCCGATAGTGACATGGTTTTTACGTGTATAGCCTTATTTTATAAACCGTAATAGGTAGATTCTTGAAATGTTTGCAGTAGATGTGTTACTTCGGCCGCTATAACAATTATTAAAAATTGAAGGGTGTCTATTAGTGACATATTTTTTTCACGAATATTACCTTATTTTTTGAACCGCAATAGGTAAGTTCCTGATAATTTTATAGAAAGTGTATTACCATGGGCGCTATAACAACAATTACTAAAACTTAAAGGGTGTTCCAATAATGATGCAATTTTCGCTAATATGACTTTAAAATGGTGCCCCTATAAGAAATACAAATTTAACAACTTGAATTTTTAAGTTGTACTGAACCCTACGTGTGTGAGTTTAACTTGCACTTGACTGATTTATTTTATTATATTTATTGATTTTAAACTCCTTTTACAGAACTTTATAATAATTTTTAGAATTTCAGAATTCTATCCAGGGATGAGTACCTTGATATAAAGTAAATACGTATACGTGAAGCACTATAAAATTAAGAGTCTTAAAATTTGGTGTTAATTAATTTCAAAGAAAAATCAAAAAAATATGGTCAGGACTCACACAACGTCCGGGGGCACAACTAGTTTGAATATAAAATTTACTTTTTTAACCATTCCTTTTCATAGTAGGGAAGCCATTTTACCGAATTATACTGAATAGCTGTTGCAGTACTTAGCATAAGAGCTGCCCGAACGTTAGGACATAGATATTTCCAATCATGGCCAGCTCTGTAATCATGGCCACCAGAAACAATATCAA
Source organism: Phasia obesa (assembly GCA_949628195.1). NCBI lineage: Eukaryota > Metazoa > Arthropoda > Insecta > Diptera > Tachinidae > Phasia > Phasia obesa. The sequence goes on from OX451219.1 coordinate 99,080,671, forward strand.
GTTTTCCCCGAAGGTCAGAACTACATTTTAGTTTTTACTTTTAAACAAAGGCTGGTATGACACTCAAAACAAAAATAGTTGGTGTCACAAATGCATATAAATATTTGTACGAGTATCTGGATTTATTTTCTTTTTTACATTTGTAGTTTTTTAATGAGTTTTAACTTTGTAACATGTGTAAATTTGCTGGTGATGTGAGAATTTTTTTAAATAAAATTTAAGGCCAAATATGTAATAGAAACTGAAGGATTTATTTTTTTTTAGCATTAAAAACTATGTTTGTTTGAAAGAGATTTTTTTGCAAAGCTTTTAATTTTAAAAAACATGAATATATATTATTTTTAATTGTTGCTTTGGCCTTAATTTGTTTTTTTTTTATTTTTCTTAAAAGGCAAAATTAAATAAATATAAAATACTTCATCCTTGGCTGTTAAAAGAAATCCATTAGTAAGAGATAAAGCTACAAATTCATGAGACAAACACATGTTTAACACTAACAGACAACAACAATAGATATGAATTGCAAAGTGAAACTAAACGAAATAATATTGTTGTTGTTGTTTATTAAACGCCTTTTAAATCCTCAGCAATTAAGGTTAAATCGAATGTTTAAATATTTGAAATTTGTTGCTCTAAAAACAACAATTTAAAAACATGCAAAATCTTTTCATTATGCAAGCGAAACATTTGAAATCCAAAAACAAAAACAAAAAAACGAGCAGGGTTTAAGTATTGCGGCTAGAGAAAAAATCATAAACCCTTCACATGTGTTGTCACTTAAAAGGCATTAACATTTATACAACCAACCACAAATAACGAAACAAACAACAACGAATAATGTTCGAAACAAAAAATCCTCACAGGAATGTAAAATTAGTAACAACAGGAGGAAGGGGAGGTAACACTTACTATCTCTTTCTCTTTCACTCTTCCCTTACTATCATCTGAGTTGTTGCATTTTAGTTTTAAACCGAAAGGTTTTATGCGATTGCACAATATGAATAAAGCCCAGTAAGACAGACAGATAGGCAGGCAGTTAGGGCAACAGGACAACAGGACAACAGAACAAGTGACACAATAAGCTCAACACAATTCAACATGGCAGCACAATAACACAACATTTTTACATTTCTTTACACATGCAAAAATATACACACATTGGGAGAAAAATATTATTATCACACACTTGCACTTCCAACTTGTTACATAATTATGTTGTATATGATTTGAATGAAGCTTACAAGTAAACAGGTTGGTTTGTAGGGAGAAAAACAAAACTTCCTTTCGCCCTCAAAACTGCCTACGAGAGCCATGATTTTTTTACGTGGAAGCTGAAAAAATGCTCACTAAAAAGGGAGTTCTTTGTATTAAATTTGAATTAATTATGCCATAATATTTGGTAACCTTTGTGGGAGTTACCACGCCCATTATTTTAAATCCATACTGTTTTCTGCTAACCTATGCACATTAATATAAGACTTACATGTGCAAAATTTGAAGACTCTATATATTGTGGTTCTCTAGGTAAACGATAATAATATTTCATTTTGTATAGCAGGTGCCACGCCCACTGTGCGATAATAATTTTTCATTTTGTATAACAGGTGCCACGCGCACTGTGCCAATCACGCCAGTATTTGTCTAGACTTTGCACATAATTAAGTAAGTTATTTGTGCATAATTTGAAGATTCTAACTATTAAAATTTTAAAATCTTTTTGGTGTGTCCACTTAACGGTCCGATTTAGAAATGTTAACCCAAAAATGCGCACTATCTCAGCTTCTTTCTTTATTATATGTAAGAATATCGGCCTTTAAGGGTTTACTTGAGGTCGGAGGCCCTTTGTGCATCTTTAGTAAACACGGCATTGCATACCGAAGGTCTTTTCATTTCAATTTAAAAATAAATTAATCGAATAAAAAATTAATCGAATAAAACAAATTTTATTCGAGTAAAATTTTCTAATACTGTAAATAAAAAAGTGTTAATGAAGTTACAAAAGGCAATTAAAGCAAATATATTTTTATACAAATTAAGATTTTTTAACAAATAAAGCAAATTGGTGGCAACAAGAAAAAAGCCGTTGTCTTATTCGGCATGTAAATTGGAAATAGACCACTTTAAAACTTTGTAGCAAAATTTTTATTAATTATTAATTATTATTCTGTTGCTTTTTTATAAATTAAAAATTGAGTCCTTCTACATTCCCATAAATAGCACCTTCAAATAAATGAATTATTCATTGATACTTTAAAGCTTAAGTCGACTTATGCAGTTCTTCCTTATTTCCAAAGAAATTATACAAATTTTGGCAAAGATTTTCTACTTTTTTGTTTTTCTAATAAATTTAATTATGCATTTATAGAAAAAACATTTTCAAATCGTTTAAAAAAGGACTAACAGTTTAAAAACTAAGGACTAACAGTTTATATATATGTAAAACATGTCCTTAAAAAAATTAAAAAAGATATGAAATATTTTATTAAAAATTATTTTACAAATAAAATATTTAATAAACATATAATTTAAGTTATTTAAAATATTTTCATTTTTTATTTAACAATTTAAAATAAAGATTTATTTAATATTTCAAGTGATATTCTTTCCAGAAATGCGTTCAAACGAATAAATCATTATTCGAATAATTATAATATTATTTTTAATATAGCGTCTTTTGGAACTATAAAAATAACAAAAATAATAAAAAGAAATATTTCATCAACTAAATTATTCGAGTTAAAAATTAATCGAATAAATTTTTTTTTATTAAACCAAAATCATTTTCTATAAACAAAATGTGTAGTTCATATGAAAAAATTTCAATAAAATAGAAATCAAGCTAAAAATATACGATTACTTTGCAAATAGAAAATTATTAGCACCTTAGACATTTTTATTTACTTTAAAATGTTTAAATTAATTAAAGATCTTTTCAAACACCTTCCGAGTTAAATTTAATCTCGGAAAAAGAATATTTCAAATACATAAAATTTTGCACAGCTTTAAAAGAATCACAGAAATTTAGCAATTATTTTAGTCTGAATAATTTTCTTTCTTAACGCAGCTTGTTTTCTTTATGAAAAAAAAAAATTAACGAATAAAAAATTATTCGAATAATATTAGTTGAATTTGAATAAAATTTAATATAGTTTAACAAAAACAAAAATATTCTTAGTCAAAATCGCTTATGACATACTAAAAATGTGTTTTTTTAATCAAGAGAACTTTTAAGAAATCTAAAGCGATTAAAAATTATTCGATTAAAAATGTATTGCTTTTTTCTTACACTGAATACTTTTTAATATTAAAACTATTAAAAATATATCTAAGTTATTAAGTTTAAATGTAAGCAAAAATTTTTCGATTGTGGCAAAAATAATTCGAATAATTTTTCGGCAATCAAACTTATTACGATTATATTCAAGACTAGCTGTGCCCTGCCCACACACGTTGTGTGCGTCCTGACAATATTTTGTACGAATTTGCTTTGAAAGTAATCCACACCAAATTTTAAGACTCTAGCGTATTTACTTTATGTAAAGGTACCCATCTCTGGATAAAATTCAAAAATTTATATAGAATTCAAAATTCTAAAAACTATTGTAAAGCTCTGCAAAAAGTGTTTAAAATAAGTAAAAATACAAATAAAATACAATTTCTATTCAATTGACTATTTGGCGGTAAGTAATTCATATTTTGTCATTATTTTAAAACAGCGCCATCTTTTGCGCAACCGTGTTCAAAATATCACGCTTTCAATTCATTTTGAGATTATTTCAAAACAGCGCCATCTGTTGTGCAACCTTATTTAAAATATACCGGATTCAAAAATAAAAGATGCCTTAAAGTATGCAGTACTCTTAAATCGGTAAAAAAAAATCGGCGTATTTTCACTGCTTTTTCTCCACTTTCTCTTGGAAATAATATATTTTTGCGGAAATAAAGTATCCTATATTGGAATCAGGTTACTAAGGTACCTCCTCACAAAATTTTGTTAAAATTTTATTTGAATAAATTAAATACCCGTATATTATTAATATTCATTTTTTAAACTTTTTTCTTTAAAAAATATTTGTTGACTTACCACTAGCTGTATGTGTCAGTTCACATGGAGGCATACTTATATACACATATGGGTCACAGTATTTTTACAATATGTACTTTTTTGTGGTTTTATTTCCACAACATGCCGTGTATAAACAACAACCACTTTTGAAAAAACATATATCAGTTAGATATATTCATTTCATTGTATAAATGCAATGAGGACGCTTACACGCATTCACAAACAAATCGAAAAAAAGACTACAAGAACTCGACAAAAACACAACACTAACAACTTATAAATGCATCACAATGCGTGTGTTTAACGAATGAGTGGACTGGACAAACAGAAAGTAATGCAAACCTACAGATAGATGACCATTTTAAATATGGAACACAAATGACAACAACGAGTTGGTTAATGAAACTCAAACACTAATGGAAGTGAGTACGAAAATACATACTCGTATACTTGCACGGATTTGTATTTTTTTTTTAGCAGGACTAGTAACTGCTACTAGAAGCACACACATGATAGTTTATTTTTTTCATTCAACCTTAGAATGATTTTTATTTATTACAAAAACACTTAAATATACTCGTAGTAGAAGGTCCCGAAAAGTTGCAGATTTTGTGCCTTAACAAACTGTTCGCAAGGAACACGAGACAAACCCTAGCACTACCCCTTCTAGCGAAGAATACATAATTACAAATATGACCGCATACAGAGAAAGGGACCAAAGGCTAGGTTGACCTATGTATGTGTGTGAAGATAAATACGTTGAGTTAAATACTTTTTGGAAAAGATATAGCATGCTATAAAAAAGTTTTCCTAGAACATTCAATACGGATTTTGCACAGATTTTTAGACTTTTTGTAAGAAATATAGTTAATGTTTCCAAACCCTTTCATCTCAGGGAATTAAACCTGGTGGAAGAAGAAGACAATAGATCATACTAACAAACTGTGTTCACACTTTTTTCCAAATGTTTTGTGAACATTTTTGTTAAATTTTGAAAATGTTATAAAAGATGGCAGAGAACTCATATACTAGAAATTTTCACTAAGTCACATTTTCAAAATGTTATAAAAATGTTCTCAAATAATTTTTAAAAAAGTGTGAACACAGTTTGTTAATATGATTTGATATGATGATTAATATTCCACTAGGTTTGGTTCCGTGAGATGACAGGGTTTGGAAACAGTAACCATATTTATTTAAAAAAATTCCGAAAATCTATGCAAAATACGTACTAAACGTATGAGAAGACTTTTATATCGCATGCTATATACTTTGAAAATGTTATCGAAGTTGGAAGGGTGTGGACAAGGTGGCTATTTTCTTCATAGAAATCATATACTAGAAATTTTCACCAAGCTACATTTTCAAAATATAAAAAACAAATACGTTTGGAAAAATATGTGCACACCGTTTGTTAGTATGATATAGTATTATTAGACTTTTATATCGCATGATATATTTTTTCACAAACGTATTTAACTCGACACGTATTTATCTTCACATACATGATTCAAGGAACTTTTTATTCTTTTTTAAAGTGGGCTAAAATTTATTGGAGAATCGAATGGTCCCGGAGCCCTCCCAAGCCGAATTTGCTTCAAAAATTTGGTTTTCCTCATGTGAATCGAGTACAGAAAAAAAATCATAAAATTTTTCTTAAATCTTTGAATTCTTTCAGTGTAACGTTTTAGAGAATTAAACAGTTTTTTTTAATTGGGGTAAAATTTAGTAAGAAATAGAATGGAAGTAGTTCCAGAACCGCTAAAGTTTTTCTAGGGTCGGAAAATTAGTTTTTCAGTGTGTAATATGAGTAGTAGAAAAAAAATGAATTTTCGGTCATAGTCGGTAATTTTGAAATCATAGCAGGTATGGTAACAGCATTTACTTTCGTTAAAGACTGAAAAAAAGCGTAAGTTTTAAACGTTTCTAATGTAAAATTAACTTTTTCACCCTTAGTTCCCTATCTATTTGCGCGGTCACAAATTTTGTTATATTTTCTGCATTATAGTCACTCTTTAGTTCGATTCACCTCTTACAACGATTCTCAAAAACTTTAAAAAATAGCCGTCAATCTTCTAAGCAACTGATTTATGTTTAGGAAATATGTCGAGTTAAATATGTTTTTGGTTTTTAAAAAAAATATATAGCACGCGATAAAAAAGTTTTCTCATACATTTTCTACGTATTTTTCACACATTTTCGAAATTTTTAAAAACGCTTCCACCGCAGAAAATCAAACTCGGTGAAAAAAGAAGAAAATAGGTCATACTAACAGACTTTTTGTAAAATTTTAGAACATTTTGAAAATGTGACTCAGTGAAAGGTTTTATAACATGAGTCGTAAGTCACATTTTCAATATGTTACAAAAATATTTACAAATATTTATTGAAAATAGTGTGAACACAGTTTGTTAGTATGATCTATTGTATACCTGGTTCCCTCAGATGGAAGGCTTTGGAAATAGTAAACATATTTATTAAAAATATGGAGTGGCCTACACTCAACTTTACCATACCCAATGGAAACAGATATTTTTATGGATATAATACATAAAGAATATAAGTTCAAAGTATATTCGAATCGAAAAGTAAATTATATTCGGTTTGGGATGTTAAGCTAACTACCCCTTTCGCCCTTCCCGATTATTCCCCAAATTTATTCAGCTCTTCATCTCCATAAACCAAAGGCAAATACTGAATTTCATTTTGATATGTCATACGGTATGACCTGTAGAGCGGTTAGAAAATTTGGGAGTAAGGAAACTATCCCTGGCCCCTTCCCGATTATTCTCAAAACTTACACAACTCTTCATGACAATATATTAAAGGCACATACTTAATATCGTTTTATATGTCACACTCGTAGAGCGTTCACAAAATTTGGAGGTAAGGAAAGTTCCCCTTGCCCCTCCCGATTATGCCCAAAAACTATACAGCTCTACGTGCAGAATACGTACTAAATGTATGGGAAAACTTTTTTATCGCATGCTATATTTTTCTCAAAAACGTATTTAATTCGACGTATTTGTCTTCACACACCTTAGAAATTTTTATTTTTTTTTTTATTTTCTAAAGAGAATATTACCCAATCAGTCTAAATCTGTACAAAAGACTAGGTGAGGGGACCCAATTTCAGATTAAAACCATTGATGTTTTTCATTGTAATCTAAAACGTGGGATTTTAATAAAATACTTCTCTCTGATTGTTACTTTTTCTCAGTTTTTGTAAAAACTTTGAACAAAAAACTTCATTGCATTACTCTCTCTCTCTCTCTCTCTCTCTCTCTCTCTTTCTTTGCTCTTATGCATAAAGATCTTAAACGACAACTCTCTTAGCCCTAAAATTTAAGCAAAGTTTTTACGTCGTCTACTTTGAAAATACAGAATAAGAGATAATCAGTTTTTCCTTACAGCCACACATTTAATGCCTTGTTAAAGGTAGAAGAAACGTCATCAAGCAGACTAAAAATGATTTTAAATGAAAAATGTTGCCTCTGGACAAACTCTTTGTTTGGTTAAGGACGGCGAACGATGCATCAATAGCGAATTTTAAGCTGCAAGTTTTTTCACATGCAATTTTGCTCGTATCATTCCTTAATATGATTGATGGTTTCATTTGAACATTCGGTCAATTTGGTCATGTAAATTTTTCGCTTTTAATGGTTCAGAATAATTTCCTAGAAAAAAAAAACACGTGCTAAATAAATATTGCTACACTTCAACTGATTGCATTTGTTACAATGGTGCATTGTTACTGAATTATTTATATATATTTTTTTTTTAACAAAAGAGTAGAAAACAGCGCCATTTAAATTGGCCTGAATATTGCCTGAATTTCTAATTTACAATGTGTTATTTTGCATAACAAATACAATGTACGAAATGCAATTACAATATTTGAAAATTTTTATCAGGCTGATAACTTGTATTTATTCAAGTTGCGAGGGTTGTACCACAAGCCCAGGTATCATAATATACAGGCTTGTGCTGTCATTTAGGAATACTAATTTCACATCATAAATCAATTATTGCCAAAGTTGTTATTTTCAAAGTTGAATATTTTTTTCAAGACCTCCGATGTCGTACGCCATGCAACCCAAGAATCAAATCAAGTACTTTCTTAACACTTACTAATCCATGTCATTTTTTTTTTTCGTAATTTTGAGAAACAGTGCAATGAATAGAATAAGAAAAATACATTTATGTGGCTCAAAATTGAACGACTGAGTAGGCTATAAAATCAATTATAGAGATTTTAATATCATATCTAGATCACTACAGATCTGGCAGAAATTTTGTATTTTGGTTCAGACAGGTTTGAAGTTGAGGCGATTAGATTCTATAAACCAAATACGTTATCGGATGACATCTGTCGTCTATAAGCAAACTTTGATTGGTGTTCAAGAAGCTCCTAGCCAGAACAGAGAAGAGTTTTTAACTATATTCGCACGATAAGTTCATTGGTCCCAGATGATGATTAAAAAATATGATGTTTGCATATTGTGTCTGAAACGGCAGCTCACTGGCATAAGACTGAGGCTTACAGATAGACATGTATTAAATATGGCTGAAATGGTGACCCCAGCCTGAGTAAAAAGATCTATACCTACCAGTCGACAGCCAAAAGTCAGTAAAGTCCACAGAATAAATGCTAATAATTTTGCAGGACTCTGTGTTCATTATAGAATTGCAGAATAGTCGAAAGTCACAAAACAACACTATAAAAGGGGCAGATCAAAAATGGAGTCGATAAACCCACGCTCAGCAGAAATTACATTTCAACCTCATCTCTGTCAGCGTAACCGACATTGCGGCTTATAGTCATTGTTTTTATAGCTGAAAGTTGCCATAGATTGTTGTTCATCTTTCAACAATATGGCTGAACAGTTTAGCATCAGTATCATTAACCGAAACTAAAAACACTGAAATATATAGGAGATTGATCTTATCTTAAGAGTTCATTTGCATTTGGAAGACGAAGAAGTTGCAATACTGCACTTTTGTCTGTGTCACTACCTCCAGTATAGACTTCGTTATGAGATTGAGAAAAAGAAATCAAAACCAATTTTTTTTATTTATTTTTTTGTAGGGTTTTACCAAATTAGACCACTAACTTCATGGGTCCCTTTTCGACTCCCGTCGTTCCTCCATGATTTTTAGGTATCCGACTGGAAATTTACAAATACCTTACTTTCATCGAGTCTCGTGCTGTCACTAGCCTCTTACTTTCTTCTTCTGTCCGCTTAACTCCTATCGGAGCATACGGCCTCAAAGAGGTTTCTGTGATACCATCTAAACATGAATTGCTCCCTCCCAGACACGTATAGCTTGCCGCCGAAGCGGAAGTATTTGGTATATGTCCGTGACCTAATGGGAGATTAATTATCTTTCCTGGTGTTTGATTCATGCTTATATGCACAATAGAAGGCTTAGTAGAGCCTGACACTCCTTAGGGACTAAGCACGGGCGTAAACTTCCTGGAAGTTTTTGGGTGCTACCGTTGACTTTTACAGTTCATCCGCTACCATCCCTTTTGCATAATCATGCAATAATCTGACTGGCCCTATTCTGCGAATAAGTCAAGTTGGCCCAGTAACAGATGAGAAGTATATAGGCTGGATGCTTATTTGGGAGGGCGGCATCGACTCGCCCCGTCGGTGATGGAGTTTCGGACTTATGGGTTCTGAATTTCATTGGTTCCGGTAGAGCCAACTACATAACCTTCCATGTGCTATCCATAACCCGCTGCTTGTCCGGGGTGCTTATTCACTATTTTTGCAACTATCCCCACTATGGGGCCATGTCTCTATCCGCAACCTGTGATCCGTCCAGTAGCTGGCAGCTCAGCTTCCGCGGATATCTCAATTCCGCAGACCGGTGATTTCAGACTGGTGACTGATATGTACATGTCAACATTCTTCCTCATCACAGAGTCTTATTATATTTTCATACAAAAATAGATCTTTTATAAAAAAAATATAAGTGATCACGGATTTTTGTCCTTTTCTCGATTAGACGTTTATTTACGAAAATATAAGGCTAGGTCTCCACAGCATGTCAAAATTGATGAGATCATCCGGGGTCATTCATACCACACAAGTGGTAAATAATTATTACCTGCATAATATACGAAATAAATTTCCGTCAGGGAATTTCACTAGGAATTCATTAATAATTTTATAAATTAATAAAAAGAGATGGACTATAAATATGCAAATGACTATTGCAACAAGTGACATAAAATATTGTGTGGTGCGTTGTGTTTAGGATTGTGATACGAAGAGTGGTGATGACGGACGCAGCTGTCTAAATAGAAAATGCATTCCACACTGCTGGTGTCTAATTTTTCTTTATCTCTTTATAATTAAGAACTTAAGCCAAAATAATTTATTTATTCATTTGTTATATCTTGCTATTTTTGTCAGCTAAACTGTTTTTAAGTTTTATAAACTGTTAATACTAATAAAACTATAAATTTTTAAATACTGTTTCGGTAAATAAAGTTATTTTCCCGGAAAAAGAAGCTCTTAATTCTTTTTCCAGGAATCCCAGGAATGCGAATATTTTTTTCCCGTTTCCCGGGAAGTGAAAAAGTGCGGGAAATCCCAAACCTGAGTTGTGTTGTATTGCGTTGTGTTGTGTTCTGTTCTGTTGTTTTGTTGTTATATTAGTCTAGTAAGATCTGTAAGGAATATAGAGCAGCCCGCTTACTCTAACCTAAACCCACACATTTAAGTTTATGATGTCAGAATTTATAACTTTTACACTAAAATATATTTTCAGTGTTTAAAATTAAAATATTAATTAAACCAGCCTTGTTTATTAATTTTTTATTTCAATTAAAAAACCGCTACCGGTGATAACTACAAAATGTTGTTTAATATTTATTTCGATAAAAAAAGTTCATTTTATAAAACATTTTTTCCCAAAGTAAAATTTTCAATTTTATTTACTCTTCTCAAATGTTGCACAGAAAAAACACAAAAAAATATTTGGCTTTTTCAGTAAACCAACGTTGAATATTAGCAAATTTTTTAAAATGTTGTAAGAAAAAACTATACAAAATGAAATAAAATTTTATTTAAGTTTATTTGCTTTTATTTTTTTTTTTGTTATTTTTTATTTTGTATCCAATAAACCAACTTCACTTTGAGTTGTAGCTTTGTTGCTTTATGTTTGTCTTCTTTTTTTGTAGAACAATAAACCATACAACTAAATAAACATACAAAATGTAAAAACTTTTCAACATTTCTTGAAAAAAAAGTTAATGAAATCCGAAATTTAGTAAAACTCTTGTTAACTCTTGCGGTGGAACTTTTCTTTGTGTAACAACCTTATTCAACCTTAAAACAGTATGAAAAGACGAGAGATATGAATTTGCGTTAATTCTGATTAAAATATTTTTTTCTTAATCCTTAAAATATGCTACAGTTTTTAGCGGATAGTGATATCTAAATATATAAAGCACACAATGTGTTTGTTTGTATGTTTGTTTGTTTGTCGGGAAGATATAGCTGCCTACACCAATGAAGCGATCTTTCTGCAATTGTCACAGTTTGTTATTATATGGTAAAATAGGGTACTTATTTTTTTGATATTCGACGTGGGCGTGGCATCTCCCATACAAAGTAAATATTTATCATCGTGTTTCTTGCTAACAGTAATAGGTAGCACCTTGAAATTTTGCCCCAGTAACCTCTATATTAACGTACATAGTTTGGAGAAAGATGGACTGGATTGGAATAGCGGGAGTGGTACCTCCCATACAAAGTGAAAAATTATTATCCTGTATCTAGAGAACTACATTAGGTAGCGCCTTGGAATTTTGCATCAGTAACTCCCTTAATAAGATATATTGTGTAGAAAAAACACAGACTGGATTTGAATGGAGGGCGTGATGCCTCCTATGCAAAGAGCTATCGAGAAACGTTATAACGCGTATATTTACATTTACATCCCTCAAACTGCAGTTATGTAACGAAATTTGTCTTTACTTGTACTCAATCTGCAAATCTTGGTAATTAAATTAAGTGCTGCTTCTTTAAGTAAAGAAACACACATACACACACACAAAACTCTGCATACTCGTGTGTGTGTAAATTTTAAGAATTTAAAACCTAAAACATCCTTCGACTTTGCTGGCTAACTTTAAGTTAATGTGAAGTTAAAATCATTGTTCACACACACACACATTCTAACTTAGACATGACATACTAACATTTTTACACAAGGGAAATAATGTACTTTTCAACTGGATATTAAAATGCTCTTGTATTTGTTCCCTCTCTTTATTTTTGTCCCTCATTTTTTTTTTTTTTGAAGATTTTTTTTTTTTAGTTTTACAAAATGTTACATTATGGTTTGTTAAACATGTATTTTTTATCAAATAAGTATACATGCTGCAATGCACATGCCATATGGGGACTTCCACATAATGAACAATGTTTTCAATAAAAAAAGCGGTAGAGTGTTAGAGATAAAACTCTTGTCCGATCCAACTAAAAGACCTCAAAGCTTAATGGTGTTAAATTTAGAATCAATTAAAAACAATGTTTTTCAATATTAAAAATACTTTTTTACAAAAAACTACATTTAAAATTCATTGCTTTTTTTGGAAATATAACTTACTCGATTATCCGAATAAAAGCAATTTTAAACGAATAATTATATTTTTACGTTTAGGAATTAAAATTATTCGAGTATTCTTAGGATTATCAAAGTAATAAAATTGTTTATAATAAAATATTTTTATTATATACAAATATTTTGTTTGTAATAAAAATAATTCGATTATTCGAATAAAAAGTTAATAGAATAAATATTTTTTTTTTTACTTTTTGGAATCAAAAAAATATTATTCAAATACAAAGAATTTTATTTATTTATTTATTTTATTTATTTATTTTATTTATTTATTTCCATTTCCTGTACAACAAGATTACTCTTATATTTAAAGTACAAGAATGTATTGTTCGTCTTTTTTTGACATATAATTCAAACATTTTACAAATAATAAATAGTTAAATAAATTTATAGATAAAATCGCACAACAATTTAAATATGTATATTATAGGCAAAACAGAACTAATAAAAAAGAAAAACGAAATTATAAAGTGAGAATTGAAAAATTATTGAAAAAAATTTAAAAAATTAAAAAAAAAAAATAAAACTATTTATAATAAATATAATCAAGTGTAATTATTAAACAAGAATTTTTTAAAACTGGTTGCGCTATTAATTTGTTGGGCTGGTGGGAGATGATTCCAAAGACGTGCCGCATAAACGAAAAATTGCCATTCAGAAAAGAGATAACGATGGTTCGGGATAATGATCTTCTTACCTCTAAGAGATCTGGCAAATCTAATTTTATCATAAAGATATCGGGGGATTTGTAAATAAATAATTTTGTGAAACTATAAAAGAACTCGAATTTTAAGTAAAGTTTCAAAAGATACACCGAATAGTTTTGAGGAAAAATTAGAAACATGATCATATCTTCGCAGTCCATAGGTATATCTCAAAATATTATTGTATAAAACAATTAACTTGTGTTTACTAATAGAGTCACAACTTGCAAAAAGTTCACATCCATAAAGTAAGGCAGGAATGAGATAGGATTTGGCGAGCTGTTCTCTTATGTGTAAAGGTGTATAAGACTGTGTTAGCCAAAGGGACCTTAACTTCACGTATATTTTACCTACAAGTGTGTTAATATGACTACTCCAGGTAAGGTTATTATTAAAGATTACACCGAGATTCTTAGCACTATTCACGATTTCAATTTGTTCCCCATTAATTAAAATGTCAACATTGTTAATAGGACTGATCGTTCTCTTGTGTATTATTATGCACTTTGACTTTAGAGGGTTTAGCAAAAGTCCATTTGCAGATGCCCAGCGAACTATTTTATTTAAATCATCATTAATACGCACAATGTTTTGGGCAACTGAGTGTACTGCACTGCTTAAGTATAACTGCACGTCATCTGCGTACATATGAATTTCGCAATAGGAGAGTTGATTTGGTAAGTCGTTGATGTATAATGAAAAAAGAAATGGACCAAGAATTGACCCTTGAGGCACTCCTCTGGATAACTTTAATGGGCGAGAACAAGCATTATTCGCATAAACATATTGCCAACGGTCAGTCAAATACGATGATATAAGTCATCTTGAAGTACGAGAAAAAGAGAAAAAGTGCTTAAGCTTCATTAGAAGGATACTATGATCAACTGAATCAAATGCTTTTGAGTGGTCGAGCAAAATCAAGAAATTTATTTTATTATAATCAAGTTCATATCGTATGTCCTCTGATACATCAATTAAAGCAGAAATGCAACTATGATTCGAGCGAAATCCTGACTGCCTTTGCGACAGTAATTTCTTTTCTGCAATGAATGAAGACATTTGAGTATATAGTAGTCTTTCTAAAACTTTTGATAAGTAGCAAAGAATAGCTATTGGTCTAAATTCAGATTCAGATTTAGGAAGTGGGATTATTTTAGCATACTTCCAAATAGACGGAAAAGTGCAAGACATGATAATGGTGTTAAATAAGTGTGTTATATATGGTAAGAGATGTGGCAGCAGAATTTTTATAAATTTAGGGTGCATATTGTCACAACCCACTGTATTTGACTTGACTAACCTGAAACAGGTCAAAACGTCTGCTTGACTTACACCAGAAAATTTAAAAGTATTAACATCGATTTCATTAGAGTCAGTACTCACATTGGAGATATTATAAAAACTTGTATCTGCTGGGGCGGAAGATATATTAGTAAAGTTTCTATTTAGTTCTTCAACATCTACGTGACAGTAGTTTGTATGTTCTGCACTAAAAATCCCGATATCCCGTATGCATTGCCAAGTTTGTTTGGAGCCAATTGCAGAGCTAAAACGAGTAGTATAGTACCTAGTTTTGGCATTTCTTATGTGGACATTAACATTTTTCCTTGCGGTTCTAAATTCCTCTTTCAGCTCTGGGGTTCTAAATCTTTTCCATCTAGAGTATGCTAGATCTCTCTTATATATAAGTTGTTTAATAGCAGAGGAAAACCAAGGTTTAGATTTGGTGGATATAACCTTTGACCTAACAGGAACTTATAAATCATATAAAATATTACAATTTTTATGTACGAACAATGACTGATCATCAACAGATGGCATTGAGTACATTTGAGCCCAATTAATACGATAGAAATTTTCAATAAGAGCGTTGAAATCAATATTTTTGAAGTCACAAAAATAAACTAAGCGTGGTGATGGAGGAGTACCAATACCAGTACCAGAATTTTAATCCAATAATTATTTTACTTTTTACTTTTGGGAATAAAATATTATTCGATTATGCTTAGGATTGCCAAAGTAATAAATTTTGTTTATAACAAAAATTAGTCTCGTATTTGAATAAAAAATTTAATCGATTAAAATTTTTTTTACCTTTTGAATAAAAAATTTATTATTCGAATAAAAACAAATTTAATCGAATAATTAACTTTTCTCTTTGGGTATAAATAATTATTCGAATTGTATGTAATAAAAATTAGTCAATTATTATAATAAAAAATTTAATCGAATAAATACTTTTTTTTTACTTTTTGGAATAAAAAAAATTATTACTCGAATAAAAACAATTTTAATCGAATAATTAATAAACTTTTTACTTTTGGGAATAAAATATTATTTCATTATACTTTGTATTGCCAAAGTACTAAATTTTTTTATAACAAAAATTAGTCTATTATTTGAATAAAAAATTTTATCGAATAAATATTTTTCTTTTACTTTTTGACATAAAAAATTAATGTTCCAATAAAAGCAAATTTAATCGAATTCGCTTTGGGTATAAACAAGTATTCGATTATTCGAATAAACAAATTTAGTATATATATATATATATATATATATATATATATATATATATATATATATATATATATATATATTTACTTTTTTGAATAAAATAACATATTCGACTTTGGGTATAAAAAATTATTCGAGTACATACTCTTATAATTGCCAAACTTATGGAAACAAATTATATGTAATAAAAATTAGAATATTCGAATAAAAACAATTTAATCGAATAATCATTTTTTTTACTTTGGGTATAAGAAGTTATTCGAGTACTCTTAGAATTGCCAAACTAATATAAAAAATTATATGCAATAAAAAATGATCGATTATTAGAATAAAAAATTTAATCGAATAAATATTTTTTTTTACTTTTTGGAATAAAAAAATTATTATTCGAATAAAAACTATTTTAATCAAATAATAAATTAACATTTTACTTTTGGGAATAGGAAACCATTCGAGTGTTCTTAGGAAATAATAGAAAAATTATTTGTTATAAAAATTAGTCTACTATTTGAATAAAAAATCATTATTCAGATAAAAACAATTTCAATCGAATTCTTAGGTTTTAAGGTTTGCCAAACTAATAAAAAATTTTGTTTGTGTTAAGAATTATTCGATTATTGTACTAAATAGTTTTTAAATTTTTGGAATAGAAAAATATTATTCGAATAAAAGCAATTTTAATCGAATAATTAACTTTTTACTTTGGTTAGATACAAATATTTTAGTAATCTTAGGATTCCCAAACTAATAAACAATTTTGTTTGTATTTTATGCCTTTTGAAATCAAATGAAATATTATTCGAATAAAAACAATTTTATTTGAATAAATAACTTTTCTTTAGAGTATTCTCAGGATTGTCAAACTAATAAAAAATTTTGTTTGTAATAAAAATTATTCGAATTAACATTAAATAGATAGAATAAATATTTTTTTTTATTTTTTGGAATAAAAAAATACTTCTCGAAAAAAAATTTTAATCGAATAATTAACCTTTTACTTTGGGTATAAAAATGTATTCGAGTAATCTTAGGTTTGCCAAACTTAATTTTTATTGTAATAAAAATTTTAGTCGAATAAATAACTTTTTACTTTGGGTTTATATAGAATTTCCAGACTAATAAAACATTTTGTTTGTAATAAAAATTATGCGAATAAGTATATTTTCCTATTCGGAATAAAAAAAATACTATTCGAATAAAAACAATTTTAATCGAATAATTAGCTTTTACTTTTGATATATAAAAGTTTTTTCCAGTAATCTTAGGTTTGCCAAATTAAAAAAAAAATTGTTTGTAATAAAAATTTTTCGAATTAACAAATTTAATAGATAGAAAAAATTTTAATTTTTACTTTTTGGAAAATAAATAAAAATTATTGCTCTAATAAAAGCTATTTTAATCGAATAATTAACTTTTTACTTTGTGTATAGAAAGTTAGTCGAGAATTTAAACTAATAAAAATTTTTTATTTGTAATACAAATTATTCGAATAAAAAAATAATCGAATATATAATATATATTCGATTATTTTTTGATTATATTATATCTTTTTACTTTATGGAATAAAAAATTATTCGTTTATCATTTTTAGGGTTTACATTCAAATAAAAATTTTTCGATTATTTGAATAAAAAATTTAATCGGTCTGTAACTAATAGATTATTATGGTAAGAAATACATTTCAACATGAACGCAAACATACAGACGGTTATTGCTAAATCGACCTTTGGTCCCGTTGTGACGCATATCCTTTATATGGTTGGAAATAAATATTGTGGAAATTTCAAACGAAATGACAAACCTGTTTTTTGTATAAACCCCTTTAACCTATGGTAACTGGTATAAAAAGATTATTGTAAAACTTTTTTTTGGAACTTTCATCTTTTTCATCTTTGAATATATTTGAATGGTTTTACCCATATTTGTTAGCAATGCTTGCATTTTTTTTATCGAACATACACACCATAAATTGCACTTAAGCTTTGGAAACACATTTCAGTTTTAAGTTGAAGAGACAAGTTACTTTTGTCCTCTTTCAACATGGTTAAACAGCTTTAGGTCCTGCAGTCAGTAATTGGGAATCGAGAGTAAGAGATTTTAAATTGTAAATAGTATCAACTACTTTTAAATTCTAAGTTAAAAGTATTTTTTTTATAAACATTATAATTTTTTTTTATTTCAACAAGTCACTGTTGGTTTCTCATTGCTTTTGGATGGTAAAAGTTTTGTATTTTTTTTAATAAAATGAAGCGATTATTTTTAAGCATTTGGAAATTTTAATAAAAAATCATTTAACCATAGTGATAGAAAGAAGGTTACACCATGTGCACGATGTCCCGTTAGATGACGTAGTTCTCCCCATGAGAAGAGTAGCCAAGTCTGTAATCTACAAATTGCTGCAAATAATTACGTGCAAATAAATATATATAAATATTGTCGACCCTGCAATTAAAATTGCAATCCAAATTATTATCTAATAGGAACACTGTTCTGGTGACGTCATTAGCCCAACATGGGCAGAAAATTTTAATTTTATGTACGTATTACTATCATTCTTGGTTTTAACTATTTTTTTTTGCACTTTGTGATTTGTGATCATGGTTATCAAAAACTCTGGTCACAAATCCTAATCAAAATTTCAAAACCATACACTTAAACACACACCCAGCAACATAAAATTCCCTATAAATCTTATTTAACACTTTGTCTTAAATAGAACAATAAACATTCTTAAAATAAATCCATTTAACATAACTTGTACTTAAATTTATTTCCAGTTAAAATTGTTATATAAATTTTGCCTTTATGGAAAATCTATTCGTTTCTATCTTACTTATAATCGATTGGCTTGTGTGGCTTTTATCTTGTGAATATTGACTTTGATATTAAAACAAAAACGATGGGTGTAGAGTAGAGGCTATAAGGTTTTGTTCATTTGTAGTTTCACAAAAACCCACCACCATCATGATAGTGAATGAACGTCATTTACACTTTTAGAATATTAGCAAAGTAACGAGGAAAGTTAAATGACAAAAAGGCAGTGCACAGTGGGGCAGAATGAAAATACTTTGGAAATTTCCTAATCATTTATAAACGACTAGGCCGATTGATCCAAAATTTGACATGAGCATAACAGATGAGCATCTGAACTTAAGTTTTAAAGGTGGGTACCATATACCCTCCTGGGGTGGCGCTATGTGGTCTTAATGTTGTGAACGGCGCACCTGAAAATACAGCTTGCCATTTCTTCAGTTTTATTCTGATTTTTCTGATTTTGATGACTAGGTTATTTCCAAAATATTTTGATTCTGCCCCACTGTACAGTTTAGAACTTTATGTATGAGTATAAGGACGTTGTTTTTAGTCATATTGATGTTAGATTCGTTTGTGATTTAGGTACTTTCAAAAGAAGCGATACATACTAATAATGGTGATGGCATTTTAGACATATCTTTAGTCATATTGTTCACACTTCTACATACCCCCATAGTCAATGCCAAGGTCTTTTACACGAGGCGGAATAGGATGTTTCCCACTCTTTGATAAAAAAAAAATATTCGAACAAAAATTATATTATAAACATTATTCGAATATTCTTAGGATTGCCAAAATAATAAATAATTTTTTTTTGTAATACAAATTATTCGATTATGCAAATAAAAAGAAATTTAATCGAATAATTATTTTTTTTACTTTTTGGAATACAAAAAAATATTATTCGACTAAAAACAATTTTACTGTAAGTGTAAAGAATTATTCCAGTATTCTTAGGATTACCAAAATAAAAAAATTTGTTTGTAATAATAATTATTCGATTATTCGAATAAATATTTTTTTTCTTTTGGACTAAAAAAATATTATTTAAATAAAAATAATTTTAATCGAATAATTAACTTTTTACTTTGGGTATAAAAATTTATTCGAGTATTCTAAGGATTGTCAAACTAATAAAAAATTTTATTTGTAATAAAACTTATTCGAAAAAACAAATTTAATTCAGATGGACAGTAAAGAAAAATAAAAACTCGGACTGTTTGTTGGTGTTTTGTTTTAATGTTCTGTAATATTATTATATTAACATATACACATTCTCATTGGGTTTTGTAAAATTTTATTACTTATAAAATATTTTTGGATTCCCTAAAATAAGGAAAAAGGCTTACTGATCTGAGCAACCCGTAAAATACGTATAGGAAGTAGATCTTTTGCTCCAACAAATAAATTGCATTTTTATTAAAAAAAAACGTTATGGGTAAATAGCATAATATTAAATAATTAAATTTAATTATATATTTTTTTACGTTTTGGAACAAAAAAAAAATATTGTTCGAACAAAAAAAAAATTTTAATCGAATAATTAACTTTTTACTTTTAGTATAAAAATTATTCAAGCTAATAAAAAGTTTTGTTTGTTATACAAATTATTCGACTATTCGAATAAAAAATCTATAGAATAAATATCCTTTTACATTGTTGAATATTTTTAGGATTAGCATCATTGATAGAGGCGTTATTTTCAAAAGTTCTTACTTTTGTTGATGTACAGTAGTGCTGAAAAAGTATTGAGTAGTGCGTACTGAGTATCGATTATTTAATTCCTTTTTTTAATACGCTATACACAAAAGTAGTTAATCGATTATTTTAGGATAGTATTTTTAGAAATAAATTTAATAGAATATTTGACGATAACGAAGATAAAATTCGTTTGCTACTATTGAGTAACCAATTGAAAAGTATTTAGTATTATCGAGTAATTGGAAGTAAAAGAAAATACCGGCACTAATGTTTAAAAAACTTAACAATCAATATCTACCCGTTCCTATTTGTATTATACGCTAAAATTGTTTCTATAATTTTGGTTATTTATAAAAAAATGTTTTTCATTTATTATCATGCAAATTTTAAATTATTAACATTATAGTTAAGTTTAGGTTAAAGATAAAAGTTTAAAATAAAAACTTAATCAATTTTTAAATTGATTCAAATATTCATTTAATTAGAATATTTCATACTGTTTTAAGCTTCGGATATGCCAACTAACAACCAAAACCACACATTAGCTTTTGGCGGCTACACAGCTCTTCTAAGTATTTACGAAAACTACCTAGTGGCATCCCGATATTATAAGGATCATATATTCCCACAAAGGATCACTCCTGAATTTCTATTCCATTAGATAAGCAAATGATATCTCCACGCTTGGATACGTTGGCATAAATCTTGATCGATGACTGACCTGGAAAAGCCACATAGAATCCACAAAATTGATACAAATGAAGTTAAAAAAAACCAATCAGTTATTGTGCATTGCCTTAATTTGGGAAAGGCGCTAGCCAAAACGATTAAAGTTTTTACTGCACACAAAATATCATTTAAATCGGTTTACATTTTCGTGCATATTACAAGTTCTGGAAATCTGGAGAGAATTTGATTTCATTTGAATCAGCCCTTTAATAAAACTGGGTATCCCTAAAAACATCTACGGAAAAGTTTATGTTCTCTGCTAAGAACCATAATTTGCATCATAGAAATCGGCAAAGTAGTTTACCCAAAGTTGAAAAACGTAAACTTTTTCGTATTGTCACCGACCGTCTGGCTAGCGGTGTCTCTCCGCTATAATATTAAAAATTTAATTGTTAAAATTAAAATTTAAAAAACTTAAAACACGCTTTAACAATCATATTGTGGAATATTATTGCCGACAAATTAATTGCATACCTTTAGGATGTAATATTAACAGGAGAATATAATGATGGTTGTGTGTGCGAGTAACATATTGTAGTTTTTGTTTTTTTTTCCTGCTGTGTGAAAGTTGTTTTGCCTTTTCACTTTAACTTTATGTGGGTGGTACGAAAATAAGTGTTGTTAACCAACTAAAACCCAATAAAAAAAAAGGTTGAACATACTACATTCACCATTTATGGACGAATGTTGGTGATTTGGACGAATTGTTGAGATCTAGTTTACTTTACAGCACCATTTAAAATCCAGCAGATTTATTAAAGAATTATATCTATATTCATAATATATAAAATATATTTAAAACATGTTTTAAAACGAATTTCTTATATAAATCTTGTTCTAAAATACATTTCAAGTAGGTTTTATTTATTATGAATATGGGCATTAGAATTTAGTTCCCCTTTTTTATATTGTCTTAATAGGTTTCTGAAGAAAAATATAAAAAAAATAGTCTAAAAATAAGTTTTTAATTAAATTTTTGTCTTGTTTATTTTTTAGGTTAAAAAAAGTTTTGCATCTGTATTTAACTTCTTCTGTATTCTTCTTTATTGTTGGCTGCTGCTAATTTTTTCTGTTTTTATGAGTTTCTTCAAATAAAAAGAAAAAATCGTAACTTTTAATTCTTGTTTTTTGTGTAATAATCAAATGTAGATTTTGTTTATCTTTTAAAGTTGTAGAAAGTTTGTTTTCTTATGTTTCCTCTATCGAGCTTCTGTTTAACAATGTTTAAAAAATAGAAAAAAATTAAATAAAGATTTTAGTATTTTTAATTAATAGGACCTTAAAGGAAATGCAAAAGAAATTATGAAAAAAATATATTTATAAATTTTCCTGCAAGGGGCATGTTTTGAGGACAAAAAAAAATATTTTTAAAAAATAAAAATATTTTTCAAAAAGTTTTCAATATTCCAATATTTGTTTTTTTTTTTAATATTTGCAACAAATTTAAAATTCGATATATATTTGCCATTGTTTTCAATAGTTTAGTTTTTTAACTTCCCAGCAAAAAATTATTGGGTTTTGGTAAAGGTACCCATACACGGCATGTTTTTTACATCTGACATGTCAAATTTCCCACCCAACACAAACATGTCGTTTGGGGCTGTTAAAACATTGCTTCTGTAAAATACATGTGAAAAGTCATCTGACAACATTTCGTTTAGAACGTGTTCTATTTTGATCTGACAAACCATCTGACATCAGTGTTGCCAAAAACCTTTGCCGTGTGAAAACAATCAACGGTTAAGCATTGGCGGAAGCATTAGCCGCCTAAAGGTAAAATTTTTCAAGAGCAATATCTGAATATGCTTTTAACTAATATATTTGACAAAAATTATTTAAATCGTGTATCATCATTTAATGCGAGCTTAACTTCTTTACATTTAGAGTAAAAAAAACTTAAAAATGGATAAGTCGTCAGTAATTCTGTAACGCACACAAAAATAATTCAGGGCGGCAATAAGTTCTTTTGCAATCGAACGGCTTAAATGTCTGTATAGTGTAAAGTCAGACGTAATTGTACATGTACGTTTGTGACCAAATGTTAAAAGTCTTCTGTAAAAAAACCATTTTGACAGACATGCAGAATTACATCTGACTCACACAGTTAAAAAGTCAGATGTAAAAAACATTCCGTGTATGGGTACCTTAAGCAGTAAAATAAAACTCATGTCTTTCAAAACCGGTTCTAATAAGCGCATAGGAGCATACTATAATTGTAACACAATAACAAGAAACTGCATGCTATCTCGCTTACGAGGACGCAGGTATGTAAGCGAATAAGTTTTTATAAATAATTCGGTGAAGAAATGAGGCCTACCAAGTGGAACATCGCAATGAAAAATCTTGCGTTCCTAAAGCAGGTTAAAAGGGAGAGTCTATTTCTCTCCCCCTTACAAACCTGCTTCCAAATAAACGTAAAATTTTGCTGGGAAGATCTAATATCTACACAGGAAAATAATTTTTATAAATTCGTGTCTTCGATGCTTTTCGTAAAACCTTAATTAAGATTTTCGCAATAAATTTACATAAGTTTATATTACGAACTGAATTATTATTTTTTGGGTTTGTTATTAATAAAAATTCAAATACAAGCCATTAAATTAAATGTAATGCGCCATTGTTTTCATAAACACGTACATATGTTGTATTATGATACGGGAAATGTTGCTAAATTAAATTGTGTTTAATAAAATTATTACTAAATCAGTTTTTAATTGTTTTAAACCAGTTATAACAATAAAAAAAGTTTAAAATTTATAAAACGCTATAAAACTAAGGGCAAAATACTTTAGATATAAAATTTTGTATCCGCATAGCGAATGAGTAATATTAATTAGTCATTTCCTTATATTTAAATAACACTCATACGCTGTGTTTAATGTAATTTACAATAGACTGAACAGAAAGGTGTGTGATTAATTCTATTAGTAAATTTTTTGTATATTATTACAATAATATTAACTGCCGGCCTAAATAACACTGTGCAACATCACAAATGTAATTGAAAAACTACAGTATTGTTATGTATTTTTGCCTGATAACCATACAAATATTCAAAATTCTTAATTTAATGGATAAAAATTATATTATCTATACATATAAGAAAATAGGAACTCATTTTCTGTCGTCTGTCTGTCTGTCTGTCTTTTTTTTGTGTTTGCATCACGTAAAAATTACTGGATAGATTTTAACAAAATTTTGTGAGCAGATACCTTAGTATCCTGATTCCAATATAGGATACTTTATTTCCGCAAAAATATCTTAATTCCAAAAGAAAGTGGAGAAAAAGCAGAGAAAGTACCCCGATTTTTTTTTGCCGATTTAAAGGTACTTTAAGGCATCTTTTATTTTTAAAAGCAGTTTATTTTAAGCAATCTTGTGCAACAGATGGCGCTGTTTTAAAATAATAAGTAACTCATTTCCTGTCAGTCTTTTACAAAGCTTTACAATAATTTTTTGAATTTTATATAAATTTTAGAATTTTATCCAGGGCGGGATACCTTTATTGTGTATGCCACTATTTCTGTGGAGTTTGTACAGGTCATAACGTTTGACATATCAAAATGAAATTTAGTGTGTGCCTTTGGTATATGGAGATGAAGAGCTGTATAGTTTTCGGGCATAATCAGGAGGGGGCAAGGAGTAGTTTCATTACCCCGAAATTTTGTGAACGGTCTACAGGTCATACCGTATGACATATTAAAAGGAAATTGAGTATGTGCCTTTGGTATTATACGGAGATGAAGAGTTGTGTAAAATTTGGGCATAATCGTGAAGGGGTAAGGGGTAGTTTACTTACTCCCAAATTTTGTAAACGCTCTACAGGTTATACCGTATGACATATCAAAATGAAATTCAATATGTGCATTTGGTTTATGGAGATAAAGAGCTGTATACATTTTGGGCATAATCGGTAAGGGAGCAAGGGGTAGTTTACCTAACACCCTTAAACGAAAATAATTAATTTTTCGATTCGAATATACTTTGAACTTTTATTCTTTATGTAATATATCCATAAAAATATCTATTTCCATTGGGTATGGATAAGTTGAGTGTAGCCACTCCAGTTTTATTTCTGTGTATTGCAACCTCTTCAAAATCACAAATTCCAAAATTACAAATTTTAATTTATTTTCAAGCTTTAGGTCGTTAATTATTTTTATTTTTATTATCGATATTTTATCATCAAAAACATTTTATTAACGTTAATTTTTCCTGATGATGCTGCACAATGAAGTAGCGAAATATCGATAATAAAAATAAAAATTAATAAATACCTCAAGCTTGAAAATAAAAATAATTAAATTACAAGTTATCAAAATATTACAAATTTTATTTAAAAAAATCTCTTAAAGAAATTCAGAGTAGTAGAATTAAAAATTAAAGTTGTCATTAAAAAAAATTAGAATTAAAAACAAAGTTGTCATTTTTAATATTTGTATTTATTTTTCGCAACATGTGCAAAAATGTAGGAAAAAGTATAATTTATGGGGTAATCATGTATTCTTATATGATACATATTAAATAAATATGTATAGAGTAAACTTAAATGTGAGTCTATAAACCCTTATATATACTACTTTAAACATACGTTATATACTTTCTTTTATAATGATTACAAATTTTTTATTGCCCTAAAGTCATTTGGAAATAACTATCGTCGTCATAACACCTGAAGAAATAAAAAATAATAAAACAAACAAATGAACAAACAAATAAGTTTCCACCATAAAGATGAGAGCAAATTAAAGTGTAGTATTATTTGCAAAATATTGCCACCATAATCATAAATAAAAGCCAGCCCTGAGATAGAGCGAGTCCTCTTGAAACATATGTACCTGTATATCCTCGTCGTCACCATCATCATCAACATTATAAACATAAAATACAAAATTTGCCAAAAAAAAATGTTGATGTTTCTATTAATTGGCTGTTACTTTAAAAGAAGAAAAAAGGATGATAAAATATGCTAAAATAAGAGAGGAAAAACTTGACAGCATCTGTTTTGCTGCCTCTTTAATATTAATAAGGTTTTTTTCTATGCTCTCTTACCTACTGAAGTTTTATACATATTTGTATGTGCATACTTTAAACTTGAATAAGTGCTTTGGCTACGTGTGTAAGTATTTACAACAGTTTTTTCTGTATAAATTTATTACCCTATAATACGCGGTAAAATAACACCATTTCTGAAAATAATAATTTAAATAATAAATATTATTTAAACATTTTTCGTTTTCATTTAATACTCAAAATAAATAAAAAATATCGATAACAAAAGTTTTCCATAAAAAATATTTATCGATAACAACTTCAAATAACCGATAATAATTTTTTCTGGTAAAAATTATTCGAAGATAAACAATTTGTATGTAGAAAAACAAAACAAAAATTTTTAATACGAGTATATAATAGTATTTATCGATAATTAAATTTTTAAATTATTAAATTTATCGATAACTTTAACTTTTCTATGCATAAAATCAATCGAAATCAAAAAATTTGTCCACGTAGTCGAAGAATAAAGTCCAATAAGCTGAACGAGCACGAAGTGCTTGCTCACTAGCTGAATTATGTTGACCGAAAAATGGACGAATTCCTTCATGATCTTCGCGAACAAATTTAATTTTTTCAAAGTAAATTTCCACAATTACGTAGCCTTTTTCTGGCCTTAAGAAAATAATCATTACAGGACAGTTTGACATTCTCAGCTGTCAAACCATAGTTATCGATATCGATGGAACTCATGCATCTAAAAAACGATACAAAAAAGTAATTTATCGATTACAAAAATTTACTATTTATTGAAAATGTATGCCAAACAACAATTTTCTATATACAAATACCTCTATATCAAAATTATCGATAACAAAAAATTTTTGTACAATAAAACGATAACAACATTTTTTTATTTATAGAAGGTTTATCGATAGTAAATTTTTATTTGTGTTTTCTATTTAGCAGTAGTCTATTTTAGCAAATAAATCAAGAATATATATGTATGTAAAATATTTTTTTTTTAATTAAACTTTAACTGAAATCTATCCGTTTTCTTAAATTTAATCTTTGGTCTTGGTCTTAGTCTTACTTTTTAAAAACCGACATATTTTATTTTTTAAGGATATAAATTTCATTCTACACCGAGGTGTTTTTAGCTTTTTTGTCCAATTTTTCTATGTTTAGTTTGCGCTTTAATATCATAATTTAATACAAGCACGTACTTTATTTAATAAATTTATGTAGACGTTATTCTATTCCATTATTTATATATGTATATTTTTTATTTACACATATCCTTGCGTTTTCAAATACCGTTGTTGTTGGCCTTTTTAAGTCCTGCTTTATTCCCAGCCACTTTGGCAAATTCAAGTGTTCGTGTGTAAAATTTTTGTGACATTTGTTAAAATAAAAACTAATTTTTTTTCGTCTTCGGCTTCTTGTCATATTTTTAACGCAAATTTATGGGCATAAAAGCAACGTTATTTTTTATGATTTTATATTAAAATGATAGAAAAATAGAAATAAAAACATAACAGTATAAGACAAACTGCAAAACGAACTGTGTTCGCATCATGTAAAAACCACTGGATGACTTTTAATAACATTTTGGGAGGAGATACCTTGTTATCTTGCTTCAAATATAAGATACTTTTATTACGCAAAAATATCTCATTTCCAAGAGAAAATGGAGAACAAGTAGTGAAAGTACGTAATTTTACCGATGCCATGGTACTGCAAACTTGACAGCACCTTTTATTTTTATCGACGGGAAATTTTAAACACTAATTACAGAACTCTTCAATAATATTAGAACTTTATATAAATTTTAGAAATGTATCTAGGGATGGGTACCTCTATATAAAGAAAATATATAAACCATAACTCAAGCAGAATAAAAGTAAGAGCATTAAATTTCGGTGTGATTTACTTTCGAAGCAAAATCGAACAAAACATTTTCAGGATGCCGACGACGCATACAGGGGGTATTTTGCCAATCTAGCCGGACATTAGGCCAAAAATCAATTTTGAGAAATGCAAAAATTTAAGTACGCAGCTCGACAGACAACAAAATTCTTCATCGTATAGTGAATTTTCAAGACTCTTGCTTATCTATTAAAATCAGAAAAGTTCAGTGAGAGGTTTGCAATATATAAACGAATAAACGAATAAAGATTTTGTATTGATAT
This sequence comes from Phasia obesa, assembly GCA_949628195.1. Lineage (NCBI taxonomy): Eukaryota > Metazoa > Arthropoda > Insecta > Diptera > Tachinidae > Phasia > Phasia obesa. The sequence continues at coordinate 99,109,032 of OX451219.1, forward strand.
TTTTTTCTGTGAAAGGCTATAGGCCCAACTATAATATGCATAAGCTAGCTTAAGCCAACTTAAGCAACTGTGCAATTACATATAAATCATATGTGGCAAACTATAATGTACTTAACAACACTTTTCGTTAAGTTTTGTCAAATGTCATTTGCTTAAGCAAAGTCCGAAACCGATCGCACATTCCGTACGGAAACAGCTGTTTGTGCTTTGTGTTTTACATATGAATGTACATTCGTAAAAAAATTGCAATGGAGAACGAAAGTGAACAAATTGTATCTAAATTTAAATAAAATGTTCAAAAAAAGAAATTTCTATAAGAAAAAAGGGAGGCGTTGTATAATAAACGTAATTAAAAAGACAGAGCATTTTATTGTTTATGAGTTGAGTGATGCCCACCGTTGTTTTTTTTTAGTACTTTTGGTCAAAATTACACAAACAGCAAAAAATGTAAAATTTTTAATTCGAAATTTTCTTTAAACTATTAAAAATAATTATTAATTTGTATATGAGCCCTTGATTTTGAAAGTGGTATAAGTTAAAAATTTTTAAAATCTAGTTTATCACCTATTTCATATCAAATCCTAATAAAGTAACATAATCTGAAGTAATTCGCAGTATGCCATCAAAATTAAGTTGATAAATTGAGTTTATTTTTTTGTTGGTAAACAAATTACAATAACTGTATATTTTAATAGTGGTATAAGTCAGTTTGCTTTCAAGGTTTGGCAAAATAATTATTAGTAATGTTGTCATGTCTTCAGATGGCGGTTCAGTTATGATCAGTTAAGCCTATTAATGTAAAATGCACTATTTATAATTAATTGTAGACATTATACGGCGAAGAAGAATAACTTATTTAATAGAATTATGTAAAAAGAGAAACCCATTTTTTGTACAACAAATGGCTCGGAAAGATTTCATTTCGACGAAATAACTGAGAGAATCAACGACTAATAGAAGAGAAACACCAATGGAGAAGCCGTATCTTAGCTAAAAATACAATGGATTAGATTTCTAAAAAAATCTCCATAGAAAATGTTTTATAAAAGTTCTTTGGATGACAATTCCGAATTCAAAGTGTTAGACCTTTCAACCAAAAGAGGAAGGCCAAGAATATACGAAAATATTGATTTTCTTTCACTATATACAACCATTAGACCGATAACAGAAGAAAAAAGATATGATGGATTTACTACCATATATCCCACCAATTTTCCACAAACTCTTTATTTTCCCTAAATACTAAAAATAAATTACTTAATTACAATGTAATGATTTTGAATAAAATGTTAATTTCTTAACAAAAAATTTATTCCTGATGGTTTAAGTTATTTATAAAGTCATGCAGTTAATTTTGAAACTGGTATAAGTCATTTCAACGTTTTAAAACCACACTACCTTTTAAAAATAGTTATAAATTTCACAATCATAATAAATACTCTTTTGTTGGCACTATTTAATTGTCAAAATATTTTATTCCATAATACAAAAATATTTTTTAATCCTTTAAAATACAAACCTCTTAATATCTCGAAACATAAAATATATGACTTATACCACTATCATAATCAAGGGCTCATATGAATGGTATTAAGTATATTTAATATGTTTATTTAACACCTTTTTGTTAACAAATTTCATTTATTGAGAAAAAAAGTATTATTTTGAAAAAGTACGAATAAAACAAATGTGCAACTGTGGTATAATAGTTTCTAGATTCATGTAAGTACATTGTAGCCACCTAAAAGTCTTCAATAAGATGCTTAAGCATTTGACAGACTTTTTGTTAATTTTTTGACATTAGCTTAAGCCAGCTTATGCATATTATAGTTTGGCCTTATATTAGCAGCTACTTATATTAATTTTTAGAAAAATTTTATTTTAAATTTTTATGATATAAAATTTCTTTCGAAATTAAAAAAAAATATATATATTTGTTCACTTTTTTTTACAAAATAGTGAACAAAAAAATTTTTAAAGGTTTTTAAGAGTGAGGTCCATCACGATCCTAAAAATGTCATATATCACTATCAAATCTGAGATTACTCTACAATAATTGTGGAATTTTATACAAGTTTTAGATTTTTATATCAATTTTATCTAGCTAGTTGTCGGGTTATTGTTGAATGTTGGGCAGCTGATTTGAGGCTTTGGTCAAAATCAATAAGACTTCGCTCTAAGTCTTCGGGTGTTCTTAGCGGGATGTTTTCCGAGCAATGAGTACTGAGATATTTTTTATATTTCAACCAATTTATGCTTGTACTAGTTCTTGATGACACGATATCTTTTTGGTTCCATACATTGACAATACTGGTTGAATGACTTAACGATAATTCAAGTGACGATTCAACTTCAATCATTTCTCTGGAAATACCCTTAGTCAAGCCAAAATCTATAACTTCAGGTATTTTTTGCCGCTCTATATCACGTTCAGACACATGTTTAAAATTGTGTCAAACAAAACATGACCTCTTGGAGTAATTAATTAATATTGATCCCCAAAACGTTTGTTTAGCGTTGTAGTCGTCTGATACTATGAAACAGTGGTCTAGTGAAAGAAAAGAAGAAGTCGCTGTATTGACTCCCTAATATTTGAAATCTAGGAGGTGAATAAATCCAAGAAATTACGAAGTTTTGATGAAATTCTTCAATACAGATATTTGTTGCTTAATAATGTTTTAGTCGAGCCTTTATTGCTGAACCATCACATACTTTGCCACGGGGGTCTTTAATTTCTTCGATAACATAGAATTTCTGTAGCAAATATTTTCTATGCAAATTAATCGATAGCTAAGATTTTCGTAGATTTTCTATTAAAAATTAATCTCTTATTTAGTTGCTGACAGCTTATGTTTTTTATTTGAAATAACTAAGCTCTATATAGAAGAGCTCTATATAGAAGAGCTTAGTTATTGATAAAGTTATTATTGATACATTTTATCTGCTAGTTAGTGTTTTTTTAAGTTATCCATAACTTACATATCCTGTAAAAAATGTATCGATAATTTAGATTATCTGTAAAAAAAGGAATAAAAATAATTTATTTTTATAGATAGTTTATCGATAACTTGCATTAACTATAGATCATTTATCGGCAATAGAGGTTTTCTAACGAATTTTCTCTATAACTTAAATACTAAAGGTTTCTATATAAATATTTAAAGATAATTTGTATGACCTTTAGAACATTTATTGGAAACTTCAAATTTTGATAAAATATTTACCGATAACATAGCTTTTCTATGGGTAAGTTAGATTATATATAAATAAGATTTTTCTGGGAAATTATCAACAATAAAGATTTTCTATAGAAGTCTTATCGATAACTTGGATTTTTTTATAGAAAACCTATAAAGTCTTTTATATAAAATTTATCGATAACTTTAATTTTTTAAAGATTGAAGATTTTCTAAAGAAATCTTATCGATAACTTAGATTTTTAGACATAAATATTCCATAGAAAATGTGTGAATAATTTTTATTTTATTTTTTTTTTTTTTTTATGAAAAACTTTCTATAAAAAAATTATAGGCAACTTATATATTCCGTGATAAACCGTTTAACAACTTAAATTTTCTATAGAATATATTACTTGATTTTCTATAGCAATAGAATCAGCCCGGCTGGCTAGTGTACTATCTATCAGTCTGGGGTTGTGGATGCGACTCCACACAAAACCAAAGGCTCTGGGTATTGCACTACAATGAGTGAAAGTGCTCGATAGATAAATAATAAAAACAAATACTTAGATTTCCCAAGGAAATATTATCAAGAATATAAATTTTCTACAGAAAATTGTTTTATAGTTAAGGTTTTCTTCTAAAACTATCGACCGTTAAGATTATTTATATAATATCTCTTGATAACTAAATAATCAATAATAATAAAGATTTTTGTAGATAATTAATTAATTAATTAAAAAAAAATAAATTATTAACTTATACAATAGCAAATGCTTTTATATATCATATTTCTATAATAAATCCTTACTTTTGTTAAGGTTTTTACCACACATCTTATTATCGATAAAATTCATTCGTTATTTTTATCGATAACTAAATTTTCATAAAAATATTACACTTAATTTAGATTTTCTATAAATAATTGTCCTTTTAGTAAAAAAAAATTATCGATAACTATTTGTCTTTTTCTTAGAAATTTGAAAATTAATCAGATATTGAAAATATGTATCAATTGATGTTTGTATATCAAAAGTTTTAATGAGATGTCGTTTTATTTTAATTTTGTTATTAAATCATTATATTACTGTCTCCATTACATGCTTTGTTATCGCGAAATTTTCTTTACATTTTATCAATTTGACCCACTCGAAAAAAAATATATTTATTGAAATGCTCTTAATTAAAACAATCTATGAATGCCGGTTTTTATTAATGGCAAACTTTTATTTTTATTTTTGTGATTATATGTTTTTCTATGATTTTGTTTTTTTTTTAATTTTTTGTTGTTAAATAAAAAAGTTGTCGAGAATATTGTTGCGACATCATTAAAATATTCCACAAGTTTTTTTTATTGCGGCCAAAAACAATTTTTTGCTTGTTATATTTTTGTTTATAAACAATTGTAGAAATGCATCACAGAGTGAAGCATTATTCGGCATCCTATCATTTACTTTGTGATACCTAGAAAATCTGAATTATACGGTGACACCTTTAGCGATTAAGATTTAAAAATAAAATCACATGTAATATTTTCAAAAGGATTTTACTTAAGTCGATAAATCAATGCTTATCATATGCGAGATCCTTTAGTTAGGCTTCGCTGTCGGGTTTCTAGGAAAAAGGTTCTAGTTGCTCTTGACAACCAGTCGGTTATAAAACGTATGAGTCGGCAACGCAACACTTGCCAAGAAGTTATTGAAATCGTTATTTTGACAGACCAGCAACTGAAAATGAATGTAAACAAGCATACAATACATAGCAAAGTGTTAGAAAGTTAGTTTTAAAATACAAAAAAGTATTAAAATATTTAAAAAAATACAAATAAAAAAAAAGTGAGAAAATAAATTAAATAAAATTAACAATCAAGAAAAAATACATACATTTTTCGAAATACTAAGCTCTTATTTTAAGCCATTTTTTCTTTAATTTGACTTTAAAATGGATCGACATCCTCTATCATTCTTCTGCTGAACGTGTTGGTGGTCCACAACTATTGAGCTTTTGGGAAATATCTTTCCATGCTTTCTACCGTGCATTCTTTTGTGTCACCAAATCCTCGGACACTACAAGCAATATGTGAGTTATTTTCCATTTCTTGTACTAATAGCTCAAATTGTTGTCTGGTGGTGATTTTTACAATTTTGTAATCTACAGGCTAAAAAAAATATTTAAATTTTTATTAAAAAATAAATTATTAAAAAACATTCTTACTTTTCTGTTTAGCAGCCTTTCAATTGAAAAATCTTCAAAGCAACCAGAAAAACACGGTTGCCAATATCATTACTATTTGGCAACTCACGTTGCCAGCCGTCAGTTGCCAGTTGCCATCCGTAATATAATTTTGGCAACTGAAGTTCGGTTGCCATCCGTAATAGACTTATAAGTTTGTCCATAGTTGAACTAAGTCGATCCTCGACATTTACACAATTTATGATCTGCTATCACAGCTTTTTCCAGGCTTAGGCTACAAACAACGTTATTTTGACATTCATATTTACAGACTCGTCTCTCGACGTTAGAAACTCTCTCTTTTGTTTTTGTACTGGGTGTTAGCTTGCAAAATTGAGGGTGCTGTAGCTTAAGTGGTTAGCACGTTGACTACTAAGCAATGGTCACGAGTTCAATACTCAATCATGACAACATCAATTTTTCTGATATGTATTAAATTTTCTTTATAATAATGCATAACACAGCGCCCTCCTTCGCCGGTATTACCATATAGCACTAAATCGCCGGCGAAGTAAAATAATTATAAAATGGCTATGTTAGCTTCAAACTAATTCGCCTAAATAACACCAGAGGCGCTGCAATACTGGTCTAAAAATAATCATAACGTGTAATTGCAGTGTTGCAAGAATCGAAGCTTTACTATCACACTAACCATCTGTCTTATCTACTACTATCCCTTTCCAAAGGAAGTTTCACAGTTTAATATAGGCATTAACTGCCTGAGTGGTACATCTCTTTAAAAAAAAAATTGTAATTTTACACTTCTTTTTTGTTCCGTTCCTTTCACTTTTAGACTAGTTTCACAGCTCATTTGACGCTGGGTGATTCTGTTATCGTCACTGATGTGTGTGCTTCTTTTAGAGAAATTCGATTATTAGGCCAACTTTAGGCTCTCTATTAGATTCCATTCTGTCCACGGTAGTTAAATAATAATGTAAATGTGCGATGTATAACTGTGTAATGTGTTGTTCACCGCACATAACACTTCTTATCTAGCATCAGAATACTAACGACAAAGCCATGTATTCTTTGGTATATATTATGCCACCACAGAGTATGCGATTTTTTTTTAAGAATTCACGACTTTTGGCCCCAAGTATTGATTCAGCATTCCTGCTAAGAGTCTACTTCTGGTCGCCATCAAAAGGACTATGTAGCTTTCAACTGACGACCTTTAAATTTTAACAACAAAAAATATGTGGCGTCACTGATCCTTAAAGGGTATGCCATATGCTGTATGGCATGTTGCGCGATCTACAGGAAGTCACATGATGAAAAAAACTCTTACACACGTCTTCGAAGATAATGCGCTTCTTTAAGAATTATGTTTTGGCTGATCTATAACTATGACTCACATATTCCTTTAGCTGTTACGTTTGCCCATCAGTGATTTTTAGGCGTTATTCAGGTGAAGTCTTTTTGCTGTGCGATAATGAGAAATCAACCAACAAAAAAACACCCTTTATATATGCTTTATTCAGTAGGTTTCAACACTCTGTTTTATAAATATTTAAAAATTAATAAAAAGAAACTATAGTTTTTTCCAGCTATAATCGTTAATGATGCATTTAAATTCTGTTTTAAAATAATTGTTGATAAAATGAGAGTTTTTGATTATTTTATTTCTTATTTGCCTTAAAATAATTCGTCACATTTATTTATTGTTAAGCGTTACGAGGGGCAGTCAATAAGTTTTTACTTAAACATAAAAAACACATTTTTTTTATTTTGATTTAAATTTAAATTTTCATCGCAGTCTTCTTTTAGCTCTTTACACTTACACTTTATAGTTTCAAACTCTTCATAAAGACTTCAGCAGTCTCCAAAAAAGGCTTTTGTTGTAGAAATTAACTTCCCAATCGACTCAAATATTGTTGGGTGCTCCATTTAGAAATGGGATGCAAACACAATTTACATTCTGCTAGTGTTCAAAATAAAATTAAGACTAAATTAAAATTAAGATTTAAAATAAAATAACTTATTTCTACAAAAAATATTCTTTTAGCCCTGATTAGTTAGAGATGGAGTACCGAAATGCTCACTCACTGCTTAATCTTGTGTGAGTATGTACATTTGAGTCTTTCCTGCTTCTTTTCATACATGTCTGAGAGACTAGAAAATACTTTGTGTCTGTTTATTTATGTTTTTATATTTTTTTTTTGTCTATTCAAAAGTGAATAAATGAGAAAATATTTTAGGTAGAAATTAAACAACCAAAGCCTGACTAAAAAATTCATTTAAAAAAGTACCTCATCAAAAGGTAGTTAAAAATACCTTTCATAAGGTTGTCTTTTTATATAATTTAAATCAAGCTATTTTTTAAAAAATCCTTGAAAATCCCTTAAAAGCAGTGTTTTTAGGGTTCCGTACCCAAAGGGTAAAAACGAAACCCTATTGTTTTCGCTACAATGTCTGTCCGTCTATCAGCCACTTTTATCTCTGGAACCGTAATAGCTAGACTCTTGAAATTTTCACAAATGATGTATAGTTGTTGCCGCTATAGCAACAAATACTAACACTTATAGGGTGTTCCGAAAGTGACGGGTTAATTACGATTATGTCTTTATTTCTTGAGCAGTGGGAGGCAAACACTTAAAATTTGCAAACAGTAATTAAAACTATGTTCGCTTTATAAACAAGTCTAAACAAATAAACTTAAAAATTAAAGGGTGATCCGATAGGGACGTGATTTGCATGTATATGGCCTAAGTTTTAAACGATAATAGGTAGAATCTTGAAATTTTTACAGGAGGTGTATTACTATGGCCACTATAACAAAATAAAAAAAAAATAAAAGGTGTTTCGACAGTGACCTGATTTGCATGAATATGGCCTAATTTTTTAACCATAATAGGATGACTCTTAAAATTTTCACATATGGGTTATCACTATGAACCCTATAACAAATAATAAAAATTAAAGAGTTTTCCGGCAGTGATGTGATTTGCATGTATAAGGCCTTATTTCTTGAACCGTAATAGTTAGATTCTTACAATTTTTTACTGAAGACGTGTTGCCACAGCTGATATGACAATTACTAAAAACTAAAGGGTCTTCCGACAGTTACATGATAGTTTTATAGAAAGTGTATTACCATGGCCGCTAAAACATAATTACTAAAATTTAAAGGGTGTTCCAATAGTGATGCAAATTTTGCGAATTTAACTTTAATTTTAAAATTAAAGGATGCCCTATAAGACATGAAAAAATCAACAATTTGAATTTTTAAGTTGAACTGAACATAGTACGGAACCCTTCGTGTGTGAGTCTTAACTCACACTTGACTGATTTATTTTAATGACTTTCCTAACCCTGCGTCTACATTAGTCATCCATTTGTCTGAACATTAGTAAAACTTCATATAAAAAAACATTATTTTTAAAGTTTTTGTTTTTATATGAAGTTTAACTTTTGTTAAGACATGTTGATGGCTAATGAAGACGGGGGTAAAGGTACTTTTCGTTAAAAAATTAACTCTATAAAATAAAGTCTAAAAAAACAGGCTATTCTGAAAAAATTACCTCAGAATTAAAACTTTTGAAAAAGTGGCTTTAATAAACCGTACTTTTTTTAAAAAAAGCATATTCCAAAAAGTACTTTCTAAAGTCTTAAAAGCCCTTTTTAAAAATTTTCATTATAAACTACATTTTAAAATAAGTAAAAACCTACTTTCAAAAATAGTAACTTTAAAAGGAGTGCTTTTTAAATACCTTTTAAAAAATTTTCAGAAAAAGTACCTTTTAAAAAAATATTTGTTAAACCAGTATATTTTGGAAAAAGTTAATATTAGAAATTTTAGCCCCTTAAAAAGTTTTTCAAAGACAGCACCTTTTCGAAAAAAGTGGATAGTCCTTCTTTGAAAAAGTTCTTTTAAAAAATGTACCTTAAAAACATTTTGAAAAAAACGGGTATGTTTTGTAATCCGAATCCGAGTGAAATTGAATCCGAATGAAATTTTAAATTCCTAGACAATTCACATAACTTCCTTGATTGCTAATGTTTCAAAATAATAGGCGCAACTAAGTTATATTTTTCTTTAAAAATTTATTCGATTTCAATTTCACTCGGTTTCGGATTACAGAACATACCCGAAAAAAAAATACATTATTAAAAAAAATGCCTTTAAAAAAGTACCTTCAACAAAAGTACCACTAGAAACCCTAAATCTCCAAAATTAACAAATTTCTTCTCTTCGTTTAGATTTTATAAGCCTTTTTGATGTTCATTTATGATCGTGAAAAAGATATAAAATTTTAGAAATCTCATTTATTATTATTATATTTTAACGCTCATTATATTTTAACGCTCATGAATGAAAACTTCTGAACCCTGATTAGAGAGAATAATTAAACCTAAGCCTACTTAACAATTTATGTTTATATTAATAAATAGTAATAGTAATAAATTTAAATTTTATTTTAAAATATAATTGGCTGTTAATCAGCACAATTGTATTTAATTAAATTAAATTAAAATTAAATAAATTTATTTTAATTAGCTGAATAAAAATGCAAATTAAATCAACCTTTTTTTATTCTGCTTAAAATTTATTTAAAATACGTCAATGCATTGTCCCTTTGAGCCGATCAGAAAATTGTTTTAATTGTTTTTGTTTTCAGTCATAAAAGCTTTTCGATTATTTTTGTTATAAAAAAAGAGCTTAACTTTTTTATGACAAATCTATTAAAATTTACAAAAAAAAAAGAAATTAAATTATTTTCTGCCAATAAAAATGTAATTGCTTTAAATACCCTTACTGTTAAATATGGCCGAAAAAATTCTTCTATTTATTTAAATTGTTATCATTTAAATTTGTATGCTGTGGTGTTGAATGTTGCAAAATTAAAAAAAAAAAAAAAAAAAATAAAACTAAAAAATCTCAAAGATAACCAGTTTTAAAGCTAAACTAAAAATGATATTATTTAAGTGAGCGGAAAATTGATAAGGTAACTTATTTTATACGGTTCCCTACTAGTGAGGGAAATTTCTGCTACTTTTAATTACTCGATACTACTCAATACTTATCAATTGGGTACTCAATAGTACTCAATACTTTTGTTTACATAATAAAAACTGACTGTTAATCAGAGTTTTAATGAAGTCGTTAAATTTTTTTATTTAAATTGTTATCAAAACTACAACGTTAAAAGTATCGAGTAACTACATTTGAGTATTGAGTACTCAAAAATTACTCGATACTCGATAGCCACTACTCAATATTTTGCCAGCACTAGTCTCTACCCTATGTCTGTCAGCGACTTTGCGAGATTTGCACACCAGTTGTATTGCTATGGTCGCTATAACAGCAAATACTAAAACATAATAGGGGGTTCCAAAAGTGACATGTTATTCTCGTACACATAAGTCTTTGCTTCTTGAAGAGGCAGTTACTTCAAATTTACATACAGTAATCTATACACATAATAAAAAAGTAACTGTCTGTACGTCCGTCTGCTTTTCTTTTACGTTCGCATCACGTAAAAACTACTGGATGGATTTTAAGAAAATTTTGTGAGGAGGTCCTCACTCTAATATTGGATAATCTTTTACTCTCATTTCCAAGAGAAAGTGAAGAAGAAAAAGCAGTGAAAGTACGAAATTTCCGGTTTAAAGGTACTGAAATTTTCGGTTTAAAACTGGGATATTTTAAACACCTTTTATTTTTGAAAATAGAATATTTTAAACAAGGTTGCGCACCTTTTTTTGAAAGTGGGATATTTTAAACAGATGGCGTTAATTGAATAAAATTTTTATTTTTACTTTGTTTAATTACATTGTTTGAAACACCTCTTTTAGTGCTTTACAATAATTTTTAAAATATTTTATAAATTTTAGAATTTTATCCAGAGATGGGTACATTTATATAAAGTAAATACATAAACCATAACTGAAGAAAAGTAAGAGTCTTACAATTGGTGTGGAAAACTTTCAAAGCAAAATCGAGCAAAATATTTTCAGGACGGATAGACGTTCTATGTTCAAATAATAAAACAGTAACTCATTTCCTGTCTGTCTGTATTTTTCTTTGTGTTCGCATCACATAAAAACTACTGGATGGATTTAAAAAAAAATTTTGTGAGGAGGTACTTTCGTATTCTGCAAAAATATCTTATTTCCAAGAGAAAATGGAAAAAAAGCAATGAAAATACCCCGATTTTTTTACCGATTTAAGGGTACTGCATACCGTAAGGCATCCTTTATTATTCAAACCAGTATATTTTAAGCAATGTTGTGCAACAGATGGCGCTGTTTTAAAATAATGAGTAACTCATTGCCTGTCTGCATTTTACAGAGCTCTACAATAATTTTTAGAATTTTATATAAATTTTAGAATTTTGTTCAGGGATGCATACCTGTATATAAAGTAAATACGTAAGAGTCTTAAAATTTAATGTGGACTACTTTCAAAGCAAAATCGAACCAAATATTGCCAGGGTGCACACAACGTGTGTGGGCAAAGCTAGTTAAAACTATATTCGCTATATAAACATAAAAATATAAAAATAAAAACCTAATAGGGTGGTCCGACAGTGAAGTGATTTACCTGTGTACAATTTTATTTTTTGAATCGTAAAAGATATACTCCCAAAATTTTTCCAGAAGTGACAGATGTGCTGTTACGGCCGCTATAACAATTACTAAAATTAAAGGGTATTCCGACAGTGACATTATTTTCACGTAAATGGCTTTATTTTTCTAACTGAAATAGGTAGATTTGAAATTTTCTTAGGTAGTAGGCCATGGGCGCTATAACAAGTATTTTAGAAAATTTACAGCTAGTTCCGATATTAACGCGATTTTGGAGAATATGACTTTATTTTTTAACCGATATTTATTCATAAAGTTATAGCAAAAAATTAAGAAATTAAAATTAAAGGGTGTTGCGAAAGTGGACCCAAATTACGTAAGTAATCTTATTTTTGAACCGGATTGGGTGGCCCATTCAAATTTACACGGAGTATGTAAAATTTGTTTCCGAGAATAAGTTCGAAAAATAAAATAAATAATTAACGGGTGTTTCGATAGTGGCACGATTTTTTATTATTTCTTATATTTGAACAGCAATAGGCTGACACTGGATATTAACACAGGGTATTTCTATCTTTTAGTATAAAAGTAATTGCGTGCCCCGGTCGGTTAGTAGGTAGTGTGCTTGCTAGTCTATCAATCTGGGGGTTATGGGTTCAATTCCCACGAAAGACTTTAGGTGTTTCACTACAACGAGTGAAGATCTTCAATTCATGCTAGGAAAATTAAGTTAGAATATAATTTGTAATTGTATTGTAAGATTTAATAAATAAATAAATAATAAAAAATTAAAGGGTGACTCATGAAAAAGACTTGAAAATATTTAAAACTTGTACTTCTAAAGTTTAATACTTGCAAAATCGTCAAAATCGAGAAAAAATATTGTCAGGAAGCCCACGACGTGGCAGCCACAGCTAGTCTTGTAATATAAACATACCTTATAATAAATCACACAATTATTTATTAGAATATTTTCTAAGCATTTGATATAAGAAAAGACCTAAAAATTATTATTTTTGGAAGAAACCCGTAAAATTAGATTCTAATAATTTTGAAAAACTAAAACTAAAAAAACCAAAAATTATCTGTTTGTACTCGGTTATACTGCGGCTATATAAGAGTAAACTTATCATAATTTGATTACTCATAATATATTATGGTTATAAATGCAATATTATTTTGGAATTCTAATAAAACTTTGGTTGTGTTTTGAAAATTGTATGGTTCAAACCAACTATATTGCATTTTTTGGGTTAAGTAACCATATAATGGTCAAATACTAACAAAAGCTTTTTTGTAGTGAACATAGTAATGATTAAAAAAAAACTCTGACTTGTTCATCGCAACCATATATTGTTACAGAGAACATACGATGGTTCTTGTGACCATACCGTAATCAATCAGAATGGTTTTAGCTTCTATAGATTCCGTTCGGTTTCATTAAATTTAAAAAAATATACAAAACCACTTTTAATGAATCTAATATGGCAACATAATAACGAATGTAGCAAAAAATAAAAATTCAAAAATATTTGTGTTGTAGTGGAAAAAATCAAAGTAATAAAGTATTTGTTTAAGTTAGAAAAAATAACAAAAATTCATGGTATATCTGCAGGAAATCGATAAATTACGTAGCCGGTTTTTCAGGCGTAAGTCAGATCAATATTCTTAAAGGGTTTTTCACACTATAATACAAGTATTAATACTTTTAAGAAAAATGCAACCCTGACATGATGAGTTGTTATTGTTTTTTTTGAAAAATTTCAAACGGCGATTAGATCAGAGTTGCATTTTATTCAAAAGTATTAATACTTGTATTATAGTGTGAAATGCCCTTTACTAAGAAAAAGATGTTCTGAACAGTTAGAACGGCTAGAAAATGCTTAGAATATAAATTTCGCATAGCAAATTGAAAGCGGTTTCCCTTCGACCAATATTTTCGTTCTCCAAAGAAGCAAAATACGGAATCAATCCCACTTCTGAACAGAATTTAGCTCTGTGACATGGCTGTATAATAGGCAGTGATGAAGTTTTTTACTCTGAGAATATCGTGAGTTTAAAAGTTAGTGATTAGGAAGGGGTACCCCTAAGAAATAAGGTGTTATAAGAAGTAAAGGCTGTTATTTAAGTTTAAAATAATTTCATAATATTTTCAAACCTTCTAAAACCACAAAGTCTGTGGCATACTTTTAGGAGTTGCATAAAATAAATCAATTTTAAACATAATCTAAACACCAGCATCAGTTTCGTGTACGAAAAACCTAATAACACATAGAAATGATTTAAAAAAAAAGTAAAGAAAAGAACAAATATTTATCATGGTCGAGATAAAATTGGGTGCGGTTTTGGTGTTTATTGATTTTTTTTTGCAAAAGACAATCACCCAACAAAATCGTAGTCATATTCTATAAATATTAAAGCAACCAATGAAACCAATAAAACCTCAACATATTAGTTTTTCTTTTTTCTCTTCAATTCTTAGTTCTTTTTATATATTTTTTCATGTGATATTTATTTGCAAGGTCGGTTATTATTTGTGGTTGAGTTTAGGAATCAAAGCCAACTTTAATGCAAAATGTATTTAGCAGATTCATACACGTAAATGTTGTTTGTCTGTTTTAAAAGCAATTAAATGCCGTTTGCCTGAAAGTTATAAAACTACAATAGGAACAAAAATTTGATTTAAAAAATCAAAAAAAAAATTTTAAATACTTAAAAAATATTTGTTAATTTAGAAAATCATTTGAAACTTTTTAGATAAATATATGTCATATTTTATTTTCACGCTTACACTTACACATACAAATTTTCATGTTTTGCTTGCAAATAAACGTAGCACCGAGGAAGGAGTATTGCACACAAAAACAAAATTTAAATTCGGAAATTCCGCTTCGCATTACTTAAGACGCCAATGCACAGCCATATATTTAAATTAATTTTAAATCTCCCTAAAGCATGCTACATTTTATTTAAATTCAATTCTGCCTTGAATGTATATTTTTTTATTGTTTAACAAAAATATTCTTAAGAAAACAAAAACTTTTTTCTTTCGGCAAAAGTTACTTTAAAAATATGCATTTTTACTTCATACGATAAAGTTTATTTTGTTTTTGTTTGACAACATCATCCAGAGCTCTTTAAATGAGAAAAGACCTCAAGTTCACAAAGTAACAAGAACACAAAACAAAAAAATTTGAGCACATACTTATACAAGTACTTACATGCTTTGTTAATTCAATTCATCTTGCATGAACTCTACTGTAACAGAGTTAAAAAGTTTAATTAAAAAACTGTGCTGACTGACTATTTACTGCAGAGAAACGGTTGTTTAAACTTTTTTTCGTCTAGATAATTTAAAAGATTTAAGCCAACAAACTAGCAAATCTTTTTACTCCATTGCACAGACTTTTTTGGTGAGTTTAATTGCCACAAAAATTTTGAATAAAAACTCTTCAACTCAGTTGGTATTTTTCTCCATCGCACTTTGGGTTGAAATTCCCAATAATGGCGCTTAATTGAAAATTTATATTTTTAAAAAGTAAGCTATTTAAGGTTATAGTAAACAAAATTGTGCATCACTAATTATCTTTTTCATTTTTCTATGTTATCTACTTTTCGAGTTGTGCGTTGTCAAAGTTAAAGTTTTTTTAAGTTTTGAAAACTGAGAAAAAAAAATTTTTTTTAATTAAAATTTTGTATTTTCCTAGCATTAAAGTAATATTTTTTCAATGGAACCTTCAACTTCAGGTATTCAAATATGTATCTCAGTTAAATATTTTAGTTGTAAAAATATTTTTAATCTTTTTTTTGGAAATTCGTGTAAAAAACAATCATTTTTCACTTTCGAGTAGAAATTCAAATCCGTTTTGGGAAAGCTTGGGTAAAAAAAAATTTTGGAATTTTCTATGATATGTCTACTTACAAATCATATAAAAACATTTTGCGGGTTTTTTGCGATAAGAAGGAAAAAAATTGTTTTCTATTTCAACCAACATCAAAGAAACATTCGTGTATGCTTAGCAAGACACTCACTGCATTAATCATGTATGTATGTAAGTGTGTACATATACATACATGTAGTTTTGAAGTAGTGAATGAAACCACCAGATCAAAAATACAGATCGAGTTCAGACAAAAAACCGGATTTTATTAATCCGGTTTTACCTATTACCTATTGACCAGTTATCGGAGGAAGCACAGGAAGCTCGTAATAACGATTTTAAATCATACAGAGAACATTTTGCACGGAAATGCAGTCGTGAAAAGTCCAATGAAGATATTTTCAGTAGATTTTTAATAAGCTCTGATCCTATTATTAGGATCAAACATTACAAAAAGAAAATTAGCGTGTTACCACAGCAGGTATTGCACCTTCTTTATTACTTGAAATTTCTGAAGAAAATAATTCCGATGATATTTATTTTTGTGACAGCGAACATGAAGACTAATAGTATTAACCATAAAATGTAAATTTATATTAATATAAACTTTTTAATAAATAAAAATTAGAGCTGACAAACGAACACCCCTGGCGTTAAAAAAAAAAAAATTTTCAAAAATGATTTTTTCACGTAGTAACGACCCACTTAATAGTACGAAATGAAAAAATAAGTGCTATCTCTAACGCCTGAATTAAGAGCCGTTTTTTAGCAATTTCAACCCAGTGTGCATCGTTCGGATTCTTTCAACTACTTCTAATTAAAATTATCTGAAAAAGCTATTTCTGAACTAAAACTATTTTATGAAAACTTGTTCGATAATTTTCAAAAATAACTTAACTCTTAACTATTCCAGAATTTGTTTTTAAACAAAATTTGGAAAAAATTGTAAGAAAATTTATAAAAATAACTAGCTGTGCCCGCCACCTCGTGGGCATCCTGACAATATTTTCCTCGATTTGGCTTTGAAAGTATTCCACACCAATTGTACGACTCTTACTTTTATAGTGCTTTAGTTATCGTTTATTTATTTACTTTATATAAAGGATAAAATTCTATAATTATAAAAAATTCTAAAAATTCTAAAATTCTAAAAATTACTGTTAAGCTCTGTAAAAGATCTTTAAAATATTTTAATAACAATGTAATTCCACAAAGTAAAAATACAAATCAAATACAAAATTTTATTCAATTGGCTATTTGGCAGTCAGTAATTAATATTTTGTCATTGTTTTAAAACAGCGCCATCTATTGCGCAACCCTGGTTAAAATATCCCGCTTTCAATTCATATTTTGTCCTTATTTTAAAAAAGCGCCATCTGTTGCGCTACATTGCTTAAAATATACTGCTTTCAAAAATAAAAATGCCTTAAAGTATGCAGTACCTTTATATTGATAAAAAAATCGTAATACTTTCACTGTTTTTTCTTCACTTTCTATTGAAAATAAGACAACTTTTGCGGGGAAAAAAGTATCCTATATTGGAATCAGGATACTAAGGTACCTCTTCACACAATTTTGTTAAAATCCATCCAGTAGTTTTTACGAGATGCGAACACAAAATAAAGAAAGACAGACAGACAGACAGACAGATAGACAGACAGACAGACAGGAAATGAGTTACTATATTATTATATTACTAGCACTGCCCGCCACTTTGTAAGCGTCCTTGCAATATTATGTTCGATTTTTCTTTGAAAGCAATCCACACCAAAAACCCTTACTTTTTTAGTGCCGCCTTAAACTATGCTTCAGTTATGGTTATATACGTTATAAATAGCGCCATCTGTTAGTGGTTATTGCTTCAGTTATAGTTTACTAGCTGAACCGGTCCGCGTTGCTGGCCCTAAGAAAACATTACTGATGTATTACCACACGATTTAAACTGAGCTTTTAACGAAATTTACGACCTTTAAATAAAAATCCATGGATTGCCAATTATAAAGTGTTTTTACAGAATAACTTATATATGGTGGCGTGCCAACTCGGGAGCAAGCCACATACAACTGGCCGTGTGAAAAACGTGAATTTTCCAAAATTAAGCCAGCAATAGTCAATGATTGGCCTTGTGCTTTGTTGATGGTAATATCAATTGCAATAGTAATAGCAAAGGGAATTTGAGCCGCTTAAATTGGAATGGTAAATCGTTAGAAATCATCGGAATTCGTGGAATAAGTACGTCGTCGCCTTTGAATCTGCCACCGATGATTATTGCCTCTCGATTAAATTTGGTGAACAATTTTTGATGGTCAATCTGGTTCCGTTGCATAACTTTGGGGCGTTTAAGTTGCGAATAAGAATTAACGCAGATCCAACATTTAATGTTAGTACATACGGTGGCATTCCGAGTGGTTAAAATGAATTCAAAAATTCAGTGGGATAATTGACGTCTTTTTCTTCATCCGTTACTGTGTCGATCGATTTGTATTTGATTAATTTGCTGGGCAGTTTCAATTGAATTTGCTCATTGAGCTTGTTGACATCATCATTTTTTGGTGCCAAAATTGCACGTTCGCACAGCCAATACGGATTATTGTAGGACGTTGTTAGACTTGGGAATACCTTGTCGTCAACGGCTTGAATATTCATTCGCATTTGACAGAAGTTAGGCGGGAACGAAATCTCGTTCGTGACGCGATTAGTTGGAATTTTTCCATTTCCGAAGTCAAAAAGTTGTTTTGAGAATATTTGAGCAGACGGGTCTTGTAACAAATGCACACGCATGTTAGTCGACTCGGTTCCAAAATGTACCGTTATTTTTTATCAGCATTTGAAAAAAAAAACTCAAAAATTTGCACAAAATGTAGGTATCTTAAATGCAAGGGTACACAAAGTTGTTTATCATCGATTGATAATAAAATATTATTTTTAACTTACGGTACAATGTTCCACCTTAGTAAGCGCGGAATATCTTGTGTTATCGAATGATGTAAATATTTTGTAAATAAACCGAAAACTCGGATTTTTGAATGCAACATTTTGAAAGTTTTAAAATTTGTTGATATTGGGTCATTATTAACATAGGTTTTTTGTAAAATCTCCGAACTACATAACCGATTGAAGATTTTGATATCTTGTTTTGAAAAACATGAGAACGGCTTTAAAAAAAAAAAAATAATAAAAAAAATATCATTAGTGGTGCAATATGAAAATTGGATTTTGCCACGTCCCTCCGCCCGCAGACCGAAATCAGACTTCACAGTGTCACCCGTCTGAATATTCTCAAGATTCCCTGAAAATTTCATCAAAATTGGCCTAGCCGTTTTGGAGTCCATACGTTACATACATACACACATCCTATTTTATATATATAGAAGAAGAAGATGTATTTATATTACTACTATAATAACTGCGTACTTTCACTGCTTTTTCTCCACTTTCTCTTGGAAAGAAGATATTTTCGAATCTATTTTGGAATCTGGATACTAAGGTACCTCCTCACAGAATTTTATTAAAATCCACCCAGTAGTTTTCACGTGATGCGAACACACAAAAAAGAAAAACAGACAGACAGGATATGAGTTACTATTTTATTATATGTATAGATGCGATCTAATGATTTTGCTGGCCATGTAATCAGTGTAATTACCACAATATCATGCAATTAAAATCCTATGTTTTCTCTGGTTTCTTATTAAGCCATTATTGACAAATTTCAATTAGTTTTTTGGGTTATTGAAGTGGTTTTCCTGCGAATATTTTTGTTTCGCATATTTTGCTTTGACACTTGCCACGAATATAAAAAAAAAAACATTGTCATACACTGGAACACACCGAACAGCAAAGTCCATAGGAGAGAAGTTTAAAGCAACAATTATTTTGTAGTTCCCTTTTAGTTTAAATTCCTAAACAAGAATATAACAATAAAAATAAAGATTATTATCCTGTCAATGTATTATAAATTGATCGTTAGTTAGCAGCTATAAAAATGTGTATAAAAATTAAAGCATTCCAATTGCTATTAAACAACTGTACTTTAGTGTCCATTTAATGAACAATAAAACTAAAATTAGCTGAGAGTTTTTATTTCTTTTTTTTTTCAACCTCTTTACATATGTGTTGCATACTTTAGGGCATTTTTTTCTCTTGTAAACAGTAAGAAGCATGAAGAACTCCAAACAATAATCCCCGGCAAACAATGAACTAAAAATGAGAACAATTGTTGTTGCCTTAACCTCGATTGTTCTTCTAGAAACACACAACAGAAACTAAACAATAGTATTTTGGAGTAAAAATTTTGCAGTAAATATTTTGCAGTTAAAATAAAGAACAACAAATGTGGGCTTCAAAACTTCTTAACAATGAAACTTTATACAAAAGTTTCACGTTAAAAAAAAAATATGTATATGCAAACCATTATTTTGCTTTTATGGTAAAATAAATACAATAATAAAAGTTTTTCTTTTTTTTCTTTTTTGTTTGTACAGAACAATAATTGTAATTTATTTTAAAATGCTATTTTTGCTTCTATACTTATAGATGTAAGTAGTTTGAAGTAAACTTTACTTAAGATTTCAAGGCATTAAAAAAAACATAAAATAGATTTTTACAATTATTTTCCCTTAAGCCTTTTTTTTAAACAGTAATGCGCCTAAAAGTGGTTTATGGTTATTTTTTTCAGCACTTCACTTTAACACCAAATCACGCACGAATGAATTCTGTTGCTCCTTATAGAAAGTCGTAAGTAGAGTTGCTTTCCAAATTGGTTTTTTTTACAATTTTTCAATTGTTTCAATATCAAGGCTGTAAAATAGCGTCACTTTTATTTTATCTCACTTTTCTGGCCACTTAATGTATGCTAATGGTTTTCGTTAAGAAAAAAAAAACTGGGCGTAAACCTGAAGAGGAAAAATGAGATTTTTTTTCTACAAATGAAGTGTGTTAAGGCAACTTAACTTATTACTGAGAGTTTTTTCAGACATAAATTATAAGTGTTTTCCTTAACCCTCCTATGTTCATGTGAGTCTGGTCAGACCCATTCGATTTTTAAATGAGTGTAGTTCTTTTTTTAAAAATAGCTGAGGTTCCTTAGTCCATGACTTCCTAAAGCAAAGTGTACAAAAAACAGTGAAGTATTAAAATTCGAATTTTTAGTATATTTGTTAGAAAAAAAATTATTTTAAACTACTTTCGTTAATCAAGATCACATGGGTCTGTGCAGACCCATATGAACTTTGCATGTAAATTGTTTGACCGTTTAATATATGCCCCTATTGCGGTTCACAACTTTTTTAATAATTTGGTCGTCTTTTATAAATCGGTATTGCCATTCACAACTTAAAAGCGGTTGACTTTTTGGTTGTGTTTAATGGTATTGCGGTTCACAATTTTGTATGAGTTTGGTTGACAAAAACTATAAATATACACAACTGCTTACTAGCAATTGAGTCAAACACAACTAAAAATCCTTGTGTTCCACAACACCAAAAAATAATTTGGTTTAGCCAAAGTCCAAAGTTGAGTTGAGAACGGCAATAGGGGCAATAAATAATAAAGCTACTGACGGAGGCAGCAGCAGAGATCACTTATTTCCGTTGATATTTAGAAATCAAGGCGAAAACGTGTTTTTAATTATTTAGTGGGAAGTATTTTTTAATAATATGGAACATAGCCACTATGGATGCTATGATGAACGTTTGCTTCGTAAGCTAAGCGCAGAAAAAGTGAGACGGAAGAACGTGAACTACTTCAGGCACAAATTGAACAAATTATGGGACAGGAGTCCGACCGTTTCGAAACAAGTGGCGATGTAGATGATGACTATTTTCCATATGATGAAGATTTTTATGAAGCAATAGACATAGAACAGGAAATCGAGTTGGATGACATTCTAGATGACAACCATGATTACGTTGAGGGTTTGAATATGGAAGCCATGTCCCTTAAAGCTCCAACCTCAATGCAATCATCCAGCACATCTATCACTCAGGACCTTATGTACCGGTCGAAAGACGGTAAGACGCGGAATTCAAATCCTCCACTACCTGAAAGGCCTCGCTGTCAAAATGAGTCATCGAGCTATTTTCGTTATTATTGTCTTCTGAAATCGTTAGTATTATTGTGAGGGAAACCAACAGAAAAGCTGTTAAAGCGGTTCGTCAATGAAAAGAACAGTATACCTGATATCGCTGGTTTGGTCTCATTCACCATCTATGATGGGTTGAGCCCGGCAAAGCAAATGCAGCAAATGTAATCGTCCTATATGTTTTAACGAACATTCCATTCAATTACATAGTTGCAAACCCAATTGCTCTTTGTTATTTATATTAAAACGCTTAAATAAATAAAATTTTTTCTAAAACTGTATTTCTTATATTATTTTCATGGGTCTGGCCAGACCCTTATGATGCAGTTATCGTATCATAAGGCATCGAACATCGGAGGGTTAAATTCTTATGGATATATAGTTCAACTACGTCATTGCAAAAAATTAAGTGTTTCGGCAAAAAAAAATCGAATACCTTTTAAAAACCTTTTTCACTTTTTCTCTTACAAAGTATTATTTTTACTTTTTGCATTTTACTCTTTCCCCGGCCAATAAGTCAAATGTTAATGCAACATTTGTTTCAAGCCCTGAAAATCATGTTTAGTATCTTTGCTTAATTGTTGTTTTCTGTAAGAGCTTTTCTATTTCTTCTATTCCATTAACACCTACACATATGCTATTGAAATATGCTTTAGTTTTCGCTAGAGAGGGTGTTATAGCAGCTGTTGCTAATGATAAAAAAGTTACAGTGGTGTTATGGAAAATTTTTAGCTGAGAGGCCAGTGGAAAATTTAAATTTGTTGAAGCAAGGCTCGTAATATTTGTTTATAAGAAGACTAACTTCCTAAACCTTGATAGATAAATAATTTCTTTTTCGTCCAATTATGTTTTCTTAGGCTTGAGTTAGTATCCTAACTATAAATAATAAATATTCTTTTTCAAATTAGGTGAATTTTTCAGGAAAATTAACAAAAATAATATAATATAAGCTTAAGTCCCCGTTTATACTATGCAACTTTTGTCGCTGCAATGCTTACTTAGTAGGAGAGAGAGGAAAGAGGAATGGAAAAGGGCATGTACTGCTGAAATTCGTTTTGTGATCTCATTCATAGTATTAAATATAAAGTTTAAAATGTAAACAAATGTCTACATCCATACAACTTGCTGCAATACAAATTGCACAATATTTTATATCACAAATGCAATTTTAAAGAAGAAAATAAAAAGATTGCAGCAACAAAAGTTGCATAATGTAATTGGGCACTAAGGATAATTCGTTTGAAAATATTTTTTTCTTTTAATTCTCAACTGCAACTTTCAGAGACCCAGACGCATTATGTTATTAATAACGTTGGGTTGGGTTGGGTTAGGTTAGGTTAGATTAAGAAGTGTTGTACCAAAAATGACATCTCCACTCGGAAACACATAGGATCCGTCATGATTCCCTAAGCAGCAGTGTAAACACACAGCTAACTTGGGACCAATATGCTGGTACCTTGGTGTTACCTGAGGCATAGAAGAAAGAAGAAAAAATACAGAATAGAAAGAAATTATAAAGGGAAAGGTTTTGAATAAAAAAATTTGGTTCAAATAGTAGAAAAAGCTAAGCGTTAAGCGGAGGATGCACAGACAACAGACAAGTGAAGAAGAAAAGTTGCCATTATTATTAATATTAGAATAATTAATAATAATAGTAGTTATATCTCGCCAGAAAACCAGTTGCAACTCCACAAAAAGGAGTTGATCCTGCTTGGTTATAATGATGAGACATCGGAGAGCCTCTCAAAATAAAATCGTCCAAAGTTCTAAAGACGTCGGTATTCCAGGGCAGGGCATAGCCCTTCTCTGTGTTCAACCGTTTCATCCACCTTCCTCATCTTGGAAACTTTTATTGTAAATTCTTCTACAGAGACTACGCCTCCAACTCTCGTTCCCCTTTTGGAGCCATCCATGAAAACACAGAGTGATCGAGATGGAGGTAGGTGATCCTCGAGTCGAAGTTAAAACATCTTGCGAGGAAGAATCTCGGGGTGCAATAGTCTATAAGTTAAGCTAGCTAAAACTGAAACAAAAAATGCGTCCTGCTACCTATAACTCAGCCACCCTAATAAAATCGACGACATCCGCCAGTTTATACCGAGAGACGTCGTCTAGCTCGTCTTAAAATATTCGCCTGGCCATCTATTTTCGATTTTCAAAATAAATTTTGCACAATTGCAAACGTTGCTATGACGTTAATTTAATTATGATAAAACTGCAACCCTAACTCTGACTGACCCTAAATGATAATAGAATTGCCAGGAACGACAAACGTATAACAATTTAATCTCAGCATCAAATTTATTCTACTCTTTCCCTATTAGACTTTAGTTTAAAACTAGCTTTGCCACCTCCCCTTCTTATTGTAGAGTTTTGTAAATAGTCTACAAAAGAAAAGGTGCTGCCAAGTCATTTAAATCGGTAAAATTACATTCGCCTTGTTATCTCCATTTTATCTTTGAAATTAGATATGATGACGAGAAACAAATTGTCTTATATTTGAACTGAGGTACTAAGGTACCTTCCCCGAAAAATTTTATTAAAATTCATCCATTAGTTTTTACGTGATGCAGTCTCAGACAGACAAATTTGTGTTCTATATTCCATATTAATAATTTCTGCTTCAGCAACAAAATTCTACATAACAGAAACCAAAGGAAATCTAGATAAACCCTATTGAGTCTGTGCACCATCAATTTCAATGGTAAAAACTTTGTTTGCTGAGTTCCGTTGTGGTCGCACCAGCACATATGACGTATTTTTACAGGTCGCCCAAAAGATGTCACGCTTAAAATAATCGATGAAATTTTTGCAATGATATTGGACGATCGGATAATCAATGTGGCTGACTCTGTAGGCATCTCAACCTAGCAGGTACATCACAGTTTGCTTGTATATTTGGATATGAGAAGGCTATCCGCACTATGAATGTCCTTTGTTATTTGGAGGGAATAAAGAAGTAGAAAGACGCTGGACTAAAAAACGCTTTTTTGTCGAAAAAATTATATCGGGTGGTTCAATTTTAAGGGCCTATGTTTAATATGAAATACACCTAAACGTCAAGTTCTTTTCTGCATTTAATTTGACATTTCTCAATTTGATATTAACTCAATTTGAACCATGGAAAGATACACAATCCAGCAACGCATTAAAGTTATTCAGACTTCAATTTTTAATTTTCGAAGAAAATCATCTTCAGTGAAAGGCACATTTTCACATCAGTGGATTCGTCAATAAGAAGAATTGCCGCATTTGGGCGAATGATAATCCAAGAGTGATTGTCGAAAAACCATTCCACCCACAATGAGTGACTGTTTGGTGCGGTTTATGAGCTGGCGGCATCTTCGGTCCGTATTTTTTCCAAAATGAGGCCGTTCAAACAGTTACTGTGAATGATGTTTGCTATCGTGAGATGATAACTAATTTTTTATGGCCCAAATTGGAAGATATGGGTATGAACGATATGTGATTTCAACAGGACGATGCCAATTGCCACACAGCTACCGAAACAATGGCTCATTTGCGCGACAAATTCAATGCCCGTGTTATCTCACGTGGTGGCGATGTCAATTGCCCTCTAAGATCATGTGATTTGACATCGTTGGACTTCTTTCTTTGGGGTTATATGAAAGAAAAGGTGTACGTCGATAAGCCAGCAACAATTCAAAAGCTAAAGGATGAGATAATTTGATACATTAACGGCATAGAACCTCAATTTTGCCTCATCGAAAATTTGGAGCATCGGATGGAGGTGTGCCGCGGCGGCCAATTGGCCGATATTTTGTTCTATACATAATTGAACCATACCAATATTATCAAAATAAAAAGAAATGACAATAATTTCCTAAATAATTTGTGTTTTATTCAAAATCAACATCGGCCCTTAAAAATTTAATAACCCTTTATATTAACCAAACGTCACGGTATTATCAAATTGGCCTCTTATTGGACAACCAATCCTCTGGTTTTTTAATTATCATAGCTAATATGATTTTGTCCACTTTTTGTATAATATTAAACACTGTCTTGTTCCATGCATCCTTTAACACTTAACAAAAAAATGAGTATTATTTTGTTGTTATTTAGAGGTGACGATGTTGCTAAATGGAAAATGGAAAATAATGGTTGGTTGGTTGGATAGAAGAAGCAATGTTTGTTTGTAATGGCCTTTAGATTTATGAGGCAATTAACACTAGCAAATGTTGCCAGTTCAGTGTCATGTGGTTATTTTAAGTACACAAAAGCTCAATAAAAATTTAGGTTAATAATAAAAGAGAAAAAAGAAACAATTTTCTTTTTGACACTTAACTTTAATAACTTTATTTTATTCTTTCATTTATTACAGATACACGATGATTTAGAAAAAGATCACGATTTTTCTGGTTCCGGTTTTGGTCCCGATGACGAAGACTCTGACAGTGATTATCGTCACAATACGCATAAACATCAAACGGGTAAATCAAATATAAATAAGAATATTGATGACAACGAATTCATAACCACAAGTAGAAATAATAATCAAAATCAAAACAAAAATCATCAAACCTCATCAAATAGCGGCATCAATAATAATAATCAAGGGAATACAGGCTTCATCAGTTCCGGTGGTAGTTCGGCAACAAGTGGTAACACTGGCCTTAATACAATCGGTAAAACATTTTTAATCATTATTAGTTTCCTTTTATTATTTTCTTTTTCTTTTCTTTTTGTCTAACTTTAACCTTTCCAACAAGCATAAGATTTTGTTTGTTGCCTTTTAACACCAAAAAAAAATATTTATTTTCTTTTAATTCTTTTGTTTTTTTTTTTGTTTTTTGTTAAAAAAATTATTTTGTTTTAAATTTTTAATTTTAATTTTACTTTTTTTATTATTCTCATCATCTCAATCAAATTCAAAACAATCATTTGAAAAAAAACAATCATTTTAGAAACAAATAATCATGAAAAACAATTCAATTCCTCTATTTCATCTCCTACACAAACCAAATCTACTACCTCTACTACTTCTACTTCCACTACAACAACAACAACACCAACTATATCCCCAAACAATAATCACACACTCCAACACATATCTGATACACAACACCAACAAAACACGTCCCATATTGTTCCCTATTTCCCAGACAAAAACAACGATAACAACAATAACCAGCGTAATGAGGACAAAATTGTACCACCGCCCATACAGCATCACCATGACAATGGTGATGATGATGATGATGATTTTGATATTGAGGAGGAAGAAGGAGAGGATGAGGCTGGTATTTTAGCTGGCAGCGGTGATGGTGGTTTTATTGATCGTAACAACGACAATGATGACGATGATCATACCGGCGATGTAGATGAAGATGGTGAAACAGGCGATGATCTACCTGATATCACTAAATATCAACATGGTGTCTTTAATGCAGCCACACCCTCCAAAAACGATCGCGAACATTCCAATACCCATCATGATGGTGATGATTTCGAAGAAGACGATCATATTGATCATCATCAACCAATTGATCATGAAGATGATAATGAGGAGGACGTCGCTGTTGTTCACAAAACACATTCCGAGGATGGCACTGAAATCTATACCGATATTACTGACGAGTCTAGCACAGGATCTTCCTCATCTACTACGGAAAAACGACGTCAGTGTATTTTCGTTATATTTTTTACTGTCTCTCTTTCTCTCTCTGTCTTTTTATTTGTCTTTTAAATTCATCTTCCTGTTCTGTAATCCGAATCCGCGAAATTTTTCGAATTAATATTTTTTGGTATTTTGAAAATTGAAATCGTGTTGTCATTATGCTCGTTTTACTTTCGAGTGCCATTTACATTCGTTCAAGTAAATATTCATAACTTAAGATTTTGAAATTTAAAATCTTTTTTTTCGAACTTAATTTCGAATGCACTAATGCGCATAACTTACAGGACATTAATGTGTTAATTTTTTTATTTAAAAACGCTTCGATTTACAGAACACGGTTGTTGGGTTTAAATTAATTTGGCTCTTTTTATTTAGTTATTTGCTTGGTAGCTTTATTTTTTGTTTTGTTCTATTTTATATTGTGTTTTGCTTTATATTTTATTTGTAGTGTTGTTTGCACTTTAAGCAAAACAGAATTTGAAATGCCTTTTTTGACAAGAAAAGATTTTTGCTTCAGAGGATAAAAAAATAATTTTTTTTTCGATACATTAAGTCCAGAATGTTTACAGTATTTTTTTATTTCCTCCAAATATTAAGATCATTACGACCTTTTCGTGTGACCCAAATCTCTTCAGTGATTGCTTCAAAATTGGAAACAGGTCGAATGGTCGAAAAAGGGGATTTGGGAGAGTATGCTGGATGTCGTAGCATACTATCTACGAAACGTACGGCTTATCTGCAGAAAACGTCCAGAAACTTCGGTGGGAATCGAACTCGTAAACCCTAAATGATAGACTAGTGCAGGAAACAGTTGCATAAGCAAGCCCATGTGATGGGTGTGGTCATAAGCTCATGAGCATCATACCCGAATACAAACTAGCTTACTAGCTATTAGTGAGTAAACGTTTGTTCGTATCATAAACGAAATGAGCTGACAGAGTACTACGAACTTTCTATACTAGAGAGCACGATCCTACTCTTCTCATGTTCGAAACACTCAGTATGTTTTGTTTAGTAGTTGTTAGTAGAACATTTCTTAAGAAATTGCTTTTGTATTTGTAAAAGAAAATCGGTGGTTTTTGTTTGTAAACTCGAACTGTGTTCGTGTTTGACTCAACTGCTTGAACTTGCCTAAGTTCATTGTTATTATGTTCAACATTTACTCATACCTATTTAAACTTGCTTATGGAAACTCTGCCAGCTCTTCGCGTTTAGCTCATTGGTCTTCGCTGTCTATTATTTTCACCCAACGTTACTCGTGTGCAATGAACAGACATAAATTCATTGAAATATTATAATGAGCGTCTTATGAGCTTGGTTTTTGTGCTCATGCAGTGCTTATATATAATCCAATCATGGATTGTTTTCTACTCACGCTCTCTTTCATTGCAAGACTAGAACGTTTTTGCTTTAAATTAGCATTGAATCAATTATTAAATAATATTCGCCGGTAATACTTTTACCCCTTTCAAGGCTTGTAGCTATGATCTATGATCGACTGACCTACCTTAGCATTCTTTATTTTAAGTTTACCTGAAGGAAACGACTGTTTTGATTACTCTTTAGTCTCTGGTGTATTCTAAGAGATCCATGTTTCGTTCACGGTAACAAAAAGATGCAAAAGCTTATACAGATTACGCCTATAGCGCGGATAGATTTTTCATATGCAAATATGCAAGGGAAATATGATGTAACTGCTTGGTTGGTTGAGACTCAGCCACGCACTTTCATTCTCTGGTCGTCTAAAAGTTATTCTTTTTTTATCGACTATTTCAACGATCTCTTAGGCCTTGAAAAATCTGTCTTAAAATAATCCATAAACTCCCAACGCAATTTTTTTTTTAAACGTCTGAAAAACAAATTAAACACATAGACGACAGCAGGCTACCGACTACAACCTGTCAAAATTAAAATACACACGTTTATATGAAGACGATTATTTTGACGACATCATAGCTACATGGCTAAACGACCACCTTTGTGGCTGTAGCTAACTTAGGCTAATTTCTATTTTTGTTTGCGACAATTTTATTTTATTCGACAGAATAAAATGTCACAAAATTAAACATACAAATTCATTTACAATCAAAAGGTTTTGAGCAAATATATTTATTTGTTTTGATATGATAAAAGTATTTTTTGAAAAAGTAATTTTTTTAGAAGAAAAAATATGTATTTTTACAATATTTTTATAGTTTTGAAGTATGTAGCTGTCGTCTTTAGCATAATTCAGTAGCTGACTACACGGCGACGATTGTAGCCAACAGCATTTGTAGTCGTGTAGCGGCGTTTTCTATGTGTTTAAAGCAAAAAAAGTACAAAGCCACTTGAATTATAGCACAGTTGAGGGGTTAAAAATAGGTCAGATTCTAAGAAAAAATAAATTTTCTTACAATTAGTTTTGCAAGATCTTTAAGTAGATAAATTCTGTTTTTAAACAATTTTTAACCAGTTACACACTGTTCATAAATCTTTGGATCTGCTTAACAAGTCGTGCAGCAAGTATGTTTAAAAGAATTGAAGGGTTTGCGGCAACAAAGAGTTAACTCTGTTTGTTATTGGTGACAAATAATTAGAGGAAGCTAGAGGCGATTTAAATACATTCTTCGTTATATTTTTACATTTTTCCAAAAATTATTATAATTGGAGTTCATATGTCCCTTAAGACAATTTCAAGTTCTGTCCCTTAAGACAATTTCAAATTCTGTTTTAAATTAATTTTTTGTTTAGTTATTTTCCTGTAATTGGCATGATTTGTAGTTGTTTGTTTAATTTATAAATTATAATTTTTATTGATTTCTATTGATGTATATTATTTAAGTTTTAATATATTTTATTTAGTAGGTATTTTATAAATTTTATTTTAATTGAATTTATTTTTTATTTAATACTTCCCGATTTTTTTATATTTTTACAACACTTTTTTAACATCTTTAAAACCCTATAGAGAACACAAATTCTCACAGTTTGTATACCTTCTCTATTTTTATTTTATATGTTTTCCCCCATTGACTTTGTTAAAATTTAAAGTGGGCCCCCTATACTTTACAAAAATAAAAAATAAAACTCTTAACTACACAACCAATAAATTGCACAATGCATAAGGGAATTGCAGACTTTAAAACATCGAAATACCAATCAATCACTTTCTTTACACTGTTTAACTCCATTCAATCTCATTCATGTTCGTACCCGTTTAAATATGTTTCATATAACAAATGTTTTCATTATCATATCTAATTCTATGCTCTGTAAATCATTCATTCATTCATCTATTCATTCACTTCTCAAATCATTTTTTCATTTAAGACATTACTGTTTACTCGGCCATTTTCTAAAAATAGTCAGTCCTTCCTCCATGTTTTTTTTTTAAATTACTCTCATCTCACATTTTAATTCATGGTTATATATCATTGTTATTTATTTATTGTTACAGTTATTTACATAAATTCTCAGAGAAGGAAGAAAGTATTCATGAACATGCTTTCTCTTCATTTGTTCTTGCATTAGATTTTTATTTGTTATTGTAAAGTTGTTTTTTTTTTTTTTTTGTTTTTAATAAAGTTAACAAACAAAACATGCAAATAAAACACTACTCACACATACCACGTAGCCATGTGTTTATTTAAAGGCCCTACGTGTTGGTGTTCTGGTACACTCTTGATCAAATGATTAAAACCACTTACGTTTTGGGTTTATTATTACTGTCTATATTTTTACATTTTTTATCGCCGAGAAAGCACTGTCTTACGATTACAAAAATATCAACAACAAGAACTAAAACATTATTTCAACAGTATTTAAAAGTCCTTTTTCTAGAAAATGACCACAAATTCTTTGTTCGCTCCTATGATAAGAACCATTTAACTTATTTTAATTAAAAATGATTATATTGAATATCTAAATTTTAATTAGTCGAACTGTATTTATTAACATACAAATTAATGTTTGGAAGTTCGTTATATTCTCTCTAAGTTGAAAAAATATTAATTACAAATTAGGTGATTAATTTTAAAGAAATAAAACTGGAGTGGCCTACACTCAACTTAACCAAACCCAATGGAAAAGGATATTTTTATGGATATATTACATAAAGAACTAAAGTTCAAAGTATATTCGAATTGAAAAATTTATTATTTTCGGTTAGGGGTGTTAAGTAAATTAACCCTTGTCCCTTCCCGATTATGCCCAAAATTCATACAGCTCTTCATCTCCATAAACCAAAGGCACATACTGAATTTCATTTTTATATATCATATGGTATGACCTATAGAGCTTTTACAAAATTTTCGGGTAAGTGACCTACCACTTGCCCCTTCTCGATTATGGCCAAAATTTGCACAACTCTTCACCTCCATATACCAAAGGCACATACTAAATTTCGTTTTAATATGTCATACGGTTGGACCTGTAGAGCGTTCACGAAATTCGGGGATAAGGAAACTACCCCTTGCCCCCTTCCGATTATGCCCAAAAACTATACAGCTCTTCATCTCCATGTGCCAAAGGCACATACTAAATTTCATTTTGATATGTCAAATGGTACGATCTGTACAAACTCCACAAAAATAGTGGCATACACACCCTTGTCTTAAATAACTTTAAGGTTTATGTTTTTTTTCTTTTCCTCAATCATAAAGTGACTTTAAATAATCCAAAGACTGTAGGGGGATATCAAAGCAGGCTGCTTCCTTCCGTCCTCAACGATTATGGGCAATCGAATTGTAAGTTACAGCAACCTCACATTTATTGAGTCATGTCCCACCACGCGTCTTTACTCTTGACTTTAGTGGTTTCAGACTGTCGACTGGTAACTGGCAGCCTTCTGTCGCATCACGGAGTCTCTAGTAATTGCTAGCAGTTATTCAGTTTAAGATACCTCTATTATATTCTGAGCATCTTACTGGCCTTCCTGCCAATAGGCTCTTTGAGCACCATTCGAGCCCGTCTACATGTAGTAGCATCCCTCCACTTTCCAGGTTTAATGAGTTTACCCATTGTCGGGCCTTTGCTTGCATTAGTCCATTTCCCAGTGCCACTCTGAATTCTGCTCCACAGAAAATCACAGCAGATCCCCTTTTTGCTAGTTGGTCTGCTGCTTGATTCCCAGCTGTGCCTATGTGCCCTTAAAACACATCAAATTTACCTCTGTACCTCGGTTAACATCTGTGAAATTTTAAAACACATTAGAAATAATTTATTTTACATTTCTGGTATTATAAATAAGGATCATTATCTTGTTGAAGAATCTATGGAATTGATCCTAAAATATGTTATTTTAGGAAAAGCTAACTGTACAGACTTTTGTGAGGTTCTAGTCATTTTTGTACTTTGAAATGCGAAATGTTTAGATCTATAAAACATGAGAGAATCCCAGACCATAACTCCACCACTGTCCCCTGCTGTAATGGCAATTTAAAATAGCTTATCTTTCGTAAAAATAAGAATTGCCGTCATCTGGGCCGTCAATATAAAATTAATTTTCATTACCAACAACCAAACCATCAATCATCAACATGACCTCTCGCTTGAATGCCCCACGTCAAGAGCAATTTTAATCGCATTTATTGGCGTACGGTTTTTTCAGTTTTTTTTTTTTTAAATTCAGGCATTCACTGTAAGCTGTGAATGTTGCTCTTTTTACCTTAGAAATACTTGTCTGAATACTAGCTTGAGACTGAAAGAGAAGAGTCTGACGTATGTCTTAGATATTTCTCTTTTCGGTTGCAGTTAAAGGCAGTTGAAATTTTTCCTATGTTAATCTTTTCATAGTATTAAATCTTTTAAGTACTAGAGCACAGATGTGTGATTTTCAGCGATTTCCCGCTGCTTGATTTTGGCTCATTCCGCTATATTTAAAACTCGTTTTTTCAAATATTTTTAGAAATTAATATTTTGCTTCTACTAATAGTTTAATATAAGGGGTTCTTCAACAGGGACGCTACAAAAGTAGAGCGACAGAGACACCAGACGACGCCATATTTCTTGCCGCTCTTTTGACATTTCTCTTTAGTAAGGTTTCCCATTTTATGATGGAAAGATATACGAGCCAGCAACGAGTCGAAATTATTAAGATTTACCAACGAAATTCAACCAAGTCGTGCGAAATTGAAATTGCAGCAGTATCGGCCGATTTATGCTTGAAAACCGTCGAAAATTGGGTTCAGCGTCTGGACTTCTGCAAGCGTGCCCGTGGTGGTCATGCAAAAGAAATCGAGTTCCATACATAATGGCATCGACCGTGCTTTTACAGGACTTAAGAATTTCATTGATATCCAAAACCATTTTTGTTTTATTTTAAAAAAAATTTTTGTAGCGCTCTTATAGAAAAACCCTTTATAAATCAAATGTGGGACTACTGGCAAAAAATAAAAAAAAGTTACTTAAATCATATAAACGGAAAAAATTTATTCTTTTTGTCTTTTGTTGGAAAAGGCTCATTAAAATATTGTTGCATTAAAGTTTAATGTTGTTGTTATTATTGTAATCTTAAACAAGTTTAATTTCCGATGGTAGAACGAAAATTTAAGTGGTTCTAATCATCTGACCAACAGTGTATGTACGTCTGTATAGTAGGTATCTATGTTCATTGTTTGTTGAGTGTGCTGTTCTACATGTGTATTCGTTCAACAATAACAAAACAAACTAAAACAGAGTTTTTAGTTTTAGTTTTCGTTTTTGTTCTTTTCATATTGTAGTTCATATTTGTTCTACTTCTTTAAATTCTATGTTTTATTTTTTATTGTTTCTACCATTTTTATTTTCGAGGTTAAGGGTTTTGTATACAATTAATGTTAACATCCTAAATTAATATATGTTTCTATGTATGTATTATTATGCTTATTATTATTATGCTGTCCCACATACATAAATCAAATTTTTAATGGACACGTCTATAGACACGTATCATGATCCCAATATAGCATACTTTTTTTCAGCAAAAATATGGAGAAAAAGCAATGAAAGTACTGATTTAAAGGTACGTCATACTAATACCCACGGTTACCATATGGTAATGTAAAATATGCCGTTACATTTACAACAATTACACCAAAACGACAAAACAAAACTTCAAGAGAATAAAGCTATTTAGTGCAAAATAATTGAAGCTTCAAAAGAGAAAATAAAATTTCTGTCATTCTGAGTTAAATTAGCGAAGCTTTGGCGTTTTAAATTAAGTTAAAAAAAAGTTCGTAAGTCCCATTTTTAGATATGGCACGTCAGTAAGCACACGTGTTTATTAACACCTATTCAACCCATTTAATAATAATTACTTCAATTGATAGCTAATGAATCAAACTATAAAATGCGAAATTGTTTTTGTAGAAAAATTTTTTTTTTGTTTCAATTTTTCATAATTTACTTATGGTGTAACCATATGGTAATCGTGGGTCGCCTAGGGTACAAGGTTTTTGTTTGCATTTTATGTGTTTTTCTCTGGCATTTTGGATATTTTTCTACTATATTCATTTATATTTTGTTGATAATTGAAAAAAATAACCACTTTTAGAGACTTATCCTTGGAAAAAAATGTGAAAATTGCGTTCACAAAAATGACTGAACCTTTTCATCCAGAACAAAATCTTTCTTTCGAGGAAAGCATTATATCTTACTTTGGCATAACTTGATGTAAGCAGTTCATAAAAGGCAATCCATTACGATTTGGTTGTTTGGTCTCTTTGCACTCCTTGCAGGGTATTAGCCGCACTTCGAAATCTACCAGGGAAAAAGTCCTCGTTCGAATGTTGAGTATGAAGCGAAGTTTGGAAAATGCGTTGCTCCTTTGGTCAGTACGATTGATGATTTACCTAATACATTAAAATCGCTGCCATTTTCGTTTTACTTTCATAACTTGTTATCCTATGTGGGTTTATCTCAAATAATGCTGCCGAGACAATCCGCGAAAACCGTATTGCAAAGAGTTTAGTCGGATTCAATTTCGATTAGAAGCACTGGTATTCGTTAGGTGAAATCAAAAGATAACAATGTGGTATGTATATTATCTAACAGCCTTGGTAAAAATATGAAATCAATGACACCGATCACGGAATACAACAAATATGTATATGTGTAAAGTAGAGTAGACCGATTCGATTAAAATCTGAACCAATACCGCATCGCATACATAGAAAAAAAGTGCTCTAGCATGGCTTACAGATGCGTACAATGCGTAAAGTGCTACAGACAACGCCTCAACTAGAATTTCAACGACAATTGGCAGTACACTACTGCAAACATTACAATTTTTGTGATTTTTTTAAGTCCAAAAAGATTTTTTTTCATTGGTAAAAAACTTGTACCCTAGGCGACCCACGGTTACCATATGGTAACCATAGTTTTTCGCATTTTCCGGAAACTTGTAAAAATGTATTGAAAAATTGAGTTCATTTTCGTGCTTAGAAGGTCGAAATTTATAAGCATATGTACTTTCAACAAAATCTAGGTCAAAAAATGTTCTGGGAAATACCGGGTTAAGGCATCTTTTATTTTGAATATATTTTAAACACGGTTTTGCAACATATGGCGCAGTTTTAAAACAATGACAAAATGAATTAAAAAAGGGATATTTTAAACACGGTTGCGCAATAGATGGCGTTTTTTTACCTAATTGCTTACTACCTGCCAAATAGCCAAGTGAAGCAAATTTTTTAGTTGATTTGTATTTTGTGAAATTACATTGTTATTAAAATATTTTAAACACCTTTTATAGAGCTTTACAATATTTTTTGAATTTTAGAATTTTAAAATTTTTCCTAGAGATGAGTACCTTTATATAAAGTTAATACGTAAAAGTCCTCAAATTTGCTGTGAATTACTTTTAAAGCAAAATGGAACAAAATATTCTGAGGACACACACAACGTGGGCACAGCTAGTTTTATATAAAACTACATCTAATCAATAAATCGCCCGAGTGCGAGTCGGGCTTACCAATAAAGCCTTCCGTACTACCGTACAATACTTAACTTTACCTTAAGAGTATCAAAAATATGATGTTAAACTGTTAAAATTTTTTCATTTTATGGTAGTTAACAACACTTATTTTCGTAACCAACCACATAAATATAATATGTAAAAATACACCACGTCATTTGATGTTCTTGTTAATATTTCATCCTGAAGATATGCAACCCAATTGTTTGCATTTAAAATTCCAAAAGTTTATTATTAAAAATTATTTATTTGGATTAAGCTTTTATAATCTAGTTATTGTTTTTGTGTTGAAAGAATATTTTTTTTAGAAATTATTATTTATTTATATTAAAAAAAACGGGATAGTTTTATTTTAGCCACTAGCAGAATGTAATGCATTTCCTGGATCGTTACTTCCTTCTTCAGTATTCTTCGTATCTATCTACTTTGGGTAGTGTTTAGTTGTAATCGTCATCTATTTAGCCAACCAAATTCAAATAAAATAATACGAGATATTCTATTAAATTCAACATTATCCCATCCATCTATTGGCAGTTGGTTAAAACAAAGTCTGTCATACCCCACTACCTAACGCTTTCCTCTTTTTATATTTTCTCTATTTTTCAACTCAAATTCATTAGCTAGAATTTATGAACCTAAGCACACGTTGTGTGCGTCTTGACAATACTGTGTTCGATTTTGTTTTGAAAGTAATCCACACCAAATTTTAAGATTCTTAAGTATTTACTTTATATAAAGGTCCCATCCCTGGATAAAATTCTAGAATTTATATAAAATTTTAAAATTTATTGCAAAGCTCTGTAAAAGACAGACAGGAAATAAATTACTCATTATTTTAAAACAGCGCCATCTGTTGCGCAACATTGCTTTAAATATACTGCTTTCAAACATAAAAGATGCCTTAAAGTATGCAGTACTTTAAATCGATAAAAAAAAATCGGCGTATTTTCACTAATTTTTCTCCACTTTCTCTTGGAAATAAGATATTTTTTACGGAAAAAATGTATCCTATATTGGAATCAGGATATTAGGGTACCTCATCACAAAATTTTGTTAAAATCCATCCAGTAGTTTTTACGTAATGCAAAGACAAAAAAAGACAGACAGACAGACATGAAATGAGTTACTATTAGGGTTCCGTACACAAAGTGTAAAAACGAAACCCTATTGTTTTCGCTACAATGTCTGTCCGTCTGTCCGTCTGGCCGTCTGTCCGTCTGTCCGTCTGTCAGCGCCTTTTATCTCTGGAACCGTTATAGGTAGACTCTTGAAATTTTCACAGATGATGTATAGTGGTTGCCGCTATAGCAACAAATACTAAAACTTATAGGGTGTTCCAATAGAGAGGTGTTATTTACGAAAATGTGTTTATTTCTTGAACTGTAATAGGGATACACTTGAAATTTACAAACAGTTATTAAAACTTAGTTCACTATATAAACAAGTATAAAAAAAAAAAACTAAAAATTAAAGGGTGTTCCGATAGTGGTGTGAAATGCATGTATAAGGCATAAGTTTTGAACCATAATAGGTAGACTCTTGAAATTTTCGCAGAAGGTGTATAGCGATGGCCTCTATAACAACAAAAATTAAAACTTATAGGGTGTTCCGATAGAGAGGTGTTATTCACGAATATGTGTTTATTTCTTGAACTGTATGAGGCATACACTAAAAGTTTACAAACTGTAATAAAAACGTAGTTCGCCTTATATACAAGTCCAAAAAATAAACCTAAAAATTAAAGGGTGTTCCGATAGTTGTGTTATTTTGATTTATAAGGACTAAGTTTTGAATCATATTAGGTAGAATCTTGAAATTTTTACAGAAGGTGTATAATTTTGGCCGCTATAGCGTCAAATATTAAAATGTATAGGGTGTTCCGATAGAGAGGTGTTATTCACAAATATGTGTTTATTTCTTGAGCTGTAGGAGGCATACACTAAAAATATGTAAGCAGTAATTAAAACTTAGTTCGCTATATAAACAAGTATAAAAAACTAAACCTAAAAATTAAAGGGTGTTTCGATAGTAGTGTGATTTGCATGTATAAGGCCTAAGTTTTGAACCGTAATAGGTAGGCGCTTGAAATTTTCACCAAAAGTATATAACTGTGACCGCTATACTAGCAAATACTAAAACTTATAGGGTGTTCCGATAGAGAGGTGTTATTTACGAATATGTGTTTATTTATTACAAACAGTATTTAAAACTTAGTTCGCTTTATAAACAAGTCTAAAAAAATAAACCTAAAAATTAAAGGGTGTTCCGATAGTGGTGTGCTTTGTATGT
This sequence comes from Phasia obesa, assembly GCA_949628195.1. Classification (NCBI taxonomy): domain Eukaryota; kingdom Metazoa; phylum Arthropoda; class Insecta; order Diptera; family Tachinidae; genus Phasia; species Phasia obesa. The sequence goes on from OX451219.1 coordinate 99,147,796, forward strand.
GTAAGGCCTAAGTTTTGAACCATAATAGGTAGACTCTTGAAAATTTTACCAAAAGTGTATAACTGCGGCCACAATAGCAAAAAATACTAAAACGTAGGGTGTTCCAAAAGTGACGTGTTATTTACGTTTATGTGTTTTTTTTTTTGAGCTGTAAAAGTAAACCACTTACAATTTGCAGACTGTAATTAAAACTATGTTTGTTTTATAAACAAGTATACAAAATAGAACTTAAATATTAAAGGGTGTTCCAATATTGACGTGATTTGCATGTATATATCCTAAGTTTTGAATGAATAGGTGGAATCTTGAAATTTTTACAGGAGGTGTATAACTATGTCCACTATAACAAATAATAAAAATTAAAGGGTTTTCCGCCAGTGACGTGATTTGCATGTATAAAGCCTTATTTCTTGAACCGTAACAGGTAGACTCTTGAAATTTTGTACAGAAGATGTGCTGCCACGGCCGATATGACAATTACTAAAAATTAAAGGGTGTTCCGACAGTGACATGTTTTTCACTTATAGTGACTTATTTTTTAATCGCAATAAGTAGACTCTTAATATATTTATAGAAAGAAAGTTGCCATGGCCACTATAATGAATAATAAAATTAAAGGGTGTTCCGACAGTGACATGATTTTATAAACCGTAATAGATACCCTCTTGAAATGTTTACAGTAGATGTGTTACTTCGGCCGCTATAACAAATACTTAAAATTAAAGTGTGTCCATTAGTAACGTGTTTTTCACGAATACTACCTTATTTTTTTAACCGCAATAGATAGGCTCCTGATATTTTAAAAGAAAGTGTATTACCATGGCCGCTATTAAATGAATTACATATTAAAATTTAAAGGGTGTTATAATTATGAAGCAATTTTCGCGAATATTACTTTAATTTTAAAATTTAAGGTTGTCCCATAAGACATAAAGAAATAAACAACTGGAATTTTTAAATTATACTGAACATAGTACGGAACCCTACGTGTGTGAGTCTAACTCTAACACTTGACTAATTTATTTTGTTATATGTATAAATTAAAAATTTTCACAGCAGTTATATTACTATGACAAATTAAAGGGTATTCCGATAGGGGCAAAATAGTTACTTGTATGGCATTAATCTCAGAACCATTTAAATGTAAACACAGAATATTTAAATGTTCGCTTTACTAACAAGTATAAAAAATAAAACTAAGAATTAAAGGGTGTTCCGGTAGTAAGGTGATTTAAGGTGCCAGATATTTGAACCATAATAGGTAGACTCTAAAAATTTTTACAATAGGTGTATTACCATAAAGTGTGTTCCGGTTGTGTCTTTAATTTCACGCTTATAGTTGAACTGTAATAGGTAGACCCCTTAAATTTACACCGAGTATGTTCTACAGTGTCTACTGCAATAAAAATAAAATTAAATAATAGGAAAGGGTGTTCCGTAGAAGTCCCGAGTTGGTCGAATTTGAGGTTATGTTGCAACGTTTAGGCAGACGCTTTAAATTTACACAGTATAAAAATAATTAAAAGTTTTAAGGTGTCCAAGCCGACGCATATAATTTTTAAAAACAAGTAAAAACAAGAATTACACCTTTTTCGGGAAAATCTTGAAAAAACGACATTTTTTACATTTTCCCAATTCAGAGGTTTGTAACTTTTTAACGAAAAGCTCTATCAGAACAAAACTTAAACTAATTTAATCTAAATTTTATCAAGAATGTAGCCAATGTCTTAAAATAATAAACCGATCATTACACCACGCCAAAAATACTAAGTAGACCAGCTCCACTCAGAAACACCTCTGCTTTGCCTCCGTGAAATTTTATTAAGATACCTTCTGTGGTTCATGAAATACCGCATTATGTCCAAAATATATCATTTTCAAACCACTGTGCGTTTTTCATTTTGACTCACACTTGACTGATTTATTTCAATTCCGATGGTTTCATTAGTCAGACTCATAGATCATAGCTTTCGGCTATATTGGCTGTTGGGTTCATTTTAAAATTTAATTTTGATCGGAAGAGACGTTTTAGAAATTGCTGATTTATATGCAAAACCTTTTGATTCTCACCCATTGTGTAATGACAGTTAAAACTTTAAATTTTACTTAGGCTTGTGGAATGTTCTGCTATAGTTTGCGGTTCTCTCACCAAAATTTATGTATTTTAACCGAGAGTATGGTACTGCAGAAATCAAATCAAGTGACAAATATTTCTATTTAATTATTTTCGAATTTTGAAAAAGCTTTTGCTTCTGATTATATTGACGTGTTTCATAGAAATACAAAGCTTTGAAAGATTTTTAATATTTAATAATATTAATTAATAACTTTGTTTAAACAATTAACTTTATCATTTTGACTCAAACTATAAATACATATATGGTAATTTAATTAAAAAAAAAAAAAAACTTAACAGTTTTGTGGATTTCGAATTAATTAAATGTAATTAAATGTTGTTTTGTATAAACAACAGAATAAACAATTATAATAAGAATAACCACTATGCATAAATTGTTTTAATCTATACAATTTTAATAGATTTTATTATAATTAATTAAATTAACTGTTATTTCCAAAATATACATAAAATTTAATTATATATGGACAGGATTTTGTTAGTTAAAAAATTGTTTAAGCACCTAAAAGTATGCTTCTAATTTGGTGCTTATGTTTAAATATTTATATGAATTGCATTCCTTACGTAGCTAGAATTTTCTCAATTAAAAATTGTATATAGGAGAAATTAGCAGGAATCCTTAAGACGTATGTATGTGCTTCGAATTCTTATATTTGAGCCCTTGATTATGAAAGTAGTACAAGTCATATATTACTTTTTTCGAGATATTAAGAGGTTTGAATTTTAAAAAAATAAAAAATATTTTTGTATTATGGAATAAAATATTTTGAGATTTAAATAGTGCTGTAGCTTAAGTGGTTAGCACGTTGACTACTAAGCAATGGTCAAGAGTTCAATACTCAGCCGAGGCAACATCAATTTTTCTGATTTTTCTTTATAATAATGCATATCACAGCGCCCTCCTTCGCCAGTATTACTACATAGCACTAAATCGTCGGCGAAGTAAAATAATTATAAATTGGCTGTGCTTGCTTCAAACTAATTCGCCTAAATAACACCAGAGGCGCTGCAACACTGTTCTAAAAATAATCATAACGCGAAATTGCAGTGTTGCCAGATGCGAAGCTTTTAGTTAGTGTGATAGACACTAACCATCTGTCTTATCTACTCCTACCCCTTTCCGAAGGAAGTAACACAGTTAATGTAGGCATTAAATGCCTGAGTGTTACTTCTCTTTATAAAAAAAAAATAAAAAATAAGTATTTATTATGCTGGTGAAATTTTTAAAAGGAAATGTGGTTTTGAATGGTTAAAATGACGTATATCATTTTCAAAATTAACTGTGCATGACTTTATAAATGACTTAAACCATCAAGGAAAATTTGTTTATTAGAAATTAACATTTTATTTAAACTCATTAAATTGTAACTAAGTAATTTATTATTTTAGTAAAATATTGGTCTAATGGTTGTGTATAATGGAAGCAAATCAATATTTTCGTATATTCTTGGCCTTCCTCCTTTAGGTGAAAGGCCTAACACTTTGAATTCGGAATTGTCATGCTAAAGCTGTATTCACCCATTTGTTTCGGACCAAATTTTTTTTGTATAAAGTTTTATTTTTCTCTCAGAAAGTGAGCGAAGTTATTTTGTCCAGACAACTCTCAGCTTGAATTGGTTTAATTTTAATTTTTGTTTGGACAAAGTTGAACTGGGTTGCCACATCATCTAATTTTTGCATTGTAAGATTATGGATTTTGTTTTGCAAAATATTGAATGAATTAAAAAGTAATGTTATTGAAAAATGGGGCTTAATAAATAGATTGCCCTTAAGAGTGTATGTAAGATATAATCAATAGCTCATATAAAAATAATTAGGTAAAGCAAAGTATTTGAAAAGTATTACCTAATACATCTCAGAAATTAATATATGAAAGTATTTCTTTGCCCTTCCTTCCTTTTTATAATATTTTTTTTTACCATTTTAGGCTTTTTTATAAATTAGCTTTGCAAGTAATCGGTATTATGTATTTGAATAACCATCAACAGAAGCATTCGGTAAAGTAATATAAAATTTGTACGTTGTTTCATCATCAATTGCTGCATGTAAAACTATAATGAATTGTTAGATTAACTCGTATTTCATATGGCAGCTTTGTTTATTCGGACAAATTTTTCAAAATAAAAAACTCTGTTTAAAAAATTTTGTCCGGACAAAAATTTTGTTCGAAACAAATGGGTGAATCCAGCTTAAGAAGTTTTATAAAACATCTTATATGGAGCATTTTTTAGAAATCTGATTCAATGATTTTTAGCCAAGACACAGCTTCTCCATTGGTATTTCCCTTTCTATTAGTCGTTGATTCTCCCAGTTGTTTAATCGAAATGAAATCTTTCTGAGCCATATTTTTCTCTACTATATCTCTTCATTTTTCTTATATTTTGTGCATAATTACGTTGATATCTTGTCCTCTTTCTTGATTACATGTTGCTTTCTTCCATTTGTAAGGGTTACGATTTCTCTTTTAAAGTATGAACTGATTCATCGGCAGACGATATTAGTCTTATTCGCTTTCATTTCTTGGGAGCATATCTTATACTTCTTCGACGTATAATGTCTACCATTAACTATAAATAGTGCATTTTTTCACCTGATCATACCTGAACCGCTATCTGAAGACATGACAAAATTACTAATAATTATTTTGCCAATCTTTGCAAACAGACTGACTTATACCACTATTAAAATATACAGTAACTGTATTTTGTTCACCAAGAAAGAAATAAACTCAATTTATCAACTTAATTTTCATGGCATATCGCGAATTACTTCAGATTATGTTATTTTATTATGATTTGATATGAAATAGCTGATAAACTAGATTTTTAAAATTTTTGACTTATACCACTTTCAAAATCAAGGGCTCATTTAGCAGTTCGTTTTAAAAATAATAATTTTTTTTTTGTTTTAAAAGTATACTTTATGCAAATGTTGACTGACATTAATTTAAATGTTAGCTGAATTAATTATAGTATTCACTTAGAAGTATTTAAAATTCCTTGCCAATTTACATCATATTATTGTTAATGCACATTAAAACAAATAATAATATTTAATAACATTTGCCAAACCATAAATAACAAACCCATAATTAAAACGCATACATATGCTTTTATTTATACAACTAATTGGTTTTTTAATATTTTGTTTGTATAAATTTGCAAATTTAATTGCATATTTTTAGATGTTAAATAATATGTTGTGAATAATAGTCAATTAGTATACTTGTAAAATAATTTAGCCAATAAGGCAGAAAGCATAAACTTTTATTTTATAAATATTCGATTTGTTTTTCGACTAAAATTAGTTATTTAATTTAATTAAGCCTAACAAATAAAGCATAATTTAAGGATTTTCTTTGAAAAAATTATTATTTCGTTTTCTACCTACATATTTCTTCAGTCATGCTTTTCTAATTTTTGTTTACTCTTCTTTTATATTCATGGCACATTTAACACACGAATTTAACAAAAAGTTTACGCACTAAATACTTTATAGATAATATGACAGCATATTTTTAGGGGCTTTCAAGTAGCTTGCTCAACTTTTTAAGGGAATTTTGCACAATAACACTGAAAAGAAAAGACTCTACTTGTTTATAAACTTATTTATAAGTCATTTAATTATAAGGAAAAATTAAAACAATAATAATAATTTTAAGGCAAAACAGTTATTGAAAAGAAACTTTACTCAAGTTGAAATACAAAATTGTTCAAGAAAATTTTGGGGTTAAATTTTTCGAAAATCAAATTTCATAAAATACAATTATATTTGGAATTTTGTGAAAAGAGATTTGCAATATTTGCTGGAATTTATAGCTAAATAACTGTTGTTCAATTGGCTCTTCAGCTTTATATGAATTAAAAAGATCACAAAGGATATAAACTTTATGTCCTTTGAATAAGAAGTTCGAAATAGTAATATTATCAAGTGTACAATAAGCAGGGTTAAGAATTTTGCATTTATGAGCATTAAAATTTCAACATTTAAAATATTTCTCAAAAAAGAGATTTGGAAATTGTATATTATTTTTTCACGGTCATTAATGAATAACACAAAATGCTCTGCCTACGATCATGTAAAAGTATATCTGCTTGCTTTTTTTTTAACATACACACATAAATGGTGAAAAACGAAGAATATTCGTATAGCTCATTCTCATTAATGGTCTTTTACATAGATGTTTTTAAAATTTTTTTCATTTATGAGTGTTCATTTATGAAATTTTTCATAAATGAGATTTCTAAAACACTTTGTTACTGCATATGCCGGCAGTTGCCCTTTACAAAATACAGGGTGTCCGCCGGGAAGGTATACTACTCAAAGGTTACGTAAAAGGTCTTGTGGAAGTAGATCTTGTGTCAACTAAATCTTAAGGGGAAACAAATGCGAATCCTTGTGCAAAATTGATGATCGATGATGCCGCCAGCCCATAAACCGCACCAAACAGTCACTCTTTTGTTTTTCGACAATCACTCTTGGATTATCATTCACCCAAATGCGGCAATTCTGCTTATTGACGAATCCACTGAGGTGAAAATAACCGAAGATGATTTTCTTCGAAAATTGATCACCCGCTGTTGCCATTTCTTGCCACCATTCTGACCATTGTTCGGTTGTGTATACTTTCCATGGTTCAAATTAAGTTATTAATTAAGTCTGAAATTGAGAAACGTCAAATCAAATGCAGAAAAAAACTTGACGTTTAGATGTAGTTTACATTCAACTTCGGCCCTTAAAATTATCCACCCGATATATACCCTTTCTATAAAATAAATCATAAACAAAATCAGTCTTGAAAAATCCAACGAACTAAAGTTTCTGGTTTTGTTTTAGTTCGCAATTGTACGATTGTAATGATAAAATTAAAGCAAGCAGATGAGTAAAAATTAAGTTGATTTGTTTGCGATCTTTGTCATTGAAAAAGTATTTGGTTTGCTTTATCTCATGTACAAAACGATTAAAAAAATGTTATCTATGCATAAAACGTTTGCAAAAAGTTTTGCTTGTTTTCAAACCCTGCACAAAATATATTTGTGTAAATGCATGTGTGTGTGTTTAAAATTAAAGCATTTTGTAATCAAGGATTTTATGCGTAAAAACAATAACAACTTTTAGAAAAATCAAAAGGAAAAGAACTGTCATTCAATGACTTTGGTAATGATGTCGATACAAAAAAAAACATTCTGCTTCATCATCGTCTTCATTTTCATCCATCGGTAACTGTCGTTTCATGATGAATAAATTTTTTATGTATTCTGCCATCATTTTTTTTTTTTTTTATTCTTACATTTTCTGCCACACGCTTCCATGTTTATGGCACAGCATGCTATAAAGACAGACAAACAGACAAAATTGTTTTGTAATGAAAATCCCTTTGTTGCTTCAACGAAACTCAATCATTAAGTTTTGTTTTTCAACTTAGTTTTTTCTTACATTTTTGCAATTTCTTTTTTTTTTATTGTTAATTATTTTGTAGCAGTGTGTTTTCTCATTAAATTTATTTGACTTCTTGTAAGTCATAAACAAAGTTGTTGTAGAGAAAGCGTAAAGCTTTTACTTTGTCAAAATGCAAAGAACTTTGGAAAACATTTAACAAGATGTGAGTGGTTATTGACTGCAGTTATTGAAAATAACATCAAAAGGGAAATTTTGTTTGAAAATTGCAATAAGATATAATCACAGGAGTTATGTGTAAACAGTGAAGTGGGTTCTTCTTTTACTAAAATTATAAAAAAAATGGTCGAAAACAATAATTATTAATGCAGCTCTACGCATAACAAAATTTAATAACCTCTGGTACTCGTATAAGGTATTTATGAATTGAAAATTAAAGAAATAAAACTGGAGTGGCCTACACTCAACTTTACCATACCCAATGGAAACAGATATTTTTATAGATTTATTACATAAAGAATAAAAGTTCAAAGTATATTCGAATCAAAAAATTAATTATTAGAGGTTTGGGGTGTTAAGAAAACTAACCTTTGCCCCTTCCCGATTATGCCCAAAATTTATAGAACTTTACATCTCCATAAACCAAAGGCACATACTGAATTTCATTTTGATATGTCACACGGTATTACCTGTAGAGCGTTTACAAAATTTGGGAGTAAGTAAACTCGCCCTTGTTCCCTCCCGATTATAACCAAAATTAATACAGCTCTTTATCTTCATATACCAAAGGCACATACTGAATTTCATTTTAATATGTTATACGGTATAACCTTTAGAGCGTTCACAAAATTGGGGGGTAAGGAAACTACCCCTTGCCCCTCCCAATTATGCCCAAAAAACCATACAGCTCTTCATCTCCATATACCAAAGGCACATACTGCATATAATTTTTATATGTCAAACGGTATGACCTGTACAAATTGCACAAAAATAATGGCATACACATAATTTTTCGAATTTCGAAATTCTTATTTCGAATGATTTTTAAATAATATTGTAAAGCAAATAATTGTCAAAATATTACAAAACTTAAAACAAACAAGAAACTGTTTACCTATTAAAACTTTAAACAGATTTCGATAATCACGCAATCTCTTTTTTTCCAAATGGTCCATATATATTGCAGCTCATAATAATCGTTTGACCAAATTCTTGGTGAATGTTACGTTCAGGATTTCCAGCAAGGAGTGACTTGATTTGCCTAATCTATTAAATATAAATCGAAAATTCAATACTTTTCAATAAATCGTTTCAAAACAAATAGAAATACTTACGTATGGGTCTGAATGAATGGCTAAAATAGCGTCCAATTCTATTAATTTTTACTCACTCCTACTTGGGAAAAATAAGGCTTGTAGCAACCATATTTTACTTAACAATTCTGTCTAGCAAAACTTTATACTTCGCCAGAATGTCCAGTAAGGTGTTAAGCCGTTTTGATGATTTGAAACACAATTTATATTGATTTTTTGAATATTTAAAATAAACGTATTTTTTGTGTATGTATATTTTTAACAAGAATAAAAAATTAAGAAGCAAATATAAAAACGTAGATGACTTGTTGACAATGTCGCCAAAGAGTCATCATAATAGTTGACAAAAGTGGTGGCATTGGGGCAATTGTCCCAAGTTTCCTTCAGAATACTTATAACAAACATTATTTATACACAACGAACTTAAAAATGTATAAGTAATGCATGTATGAGTACAACTGGTTGTAGGTAGATAATGTAATGGGTATCTGTCATACCCATACTTATAACTACCTAATACTTACAAGTATGGAAAAGTACTTATAATACTACAAGTATACTTATAAGTAAAACAACTACTTTTAGGAATTGTTTGTATAAAAAGGTGGATGATGCTTGGCAATATTTTGTTTATAACCGAACATTGGTTAAGTATGGAGAACCAAAATAATTTTTATATTAAGATGAAGGAATGAATAAACGTATTTTTAAATTGTAAAATAATTAATACATATAGTTACATATATTTATAAAATACTCTAAATATACTTAGTGTATTTACATACTTGTACTTATTCCTACTCTGTACTTACAAGTATGGGTATAGCCAATACTTTATCCAACTTTTACTTATACTTAATTGTATTGCGAAAAATAATGAACAAGTATGCGAGCACTTATTCTCTGCCTATACTTGTAGTTATTTAAGTTGAAATTGATATGAGTATGTGTGTATGATATGTTGTTTGAGCTGCAGCTATACACATTTATACATGTTTGGCCTTAAATACTTAATAAGTACTAAAAATGATACTTTTGTCATTCTCTGATACTGAATATAATTTTGATATGTCAAACGGTATGGTCTGTACAAACTCCACAAAGAAAGTGGCATACACATAATTTTTCCAATTTCGAAATTCTTACTTCGAATGATTTTTTAATAAAAAATTGTAAAGCAAATTTGTTGTTATTTTCACTAAAAAAAACATTATAAATAGTATTTAGATAATCTGTATTTAGTGTAAATTTTTTATAGAAATTTGTTGCTCCGAATTCGGTGTAATTTTATGCTGCAAAAAATTCTTACTTGAAATTCCGTGTAAGTATTGCAATATAAATCTTTTTACACCGAATTCGATGTAAAATTGCCTATAGAAAGGGTTTGTTTCAGATTCGGTGTATATTTAAGTTTAGAAAAGTATAACTTCGAATTGGGTGTTAATTTTTGTTTATACAGAAAATATTCATAAAGAAAATTCTTTTTCCATATGCAATGTTAATTTTCTTATAAAAGCTTCTCACACTTAAAATCTGTGTACTTAAACTATACATATAATAAAATAGTAACTCATTTTCTGTCTGTCTGTCTGTGTTCGCATCACGTAAAAACTATTAAATGGATTTTAATCAAATTTGTTGAGGAGGTACCTTAGTATCCTGATTCCAATATAGTTTGCTTTTTTCGCAAAATATTTTATAGAGAAAGTGAAGAAAAAGACTTTTTAAAGGTAATGCATACTTTAGGGCATCTATTATTTTTGAAAGCGGGATATTTTAAATACGGTTGCGCAACAGATGGCGCTGTTTTAAAATAATAACAAAATATAAATTACTTACTTATTTTTACTACATTGTAATTAAAATATTTTAAACACCTTTTACGGAGCTTTACAAATATTTTTAGAACTCTATCTAAAGGTACCCATAATATAAATTATATACTTAGGAGTCTTACAATGTAATTCTACAAAGTACAAATACAAATCAAATATAAATTTTATTCAATTGGTTAGTAATTCATATTTTGTGATTATTGTAAAACAGCGCCATCTATTGCGTAACCATGTTCAAAATATCCCGCTTTCAATTCATATTGTCGTTATTTTAAAACAGTGCTATCTGTTGCGCAACCGTGCCTTAAAGTATGCAGTACTTTTAAGTCGGTAAAAAAAAATCGGCGTACTTTCACTGGTTTTTCTCCACTTTCTCTTGGAAATAATATATTTTTGCGGAAAAAAAGTATCCTATATTGGAATCAGGATACTAAGGCACCTCTTAAAATAATTTTGTTAAAATCTATTTAGTAGTTTTTACGCAATGAGAACACAAAAAAAGAAAGACAGACTGACTGGAAATGTGATACTATTTTATTATATGTCAGCGTATTTGCAATATTTTGTTCGATTTTGCTTTGAAAGTAATACACACCAAACCCCCTTACGTTTTTAGTGCCACCTTAAACTATGCTGCATATCAGTTTATGTATTTACTTTATTATAAAAAAAGTATGCATATCCGGTTAGTTCAGTTCAGTTATGGTTTATGTATTTACTTAACTACTAAAATAACTGCATACTTTCACTGCTTTTTCTCCACTTTCTCTTGGAAATAAGATACACCTAAGTCTGTTTTTACACGGTAGATTGGTTCCAGAAGAAGCCGTGTAAAAAAAAAACCGTGTAAAAAAAGACATTGATCTTATACAAAAATGGGGGATTTGTTCCTAATCTCTAAAACCTATTAAAATTAGTGAAAAACAAGAATTTTTAAGAACAAGAATTCATGTTTTTTTTTATTAAATCAAATATATAATGCTTATTTTCACAAGCATAGTAATTAATGATAAAAAAGATATGCACTCTAATCTTAAAAGTAATATAAATTAAATGTATGGCAAGTTCAGGAACTAAAAAACTATGTTGTGAACGAAAAGAATAGGTTATTCAATTTTTAAGGTAAAAAATAAAATAAAATAGAATAAGTGATAATCATAAATAAAACAACATAAATTTAATTGCTGTCGTCATCAGTTATTCGCATTCGCTTGCCTCGAACGCGTATATGTACATTCACTATCATCGCTGGAATAATTTTGAACTGGACTTTCTCTTGCTCGTTCGGCATCTACATTTTGAAAAATGAACTCTGTTATGAGCCGTTGTTCGCCAATTCTTGCTACCTCTTTGTATAATTCCTTGTAACGAGCCATACAAGAATTCAGCTCACGTTGGAATTGTGCAGCTCTTTCGACATTGGGATCATTTTTGACGAAATGGTGTCCTAATTTATTTGCAAGTTGAAGCCCTTCTTGAATTAAATTTTCAGTTAATTTTACAGGTTCTTCACTATCACTGCTTTCTATAACATCAGCATTCTGTGAGGCAAAATGTAATATTTCGTCTTCGCTAAGAACTTTATCAATCATCAGTTCATCAATGTCATCAGATACCAAGTCATCAAAACCCTCCCAAACCAACTGCGTGTGCTAAAGCAATTATATTGGGATATTCGTTTGTATTTTTCTCCACAGGATTTTTACTTTTTACACATTCTGGCGAAATTGCTCTCCAACATCCGTTTAAGGTTGATGGTCGTAAATCTGACAATGCTAAAGCAGCATGTGTAACGCAATCTTTGATAGAAAACTTTTTCCAGGCATCAATTACTGTTAGAGTTTTATCCCTATCCAAAGTGTCCAAAATGTACTGGAATGTTCGTTTGATATAATAAGTTTTGAATGTTGCGATAATTCCTTGGTCCAGTGGTTGGATTAGGAATGTGGTATTTGGAGGCAGGAACAAAACTTGTACATTTTCGTGTTCCAACTGAGGATGCCCGGGTGCATTGTCTACCAACAGAAGAACTTTAAATTCTAAGCCCTTTTCATTCAAATATTTTCTAGTTTCTGGCACAAAATATTTAATGAACCATTCTGTGAAAACTGTAGTCGTCACCCATGCTTTTTTATTGGCCATCCAATTAACCGGCAATGTATCAAAATCGACACCTTTCATTGCTCGAGGCTTTAATGCACGATTGATAAGCAGGGGCTTTAACATCCGATCTCCAGAAGCGTTACTGCACAATAAAAATGTGAATCGATCTTTTTCAACTTTAAAACCCCCAGCACTTTTTTGCGATTTGGCCACATATGTACTTCTCGGCATTTTTTTCCAAAAAAGACCGGTTTCGTCAGCGTTAAAAACCTGATCTGGACTGTATCTACCATCCGCTATTATTTTTTTAAGTTTTAGTTGGTATTCTTCGGCGGCTTTCTGATCTCCGGAAGCAATCTCGCCCTTGATTTTTATGTTATGAAGCGCATGCCTATGGAGAAATCCCCTCATCCAACCTGTGCTTGCAGAAAATACGTAGCTCTTCTCAGCAGTTGTTTGTGTGGATGTAGACGGTTGTTCGTCTTTTATCATTTTATAGAACCTTAATGCTTGCTGTTTGATATTGTTTCCGTCTACGGGAATTCGGGAATCGATACTATCGATGGTTTCAGACTTTTTTCTTTCATAAATACTTTTTTGTGATATGAACATACTTCGCAAAAATTAAATTTGACAAAAAAAATTTAAGTACATAAAATTTCAAATCGTGCTAAATGGAATAAAATCGTGTAAAAAAATTAAAAATATTCAATTTTCAAACCGTGTTATATCAAAACCGTGTACAAAAAGACCGTGTAAAAACAGACTTAGGTGTATATATTTTTTTTTGCGGAAAAAAATTATCCTATAATGGGACTAGGATACTTAGGGACCTCCTCACAAAAGTTTGTTAAAATCCATCCAGTAGTTTTTACGTGATGCGAACCCAAGAGAAAAGCAGACAAACGGAAATGAGTTACTATTTTATTATATGTATAGGTATGATATACAATTTCACGCAAAGGAGAAAAAAAATCTTTTCTCTTTTGCGTTACATACCCAATTTATTTATCCTTAATGCATAAAGGATTTGTTGCATATTTTCAGGTCCTGTTATAAAACAGAACCTATTTTTGGTCTTGTTTTTAATGGAGAAACTGTACTGCAAATTACCTTCAAATTGATTTCTATTCAGTTGTAATTTGCAAGTAACTTTTTATATTACTGCTTTATTGTCCCTCTTTTCTGCAATGAGTGATAAAACAATATTATTGTGCACTGCTTATTTGCCTGAATTTGTGTTTTTCCTTGGTAGCTAAATTTTTAATGAAATGTATGAATATGCATTGCTTAGCAATTTAGGGGATTTATAACGATTACGGTTTAGCCACCATAAAAGTGCACATCAGATGCAATTCCATGCAGTATTTCTTTAATAAAGTATGAATTTATATTGCGCCTAAAACTATACATCAGAAATAGCTTTAAATTGAATCTGTGAGATATGCAAATCATATTAAGCTCTTTTTAGTCGGTATAAAAGTTTTAAAAAAAATTTTAAAGTTATTTTAGTCGACCCTAGTAGTATTTCCTCCATTCAATGTGCAATAAATTGTTAAGTGATAATTTTTTAATTTATAACAGGAGTTTTACTGCCACTAGTAATTTTCCCATTTACTGCTCTCCTACCAAATCGTTTGTTCATGTGGTACCAATACATTTGAAACTTACATGGATGCAGTATACTACATATATAAATAAGAGCTAGAAAGCCTGTAAAATAAACTGGGCCAATCCCTTATGCATCCTGTTTGTTAATTGTGCATATTGAATGATGATTTGCAGGCAATCGTGGTAATTTCCACCAAGCAAAGTGAAATCGTGGTGGTTTCCTTTGTGCACAATAAATCATGCAGGTATAAATCGAAATTTTTAAATTACATTTATTTAAAGTAAAACGTTTAAATAATTTAAAAAATAATTACATATTTTTATAGCATACCTTAGGGCAGCTTGTAAAATTGATCTTACCTTTCGAATTATCCTTATGTTAATAGTTTTCAAGCACAAGTCATTTAAACACATCGAAATGCAAATTATATATGATTTTTTATCTGTATGTCTAAACCAATTAACCATTTTAATTGAATTCCTTTATGTCCATTTAAAACGATAACAGCTTCTTATTTACTACAGCCTAATGAATTTTCCCAATCCTTAAGCTAGTAACGTCGTTGTCCTGATAATGTTTGTTAAACACTTAAAGTTGAGTCTTTTCTAATTTAAAGCAGAATCTCTTGTCCTTGTACATATGTATATGTTTTGGTTAGAAATTATTAATTGCAACTGCATATTTGAACTACTTAAGTTAAGCAAATAATATCTGATTGCACGTACAGTTGCGAGCAAAAAATACAAAAAAAATAGTAAATTGTCATTTCTTTTAAAGCTATACTTAAAGCCTAGAACTTATGAATAGTTTTTATTTGCTAGCACTGCTTGTAATCCGAAACGCATACAATTGATCAAAGCACAGTGGGTGGTTTGCCCAAAAAAAAGTTTTAATAAATTTTGAATTTTTCTAAAGGTGGCAGAAATTGGTGCCACCTTGCCTCAAAATAGAACATTTTTTGCTTTGTACAATATTTTTGAAAATAATCTCTACAAGAATATCTGATTATTAAGTAATAGGACCTAAATACCGCGATCAAAGAGAAATCTCTCTGTACGCTATGGATAAAGCCAATAAGCTTATACGATGAGAGATTATTCACATCCGCTAGCGACAATAGAGTGCCTCCTAGAAATTTTGTTTTACGAGACCCCAAAGTACGTCCTTCAAAATCGCACCGTGTAGCTAAGGTTTTTAAAATTTTGATCTCAGTGTTACTATTGGAAATTGTTGGTAACGGAGATTAGAATGTCCGGTCAGCAATCCCGTAAGTAGCTTTAAGTCACTCCTATTGAGTGATAGTAGCCTTTGGGATGTCCATCGAGATAAAGCCAATAATCTTATACGATGAGAGATTATTCACATCCCCTAGAGACAATAGAGGGCTTCCTAGGAATTTTGTTTTACGTGACCCCATAGTACGTCCTTAAAAATCGCACCGTGTAGCTCAGTTTTTTTTTTTTTTTTAATTTTGATCTCAGTGTTGTCCGGTAGAATGTCCGGTAAGCAATCCCGTAAGTAGCTTCCAGTCACTCCTATTAAGTGATAGTAGCCTTTGGGGTGTCCATCGAGATAACGTGATAAAGCGTTTTGCTTGCCTGAGAGAGAACTCTTCTTGGACCCAGGAATTGATCCAGAATCAGTTTTCCAGTGGATATGCCAAAGGAAGAGTTTTCGTCCTTTAAATCTCCTTCGAGCCCCTAGCGAAGCTCATGGCAGTCAATCCAATATAGTGTTAAACTGTTGTGGAAACCGAGTTCATTTTGAGATGTCGAACAATCCAGAGGGTAATGCTTATTGAAAAGCTTGGGTGTCCGACATCATATATTTGTATACCCTATGTATTTCTCCTTACACATTACCTGGCACATATGAGGATACTTCCGCTTGGAAGATCGTTGGGTATCTGCTCATGGGCTCTAAAGTCACAATTGTTTTGTTTGGAACCATTAGTAAACTAAACCTGGCCTGCTACATCACGCCACCTATTAGGAATTACTGCAGCAAAATTCCTGTGCAACAAGAGGTTCGGTTAAATGTTTATCAGATACCCTAGTGTAAGGATCGTTAATGAAGAGCCCCATTTAAAACAGGCTAAAATGCTGATTAAACATTATTTTTTACATAAAAAACAGCGACTCGCACTATCAATTTCAATGGTCAAAAATGCTTCACTGAGTTCCGTTGCGGTCGTACCAGCACAAACGATGCCAAACATTTAGATAGATTAAAAGAGATCGTTACTCCACGGTCTGTAAGAGAACAGCCTTAAATTAAGAGAAAACAAAAAGAGATGATTTTTTTATCATTTGCTTTTATAAATGCAATCAAATATCATATGGCCCAGCGTTGCAGTTTTTGTTCGCTACTGTACTATTGTGTTGATTCTGATACCTGGACTCTTAGTTAATGTTTCTAAATAAACTTAATATATTTGTCGATATCTAATTTAGGTTCTTGTTGTTGTTATTGCAAAATACTTATAAACACTTGATGCTGTTTATAATTAAAAGATATGTAAAGTAAAAACAAACTAAAATGATAGATAAATAAAAACATACATACGTTTGTTTGAAAACGAAACGCCTTAAAGCCTGCTATGATTTGTAGACCTTTCGATAAGTAGTGTACACCGACTAGGAGGAAAGTAAATAAATAATAAAAGAAAAAAACTTATTTTAAATAAAAAATATTAATGCATTTAATCTTTTAAACAGCTTTTGGGCATTTAAAAAAATATATTTAAAAAAAAAATAAAAATTAAATAAAATTTCCAACTATTAAAGACGAAATTCGTTATTTATTTTTTAAATAGAAAAGATATGAAATGGGTAAACAAACAGAACAGTTTGCTAAGAAAATCTGATTAAATAAAATCATATTTTAAACTAAATATTTACCGTAAACAACAACTTAAAAAATACAAAAGAACTCAGTTACTTTAATTTTATTTTCTTATTTATTCTTATTTAAATTTCATTAAATTTACTTAAAATGATACTAAAAACAGAAATTGCTTTTCTCCCCACTTAAATAAATCTCTGGTCTTCTAGTTATTTTAGGTGGTTGATGTACACAGTTTCCGAAAAGTATGCAATTTTTTTTTCACAGAAAAAAACACTTGACTCCAACAGTATTTTTATATTTATTGTTATATTTCTTGTGAAAAATAGAGTTTTGTTTTGTATTTGTTTTTTTTTAACCTAAACATAAAAGTATTGGGGATATTCACAGATTATGTGAATAAGGTTTAAAAAATCTTAATGGAAGTAAAACGCAAATAAAATATTTGGAAATTCATAAGAATAAAATAGTTTTTTTAAGTTAAAAGAATTTCGTTTAACATTTTTTTTGGGAATTGTTTTATAATTAAAAAAGAAACAAAAAATAATTTTATGTCATTAAAAGCCTAAAAATATGATTAGCAAGAGCTGTTAAGTAGCCGCAGGGTGTACGAAGAGAATCCCACACTTTTACCGATAGCAAGAGCGCACTTAAGTCTCTATTAGACCACAATATTTCAAAACGAGCGGAAAAGACAGTACAACCTAGAAACCATATGTGTACTACGGCAGGCAAAACTGCTTAGAAAAATAAAGTTTCTGTCAGACTTGCGAAAGTTATACTCGTACTCGCCAAATTGGTTAAGGTATACTTGTAGTAGGATTTTTTGGGAGCGAACAGACCAGACAGTCTAACCTTATTTTACTGATCAATTAAATGTCACTTATGGTCCCAATTGGGGAGTAGAACGTGTATATACGAGTATGTACATGTAAGTATATTTTCCTAAGATACATTTAGAAAACTTAGTTTCTTAATATTCTCTTCTTTTATGTTGTAGTGTTGAAGACCGAAAAATTACAACAACAAAAATCATCAAATCAATTGAAAGTCACTGAAAAATCGAAATCTATACATACATATAATAAAATAGTAAGTCCCGAGTTATATTATATAACTTTTATCGCTGCAATTCTTCATTAGTAGGCGAGAGGGGACAAAGGAATTAAAAAGGGTACACACATGCATATACTCTTGAAATTCGTTTTATCCTCTCATTCGTAGTTTTAATTTTTAAGTTTAAAATGTAAACAAATCTTTACATCCATACAAATTGCTGCAAAAAAAATTGCATGATATAAACACAAATGCAATATTAAAAAAGAAACGAGAAATATTGCAGCGACAAAAGTTGCATAATGTAATTCGGCACTAACCAATTTCCAGTATGGCTGTCTTTCTTTTTCTGTGTTCGCATCACGCAAAAACTACTGGATGGACTTTAACAAGATTTTGTGAGGAGGTACCTCAGTATCCTGATGCCAATATAGGATACTTTCTCTCCGCAAAAATATCTTATTTCCAAGAGAAAGCAGTCAAAGTACGCCTATTTTTTTTACCGATTTAAGGGTACTGCATACTTTAAGGCACCTTTTATTTGTGTGGCTGCGCAACAGAGGGCGCTGTTTCAAAATAATGACAAAATATAAATTGAAAACAGGAGATTTTAAGCAGGAATGCGCAATAGATGTTTTAAAATAATCACAAAATATGAATTACTTACTGCCAAATAGCCAATTGAATAAAATTTTTATTTGATTTGTATTTTTACTTTGTGGAATTATATTGTTATTAAAATATTTTAAACACCTTTTACAGAGCTTTACAATAATTTTTAGAATGCAATTAATGCGTAAGAGCCTTAATTTGGTGTAGATTACTTTTAAAGCAAAATCGAACAAAATATTGTCAGGACGCACACAACGTATGTGAGCACAGCTAGTTTTGGAATAAAATTTAAATTTCCCAAAAAATCGGAATTTCTCAAAAACATCGATTTATTATCAAAAAATCAAAATTTTACAATAAATCGATATTTTGCCATAAATCCTAATTTTTTTCATAATTAAAAAAAAATTTATATAGACATAAATTTTAAATTCCGAATAAATTTGAAGTCCCGAATTTCAGTATTCCAAAATGGTGTTCCCAATTGGCATTCCTAGACCCAGCATAATTAGGGGGAAACTGCAACTAATGCAGTGATTTTGAAAGCAACTAGAATATGGCTTTCCTGATAGGGCATTCCATTATAGCTATATATGTTTGAGGATTGAATATTCTGTACAAGTTTTTAGGTGAAGGAAGATTGAAACTATCGGCTCTATCAGTAAAAATGTCAATTTTTCTTATTAGTACAATCATGTAAGACGTAGCACACGTCTCGACCTGTGACATCAGAAAGATAATTTTATTTATTCGGCATTTGAGCTCGGAAAGCATTAAACCGATCTAAGATTTTTTAAAATCACCTTTTGTTTCAGGTATTACCAAAAGACATTTCAGGACCAATAAAATTTCAATAAACTTGTTAAGTCATTTATATTTCATTAAAGTCCGATACTAGGATACAGACTAATCGCATTGGTGGTTCTAACCGTATCACAGCTTTACATGCTTTGAGGTTGAACCTTTCTTAAAAAGACTTCAGCAAAAGTAGTCTGCATGGTGCGACAAGGGAGACAGTGAAATACATTCTTCCCGGCTTCTTCAATGAATAGGGAAACTTTTATAAAAAATCCAGGGGTGCAAGTTCTCAAAGGCTGATCGATCTGTGAAGTTAGAAAATTAATTTTATTTATCTGGTTTTCGAAATGGTTTAGCATTAAATCGAACTTGAATTCTTAGGTAATAGGGTTCCTATAGGTACCACAAAGAAATTTTTCCGTTTATCCGTCTGTCAGCGCCTTCTATCTCTGAAACCGTAAAAGTTAGATTCTTTAAATTTTTACACAAGTTGTATTACTGTGGCCGCAATAGCAACAAATACTAAAACTTATAGGGCGTTCCGAAAGTGGCGTGTTATTCGTTTATAAGTCTTTATTTCTTAAACTATAGGAGGCAACCACTTAAAATTTGCACACAGTAATTAAAACTATGGTCGCTATAAAATAACAAGTATAAAAATTAAAAGGTTTTCCGACAGTGACGCGTTTCGCATGTATATAGCGTTATTTTTAAACCATAATAGTTAGACTCTTGAATATGGCCACTATAACAAATAATAGAAATTAAAGAGTGTTCCGACAGTGACATGTTTTTCACGTATATGGCCTTATTTTTTGAACTGTAATAGGTAGACTCTTTATATTTTCATAGAAAGTGTATTTATTACCTTGATCTCTATAACAACAATTACTAAAATGAGAAGGGTGTTTCAATAGTGACGCGATTTTTATAAATATGACTTTATTTTTTCAAACCAAAATTTATACGGTGTGTGTAATATTAGCAAAAAAAATTCAAAAAAAATCAAAATGAAAGGTTTTGGCAAATGTGAAACAAATTTATGTATGTACCCTTATTTTTGAACCGGAATGAGGAGACCCTTTACATCTACATCTAAAAAAATTAAACCCAGAAATTAAAGGGTGTTTCGATAGTGACACGATTTTACTCTGATCTTATATTTAAACAGCAATAGACCTACACTTAAAATTTACACAGATTATATTTTCCAATATCTACTGTAAAAACAGTAAATGAAAATTAAATTCAAAAATGAAAGGGTGTGCCCTAGATGTGGCGTATTTGAGGAATTTGGCCTTCTCTTCTAAACGTTATAGGCAGACACTTTATATATGTATCCACAAGTTACTTGCTCTAGTATAATAATGAATTAAAGGCTGACCGATAAGACGTGCTAAAATTAAAACTTGTACATTTAAAGTTATATTGACTCGCACTTGACTGACTTATTAAGTTGAAGTTAGTTTTGAATTAAATTGAATTAAATTGAAATTAAAGGTTGCTGAATTTAACATTCACCAAATACCCTATCTGAGTACTCCTGAGGAATATATATTTTCATTTTTTGATCTGAAAAGAAACTTGCACTTCAGAAGAGAATCTAATGAATTAAATATTTTTTGTGTACTTAATTGGTTATAAATGTTCAACTCAGATTAGCAGCTAGACGGTGTAAAGTTGGCTTAAGTCTGTAATAATAAATAATTTCTAATAGTGATCTTTATA
Source organism: Phasia obesa (assembly GCA_949628195.1). NCBI lineage: Eukaryota > Metazoa > Arthropoda > Insecta > Diptera > Tachinidae > Phasia > Phasia obesa. The sequence goes on from OX451219.1 coordinate 99,169,231, forward strand.
ATATCACCGCCTGAAAAAAGGCTACTGCTTTACATAAATAAATATACCTAAAAGTATGCCATATTTTAAATTCTTCAAAGAATAGTTTCAAATCTATGTTTAAAAATGTGGCTTTGCCTTATTTTCTGTGTGTGTTTTGCTGAAAAGCAAGTAATCTTCATACATACAAATTCAGTATTCTTTGAACTTTCAGTTCTTTGAATGATAAATAAAAGTTTGTTTGAACATTAAGGACATCTGCTCATTTAGCATAAATAATATTAGTTTTCACAAAACTTACTACTACATAAACAAACCCCAAATAAAAAATAAAAGTTTTAAATAAAGAAAAATAAATATATGTAAATATCTACTGCTTCTTACCTACAAAGGACTTTAGAAAACAAAATTTCAATAAACATAAAAAATGGTCATGAAAATATTGTCAGATAATTCTTTTTAGGGTTCCGTACTAAAAGAGTAAAAGATAACCCTATTGTTTTCGCCACAATGTATATCTGTCTGTCCCTCTGTCAGCACCTTCCATTTCTGGAACCGTAAATGTTCACACAAATTATATTACACAAGTTATATTACTATGGCAGCTATAATAACAAATACGACAACAGGGAGGTCCGCAAGTAACGCGTATACATGTCTTTATTTCCTCAATCGTAAGAGGCACTTAAAACTTAAAACTTAAAAAAATAAATTTATAAGTTAAAGGGTGTTCCGCCAATGACGTGATTTGCATGTATATGGCCTAGTTTTTTAATCTTGAAATTTTCACACAGCGTGTTTTGCTATAGTCGCTATAACAACAACAATTACTGAAACTTAAAGGGTTTTCCGCTAGTAACACGATTTTCGCGAATATGATTTTAGTTTTTTAACCGTAAATTTATACAGAGTGTAAAGCTGGATTCACCCATTTAGTCTAGACAAAATTTTTGTTCGGACAACATTTTTTTATACGCAGTTTCATATTTCTCTCAGAGAGTAAGATAGGTGTGAGATAAGTGATTTTGTCCAGACAAATCTCAGCTTGATTTGGTTTAATTTTAATTTTTTCCGGACAAAATTGTAATGAGTTGCCACTAAAAATGTTTTTTTAGAAAAAGATGAATTGAGTTGACATTATATAGTGTTTGCAAATAATGAAATTTTGTCATTTGATTTATTTGTGTTGATTATCAACAAAGAAATATTTTTCAATAAAAAATTATTTTATGAAAATGGAGTTGAATGAAACAGATGCCCTCAAGCTTATAAAGGAAATGAAAAAGCCCAAAAGAGAGTGCAATATGAGCAAGGGCTCATATAAAAATAATCATGCAAAGCAAAGCATTTGGATGGCAATAGCTAACGCCATTAGAATTGAACGTTAGCAATCGTAGGGGGATCCATACGATGAAAATTAACAAAGGATTTTAAATCATTTAAACGCATCTCAGGAACCAATGCGTGATAGTAACCCATTGCTGTTCTTTAATTTAATATTTTTTTTTTTTGCATTGGTTTTATTTTAACAGCCATTAATAGAAGTAATTTTCTTTAAAAATACATGTTTTAATAAGCAAAATGTTAAAATAATAAAAAAAATATACAATTTCACACTAAGATTTTATTTTTAATCACTGTTTGCTGTTTGTTGCCACGTTTTAAAATTAATATGACCTTATGTGCCCATATGACTTTGTTTGTTCGGGAAAATTTTCAGGAAAACCGTCAGGAAAAAAATATTTGTTCTCACAAAAATTTTGTCCGGACATGAATCCAGCTTAAAATTCAGACTTGGGTAGTTTCAATTACAATTAAAATTACAGGTAATGCACATTCTCAATTACACACTACAAGTAATTGTAATTTAAATTAGAGACTAAAGTCATTTACAACTACTTGTAATTTGTAATTGAAAATTTTCAATTACACATTACAACTACTTGTGATTTGTAATTTTTAATTACAAGTAATTGTAATTAGACGAAAATTATTACTTTCAATTGCACAAAATTCAATTACAATTGCAAGTAATTGAATTTTTTCAATTACAAATTACATTTAATGTGTAATTAAAAAAATCTCAATTACAAATAGTTAAATGTAGTTGTAATTTAAAAATTAGAATTACATTGTAATTGAAAAATTGTAATTGAAAAATTACAATTACATACATATACATGATTGCGTAATTACATGCATAATTAATTACAAACTGTAATTGACATCCCCCAAGTGTTGCAAAATTATGTCCGCTATAGCAAAAAACATAATAGGAGTGTCCAATAGAGGTTATAAATTTGAGGAATTTTACCTTCTCTTCTAAACGTCATAGGCAGACACTAGATATTTACACAGGATATTTAGTAATATGCTCTAGAATAAAAACAATTAAACATTAAGGGGTGTCCCTTAAGACGTAGGAGCGATATCGTAGCAGTACACTAACTTTATAGGTCCATTTTCGACCCCCTTCGTTCATAAATGATTTCTGGATTACGACTGGAAATTTTTACGAATATCTTACTTTCATTGAGAATCGTACTGTCACTAGCCTTTTACTCTCGACTGTGGTAATTTAATGTCAACATTCTGTTTCATCACAGAGTCTATGGTAATTGCTAACATTTGCTGATGTCTGTCCTTGGGTCCAATGCCTCTATGTTAGCCTTTTTCCAGACACAGTCTGCAAATATCGTTTTTTTATCTTGTCCAGATACTACTTACGAGTCCGTGGCCTGTTACTAAAGCAGTGAATTCAAATGAAATTTGTTCGTTTTATTCTCTCTAAGAAAGAATAATTAAAATTACAAATTAACGAACTTAAGCTTGACTTCAAATTTCATCTGTATGTAAAATAGTTCGACTAATAAAATTTCAAATATTCAAATATAGTTAATAGTAGACACCCAAATTATATCCAAGCACCTACACACCTGGTCAAAATATTAGATACGCTATAGATACGTTATAAAAAAATTATTTTTATCGTTTAAAGTCACGTAAAATTTAAACACAAATTCATAAATAAAACGAATTTTTTTTAAATATTTCTAAAGAACGTGGTAAGTAATCCCTATTCGAAAGAAAATTATTTGAATGTATCCTTAGATTATTGTATAGATGGGTCAAAATATACACTGTACTACAGAAGAACAGAGGGTTGTTGTTGAACTGCGTAAAAATGGAAAATCTTTACAAGAAATTGCTAAGTCTGTCAACAGTTCATTTCATTTTGTTCAGAAAGGGTTAAGAAGCAATATAGCAACAGATAGACGTGATCGGTTTCAAAAAACCACAGCGGCACTTGATCATTACATTGTCTCAATTTCAAACAAAAAGATCCATTCCAGTCATCAATACAGATTTCTGCCGAAATTGAAAATTCTGTTAGCGCTCCAACATTTCGGTGACGCTTACAGAAGGCTAATCTTTCGGAAAGGATAGCTAGAAAAATTGCTTTAATGAGAAAATAAAATTTGGCGATGAGGTTACAATTTGTAAAAAATTACATAAAAATTGGTCCGGACGTGAAGATGAAAGAAAATAGAGAAATATTTTATAGAGTGATAAAACTAAGATAAATTTGTTCCGAAAGGAATGTAAAATGCACTAAAAGTAAAGAATTCCATGTAAGATTTACAAAAAAAAACCTAGAACCATGAAGCATAATACATATATTAAAATTTGTCAGTGTATCTATTATTTTGATCAGGTGTGTGCATGTCTTCTTGCCAATATGTATTGAAAAATTCTAGAGTCTTTTGCGGGTATCGAACACGCAACCACGGGACTGATAAACCAGCACGCTAACTACTAGCGCTCCGAGGTACCAACCATACGTATGTGTTAGGCTGACTCGTTAGAAAATTAAATAAATCAGTCAAATATTTAATTTTCTAACTTTAGCTTTAGCTTTAGAATTTTGAATTTAGTTTTTTGTCTTTCTATCAGACAACAAATGGTCTATTGGGTCGATCAATTGCTGTACGTTTTTCCTTTATTTAAAAAAAAATTGAACAATAAATAAAACTACTGAAAAAATTTGTTAATTTATTTATGTGTATTTAAGCATAAATAAACATAATTCTTTAAATTAACTCGTTTGTAAGGGCCGATGTTGATTTTGAATAAAACACAAATTACTAAGGAAATTATTGTCATTTCTTTTTATTTCAATAATATTGGTTTGGTGCATTTATGTATGGAAGAAAATATCGATCAAGTGGCCGCCGCGACCTCGGCGGCACACCTCCATCCAATACTCTAAATTTTCGATGACGCTGAGGCGTAATTGAGGTTCTATGCCGTTAATGTGCCGAATTATCTCATCCTTTAGCTTTTGAATTGTTTCTGGCTTATCGAAGTACACCTTTTCTTTCCAATAACCCCAAAGAAGTCCAACGTAGTCAAATCACATGATATTGGTGGCCAATTGACATCGCTACTATGTGAGATAACACGGCCATTGAATTTGACGCGCAAAAGAGCCATTATTTCGTTAGCTGTGTGGCAATTGGCACCGTCCTGTTAAAACCACATATCGTCCACATCCATATCTTCCAATTCAGGCCATAATAAGTTCGTTATCATTTCACGATAGAGAACACCATTCACAGTAACTGCCTGACAGGTCTCATTTTGGGAAAAAAAAATTGGCCCGATGATGTCGCCAGCCCATAAACCGCACCAAACAGTCACTCTTTTGTTTTTCGACAATCACTCTTGGATTATCATTCGCCCAAATGCGGCAATTCTGCTTATTGACGAATCCACTGAGGTGAAAATCACCGAAGATGATTTTCTTCGAAAATTGATCATCCACTGTTGCCATTTCTTGCCACCTTTCGGACCATTGCTTGATTGTGTATACTTTCATGGTTCAAATTGAGTTAGTCTGAAATTGAGAAATGTCGTTTTAAATGCAGAAAAAAACTTGACGTTTAGGTGTAGTTTACATTCAATATCGGCCCTTCTAATTTAACCACCCGAGATTTGCTAACAATTGTTTTAATTGCTGAAATATTTATAATTTACATCCTTATAAATTTTAAATGGGTAAAGAAATTAAAGGTTTGAATTACTAATTAGTTAATTAAATAGCCCTAAGCACTCTTAATTGTACAAATAACTTACAAATCTTTGTTTTTATTGTTATTGTCTCACACTTATTTATAACAATTCTCTTTGTAGCTAAATGTGCTTTAACAATAATTTAATTTTAAACATTTGTGCTAAAAACTTAATATCTACAAAAATAATAATATTAAAATAAAACAAGCTTACAGCACACTCACTCTCCCTTTCTCTTTCACTCTTCATTTAGTTAAGTTTATGGTTTATGAATTATAATAATAATAAGAATAATTTTAATTTTCTTAAAATATCTAAAAATCACTCATACTTTTATTTATAAATTTCATTTGTTTTTATTTTTGTATTTGTTTTCTCTTCATTTTTTTTTTTTTGTCTACTTCATAATTATTGTTTTTGTTATTGTAATGAATTATAAAATATGTATTAATTAAAAAAACAACATCTAAATATTAACCGTAATATTTTCTTTCTCGCCTTTTAATATTTTCTCTCCTCAAACTCGGCCATTTGCAATTTAATTCTTTGGTATTATTATTGTGTTCTTCGTTGGATTTAAATGCGAATAAAAAAATTTAATTTAAATGAATTAAAAAAAAAATAAAACAAAACAGCTGGTGGCATTAACACTCAAGGAGGCACAAATATACACGATTTGGATACTAACAGCATCAACAGTTTGCCACCAGAAACTAAAATAATCGAACAGACCACAGGCAACGAAGTTTTAATCATGAATGCCAACGATGAGGACAGAACGGCGAGCTTCTTTGCTCAACCAGGCATTTTGGCGGGTATGTAAAATATTTTTTTTTTTTTTTTGTAAAGCAATTTTTTATCTTTTTTTTATTATTATGACACATTTTTAAACTTGTATGTATCTTGTGCGAACGTTTTAAAAGCCTTTAAAAGGAAACATAATTGAAGCTTTAAAATAAAAATTAATCATTCCGGAATATTCATTTTTTTAGCTTTTAGTGTACGCTATGGTTAGGTTAGGTTAAGAAGGGTTGTGCCAGAAATGGCACATCCACTCGGAGACCCGAAGGGTCCATTGTGATTCCCTTTTGCTAACTAAAACTAAGAAAAACAAACGAAGAAAAGGAGACCTATTATGCGTCCTGCAACCTATCTCTTAGCTACCCGATTTCCTTGATGATCCTCGATATTACACCGCGCGATGTCGAAAAGCCCATTGAGAAATCTCTCACCTAGACATCTAAGTCTGTGGCTTTGTAATACCGGGCAGTGACACAAGATGTGCTCTACAGTTTCCAACTCCAACTCCTCCTCGTCCTCGTACATCCTACAAAAGGCCGATGTAAAGGCGACGCATTTACTAATTCTTGCCCTAGTGGCACAGTGACCAGTGATCACACCTATCACGACTCTTAGAACTTTCCTGTCTAAACCCAGAAGTAACTTGTTTTTTGCAGCGTCCAGTCTGGGCCAAATTGCCCGTGACACTCTGCTATCCCCCTTGCTTCCCAAGACTGGTTGGTTCTCCTAACTATCCAGTCGGATATAATCCTTAGTAATGGCTAATCGGTGGCTTAACCAATTCTACCCTAACTAAGTTACTACTTTCCGATCCCAATCTTGCAAGTTCGTCAGCGATTTCGTTGCCCTCAACATTACAATGACCCGGGACCCAACACAATCTAACAGTGTGCGCTATAGTACAAAAAAAACAAAGAATGACAGGCATGGATAACTGAATCATTTAAAGAGTATTATGATACCAACCATAAAAGTACGTTTTGAAATTAAAGGTACTGAATTATGAACGTAAGTGTTTTCTATATCTAATGAAATTGTTAAATTATAAAAACAAAAGCCGACGACTGCTCTTTTTGCAGCCTGGCGAGTTTAAAACCGCCGTGAACTGAAAATTCAATACATTTACCAATAAAAACGTATGCCATGAATGTTCACCATCTATAGATGGATCACTCAAAATGGACTGACCGAAAGCCTAGGTTGTAGTAATCATTTTATATAACAGGTAGCGCAAAAGGCAATTTGCCTTACGACATAAACCAGTTTATGTTTCACAGATTATATGCAAGTATCTTTCTGGCCTTTCTGCCAACTTTGGTGGAAATCGAACCCACAACCCCGGACAGAAAACTGATCAGGGCACCAGGGCACTCTAAACGACGATTAGTCAATAAATTATTTTTTTAAGACAAAACTACCTGCGAAGCTCCTGACTTGTCTAAAAAAAACACTCAGGGTCTTTAGTGGGAATCGAACTTGCAAACCCTGACGGAAATAAGGTGAATGATGCAGTAAGATGTTTGACCGAAAGTTATGCATTTATAGTTATATGTGATAAGACTATGTGGAGCTCTAATCTCGTCACTGCGTTGATTGTTAGACAAACAAAATTTTAAAATCTCAACAGAAGATTCCAAATACATCGATTACTTAAAGCAGCATAAAATTATATCATTTAATCTTAAGCTCTTGTTATTTAATACTAGTCACATATAAGTATATTTTGGGTCCACTCGGCTACGTGCAGAAGAGGGCGAATAAGCTTATCGGTGACAATTTCATAAATTAACTGGAAAGTAGACGCAAAGTACTACAGTTGCATACGCGTTTTCTTAAGAGCCCCTCCAGTATATCGCACTGCTTATTAAAGATAGTTTTTTTTAGCATTACAGTTCGCATGTGGAATAAACACCCTGCTACTTTCATTGTGGAAAAATTTAAATCGAAAGAAGCATATTTGCCTTTTAAAACATGACGTTTCTTAGCTGAATACTTTATATTACGAATAATATTTTAGTATACCTACCTTATGGGTTTTGTAAAAAACTCTTGACCGACCCCCTTAAAGTTTTTCAACTTAACTACAGCAGTGAGCAACACAATTATTTTACTTTGTTGCTAGAAAATTATAAATAAAAGAACAAAATAATCAGAGTTTTTGCGGTCTAAGGTTGTGTTCACATGTCTTTTAATATGTAGGTTAAATTCACTTTTGTGATTTTAATTTGCGATAATAAAGCATTACACATCGACGACAGCAGGATACCGACTACAACCTGTCAAAATTAAAATACACACGTTTATATGAAGACGATTATTTTGACGACATATATCATAGCTACATGGCTACACGACCACCGTTCTATTTTTGTTTGCGACAATTTTATTTTATTCAACAGAAGAAAATGTCACAAAATTAAAAATACAAATTCATTTACAATCAAAAGGTTTTGAGCAAATACATTTATTTGTTTTGATATGATAAAATTATTTTGTTTTATAAGTTAAATATGTATTTCTACAATATTTTCATAGTTTTGAAGTATGTAGCTGTCGTCTTCAACATAATTCAGTAGCTGGGGACGATTGTAGCCAACGGCATTTGTAGTCGTGTAGCGGTGTAGCCGCTGTTGTCTATGTGTTTAATGCTTAAGTATTACAGTACTGCAAGAGCACAAAAACTAAGCTCCTAAGACGATCAATACATTTCAATTCATTCATTGCACTCGAGTAACCATAATAAACAGCGAGGACCAGCGATCTAAATACGATGTGCATGAATAAATGTTGAACATAATAACAATGAACTTGGGCGAGTTGAAGCAGTTTTATACTTTGAGTGAAACACGAACACAGTTCTAGAGTACCAGCAAAAACCACAGAATTTTTTAACGACATTAATTACATTCATTTTAAGGTCTTCATTTCTTAAAAATTTCAAAAAATTCACTAGTTTAAGCAAAACGCATTAAGCCTTATCCAAAAGTTCTACACAACTACTCGTACTAAACAAAATAACACACTGAGTGTTTCAACATGAGATGAGCAAATAGGGCGCTGACTAGTATAGAAAAATCGTTTTACTCGGTCAGCTCGTTGTGTTTATGATACGAATAGAGGTTTGCTCGCTAATAGTATGGTATGAGTAGGCATGTGCTCAGTAAGCTAGCTTGTATTCGAGTATGACCACTTGCTCATGAGCTAATGAGCACACTCATTTTAGGGCTTGCTCATGCAACTTTTTAATAAGTATTTATTTTTTCACTGATCACAACATACTTAATCTACTTAAAAATTTTGTTTGAGTTTTTGGCGCCACAAATCCTTTTTTTTGCCAAATATAGCTGCTGGTATTGGCTGGCTTTGTCACATCAAATAATAAACTTAAAAAATTATTAAAGGGGTTTATATGATGTGTTGGGATCTGGCAATGTTTAAATTATACCGCCCCAATGATAAAATTGTACCAAATCAGTATCAATTGTACCAAAATTTGACATTAAGTAAAAAAAGTAAACAGCTCGAAATAAATATAGGACAAATCAAAACGTTTATGCTATGGCATTTTAAAGTAACGATAATTGACCTGGATTCCTTGAATTTCTGTGTTTATCTTGGTCATTTACTAACAATTTGCAAAATACTTATCTACTTCATAAGCAAAAGGCTAACAATATTAGGAGCTACCCAGCAAAAAATTACGTTTACTTGAAAGCTGGTTTAAGAGGAAGAGAGAAATAGACTCTTCCTTCCAACCTTCTTCAGGAAGGCATGATTTTTGTTTTCGATGTCCCACTTGGTATGTCTCTTTGCTTCACCAAATTCTTTATAAAAGTTTTTCGCATACCTGCATCCGCGTAAGTGAGAGAGATCTCTTTGTTTCACAAAATTTTTTAAAGAAAACTTATTCGCTTAAATACCTGCGTCCTCTTCAGCGAGAGAGGATGCAGCTTGTTATTATCGTCTTACAGTTATAGCATTTTCGAATGCGCTTATGAGAACCGCTTTTATAAGACATGAGTTTTATTTTACTGCTTACCAAAACCCAATAATTTTTTCCTGGGTAGTTGCGAAACATCAAAGTCACCTGATCTTAACCCGTAGAGTATGCCTAGAGTTATTTGGAAGAACAATTTAAGAGTCATCTAATTACTAAAGAAGACCTTACGATTTTTCACTATAAAGAATGGAAAATTATATCAACTGAATACCGTCCGAACTGAATGAGGCGATGCAAAAATTCACAAATGCTGTAGCTCAGAAGAAAGGTCTTGCAACTCAATTACTTATAACTTTTACATAAGAGGTTTAGCAAAGTAAATAATAATATCCTGAGCATAAAATAAGAATTTTTCTATTTACTTAGTTCTAGACAGGGTTTGAGATTTATGAAATTAGAAATGTTTATTATTGCAAGAAAAGGTAAAAAATTAATTTATGATAAATTTTTATATGAAATTGTACCAAAAAAGCATTGTACCACTGGCGTGTCGATAGTACCAAAATTGGTACAATTGTACCACAAATCCCAACACTGTGACAAACACACATCATGTGAACACAGCTTAGCTGTTTATGTTTATCAAATATTTTCAAACTCACTCTTTGAATCATTCGGCATATTTATTTATAATATAAAATTAAAATTATGATAAGAAGTACATATAATAAAGAAATTACATACACAGAGTATATGTATGTATGTATGTATGTATGTATGTATGTATGTATGTATGTATGTATGTATGTATGTATGTATGTATGTATGTATGTATGTATGTATGTATGTATGTATGTATGTATGTATGTATATGTATTTGTTGAATTCACATCCTATTGTAGGTGTGCTAAGTCGTCGGATTTTACAATAGTTTATTTGGTAAACTGTTTGTTGTTTTTTCTATATAAACTTTTGCTATCACACTACAGTATTTTTCCAAATTTCGTAGAATGTTATCAGGAATGAAAAAGTCGATACGTTCGTAATTTTTTTTTATTAATGCAATTCTATTGTTTTATTATGAAATTCGCAAATAATATTTGTTACATTTTCTTTTTTATGCAGCTGTTATTGGCGGCGCTGTTGTCGGACTTTTGTGCGCCATTTTGGTTGTCATGTTCATTGTTTATCGCATGAGAAAAAAGGATGAGGGTTCTTATGCTCTCGATGAACCCAAACGATCACCTGCTATGAATTCCTATGCGAAAAATGCAACAAATCGAGAATTTTACGCCTGAGATAATGCAGAACGACGTTATTAAAAAGAAATTCATACAAAATAAAATATTAAAAAAAACCCCTACAACATCAACAAACAAATACAAATTAAAGAAAGAAACAATATGACAAATTATAACAAAAAAAAAAATTAACATCAGCAGCAGTAAACTAAATATTAAAGGAAAAGAACATTATCACACCCACTATCTTTTTGCAGAAAAACAACAAAAACAAAATATGAAAATAAAAATAAAAATAAAAACACAAATCTTTTTTATAAAACTTTAAATAACCCACAAAAATTATAAATAAATAAAAACTGAAAAAAGAAAATTAACAGTAACATCATGATCATGAACTCAAACTTTTATTTTTCAATTTGTATTTTATTTTATTTTATTTTATTTTTAAATTTATGCATACATGTTGAATATGTTCTTTTTTTCAAAATAATGGATTCCTAAAATAGTTTTCTCACAAATTACTTAAATAATTTTATAAAAAAAATGTAGTTTTAAGAAAAAAAAAAATAATTTTATTAATTTTTAATTATTACAAAAAAATTTAAAAATTTAAGGTTTATTCAAAATTTCTTTAAGTTCATTTTTTGTTCCATAGTTTTTAAATAAGCAAAATTAAAATTTTTCAGAAAAATTATAGTTAAAGGAAATATTTTGAAATCTATAAAAATTTCGCGTGAGACAGACATTTCTTCAAGTTTTATTAATTCTTTTCGAATTTTTAAAACTCATCTAAATTTGAGAACGAAATAATTGTTACAGCTAAGCAATTTTAAATCCTTATAATTATTTAATTATAAAGTTTAAAAACAATTTTGGAAATATGCCTAATTTTGAAAAATAACTTAGGTTATATCCATTCGAAAAATTCAAATATTTTTGCAGATTTACTTAATTTTGAAAACTTGATTTTTTTAATTAAAAAAAACTAAAAAAAATTTCAAAAATTTCAAAAATTGAAGAAAAAAATATTTGGTTATTTTGATTATTTTACCGCAAAATTTTTTATTTTTTATTTTAAACATTTTTCAATATTTTAAAAGTTTTTTAAAATAGAGTAACATTTTTAAATTGTAATGAAATAAAAGATAATAATAATAATAAAATATTAATTAATTTGCATTTTTATCAGGAGTTGTTTAAAACTAGTTCACCAATTTTAATTAACATTTTTTATTTTATTAAAAATATCAAGTAAAAAATCTATGATTAAAAAAACAAATATACTGAGAAAAAATGGTTTTAATTTCGTAGGTTTTTTAAACATTAAAAAATAATTATTTTATTTAATAATTATTTTTTTGTATTACAATTTTATAATATTAATCTGTTTTCGCAGTTAAAACGATAAAATTTTAATTACAAAATAATGATAAATGGATTTAATACATTTGAAATAATAATAAATTAATTTTTTATCCATTTATTATTATTTTTATAATTGGACTTTTAAAACTATTTTACCAATTTTATTTAACATTTTTTATTTTATTAAAAACATCAAGTAAAATATATATGATTAAAAAAACAAACCTATTGAGAAAAATGGTTTTAATTTCGTTTTTTTTTTATATTTATATTTATTTTTTACTTTTTTTTTACAATTTGAAAATAATAATCTGTTTTCGCAATTAAAACAATAAAATTTGAATAAAATAAATAATGATAAATGGATTTGATACATTTAAAATAATGATTAATTAATTTTTATCCATTTATTTTCAAAGTTTATCCAGAGTTGTTTAATATTTTCGGCCAATCGAATTGTTATAAAAAAAAATAAAAAATGTTAATTAAAATAGTATAAAAACTCTATTACATAAAAAATAATAAAATAAAAAAATTAATTAAATTTTTTTTAATATTTATTTATTTATTTACTCGGTCGAAAAAAACTATAAAATAAACTTTAAAAATATTTATTTTATTTTTTTAATTTAAGATATATTACTTGATAGCTTTTTCTTCTTTTTTTTATTATTTTTTATAATTTACCTGTTTAAGCATTTCAATTTGGTAATAAATTAACAGATGCTTTACGACTTTAAAAGAGAAATTGATTTAATATTAAATCAAAAATAAATAAATTGCCGATTTTTACTTTCGATTTTTTTAAACATAAAGTTTATTATTTTTCTAATATTTATGTAAATTTAAAACTTTTTTAAGTTAAATTTGCTTTTAAGGCGAATTTATATGAGGCGGCAGCTCCGTGGTAAAAACTACAACAATAAAAAAGGTACTTTGTTTTTTGGTCAAATGTATGGAAAACGCTAAAAACAATATGGCACTTAAGAATAAAGATCAGTTTTTTTTTTCCTTATTTTTTTAGTAATTTTTCGTACATTTTTTGAAGTCTTGAAATATTTTTGAAAATAAGCAAAATTTTATTTTCGTTACTTTAAATTTTTCGAAAAAAAAAAATAAACGAACTTTTGACAGCTGTTAGCCGCCTACACATAAGAAAGTAGAGCAAAAGAAAAAAATAATTAAGTTTGTCGCAATGCCACCTAGCAATATAAAATCGACTTTCTTTTTATTTTTCAGAAAGTCTAGGAGTTAGTAACAATGTTTTCAAATTTCATTTTGTTTTATATTTCTATTTTTTTTTTTTTTTTTTTTTGTAAACTTCAAAATTTTTTTATTTGAGTAATTAGAAAAAATATTTTCATTTAATGCTTAAAATTTTGCATATAAAATCATCAGATGTCGTATTACCTAATTTGATATCGATTTAATTTCTACTTATTTTTTTTTTTAATTTCAATCGGTAGCAGTGACATGTGACTTCAATAATTTTAAAATGTTAAGAAAATTTTAAGAGCATATTTTTTAAACGCAACGCACGTATTAATATAAAAAGCAAAAACAAATTTCAAAATATTTTTTTATTAAATACTTTTTAATAAAAAGCAAAAACAAATTTCAAAATATTTTTTTTTTATTGAATACTTTTTAATAAAAAGCAAAAACAAATTTCAAAATATTTTTTTTTTTATTGAATACTTTTTAATAAAAAGCAAAAACAAATTTCAAAATATTTTTTTTTTATTAAATACTTTTTAATAAAAAACAAATTTCAAAATATTTTTTTTTAATACTTTTTAATAAAAAGCAAGTGAATGCATTTAATTTTTTACGTTTCATAGTGCTAAATAACACCTTATGGTATAGGCCTTGATTTTAATTTAAAAAATCCATTATAAAAAAAGAAACAAAAACATCATTTATTTTCAACATGTATGTCATTGTAAACAATAAAAACTTTTTATTTTTCCTTCTTTCCTCAAAAAAAAAAAAAATCTTTTATATATTTTGTCTATTGATAAAAAATGTACTACTAAACACTCGAAAAAAAATCAATTATAAGTAAAAAAGAAACTCAAAAAGTAAAGATAAACAAAATAATTAAATAACATAATTATATATTATATAAGTAAAAACAAAAAGAAGAATAACAAAATAAAATAAATGTAATATTTAGTGTAATTCATATATAAATAAAGTATATATAAAATCGATATTGTAAGCTGAGAAAAACAAAATTAAAAATAAACTATTAGTTATTAAACAAAAAAAAAATTAATAAAATTACAAAAACACAAAAAAGTATATGAAACAAAATTTGGATCTTTTTTCTCTCCTTTTCTATTCGAAAGAAGATAAAAACTTTATATAGATTTTTGAAAAATTTAAACACAAGAAATTATATCAGTATGTATTAAATATAAAAAAAAAAATTACAAGAGATTACGAAAATGAATTAAGTTGATTTTGTAAAATTTTTAGACAAAAGAAAAAAAATTAAAAGAAAAACTTATAGAAAAAATATGTAGAAAAAAAAACAAAAAATAAATTGCAATTAAATTAAATACGAATATCAAACCATTTTTTGTAGAATAAAATTTTGAATTCTTTAAAACCAAAAACATTTTATAAGTTTAACATTAACTTAAAAAAATTATGCATTAAGGTTCATTTAAATGCATATTTCGAAAAAGGTTTGAAATCTTCAAAATATTTTTATAAATTTTCAAATTGCAGCTTCAAATTAAGAAAAGGGATTAAAAAGGCAAGGCTTAAAAAAAACCTTAAGTAAGCAACCATACATTAGACCAAACGTTAGCAGGTTGTCATAATTATTAATTTTTGGCTACGTCTCTGATTGCGAGTTAAATTTTAGCAGAGCGTAATAATAAAACAGGCATTTATTAAGAGCAATGTTTAATTTATAACAATTTGATGAAGGTTCTCTTATTTTTTAATATTCCCATTAAATATGTGATTGTTATAATTATAATAAATTACACTTTTGATTAAAAGTACTTTTTAGGAAAGGTATCTTTTCCAGAACAAAAAAAAAGTAGGCTGCTCTCTAAAGCACCTGCTCCTAAAGAGTACTTTATGAAAATAATATATTTTTAAAAATGTATTATTTAGAAAGGAAGTTTATGAAAAAAGTAGTTTTTAATTAACGTACTTTAGTAAGCTATTAAAATTGTACTTTCTATAAAACGTACTTTTTGTAGTGCGTACTTTTCATAAAAGGTATTTTTAATTAAAGTTAAATTTTATAAACACATTAAAGGTTATTTTTTAAAAATAAACACTTTTAATTGAAAATATGCTGTCAAAAGTGTTATTTTTGTAAAGGATACTTTTTATTAAAGTTACTTTTATAAAATTAACTGTTATAAAATTTTATAAAATTAACTTTTATAAAAAGAATCCTTTTCTTAAAGGATAATTTTTAATTCTTTTTAAAGGATACCTTTTATAAAAGTTACTTTTTGTGAAAGATACTTTTTTTCAAGGTACTTTTTTCAATGTACTTTTTAAGAGGTACTTTTTCTAGAAATGTTACTTTTCATAATTATCTTTTATTATAATTTATTTTTAAATATTGTTCTTGTAAATCAACTTTTTATAATTAGTAGCTTATATGAAAAAAACTTTTTAAAAAATGAACATTTTATTAAAAATACTTTTTGTAAAACAGTAACTTGTGTAAAAAGTACTTTAAAAAATATCTAAAAAAATAACTTTTATTTAATAAAAATAAACTTTTAAAGTATATTTTAATATACTTTTTATAAAAAGGTTTTTTTTTCATAAAATATACCTTTTGTAAGGGGTACTTTTTCAAAAAAATACTATTTGTAATAAATTCTTTTTAAAAGCTTCCTTTTATTAATTAAAAGTTATTTTATGAAGTAATTTTTTAAAGTACTTTTTATACAAGTTACTTTTTTACAAAAAGTACTTTTAATAAAATGTATATATTTTAAAAAGTTCTTTTCATTTAAGGTTCTACATGTGTTGATTTAAAAAAAAATTAATAGTTTTAATAATAAGTACTTTTTATAAAAGGTTGTTTTTATAAAAGATTATTTTTATAATAAGTACTTTTTTGCGTTGTTTTACCTAAGGCATTTTTTAAAGGTCCTTGTGACGCAATATTGTTTTCATAAAATATCCTTTTTGTAAATGATATTTTTATAAAAGTTGCTTTCTGTAAAAGGTACTTTTTACACATCTCAGTCCTTTCAAAATATGCCTACAATATTTACAAAATTAGTTTTTGGGATACATTTTTGTGTTTTAGGGAAAAAAGGTTTTTTACAAAAAGTACTTTCTGCAAAATAGATTCTTTCTATCACAAAAGAAAGTTCTGAAAAATGGTTATTTTTCCTTGTTCTTCCAATGCCTTAGAAAGACGCCCCTGAAAATTTTTAATTCACATACATTTATTATCCATATGTTCTATTTCCACATAAAAATTAGTTTCTGACTCTCTGCCTTCTGTATGGTTTTTACTAGGCTCTTTTTAAAAGGATATGGAAGAGATACAGTCGCGGACTGTCTTTTTTTTGAGAAGTTACTTTTAACGTTCTTGTTACGAATTGTTCTTCCATGAATCTTGCAAACGATCTGTTGCGAGATAGAAGCTGTAAAAGAACGGTTAAGTTTTAAGCACAACTATTAAAGTGAGTGAACTGTTCCAAATAACTGCATTCGATATCGATCGAATTTTCATTAATATTCTATTGAAATTTCGATCGATATCGAATGCCGTAATTTGTCCCCTGTGGAGTTAGTTTTATCTGCAACTAAATGGCCAGAAGATATTTAAACCTTTTTCATACATTTTTATATCGAAAAATATTTAAAAATTATAATAAATAAATGATTAAAAAATAATATAATTTCGGATTAGTTTTTTTTTCAGATTTATATTTTAATTCTATAATTTTTTTTGTCAACAAACTTAAGCGATTTTTTCTTACATTATTTTTTTTTTTTTTTTTGGTATTTTTTGAATTGTATTTAATATTTTGCAGTTTAGTTTTTAACCCTTTAAAAATACAAAAACAAACACAAACAAAATTCTTAAAAAATAAAACAATTAAAATAAATAAATATTTGTTGCAATAATTTATGTCACTCTATAATCAAAACCTAACCTACATAATCATGCTTCTTATTTAATTATTATTTACTTTGTACTTGATTTAATTAGCAACAACTTTTCATAATTATTGTTAAAATGAAAAAAAAATGTTGTTAAACCGCAGCTTTTTTCTAAAGTAAAAAAATTGAAAATAACAAAAAAAACTCAACATACCCACACCAAACACGGCAGCTAATGTTTCAATAAAGCCATCTTTAATTTTTTTTATAAATATATAAAATAATTTTATTAAATAATAATTACTTTTTTTTGTTAAAAATTTTCATAGCCAAATACTTTTTTCTGTTGAAAATATTAACCAATCATTAATATACATATATAAATAACAATACACTAAAACAAAAGAAAAGAAAAGCCATACTAATAAATAATATGAAAAAAACAAAAACTCTTAAAAAATTATGTTATATAAAAAATATACAATTAAATTTAAGTTTATGTTTAAATTAATTTGTAAAAAAAGAAAACAAAAAAAAACATTAATGAGAGTTAAAAAAAAATTATTATTAAATTAAATTATAAATTATCTTTTTTGATCAATGATTAAAAGTTATTGTTATTCCAAGAAATAAAAAGAACACCAGGAAAAAGAGTTTAAGTCCGTCAACTAGTTTTATAACGCGTGCATGGCATCACTCCCTGCTCGTTATAGCTTGGAGTTTAAGTTTTGTATTTTATTTTTGAATTAGTAGCTTCCGGGACTAGTTTTATGAAAGCTTAAGAGCCAGATTTATGCATTAGAAAGATTCTAGTTCTTTGCGAATTTTATTCGAAATTGCTACGCTAGAATTAGTTTTAGAAAACGCAAACGTTGCCATAATCCGTATTTTTATGTTTTTTTTATGCATTTTCTTTTTCGGAACTAGTTTCAAGCTTAATCATTTTATTATCGTTGATTAGATGAAATTTAGTTTACCAAGTGGTGACTCTTTGTTTCAAAATGTCAATCTTTACATCTAAAAACATTTTCTCTATATATCGCACTTGCTGCTCAAACTTTAAAAAATTTCAGTAAAGACAAAAAACTTTTATTTTTTAATATACTTTCATATCAAAAAGAGTGATAAAACTGTATTTTTTGGTGAAAGCGTAGAGAAAATGATGTAAAAATTTTACAGTACGTAGATATGACCACTGTGCATCGTTGCTTGCAAAAATTGATAATTGACAAATTTTGAGTTGGCTCTCTTTAGAGAAACAAGTGAGAGTTCAGGTAAATAATTCAATTCCGGCTTGGCTCAAAATCTGAAAGCAAATTATTAAAAAAAAAAAAAACTACAACGAAATAAAAGAATTGGCCATCATCGCCTCCTGGTAAATTTAACTATTTTTCTTTATGACTCGAAATATTAAACTCCTATAAAAAGATACTATTTTTTAAACATGAAATTTTACAGAAAATAATGAATTAACATCATTGCTACTATTTAGTAAATGAACTCGCCTTAATCAATTTTTTCCAAATAGTCTAAAAATGTCAAAATAAAAATTATATGTATTTTATATTTCAAAGCTTATTCATAAAAGATAATATTGTAAGTTTGCTTTGTTTTAAAAAGGATTTTGAAAAAACAACCACTTATATTAGGGCGAATTCATATAAGGTGGAATATAAGGCGAATTAATAATTTTTTCTGCTATTTTATGTCTTCAATACCATATATGTATAAAATATTTTTATAAAAAACATACAAGGCGAATTAATACTAGCTGATTAAACAGGCAAATTCAGTCATTTTCGCTTACTTTGCAAATATCAATCTATATATATGTATATAAGAATAGTTTATATTTTTTTATATATAGGGTTGACATTTCGATTTCGAACATATAATTTTATGGATTCGCCTTGCATAGATATGTATGTACATATATGTATGTATGTTTGGCAGAGAAGAATAGTTGTTTAATTTCACTTGAGCGTTCAAGTTTTGTTTTATATGTAATTGAAAATTTTAGCTGTTAGAAAGTAGAAGAGAGAAAATAATAAGGGCCCGAAAGAAAAACGATGTATGTGAAATGAATTAACAAAACACAACATACAAGTTTAAAAATACTTTCTTTACTAAATCAGACATTCCTTTAATTATTGCCACAGATACTGGTTGAGACAAAAAGCAAATTTTGTTTAAATAATTAGTTGGACATAAACATCACCTTATTCCTTATTTGATGTCTTTATGCACAACATTTTTTAAATATGGACTAGTAGGTGAGGATCCATTTACCAGGTAGTGACAGTGTTGAATTCATTATGTTTCTTCCTTTGTTCGAATTATAAAATTACAACAAAAAAAATGTTATTATATATGAAATGTGACATTTCATATTCGCCACTGACATCACTTGACAAATGAATTCGCCCGGTATAACATTTTATAGTTAGAATAGCGACGAAAAACTATCAGCTGTTCTCCTAAGGCCAACTTATATGATTTTGCCTTATATGATATTTTTCGAAACTACAACAACATATTAATTTAGTTCTCTAAAAAATCCAAATAATTTGTTAGGTTAGGTTTTACTGTCTAAATGCATACTAGCTACTTAAAGATCCTTTAACGATCTCTTTAAGATACCTATACGTAATATATAGTAAATCCTAATGAATATTCTATATATGTATTTCCACTTGGTAACCCAAGCCCTTAAGCCACATTTTGGTAAATTCGGTCTAATGGGCAGAGAGAGTGGAGATGAAGTTTTTTTTTTTAATCTGAAAGCATCAATGTTTACATTTGATCTAGAATTATAGAAGAAGCTAGATTACACCATCCAGTTTATTTCCCGTTAGATGACGTAGTTTGGGGAATTCAAAATATACAGGTATTTTGACGTCATTCGCCTCTTTAGAGAACGAACTTAGACACCTTTGAGTACAGTGTTACCATTTGTACTCATTTTGCAATTATAGTGGAACCAAAAAAGCCTCAATTTTTGCCAATAGGAATGTTAATGATTAGAGTGTTAATTTAACCGTCCTAGCTACAAATCCAAGCGGCCGGCTTACTAGTTCGTCTTCAGAAATTTAAAATCATAACTTTTACCATTGAAACTAATTCCGGGCTATTAAAAATTAATCTTAAATACTACTTATTAAATGCGTTTTAGAACTAAAGATTTACGAACAAGTTTGGAAATTTTTCCTGGGAGAATAAAAGTAATTCATATAACAATTCTCATACTTAAAATGAAAATTTGTGTATTTATTTTTTAGATATTTTTAACAACAAATCAAACATAATAAAAAAAATAATTAATTTTCACCTAATATTTGTATTTATTTAACAATTTATTTTTATTAAAAGCGATTTAATTTTAAATGAACACTATATTTTCCCCTTATTCTTATGCTAAATGATTTTAATTTTCAAAATAAAAATAAAATAGAAAAAAAAAACTTAAACACAAACGAAAGCGAAACCTTTGTATGATTTTCCAATATTTAATAATGTTCTTTTTTATTTTAAGTTTTAATTAGTTTAACAACTTAAATTAACTAAATAAGACGTCATCAACAAAATATAAGAAGAAGAAAAAAACCATAACAGTTTATATGAATGTACTGAACCAGAAAAAATTAATTGGTTTTAATTTGCTATAAAATATAATTATTATGATTATTATTATAAAAAAAAAAAATTATATAAAAACTTAAAAAAAATGGTAAAATGTATCAATAAAAAAATAATAAAAAACAATAAGAAATGTCAGTGTTTTAATTAAAATTATGTACAAATAAATGAATTGTTAAGTCAGCCTTAAATTCGTTTATTTCCCCCAATTATAACAATCTAATCTTCTATACGTTAGAGTGCTGCACAATTCAACAATATTAAAAATAAAAAAAAAACTGTCACACACAAAAATTCCATGCCGTGTTCATAGCTGCCAGATTTTTTTGGAGGTAATATCGTCATATTTTTGGGAAAAAATCGTCATTATCATCAAAATAGCTTATTGAAATCGTCATAAAAATGTCAAACACTTTTTACCAATAAAGGCAAAACATATCAAAAAACTCTTAAATAAAATAATCTTAGCCATTAAACAGAGTTCTTATGTTTTTAAAAATTATATTTGGAATGTTTTTTATAATAGAAATAGAAAGAAAAAGAAAAGTAAAGTTTTTTAAATTTAAAATGGTTACTACGTTTTTTGTTTAGAAATTTTTGGATTTTTTCTTGATTTCTAGATTTAATAAACTTCTCATTTGGTTTATTAAATTTTGAGCATAAGAATCTGGGTTTTTATTCAGAAAATTTAAAAAAGTCCACTGACGATCTGGGTAAGCACCAGTGAAATAGCTATATGCTATATGGATATGCTTTCCAATAGTAATCTGTTTGGACTACTATATAATGATAAATTTAAAAAAGGAATTATGCGTTATAAGAAATAAATAATATCAGAGTTCTTATGAATATAGAGATCATTCTTACTTTTATTTACCTAAATACTCTTTCTACTCGTTTGCAACTCTCATATTTTTTCCAACAATGCAATAAGTTTATGTTTTTATTAGGTCTAATATTTTTAATTGCCTGGGTTCAGTTTCTAGCGCTTGCCTATCACTGTCTTCAACAAAATAGGATTTTTTTATAATTTTTGAAAACCAACTTTTTTCTTCATTAATAATATTAAATAGATTAAGTTCTACTTTGAGTTTATTCAATAAATATATAAAAATTAACACAATTATAAATAACTAGCTGTTAGGTACTCAGCATAGCTGCCAGGTTTTTAAAAGTAATATCGTCATATTTTTGGGAAAAAATCGTCATTATCGTTAAAATAGCGTATTGAAAACGTCATAAAAACGTCAAACTAAAAAACTAATAACTCTTGCAAAAAAAACCGACTTCAAAACAGATAGAAGGGCACCAATTCTAAACTAAAAATGTAAGAAGTTATCTGTAAGAATTATATTTAAACCAAATAAAAGATACGCCAAAATTAGAGGGAAAAAAATAAAGACTATTTGAATTTTAAGCCTCTCCCTATTACTGTTCAAAGATAGGGGCACACAGATCAAATAACATCACCTATTCGTACACCCTTTAATTTACAATGTTAAATTAAAGACCTGTTGTTATAGAGGACTTGGCCACAAAGATTCTTTGTAAATTTCAGCTGTCTGTCTCTAACAGTTAAAAAGTTTGGCCACATACATAGAATTACATTAACTATTGGGACACCCTTTTAGTTCCAAATGCAAATTTTATACGTTTTGCTATAGCTGACTTAGCACTACAGGTTCTATGTAAATTTCAGCGGTCTGCGTACAACTGTTCAAAAGTATGGCCATATACATCAAATTAAGTGAACTCTTGGAGCACCCTTTAATTTAAAATTTTGAATATTTATATATTTTATTATAACGGTTATAGTAATTGACATTCTGTCAAATTTTCAAGGTTTAGTCTATAAGGATTCAAAAGATAGACCCAAATAGGTCATATTATGTCACCTATGGGGACACCCTTTAAATTTTAAATTTATTTTTTTATTAATTTCTTGTTGGGAGCTATAGCGAAACGCAATTTTTTTAAATTTTAATTTGGTGCCTTTACGGTTCTTAATACACGTAAAAAACATGTATGTTGTATGGGGACACCCTTTAATTTTTAATATAATGAACTGTTTTTAAAGTGGGACCAACCTTGAAGCATAACCTTTCAAATAAAGAAAAAAATTTTAAAATCGGTTCAGAAATGACTGAGTTCTGTGGTTACATGCTTAAAAAAAAGCAACATTCAGACGAATAGATAACCTCCTTTATTTTTTGAAGTCGGTTAATAAAACATATTCTATTAAAGGCTAAACATAGCAAAATAAACTGTTAAATCAACAAATCTTACAGCGTTATTATAAATACAGAGATCAAACACTTTAATTAGAATTCACAACACATTTTTCAATACTTCACATTTCACATTTTTCAATACATTTAAAATAAAAAAATATAATCCTCTACTTTAGTTTGTTTAACTTTATAATATGTAATATTATTTCCAAAGACAACTTTTAATGGATTTTTATAATGACTAATTTCTTCTTTACTAATTTGGCGAAGAATGCCGTAAAATAAGGATTTTTGTATAAATTAAAAACCGGAAACAAAAGGCTAGAATCCATCGTTTGCATCTCAAACCCAATACGTATATGTTTTTAGCGTGATAGGTATCTTTTAGATATAATAATTTTAATCGCCTGAACTTAGTTTCTAGTTCTTATCTTTCACTTTCTTCAACAAAATAGAAAAAGTTTTTATAAAAAAAACTATTATTTTTAATAAAAATCCTTTTTTATGAATTTTAAAAGTGATCACAGATTTTTGTCCCTTTGCCTGTAGGACGCTTATTTTAGCCAGAAAATGAGTTTTTAGTTTTTCATATAAAAATCAATTTTTTTAATAAAAAATCCTTTTTTATGAATTTTACAAGTAACCACAGATTTTTGTCCTTTTGCCTGTAGGACGCTTAGTTTAGCCAGAAAATTAGTTTTTAGTTTTTCATATAAAAATCATTTTTTTTTAATAAAAAATCCTTTTTTATGAATTTTACAAGTAACCACAGATTTTTGTCCTTTTGCCTGTAGGACGCTTAGTTTAGCCAGAAAATGAGTTTTTAGTTTTTCATATAAAAAACCGAATTTTTAATAAAAAAATCTATTTTTATGATTTTTATTAGTGAGTAGAGATTTTTGTCCTTTTGCCTGTAGGACGCTTAGTTTAGCCAGAAAATGAGTTTTTAGCTTTTCATATAAAAAAACTATTTTTTAAATAAAAAATCCATTTCTATGAATTTTACTAGTGATCACAGATTTTTGTCCTTTTGCCTAAAGGACGCTTAGTTTAGCCAGAAAAATGAGTTTTTAGTTTTTCATATAAAAAAACTATTATTTTTAATAAAAAATCCATTTTTTATGAATTTTACAAGTGATCACAGATTTTTGTCCTTTTGCCTGTAGGACGCTTAGTTTAGCCAGAAAATTAGCTTTTAGATTTTAATATAAAAAACCGAATTTTTTAATAAAAAAATCTATTTTTATGATTTTTATTAGTGAGTAGAGATTTTTGTCCTTTTGCCTGTAGGACGCTTAGTTTAGCCAGAAAATGAGTTTTTAGCTTTTCATATAAAAAAACTATTTTTTAAATAAAAAATCCATTTCTATGAATTTTACTAGTGATCACAGATTTTTGTCCTTTTGCCTAAAGGACGCTTAGTTTAGCCAGAAAAATGAGTTTTTAGTTTTTCATATAAAAAAACTATTATTTTTAATAAAAAATCCATTTTTTATGAATTTTACAAGTGATCACAGATTTTTGTCCTTTTGCCTGTAGGACGCTTAGTTTAGCCAGAAAATTAGTTTTTAGATTTTAATATAAAAAACCGAATTTTTTGAGTGAGTGGAGATTTTTGTCCTTTAGCCTGTAGGACGCTTAGTTTAGCCAGAAAATGAGTTTTTAGTTTTTCATATAAAAATCAATTTTTTCAACAAAAAATCCATTTTTATGAATTTTACAAGTGATCAGAGATTTTTGTCCTTTTGCCTGTAGGACGCTTAGTTTAGCCAGAAAATTAGTTTTTAGATATTAATATAAAAAACCGAATTTTTTGAGTGAGTGGAGATTTTTGTCCTTTAGCCTGTAGGACGCTTAGTTTAGCCAGAAAATGAGTTTTTAGTTTTTCATATAAAAATCAATTTTTTTTAATAAAAAATCCATTTTTTATGAATTTTACAAGTGATCACAGATTTTTGTACTTTTGCCTGTAGGACGCTTAGTTTAGCCAGAAAATTAGCTTTTAGATTTTAATATAAAAAACCGAATTTTTTAATAAAAAAATCTATTTTTATGAATTTTATTAGTGAGTAGAGATTTTTGTCCTTTTGCCTGTAGGACGCTTAGTTTAGCCAGAAAATGAGTTTTTAGTTTTTCATATAAAAATCAATTTTTTCAATAAAAAATCCATTTTTATGAATTTTACAAGTGATCAGAGATTTTTGTCCTTTTGCCTGTAGGACGCTTAGTTTAGCCAGAAAATTAGTTTTTAGTTTTTCATATAAAAATCAATTTTTTTTAATAAAAAATCCTTTTTTATGAATTTTACAAGTAACAAGCTTTTAGATTTTAATATAAAAAACCGAATTTTTTAATAAAAAATCTATTTTTATGAATTTTATTAGTGAGTAGAGATTTTTGTCCTTTTGCCTGTAGGACGCTTATTTTAGCCAGAAAATGAGTTTTTAGTTTTTCATATAAAAATCAATTTTTTCAATAAAAAATCCTTTTTTATGAATTTTACAAGTGATCACAGATTTTTGTCCTTTTGCCTGTAGGACGCTTAGTTTAGCCAGAAAATTAGTTTTTAGATTTTCATATAAAAATCAATTTTATTTAATAAAAAATCCTTTTTTATGAATTTTACAAGTAACCACAGATTTTTGTCCTTTTGCCTGTAGGACGCTTAGTTTAGCCAGAAAATTAGTTTTTAGTTTTTCATATAAAAATCAATTTTTTCAATAAAAAAATCCTTTTTTATGAATTTTTGTCCTTTTGCCTGTAGGACGCTTAGTTTAGCCAGAAAATTAGTTTTTAGATTTTAATATAAAAACCGAATTTTTTAATAAAAAAAATCTATTTTTATGAATTTTATTAGCGACTGGAGATTTTTTTCCTCTTGCCTGTAGGACGCTTAGTTTAGCCAGAAAATGAGTTTTTAGTTTTTCATATAAAAATCAATTTTTTTAATAAAAAATAAATTTTTTATGAATTTTACAAGTGATCACAGATTTTTGTCCTTTTGCCTGTAGGATGCTTATTTTAGCTAGAAAATGAGTTTTTAGTTTTTCATATAAAAAAACTATTATTTTTAACAAAAAATCCATTTTTTATGAATTTTACAAGTGATCACAGATTTTTGTCCTTTTGCCTGTAGGACGCTTAGTTTAGCCAGAAAATGAGTGTTTAGTTTTTATAAAAAAAACTATTATTTTTAATAAAAAATCCTTTTTTATGAATTTTAAAAGTGATCACAGATTTTTGTCCCTTTGCCTGTAGGACGCTTATTTTAGCCAGAAAATGAGTTTTTAGTTTTTCATATAAAAATCAGTTTTTTTAATAAAAAATCCTTTTTTATGAATTTTACAAGTAACCACAGATTTTTGTCCTTTTGCCTTAGTTTAGCCAGAAAATGAGTTTTTAGTTTTTCATATAAAAAACCGAATTTTTAATAAAAAAATCTATTTTTATGATTTTTATTAGTGAGTAGAGATTTTTGTCCTTTTGCCTGTAGGACGCTTAGTTTAGCCAGAAAATGAGTTTTTAGCTTTTCATATAAAAAAACTATTTTTTAAATAAAAAATCCATTTCTATGAATTTTACTAGTGATCACAGATTTTTGTCCTTTTGCCTAAAGGACGCTTAGTTTAGCCAGAAAAATGAGTTTTTAGTTTTTCATATAAAAAAACTATTATTTTTAATAAAAAATCCATTTTTTATGAATTTTACAAGTGATCACAGATTTTTGTCCTTTTGCCTGTAGGACGCTTAGTTTAGCCAGAAAATTAGTTTTTAGTTTTTCATATAAAAAAACTATTATTTTTAATAAAAAATCCTTTTTTATGAATTTTACAAGTGATCACAGATTTTTGTCCTTTTGCCTGTAGGACGCTTAGTTTAGCCAGAAAATGAGGTTTTAGTTTTTCATATAAAAATCAATTTTTTTCAATAAAAAATCCATTTTTTATGAATTTTACAAGTGATCACAGATTTTTGTCCTTTTGCCTGTAGGACGCTTAGTTTAGCCAGAAAATTAGTTTTTAGATTTTAATATAAAAAACCGAATTTTTTGAGTGAGTAGAGATTTTTGTCCTTTAGCCTGTAGGACGCTTAGTTTAGCCAGAAAATGAGTTTTTAGTTTTTAATATAAAAATCAATCTTTTTTAATAAAAAATCCATTTTTTATGAATTTTACAAGTGATCACAGATTTTTGTACTTTTGCCTGTAGGACGCTTAGTTTAGCCAGAAAATTAGCTTTTAGATTTTAATATAAAAAACCGAATTTTTTAATAAAAAAATCTATTTTTATGAATTTTATTAGTGAGTAGAGATTTTTGTCCTTTTGCCTGTAGGACGCTTAGTTTAGCCAGAAAATGAGTTTTTAGTTTTTCATATAAAAATCAATTTTTTCAATAAAAAATCCTTTTTTACGAATTTTACAAGTGATCAGAGATTTTTGTCCTTTTGCCTGTAGGACGCTTAGTTTAGCCAGAAAATTAGTTTTTAGTTTTTCATATAAAAATCAATTTTTTTTAATAAAAAATCCTTTTTTATGAATTTTACAAGTAACCACAGATTTTTGTCCTTTTGCCTGTAGGACGCTTAGTTTAGCCAGAAAATTAGTTTTTAGTTTTTCATATAAAAATCAATTTTTTTTAATAAAAAATCCTTTTTTATGAATTTTACAAGTAACCACAGATTTTTCTACTTGCCTGTAGGACGCTTAGTTTAGCCAGAAAATTAGCTTTTAGATTGTAATATAAAAAACCGAATTTTTTAATAAAAAAATCTATTTTTATGAATTTTATTAGTGAGTAGAGATTTTTGTCCTTTTGCCTGTAGGAC